>CM035157.1:46222904-46970234 GCA_020205615.1 Panax quinquefolius | reverse complement strand
CATGTACGAAGGTTTTCTTAAGCATTTTCCAAAGATTTTAATTTTTAAAACAGTTATTGAATGTACCTTTATGTAAGATATCAATGTGAGGTGCTGAAACAAGTTGGTGTCCAGAGTCACAGTTGGTATTTAAACTCACAACATATGTGCTGTTGTATTTTGCACGACAATTGTAGTAATAAAATTGTAGTTGTTTTCTGTACCATGTATTTGGCGACTCAGAATAGGTTGGATGGATTGGATCTATTTTGGGGGCGTCTCAGTTGGTATCAGAGTTTAAGGATATGATCTCTGGCGGAGATCCGGGATTAGAACTTGGAAGGGATAGACGAGTAATATCTTTTGCTAGTGTGTGTCCTACCTAAGCTGATTTTTTTTACTTAAGTTGACAAATTGTGATATGTCCATTAACCTTTGTTTTGAAGCAATATTCTAGAATGATATCTGAAATACAGGAGATGAGCAATGGAGAAATTATGATGACAGGGAAGATGGATTCTGAAATAAAAACAAGGTATTCTCAACTCTTTGAAATACCAGGTACATAAATTTCAGGGACGAAATTTCATAAGGAGGGGAGATTGTAAGACCCCGAATTTTAGGAAATTAAAGTATTTAATTTTTCTTATAAATGTTATTTAGTAAATGGTTAAATTGATAAAAGTTAAAGTTAAGGGTAATATATGAAATTTTTCAAAATACGCAAGTGGTTATAAATTACTCATTTCTGTCGGGGAATATTCGTTTGGTCGTGGAATATTCTTGATGTCGGGGAATATTCATACGACGGTGCAGCCAATTTGTGGGCCCCATAACGAATAACTTTCAGATGAAGAAAACGACAAGTTTGAGTTTTTATAAATAACGGCGTAATTATTACCGTTAACACTGTTGGAATACCTGGTGGTTAAAATACAGTAATATGCGTGGTTGCATAAAGAAGAGCACACGGTATTGCCGATGTATTTTTAGAATTATTGATTCTTACGTGAAGGCACTACTCAATAATTATTACGATAATTCTTGCTCGATATTTTATTTTATTGATTCAATAATTGTTGCGTTGATATTTTATATTATTGTTGTTTCAATAATTATCACTGCACATTATTTTCCATTATCAGATCAATAATTCATATTATTTGAATAATATTATTAGATAGCATTATTGGTAAAAGTCTAGAAAGTTACATCGAGGAAAGAGGTTTGATCACCTAATTGCTTGCGCAGATGAAGGAGAAATCCTTATTGGAAAGCCCCCTCTTTCCTGGGAACTGCTTGGTTGTCATTGTTGCGATTCTGTAATATTATTTGTGAATAATTAATTATTGATTTATATGAGAAGGAAATATTTATTTGATGCGGATATAAATGATGGATTTATTTATGTGGTTATAAATGATGGAATTAATGTTGAGGTGTTTTATCAGTATTTTGTCGGATTAGAGATATTAAAAGATCAAATCGATGTTCTTAAAGCTCTATTGTGTGAGTTATAATTTTAATCTGATCGTTGGATCGTTGTGATTTTTGGATATGTTATACATATATAAGTTGAGTATATGTCCACAAATTTTGAACCGTTAAATATTAACGCATGATTTGTTATGAATTTTAAAAGGTGTTAAAAATTATCCGTTTGTTGATTTCAGATATTTTTTGTCTGGAAGTTGGAAAAACTTAAAGCTAGAAAGTTGTAGAGAATTCGATTTTGTGTGGAATGGACATCAAATTTGTATTTTTCTGATAAAAGGGCTATTTATTATGAATTACTGAAGTTTCAGAAAATAAAATGATTTTTTTCTAATTTAGGTGGGACCCACTTTTGGTTGGTGTTGAATACATGTGCTGATTTTAGGTGGGCCCCACTGTGGTGGGTGATGAATTTTAAGAGTGGCTGCGTAGGAGAAAAGAAAAAATAAAATATTATTTTATTAATTTAGTCTCCTTTGGCGTTCTAGTATTTTTCTATAAATATGTGCTTATGTTAGAATTGAAAATCACACCAGAAACAAAAGTTTTTTCTCTATATATTATCGAGCGTATTTTTGTGAGTATTTAGATACTTTGACAGTTGATATTCAGTGCGAGTTTCATTCGGCTTTACGTCCGATATTCCAGTCAGAAATACTGCTATTTCGAGGTAATAAGAGTGTTGCCGGGTCGAGCGGGGTTAACAGGGGAATAGAATGGTGGTCTATAGTTGTTGAGGTTCTCCCTAAATAGTATGGAAATAATTTTGTTGAGAACTTTAGATGAGTGTGTCGTATTGTATACGTCGTTTGATATTTAATTTTGGTGAACCGAATAGGGTGAGGTGAACCCAATTTTGGAAGGGTGTTTTGCCACTATCATACAAGATGTCTAGTGACCTACGAGTTATCATAAGACAGGGTTGTGCACATCCACTTGCTGATTATATCTACGAGCACTACCTATATGATCTTGGAGTTTGGTTGAAATATAATTTTCAATTGCAGACAGTGGAGATAGTTATATGTCAAGAGAAGACTCACCATTACAAAAAATATGATAGTAATCTTCTCGTTTTCTTTGGGGTCTATTACTAAACCAAGGATAATTATGTGGACATATGATATCTATCATAACTTAGATGCATGGCCTCTCATGTCGAAGAAGGTTTTCTTAAGCATTTTCCAAAGATTTTAATTTTTAAAACAGTTATTGAATGTACCTTTATGTAAGATATCAATGTGAGGTGCTGAAACAAGTTGGTGTCCAGAGTCACAGTTGGTATTTAAACTCACAACATATGTGCTGTTGTATTTTGCACGACAATTGTAGTAATAAAATTGTAGTTGTTTTCTGTACCATGTATTTGGCGACTCAGAATAGGTTGGATGGATTGGATCTATTTTGGGGGCGTCTCAGTTGGTATCAGAGTTTAAGGATATGATCTCTGGCGGAGATCCGGGATTAGAACTTGGAAGGGATAGACGAGTAATATCTTTTGCTAGTGTGTGTCCTACCTAAGCTGAATTTTTTTACTTAAGTTGACAAATTGTGATATGTCCATTAACCTTTGTTTTGAAGCTATATTCTAGAATGATATCTGAAATACAGGAGATGAGCAATGGAGAAATTATGATGATAGGGAAGATGGATTCTGAAATGAAAACACGGTATTCTCAACTTTTTGAAATACCAGGTACGTAAATTTCGGGGAAGAAATTTCATAAGGAGGGGAGATTGTAAGACCCCGAATTTTATGAAATAAAAGTATTTAATTTTTCTTATAATTGTTATTTAGTAAATGGTTAAATTGATAAAAGTTAAAGTTAAGGGTAATATATGAATTTTTCAAAATACGCAAGTGGTTATAAAATACTCATTTCTGTCGGGGAATATTCGTTTGCTCGTGGAATATTCTTGCTGTCGGGGAATATTAAATGCGACCAATATGACCCAATTTATTGGGACCCATAACGAATAACTTTCGGATGAAAAAAACGACAAGTTTGAGTTTTTATAAATAACTTGCGTAATTATTCACAATTAACAATGCTTTGTTGGAATACACGGTGGTTAAAATACGATGTCTGGCGTGGTTGCATAAAGATAGTACCAGTGGTATTGCACGATATTTTTGGAATTATTGATTCTTACGTGAAGGCACTACTCAATAATTATTACGAGAATTATTTGTTCGATATTTTATTTTATTGATTCAATAATTGCTGAGTTGATATTTTATATTATTGTTGTTTCAATAATTGTCACTGCACATTATTTCCCATTATCAGATCAATAATTCATATTATTTGAATAATATTATTAGATAACATTATTGGCATTGTCTAGAAAGTTTTGTCAAGGAGAGATTTGGTCACATAATTGTGCGCCAGTAAGGAGAAATCCTTATTGGAAAGCCCCCTCTTTCCTGGGAACTGCCTGGTTGTCATTATTGTGATTCTGTAATATTATTTGTGAATAATTAATTATTGATTTATATGATAAGAAAATATTTATTTGATGCGGATATAAATGATGGATTTATTTATGTGGTTATAAATGAAGGAATTAATGTTGATGTATTTTATCAGTATTTGTCGGATTAGAGGTATTAAAAGATCAAATCGGTGTTCTTAAAGCTCTATTGCGTGAGTTATAATTTTACTCCGACCGTTGGATCGTTGTGATTTTTAGATATATTATACATATATAAGTTGAGTATATGTCCACAAATTTTGAACCGTTAAAAATTAACGCATGATTTGTTATGAATTTTAAAAGATGTTAAAAATCATCCGTTTGTTAATTTCAGATATTTTCTGTCTGGAATTTGGAAAAACTTAAAGCTACAAAGTTGTAGAGAATTCGATTTCGTGTGGAATGGACATAAAATTCGTATTTTTCTGATAAAATGGCTATTTATTATGAATTACTGAATTTTCAGAAAATAAAATGATTTTTATTAAAATTAGGTGGGACCCACTTTTGGTTGTTGTTGAATACATGTGCTGATTTTGGGTGGGCCCCACTGTGGTGGTTACTGAATTTTCAAGAGTGGCTGCATAGGAGAAAAGAAAAAATAAAATATTATTTTAATTATTTAGTCTCCTTTGACGTTCTAGCATTTTCCTATAAATAGGTGCTTATGTTAGAATTGAAAATCACACCAGAAACATAAGTTTTTTCTCTCTATATTATCGAGCGTATTTTTTTTGAGTATTTAGATACTTTGACAGTTGCTATTCAGTGCAAGTTTCTTTCGGTCTTACATCCGATATTCCAGTCAGAAATACTGCTCTTTTGAGGTAATAAGAGTGTTGCCGGGTCGAGCGGGGATAACAGGGGAATAGAACGATGGTCTATAGCTATTGAGGTCCTCCCTCAATAGTATGGAAATAATTTTATTGAGAACTTTAGATGCGTGTGTCGTATTGTATACGTCATTTGATATTTAATTTTGGTGAACCGAATAGGTTGAGGTGAACCCAACTTTGGAAGGGTGTTTTTCCACTATCATACAAGATGTCTAATGACCTACGAGTTATCATAAGACAGGGTTGTGCACATCCACTTGTTGAGTGTATCTACGAGCACTACCTATATGATTTTGGAGTTTGGTTGAAATATAATTTTCAATTGTAGACAGTGGAGATAGTTATATGTCAAAAGAAGACTCACCATTGGAAAGAACATGATAGTAATCTTCTCGTTTTTCTTTGGGGTCTATTGAGTCAACCAAGGATAATTCTGTGGACATATGATATCTATCATAACTTAGATGCATGGCCTCCCATGTACGAAGGTTTTTTTGAGCTTTTTCCAAAGATTTTATATTCTAAAACTGTTATTGACTGTACCTTTATGTAAGGTATCAATGTGAGGTGCTGACACAAGTTGGTGTCCAGAGTCACAGTTGGTATTTAAACTCACAACATATGTGTTATTGTATTTTGCACGACAATTGTAGTAATAAAGTTGTAGTTGTTTTCTGTACCATGTATTTGGCGACTCAGAATAGGTTGGATGGATTGGACCTTTTTTGGGGGCGTCACAGTATTATCCTGCAAAACGAATGTCAGTTTGCTTTAATGATAGGATAACATGACAAGTTTTGATATAAAAGGGAATGCATGTTCACATATTCGTTTATATTTTCCATTACATTGAGATTGATATGGAAATAAAATTACAAGTAATTGAAATTACAAGTAATTGAAATAGGAAGGTATGAAGAGACTTCCCTCCACGTTTGGTTTATCGGAGGCTAACCTATCTTAGGCTACTCTCGTGGGGTTTTGGCATGAAGGTTCTCAGATCATCACAATTTACTCGATGGGAAGTTATTCCGATCTTTCAACTGGAGTGAATCTGGGTGGTGCCTTTCCTGAGCCTCGTTGGAATTACTCTCCCTACGAGTCCAGAAATCAAACACCGACAGGATAGCCTCCTGGGGGAGGGACCATATAACATAAATTCACATACATCGTGTCTCACCATATGGAAATGAAGACATGTTCGAAGCACTAATATCACAGGCAGATATGGTGTGAAGCACTAATTGCAGAAAACAAAGCATTAGTACACATTCATTCAAATGTAAATGCAACATTCACACACATGCAGATAAAAGTTTTGAAAAGTTTTTAAATAGCGGCTTAAGACCTCTTACTGGATGTCCCCAGCAGAGTCGTCACATGTCGACGTCGGGATTTTTATTTGTCCCTTTTTGTTCTTGTCTTTTGGTGTTCTCATGTTAGGTGAGATTTGCTTGAAAAAATAAGTTTAAAAAGGTCCGACATGTATATGTCGTCGATTTGACTGTAAGTGTCACTAATTGGTATTTTTAAATGGTTGCACCAACTCAACCGAAAAATGGTTTACACATAGACCTAGTGATGTGACACTGTTTAACTGGTCTGCAAAACCGAAATTCGTTAGGGTACGAGGGCTTGATTATGCAGAGGGAAGGTGTTAGGCACCCCCGACATCTGTGATAACACGGTTACCGCCACCTTTTTTATTTAAACTTTTATCTAAATGTGTGTGTGTGTAAGTCTACGTGCAGTTGTTTGGAAGTAGTGCTATGCCTCGTTTTCACCTATATACAAAGGGTTTGACTTTTGAATAAAAGTTTAATTTTAACGAGATATGGTAGTGAAGTTTTATAAAATAGGTTTTTCAAACCCTTATGGACAACAGTAATTGAGGCCTTTCATACTTCCATTTTATTATGTTTTCGGCTTGTTTGCTTTTATTATTTTAGAGATGCGAAGCATCTTGGAGAAAATAAGATACATAGCAATGCCGAACTCCTTGTGGCCATGAGAGCCATCTAAGGAAATTCAGACAACGTGAATAATTTACAAGTTGGCTGTAGCTGAAAATGTCCATCACGGGAACCGAATCTAGATTCAATAACCGAATCTAGATTCAGGAACTGAATATGTGATCACATGATTCCTAGGCTCACATGATAAAGCAATATGTAAAAAAGCTAAAACAAGAACTAGATTTGAATAAATCTAAACTATTTCAGCTTCATTGGTTCTAGTTAAAGTGTGAAATAGCCAGATTGAGACAAATCTAGCCCGTAGCAAAAGCTAGAAAATGAATTAGATTTGAGTAAATCTAAGCATTCCGGCTTCAACGGTTCCAATTTAGTCACAATGAATCGATTAAAGTGAGAAATAGCCAGATTTCTGCAAATCTAACCCGCAGGCCGACAAACAGTTATATATATATAAGCAATAAAAAGCCACGAATCGACGATCTGGGCATACCCAAATAACACAACTCTAAACGTGAATAGATATTTAGGTATAGTAATGAGAAAAAGCTTAAAAATTTGAAATATCTTATAGTGGGCTACCAAATAAGACTTCAGATAGCTTTTGATGAATGAATACTCGGTTTCCACAGGCTAAATTTTAATATATGGTAAAACACGAGCTCACGAGTGTTTAGAAAAAGGAAGCACTCAATTTGGAGCACTATAGAAGTGTGTACAAAGTGAAATGGGTAGGGTTTTCTCGCTCTTTCTCTTTTTAAAATGGCCACCCCAAGCCCTCTATTTATAGAAGAGGGAGTCGTAGGTCTAACACCCAGCCGGCATGTCCACCTACTGACGTTGCCGGGTGCCCGAGCTATCTTTGTCCTCTATAGTCTCTAAGTCGTACACTGCAAGTAACGCTACCGTCTGTCCGCTCGAACCTTCATAACTTTTAATCAGGGTATTCGATTGAGGCGTGCTATACCTTTCCAGAATACTGTTGTCGAGAGATACAAAATGACATGGGATAAGAGGTTGTACGAAGCCAGGAAGATGGGTCTATGACCAAATCTTCAAGTCTTCAAATTTTATTTGGTGTGTTATTTTGCGTAGTAGTCACATAGGATTTCGAGCTATGGTTCTTGTGGGACACTTGGTATGAAACATGGGTTAAAATGATGTTGAGATGGCATGGATGTAATATTGAGGTTGCAAAATGATGATTTTGTCCCTCACCAGGGTTATCTTTGGCTTTGTGCAAATGTAGCAGTCGTTGTTTAGGGTTATCTCTGAGATTGGGCTGTTGTGGGTATTAAATGTCCTCAGGGTTGTCTCTGAGGTCTGCCTGACCTCCCGGGATTATCTCTGGGGTTGGAACTGAATGCCTCGAGCTTATCTCCGAGGTTGGAACTGACTTCTCTGGGGGTTAAAACAGACTTTTTTGGGGTTATCTCCGGAACTAGAACTACATCCCTCGGGGTTATCTCCTAGGTTGGAACTGAATCTCCCGGGGTTGTCTCCGCGATTGAAACTGAGTATCTTGGGTTTGTCTCTAAGATTGAAAACTGAGGATTCCAGGGATATCTTTAGGATTGAACTTGTTATACCCCCAAAATAGGTATACATCACCCATTCTGAGCCGCCAAATACATGGTACAAAACTTGCTTAAAAAAACTGTTAAGTGTCGTGTAGAATACGATAAACCATAAGCTGCGAGTTTTAATACAAATATTGTCTCCTAGACAATATGTAAAGTCAAATTCAATCTCATTACAATTATTATCACACTATTTTACAGAACAGTGAGGACTACTAAAACAACCATCTGGACCATCAATCCATTTCTCGACTAGTCCCAACTATATTCTCATCTCCTGAAGAGAACAATGAAAAAAAAGGGTGAGCTCAACTAACCTATTAAGAAATATTATGACTAAGATAGTGCAAAATAAATTATCCTTAGCCTTCAACAGTATAACAACTGATAGAATACAATAGACAACAAGTTTTAGATCAACAACTGCAGCGGAATAAGCAATCCATTAGAAGAGTCAAGTAGAGCATGATATCTACTATCTTCTATGATTTAAAAGTTTATCATCAATTTTATCGCTGAGACTCAGCAAAATAAATAATCCACATCATTGAATTATCCATGCACTACGGGACAAGGATATTTATTAGTATCACGACCACGAATTATCCATGCACTACGGGCTAAATATATTAGTATTTTCACCAATGGTTATGAGCATGCCAAACAACAATTCACCTTTGCACCCTTGGCCGAAGAGAATGCATGGTCATGATCATACCCATAACGGTTGCTGAGACTCAGCTCAATAATCCATATCACTTGTAACATTACAGGTCATGATTATACCGATTAATCCCTGGTCATAATCATACTCATCAACAGTCCATCTATGCACTATGGGCCAAAGATAACTTTCTTCACAATATAAGCATGAGAATGATGACAATGATATAAAAATTCAATCAAATGAGATCAAGGATAAATATTAAAGACTTTAAATTTATCCAAAGTTTAAAAACGTTCAAATGGTCAACATGATATTGCTTTGTGGTGTAAAATTCCAGAATAATAATGTATCAAAAATGATTTAGACCAAAAAAAATTCATTTTTATCATGAATAGTACTCTGGGTGAATAGTACCCTGTGAATACTACTTTGGGAATAGTACCCTGTGAATAGTAACCCGACATGAAAAGATCAAAAATTATCAAGAATGCTCAGAATAATATTTTCATGAAAAGATACTAGATGAAGCGCAAATTTTAAGGATATTCTACTAATTTCACGGAGTATAGAAGCAATACTTTAACTTAATTAGTGTAAAATTTGGAATTTGAAATGAAATAATATTACTTACATACTACAGAGTATGGAAGAAAATATTATTTCTTACGAATATTGAACAAAAATAATATCCCTTACGACTGTTGAACGAAAATAATATTCCTTACGAATATTAAACGAAGATAATATTCCTTACGGATATTAAATGAAGATAATATTTCTTGCGAATATTGAACGAAATAAAATTTATTACAAATACGAAAAATAATATCGAAAGCGAATATGAAATAAATAATACCCCTTACCTCAAAAAGAGGAGTATTCCCACTGGTATAGTAGATATATTCTTGAAGAAAACTTTCACTATTTTCTACACTCAAAGCTTCCATAAACTCTAAAGAAATACGCTCAATATTATCAAAGAAGAATTCTCTGATTCTAGTGTGATTTTCAATTCTAAACTAAGCATCCTATTTATAGGAGAATGGGAGAATACTATTTAGAATTTTTAATCACGCACGCACAGTAGAATTCGTACGAATTCTTAACGGACGCAACTTTTTGATTTTCTGATTTACTATGCAAATACTATGCATAATAAAATATAATATATTCTATTTTTCGTATAAAACAAAACTTATTATAATATATATTTATATATAAATACTCAATATTTCAACTCCCTCCCAACCAAGTCATAAACATGTGGGCCCCACCACATTATATATATAACTCGTGGGCCCCACCACTTATTATATATACTGAATAACTTTCTACTGATTATTTTGAAAAATTAGTAAGTGGGGGTCCAAATAATACACCAAAATTTACAACAAATACTTCATAAAAATCCCCTCAATATTTTTAAAAACATTTATTCATCATTATTATAACTCGCAATACTAACAACCAGATCGTTTCCCGAAAAAAGAGGGGGCTTTTCGATAAGGATTTCTCCATATTGGCGCGCAATTAGGTGACCAAACCCCTTTCCTCGACAGAACTTTCTAGACACTATTAATTATGCAAATAATAATATAAATAACTTGTCATCTCAATTATTGATTTAAAAATATAAAATATTGTGACAATAATTGAATCAATAACGTGAGATACTATGTAGCAATTACTGTAGCAATAATTGAATAAAACTAAGTAACTTCTCACGTAAGCATCAATAATCAATACCATGTGCTATTATGAAACCACGTGTATTACTATTTTTTTATCACCGGGTATTTCAACAGTTAACGGTAAAACTTTTGCCATTATTTTTATAAAAGATATTTACGTCTTTTCTACTCTCACAAGAATGCCGCTGGGGTTAATAAATCGACCAATGATTGTGCCATCGTACGAATATTCCCTGTTAAAACGAATATTTCCCGACCAATCGAATATTTCATAAAAACTTGCTTACTTGGCAAAATTTATAAATATTACCCACAACTATAACAGTTTATCAAATCCACAGCATTATATTCAAAAAGATATTTCGAGAAAAAATTATTTTTATTCATAAAAGTTGGGGTCTTACAACCTCCCCTTCTTATGAAATTTCGTCCTCAAAATTGGTGTACGTACCTGGTATGTCGAAGAGGTGAGGATACCTCGTCAGATTCTAACTCTTGAGGTATAACCTTTGAGTGTAGAATATGTTTCTTCTTATCCAAGATTTTAACATGTACCACCTCATACGTTAAATCTTCTGCTATCTCATCTAGTCTTAATTCAATAATATGGTTTGAGTCGTCCACGTATTTACGTAATATCAATACGTGAAAAATGTTATGAACACGCGACATACTTAGTGATAAGGCGAGTCTATAGGCCACAATTTCTACTTGATCGAGGATTTCAAATGGACCAATAAAATCGAGGGTTGAGATTTTCTTTCTTCGTTGATTCATGCTTCTAGAATAACGCCTTCTCGAACCTTTTTCTTCACATTCATTAGCTCTGAGTCTAGAGCTTGAACGGCTTTAACTTTATCGATTAAAGTTGATTCTAATCGTATATTCTCTATCTTCACGCAGGTTCTTGGAGTCTTTAACTCTATCTCTATCCTTTGTAAATCATACAAATGGGTCTTTGTGTTAACAACGTCGTACTTGTAATCACATACGATCTTCTACTCAACGCGTCAGCTACCACGTTTGCTACCACGTTAGGAATATGAAAGCTAACAACCTTACAAAAATAATCAATTTTAGCATGATGAGTAGTTAACCAGTCGATTCCTAAAATCACCTCAAAGGCAAGTATTTTCAAAGAGATATGATCGATAGGTAACGTGAGGGTGCCGATTTGAATCAAACAAGATTTACAAACAGTGGATGTAATGAAGGTTTCTCCCAACAGAGTTTCAATAGATAAGTCAAAGTCTAATTTCTCCTAAGTCGAGTTTAAACGTTGAGCGCAAGTAGGAGAAATAAAAGAGTGGGTAGAACCGGTATCGAATAAGGTAAAGACTTCGCAAAAATTTATGATTAACTTACCCGTGATAACTTTGTTCGGGTTCCTCGACAAATGCTCTCACTTAAACTACCGGCTTTGACTTGTCTGGGATATCCTTTGGCGTCACTATCCCAGCTGGACTTGACTTCACTACACGACAAAATTGAGCTAGGTGACCTTCTCTTCTACAATTGAAACACGCTTTGGGTTGCTGCGTACAGATTGGACGGATGTGTCCCTCCTGTCCGCATTTGAAACATACGACCGGTGGTCATTCTCCTTCCTTGAAAATTGGTGCTGGTGCTGCTGTCTAGAAGTTGTTTTCACTTAGTTCACCTTTCCTATTATATTGGCCATGATTACCACCGAAGTGGTTACCATTTTTGGCATGATGATTTCCACGATGGTTATCATTGTTCCGATGGCCGTTGCCACCGGTACAATTATTATCGTATTGTTGGTCGTTGCATTTTGGTTGAGTTGACTCATAATCGCGTTCTAATTGAGCCATATTCACAACATCTAAATACAAATAAAGTTTGTGAGAAATGAGGTATTAATGTATTTAAGGTTTCAAACCTCACATAAACATTCGCGTCATTCACTCCTCATTATCAACCAAATTGGATGCAAACCGGGACAACTCGGCAAACTTAGCCTCGTAGTGCGACACGGTCATATTGTTTTGCTCCAACTTGATGAATTCCACCTCCTTCATGTGACGAATACTTTTAGGAAAGTACTTGTTGTTGAACAATTCTTAGAACTTCTCCCAAGACATCTTTAGTGCGAAAAGATGAGTACATTTTACAGATTCCCACCAGTAATCTTCTTCTTCACGCAACATAAAGGTGGCGAAGGGAAACTTTTGCTCCTCTAAGAATTCCAAGACATCAAATATCTTGGTGATCTGCTTAATCCACGTCTCTGCGTTAAGTGGACCTGGCTTTCCGAAAAACTTTGGTGGTTCCAACTCCTTAAACTACTTAACGGTGACCAGCAGTGAGTTGCCATTGACTCCACCTGCATCATGAACAGGAGTCTCTCTCGTTTTATGTTGCATGAATTCTAAAAAGTTCCAAAATATACCATTGTTCGTCATTTGGTCGGTGTTGTTGTTTACACGAGGATTATTTCCTTCCTAATGCACAATATCCTGGTTATTTATCGTCGGTGACTCAACGGTCTCATGTGCTTCATTGCTTATCTCAATATTTTAAGATGCCATTTTCAAACACTATCACAAACAAGGGTTAATTGACATACGACATAATATACATATACTCTGATCGACCAAATAAATAACAAATAACTTAGGTAGGTCACACTAGTGATGGATTAACCCGTCTCTCCCCTCCTAGTTCTAGTCTCACATCTCAGCCAGGGATCATATCCCTATGATTTGATACCAACTGTGACGCCCCCAAAAGAGGTATACATCACCCATTATGAGTCGCCAAATACATGGTACAAAACTTAAATACAAACTTAATTTATACAACTGTTAAATGTCATGCAGAATACGAAAAAACATAAGCTGTGAGTTTTAATACAAATATTGTCTCCTAGACAATATCCAAACTCAAATTCAATCTCATTACAATTATTATCACACTATTTTACAGAACAGTGAGGACTACTAAAACAACCATCTGGACCGTCAATCCATTCCCCGACTAGTCCCAGCTATATTCTCATTTCCAACAGAGAAAAGTGAAAGATAAGGGTGAGCTCAACTAGCCCAGTAAGAAATATTATGACTAAGATAATGCAGAATAAATTTTCCTTAGCCATCAACAGTATAACAACTGATAGAATACAATAGATAACAAGTTTTAGATCAACAACTGCAGCGGAATAAGCAATCCATTAGAAGAGTCAAGCATAGCATGATATCTACTATCTTCTATGATTTAAAAGATTATCATCAATTTTATCACTGAGACTCAGCTTAATAAATAATCCACATCACTGAATTATCCATGAACTTTGGGCCAAGGATATTCATGAGTATCACGACCACAAATTATCCATGCACTACGGGCTAAAGATATCCATGTTTTCACCAATGGTCATGAACATGCCAAACAATAATTCATCTTTGCAACCTTGGCCGAAGAGAACGCATGGCCATGATCATAGCAATAACTATCGCTGAGACTCAGCTCAATAATCCACATCACTTCTAACATTATAGGTTATGATTATACTGAATAATCCATGGTCATAATCATACCCATCAACAGTCCATCTATGCACTATGGGTCAAAGATGACTTTCATCACAATATAAACATAAGGATGATGACAATGATATAAAATTCAATCAAATGAGATCAAGAATAAATATTAAAGACTTTAAATTTATCCAAAGTTTAAAAACGTTCAAATGGTCAACATGATACTACTTTGTGGAGTAAAATCCAAGAATAATAATGTATCAAAAATGATTTGGACCGAAAAGAAATCAATTTTTTATCATGAATAGTACTTCGGGTGAATAGTACCCGAGTGAATAGTACCCCATGAATAGTACTTTGGGAATAGTCCCTTGTGAATAGTAACCCGACATGAAAAGATCAAAAATTATAAAGAATGCTCAGAATAATATTTCCATGAAAAGATACTAGATGAAGCGCAAATTTTAAGGATATTCTACTAATTTCATGGAGTATAGAAGCAATACTTTAACACAATGAGTGTAGAATTCATAATCTAAAACGATATAATAATACTTACATACTACAGAGTATGGAAGAAAATATTATTTCTTATGAATATTGAACAAAAATAATATCCCTTACGACTGTTGAACAAAAATAATATTCCTTACGAATATTAAACGAAGATAATATTCCTTACAATTTTAAATGAAGATAATATTTCTTGCGAATATTAAAAGAAATAAAATTTCTTACGAATACAAAAAATAATATCGTAAGCAAATATGAAATAAATAATACCCCTTACCTCAAAAAGATGAGTATTCCAACTGGTATAGAGGATATATTCTTGAAGAAAACTTTAACTATTTTCTACACTCAAAGCATCCTTAAGTTCTAAAGAAATGCGCTCAATATTATAGAAGAAGAATTATCTGATTCTGGTGTGATTTTCAATTCTAAACTAAGCATCATATTTATAAGAGAATGGAAGGATACTATTTAGAAATTTTAATCATGGACGCACAGTAGAATTCATACGAATTCTTCACGGACACAACTTTTTGATTTTTTGATTTACTATGCAAACACTATGTAGCACTATATAACCACTATGCATAATAAAATATAATATATTCTATTTTTCATATAAAACAAAACTTATTATAATATATATTTATATATAAATACTCAATATTTCAACTCCCTCCCGACTAATTCATCAGGTTTTCCTCCTCCCCCCCCCCCCCAAAGTCATAAACATGTGGGCCCCACCACATTATATATATAACTCATGGACACCACTACTATTAGTCGATTTTACTATTGCCAAATTGTGCGCAAGCATACGCGGTCCACAAGTAATATAATGATAAGAGAGTTGTCGAACCCACGAGGACAACAACTTAAAAGGAAACAAATACTAAGGCAAAGTCGTTACTAATCTTATCTAAACGAGTAAAAATAAGAGGTTGGTTAAGCTATTTCAATAAGACTATAAAATTAAGAGAAGTAGTTGAGCTAGGAATTCAAGATAGGATTACAATTCCCCTAGTGCGTCACCTAATCTCCTAACTCTCCAGATTATAAACAAATCAAGGAATGGTCAACCGAGAACAGTAAATATGCATAAGCTTCTGTCGAAGGTCAAATGCACATCCCTAACCAGCTAAATCATAATATGTCTATTGGTGACAATAACTAGGTCAAGGTCATTAAGCTAAGTCTCAAGGCCACACAAGGAAAATAGGGATATGTCTATCCTATTAGCATATTATGCACACATTCCAATGTCATGGTCATAATAGGTTTTGTTGTAGTTAAAGATAGATAATAACATCCATTTATCAATTTCCATCACTATCAATACCAATTTCTTTATCAAGCAATCAGACATTAAATATCAAATACAACAACCCATTCCAAAATGATTCATTATATAAAATATGAGAGAAAGATGATTAAGATAATCATAAGGTTACATTGCAATCCTAAAAATGGAGTTAGTTCATAACTATGGTACTAACACGCATTTTCAATACATTACACATTATCAGACAAATACAAATAAATGGGAGATTTAGATTAAGAAAACCCCTATTTTGAAGTGTTCTTCCTCCAAATCTTCTCTTCAGGTGCAAATGCTCTGACTATGTGTTGGATGCAATAATTGTTCTTCTGTTGCACAGCTTCTTTCTCCTATAGAAAATAAATGACCGAAATAAAATCCTAGTCTAAACTATATGTTGTCTCTGAATATCTCTAATATTCATCGATCCTTAAATGCAGGCGGCTCTCTTTTTATATATACTCGCCCCCTCTTTCTTCTAGGTCATTAAAGACTCATTACTTTGTGGGCACCGGAGGTCGCGCTACGGCTCGAGCCTAGGCTTAACAGATGGCACCGGGGCGCGAGAGGAGGAAGCCATGAGGTCTTTGTAGATGGCGTTTGAAATGGCCGCTCCTAGCGCTGGGGCGTGAATTTCTAGTAGCTCTCAGCTACATCCGGCGCTGCGACGCGGATCATTATACTGTCAATGGCGCCGAGGTGCCACTTTACAGTAGGCTCCAGATCATGAAAAATACCCAAAAAAGCTCGAACAATCTGCTAAGCAAGGCTGCAGAGAACTTAAACTTAAAAACAAGAATATAAAAATAAAAGTTAAGTAAAAGATTGAAAACAGGCAACAACTTAAGCAATAAAGGGACTAATTCGCGGGTATAAATCCCACTCATCAAATACCCCCAAACTTAAACTTTTGCTTTTCCTCAAGCAAACTAAAATACACCTATACCCCATAATGCAAGATACGAATAAACATTAATAGTAATTACTAAAACCATGGCCACTAAGCTAAATCATAAACATCATCTAAGTGTAGGGAAAAAGCGCATGCAAACGAGGGCATAAAGTCTAAAAATAAACATGAGTTTGTAATAGATCCATCCAGTGTGTGTGTGAAGACCACATATCTAAACTAGTCATAACCCAAATTAAGATCATATAGTCGATCGTGATAACCAATAGGCAACCAAGTAACTCACATATATAACAAGTGTTAAGACAAGACGCAATAACATAAAAGGCTCGAAAGTTCTAGAATAGCGAAGTAAAATCTAACTTAGACAGAACTTGATTACTTTTAGGCAAAATAGAGCACTCATTAGCAAGCTTTTGATCAATGACTCCCAAGCCAGAAGACTTTAGGGCACTAAGTGTAAAACACCTCTCAGAATCTAATAACTCAAGCACAAAGGCCACGTAAACAACATAAGTCCAAAATAGATTTTACAAGCCTGCGTTTATGGGCGAGTGTGTTTCCACGCTCCATCTCAACCCACCGTAGGACTGATATTAATTTTTTTAAAATGCTAAAGCTTCTAAGTCTTTTTAAAACTTAAAATTAACAGAGTATATAACAGTGCAAACTATTTTCAACATGGTAAAAAAAAATATAACCAGAAACTGGACAAAAACTAGAAAGATAATAGGCTAGTGCTCATTAAACGAGTGGATCAAAGACAGACTCGATTTATCTAAAACACACGCCCCAAATTCACCTAGATTTGTCACTAGTCTAAGAAACATGATATAATTATTTGACGCTCATCAAAGGCCACAACAAAACTTAACGTTAAACTATCCTAACCTAGGATATGGACAGTTAAGACAGGGGTTTGGAGTTAAACAAAAATTAATAGGCAAAAACTATAACTATAAAGTACCCTTAACCCAGGGCAAAGCCATAACACAAGGCATCAAGTATACCAATTAATCAGTGTAAAACCCAAAAAAAGAGGCTTTAGGCAACACAATATCTGACTTAGTCAAGATATCCCAAACAAAAGATATATAACCAAAAGCATATATTATTATGAAACTTAAAATACTACTAAGCAAAGACATGCATCCAAGACAAATTAAAGCATGCATCCAAAAATCAAAAGCTTTTCCACGATAATAATCACAATAGATAAATATTAAAATTAAAACATAAACCATCAGTCCGGGGCTTATCAAGCCCATATCATACTTAAATCCTACTACCAACATAAATAACAACAATTCAAATATTTAAAGACGAACACAATTTATATATATAATAAATAACAGGAAGTCTTCCCCCCAAACTCGCACTTTGGCCTGTGTCCTCACTGGCCTCGTGACTGCAGCATCAAACATTAGCAGTATCCTCGCCGTCATCACCATCAAGACCAAGGTCTTCATCAGCACTGAACAATTCCAGATCATCATCATCCCCCCCATCATCGTCCTCCACGTTGACTGGCTCATTCACGCGAGCCTCTTCAGTTGGCGGCGAAAATTACGGCGGATAATGTGCATAAATAGGAGGTGCCGGGAATAGGAATGGCATGAAGTCCGCGTCGTTGCCACCCTAAGCAGCATGAATATTGGCTAGTGTGTCCATACACTCAGCATGGTAATGGTGGAACTGGTTCTGCCACTGGGCGACCGTATCAACCTTGCAATGCAAAAAGTTTGAGGTTGTTTATAATTTGTGCAAGGGCTCCAGAATTAATGGCATCAGTAGAAGGGGGATATTGTGATTGAGTAGAGGTTCCTGCCTCAATGGTTGGCTGTGGATCATCTGATGGCGGTGGCTGAGGTGTTGGTAAAAAGCCCTCTCCTCGGGGATGCGAAGGTGCGCCATCCCAGACAGCATAGCGACTAATTAGCTGATGATCAATTACGGACATTGGCGGGAGGGTGATATCTTCCGCCTCCCACTGAACACCCGCCCTTTTGCATAGACGGGTAATAAGAGATGGGTGGGGAAGACCAGACATGACCTTGCTTTTGATAGCCTTCTTGATGGATTCATTGATCAAAGCCCCCACATCAATTTTTAGCCCCAACACAATGGCATAAAGAAGCGTCGCCCTCTCCCGAGTGACATCACTCACATGGCGCATAGGCTGAAGGTTAGCACAGATAAAGGCGTACCATGCCTTACCATAACGACTAAGTGCCTTTGAGAGAAATGATGTGCGCTCGCCAGTGTACTCATTCGTTTTCCACACTGTCCCGGGCTTACAGAGCTTGTTAATAATGTCATCAGACTTGTAACTCCGAATCCCATTCTCCCTGTAGTCATGCTTGTCAAAATTTGGAATCCCATACACTTCATTAAAGGATTTGACATCGAATGGGATCAACTTCCCCCTCACAGGGGCTGCCGGCGGACCATCGGGAATGGCATTAGCATAAAATTCCTTTACCACCACTACCGCAGCGGACTCCGGCAGTTTGGTGATGTGTACCCACTTCATGTCACTTGTCATGGCATTCATCTGGCCATCCAGTTTGTCATCGGGTCAAAGGCCACGAACAGGCACCAGACTATGAAACTTGAAAATTTGCGTGTAGCGCTTATAAGCCTCCTCAGATGGGAATTTTATAGGGTCCTAAGGAGTAATCTGGCTTCGGGAGGAGGATGGAGGAGGAGGGCCAATACTAGTCCTAGGGCACTTGGAAGACATAATTGATTTTCCAAAGAGAAATGGAAGATATGTTCAGTAAGAAAATTGCTCTCAAATTGTACCTTGGCTTGAGTTTTGCCCGACTTATAAAGACGAAGAGAAAACAACGGTCAGCAGACGGTTAGGTGCCCAAATGGGTGCTAAACAGCAAGAAGTTGAACAGTTGGAAATGGTTGGCAAGTGATAGGATGCGACCTTTTATTTGGAGCAACAGTTGGAGAGCAACTAGTGTTATTGGGAGAGAAAAAAAAGAACTGCTATGAGGAGACTCTGCGATTTAAAACCAAAAATTCGCTGGTCGCGCTGGGGCATGACTTGCTGCTTGGTGATTGGCACCGGGGCATGAGTTAATAGTGCACTTGAACTGTTCTTGGCGCTGCGGTGCAGACTAAGATGCTGGGGCATGAATAAGTAGTGCATATGGTCAATGGATGGCGCCGGGGCACAGTATATGACGCCTGGGGGCAGTATATGGCGTTAGGGCGCAAGTTAGCAGTGTATTTGGCTAATGGATGGCGCTGGGGCACGAGACATGGCTCCAGAGCATGAGATACGGCGCTGGGGCCCGACCTTAGAAAATCTTGCACGGCCAAACATACATATCAGCTAACAACCTAGACAACTAAAACAAAACAAACATATTATTAATGAGTTCTAACAAAGGGCTGACAGATACTAACAACATGCACTAGACAGACTGTATGCATTATACAGAACACAGACAACGAACACAACCCAGACACTAACTAGACAACCAAAATGACTTAACAGAATAAAGCTAAAATAGTTTGTTTGATAGTGAGATGGGGATGCCTCCCATCAAGCGCTTGATTTAGATTAGTCGGCTTGACTACTTTTCCATCTTACACCGGGTCTCCCAATGTAATGGAGGAATTCTGTCGGTCGACCTCGCTGCCCCAGTAGTATTTTAACCTCTGCCCATTGACTTTAAAGGTTGTGTCAGAATTTGGGTCCTCAACCTCTATAGCCCCATATTGATAAACCTTGGCAACTGCGAAGGGGCCCGACCATCGAGACTTAAGTTTTCCTGGAAATAAATTTAGCCGGGAATTGAAAAGAAGAACCTTCTGGCCCGGTTCGAAGTGTCTCTCGAGGATTTTCTTGTCGTGCCACTTCTTGGTCTTCTCCTTGTACAACTTAGCGTTTTCATACGCTTGCAGACGAAACTCGTCTGATTCATTTAGTTGCAAGAGTCTCTTCTCACCGGCTGCCTCAAGATCAAAGTTGAGCTTCTGAATAGCCCAATAAGCGTTGTGCTCCAATTCAACTAGGAGATTACATGCCTTCCCATAGACAAGCCTATACGGAGACATTCCGATAGGCATTTTATAAGTTGTGCGATAGGCCCACAATGCATCATCGAGCTTCTTAGACCAGTCCTTACGATTTGGGTTTATAATCTTTTCCAAGATTCGCTTCACCTGTCGATTTGAGATTTTAGCTTGGCCGCTTGTCTGTGGGTGGTATGCAGTGGCGATCATATGAATCACCCTATACTTGGATAGAAGGGCTTCAAAGTATTTGTTACAAAAGTATGACCCTTCATCACTAATGATAGCCCGTGGCATGCCAAAACGGGTGAAAATATTCTTCTTAAGGAACTGAAGCACCACCTTAACATCATTTATCGGCAAGGCAACTGCTTCCACCCATTTTGAGACATAATTTACTGCCACAAGGATATAGAGATTGTTGAAGGATGATGGGAATTGACCCATGAAGTTGATGCCCCATACATCAAATAATTCCACGTCCAGGATATTCTGCAGTGGTAGCTCATGTCGTCTTGATATGGTGCCCACCCTTTGGCATCTGTCGCAGTGCAACACATATGTGTGTGCATCCTTGAATAGGGTGGGCCAATAAAATCTCGACTGAAGCACCTTAGCTGTAGTTCGTTGGCCTCCAAAATGACCTCCATAGTTTGAAGAGTGGCAGTGATGGAGCACACCTTCAATTTCTTCTTCCGGTAAGCATCTTCACAAAATCTGATCAGAACACTACTTGAACAAGAAAATCTCATCCCATATATATTGCTTGGCATCTTTTAGGAATTTCTTCCTTTGTTGATAGCTCAGATTTTGGGGAAGCACTTGGCAAGCGACGTAATTGGCGAAGTCCACATACCACAGAACTTTGCTATTGACAACAAAAAGTTGCTCGTCCGGGAAAAAGTCATTTATGGCTCTGTCAGTATCTCCCGAGGGCGTGGGGTTTTCCAATCTTGGCAAGTGATCGGTAACCTAATTTTTTGTCCCCTTCTTATCTCCGATTTCCAAGTCATACTCCTGGAGAAACAGAACCCACCTTATCAACCTCGGCTTAGCATCCCTTTTATTCAACCAAATATTTGATTGCCAAGTGATCGGTGTAAACAATCACCTTCGTTCCAATGAGGTAGGAACGAAACTTATCAAAAGCATAAACTACTGCCAGCAGCTCCTTCTCAGTGGTGGTTTAATTTAACTGAGCACCAGTTAATGTCTTGATGGCATAGTAAATGGTGTGGAAGACCTTCTCCCAAACTTCCCCTATTGCAAAGTCACTGGCTTCGCACATTAGCTCAAAACGGTAGGTCCAGTCTGGAGCTACCACAATAGGTGACGTGACAAGTCTTGACTTTAATAACTCGAAGGCGCTCAGGCAGGCGACATCAAATTGGAAAGGCATGTCCTTTTCCAAAAGAGTGCACAACGGTTTGGTGATGCGCGAGAAGTCCTGGATAAACCTTCTATAGAACCCAGCATGCTCGAGAAAACTCCTTACCCCTTTCACTGAGGTGGGCGGTGGAAGGTTATTGATCACATCTACCTTTGCTTTATCAACCTCGATTTCGCCAACTAAAACCCGATGCCCCAAAATAATGCATTCCTCGACCATGAAGTGACATTTCTCCCAATTCAGCACCAGGTTAGTTTTGACACATCGATGGAGAACGGCAGTCAGATTTGTCAAGCAATTATCAAACAAACTCCCAAAAACTGAGAAGTCGTCCATGAAGACCTCCAAGGTCTTTTCAACAATATCAGAGAAGATCGACATCATACACCGCTGAAATGTTGCGGGAGCGTTACACAACCCGAAAGACATTTTTCGGAATGCAAAGATCCCATACGGACATGTGAACTTCGTCTTCTCCTAGTCTTCAGGAGCAATAGAAATCTAATTATACCCCGAGTACCCATCTAACAAACAATAATATTCGTGCCCAGCCAACCGGTCAAGCATCTGATCAATGAATGGAAGGGGAAAGTGATCCTTATAGGTTGATTTGTTCAGTTTCCTATAATCCATGCAAACTCTCCACTCGGTCACCGTCCTAGTGGGAATCAGGTCATTGTTCTCATTGGACACAACTGTCATCCCTCCCTTATTTGGCACGCATTGGATTGGACTAACCCAAGGGCTATCGGAGATGGGGTAGATAATGCCCGCATCTAATAATTTAATGATCTCCTTCCGGATGACCTCCTTCATAATGGGATTTAGCCGCCTCTGATGCTCTATAGATGGCTTTGAGCCTTCCTCCAAAAGAATTTTGTGTATGTATAGAGTCAGGCTAATCCCTTTTATATCAGCAATAGACCACCCCAGGGCTATTTTGTATTTCTTGAGCACAAGCAGCAACTTTTCTTCTTGACACTTAGTTAGAGAAATAGAAATTATCACATGTAAAGAAGATGAATTCCCTAAATAAGCATACCTCATGTGATTAGGCAAAGTTTTAAGCTCAAGGATAGGAGGCTCGAGGATCGACGGTTGAGCCTTGGAAGTAGATGCCTCATTGTCGTTCAGAGACTCAAACTGTCTGTGGAATTGCTTTGATCGTTGGGGTTCATCGAGCCACTTGGCACACTCCACATGTGTGGGCTCTTTCGTAGTACTTGCCCCGGTTAAAGTAGCTTCCAAAGGGTCTTGAATACAAGTTTCTGAGAATACCTCCTTCACTAAATTATAAATTGTATTAATCTGGAAGCAATCCTCAGGGGTATTAGGATACTTTATTGATAACGTCACTTCCTGATCCTATACTCTCATTGTTAACTCCCCTTTTTGAACATCGATCAGGGTCCTCCCAGTTTCCAAGAATGGCCTTCCCAAAATTATAGGGACCTCCATGTCCTCTTCAAAATCTAGGACTATGAAATCCGCCGAAAATATGAACTTGTCAACTTTCACAAGCACATCCTCTACAATTCCCTTCGGGTAAGTCAGAGAACTGTACGCTAATTGCAATGTGACGATAGTAGGTTTGGCTTCATTAAGGCCCAGCTTCTTATAAATATAGAGGGGAATCAAGTTGATGCTAACCCCTAGATCACACAGAGCCTTCCTAATAAACTGGTCTCCAATGGTTCACGGAATTGTAAAGCTCCCCAGATCTTTTAGCTTCGATGGAAGCTTGTTTTGAAGGATGGCACTACACTCTTCTGTCAGTGCCAACATCTCATAGTCTGTGACGCCCCCAAATACGGGTATCTTCCAACCCGACAGATGGTGCTACACTGTACTTATAACTATACAATCATTCCATTGAAATACAACATAATGAATGTAATTACTATCTTCTTATTGCAATCAAAGTATAATCCTTCCCAGGTTCATAAACCGATTACATAGTTCGTTGTTTATAATGTATAATACATACAAACATACTAATCTATTACATGATGGCTAAGTATCCATCTTAGCTTTGCCCTTATCTTTCTTAGCATTCTCGGTATGTTCATCCTTAACTGCAATCATATAATTCATGCAAGAAATGAGCATAACAAGCTCAACAAGTTTAACAAGGGATAACAGTAATACCACATTCGTGAATTATATGACAATTCCTACATAAATGAACAAATAGTTATGAAGTATTATGAAACAATAATACTTTAACATTTCATATCATCAATTCCCAAAGTATAGAGTAGATTAGAAATTTTGAACAGGTTAATAGACCATGAACAGTAGCTTTTTGTTTTCATACTTGAAAAGGATATCACAAAGACTAAGGTCAGACATCCGCATTACTTACGAAAGCGATTCTAGGTGATCAGCCTATAGTACTCTATGTTGATCAACACTCATTCGTTAAACATATTTACGTTTAACATTTGGCAAACTCGCGTGCCCATCAAATAATCGATGAAAAATACTTTTGTTTGTTCATAGACAAACCTTACCTTCATATCCGTACCAATTACTTGGCATTGGATAGCGTTAACATTTCTATATAGAAATATATGAATATCAATCAATCTATATCTTACAAGTAGTCTAGCCGAGTTAAATCTGGCATCGACCCTTTCTTTAAAATCGGTCGTGCAATTCAGTATAATGAATCACATAAAACTTGGCTAACTTGAAAGTCAGACAAGCGTTTAAGAAAAGTTTCCTTTCAGCTTCTTCAAATAATTTAATCGACTGACCACAGCCTTTACAGAATCTACATGATATACTCACATAGCACACTGTAATTAGCTATCAAACAATTATTCACATTGTTCCTACCAACTTCTTTCTCTTCCATGTCTTTGTTAACTTAATATCATTAATAAAGTTAACTTGACTTATTACCCTTCGTCCCGACTTTATTAATCAACTTACGTCATTAACCGAACTCTATTATCATTGGTGAAATACCAACGTTGTTTCCCCGACTAGGGTTTACCAACAACACTTTGTGTTCTTCATTCAAAACTTACTAATATGCATTTAATTCCTAAGTTTAATACCATATACATTAGTATAGGTATATAGGAATAGTCTTAGTACATTCATTGAGTATATAAACTCAACTCATGTAGGTCTTAGAACAACTGAAGTTCAAAACCTAGCTTTCTAACAAAACCCTAACTTTGTAGCGCCATGCATGACATTACTAGGCAAAGGCTGGCGGCTGCGCCAGCTTTCTAATACCCATGCTTGATCTCTGTATTTGTGACATGAGACTTCGTTCTATCAGTGGAGCTACGGTGCCACTTTCCAGTAGCCCATTACACTAAGCCGTGACTGCAATGCGGCATTTAACACTGCTATCTGGAGCAGGCGCGGCGCGGACCTCGACACTGAAAAATTCAACAGATAAAAATTTTGGTGAGCTTCTCGGACCCATAACTTCTTCGTTATAAGTCCGATTTGGTCTATTCAAAAGCCTACACGTCATAAATGACATAATCTACGCGTTCATATAAGAATTCGACACTTTCGAATCCGTTAACTCAAAATTCACTATTGAGTTCATATTCTAAGCGTTCGTAAACGTTAATGAGCGTTCAATGCTCGTTTTCTTCGTTTTAAGTCGGAATCCGACGATTCTCGAACCCACAACTCTTAAATACTATATCTCACGTGTTGACATTTAAAAACAACATTTTCAAGTCTCACCGCAACTTTCGACCACCAATCCAAAATTTCTACATTTTCGACGTTTAACATCTATTTCTGTGAAATTCGCCATACCTTCGTTACTAATGTTCTCTAAGCCAAATCTCATGAAATACTCCATGGACTTCATATCTACATCCTAACCAAACAATATGCACATATTTACGTATTGATGGAGTTCAATTATTTATCAACAATCAATCTCAATAATCAATAATTTTATGATTTAAAACTATATCAAACCTTATGATTTCTATGATTTCATGACTTATAGAGATTGAATCTATAATAAGTCATTCTTATCCACTACACAAGTCATTCAACACCTAGTTATGATTCTCCATGATAAAAGAAAACCAAAAGAGATGAAAGTAGAAATAAGGGATATTACCTTAAAAACTCTTAAGTAATCTCTTGGAAAATTATAAGGCAAAGCTTCCAAGTGTATAATTTGGTTGAGTCTATCTCTTTTTCTCTCTCAATAATCTAGGTTGGCAATTGAAAAACTCACAAAAGACCAACTCTTGCTTTCTATTTATAGGGAAATGAAATGGAGGGTAATTTGGACAATACACCACCACCTCCTTACTATTCAACACTTTGTCACCAAGTAAAATACTTGGTGACCAAGTGATATACTTGTCTTGCACACAAAGTGGTCGGCCCACCACCCCATGGGTCATCCCCATGGGTTTTACCCATTTGGTGACCCACCGGTTCGATCCACGGTTCGATTTTCTTGCATTGGGCTTAACCAATCTAATATTGGGCCTTAACTTGGGCTTAACACACTAATCCCTTGGGCTTGCTCATTCACTTGATTGGACTAACATAATTGAACCCAAATGAATTAACATTAAGTCTTAACTTAATTCCATAATACGAATCGTATTCAATACGTATAATTCATGTATTCTCTCTGTATAATACTAGTACAATAATCGTATTGTACCCTATATTAACTCATCATATTATACATAGATACTAAATAGTATCATAATTGTATAACACCCGCTTTAACCATAACGCAATTCCTTCTACGCATTTTATTTCCTTCTCGGAAATCAATATACTCAACCCTTAGGTTTTAAGTCCGCAGGCAAAAACTTCGTTTGCCATAAATGAAATATTATTAAATATTTCATCTCATCTCGATATTCTATCATTACGAGTTTCTCGGAATCTCAAAATAATTCCCCGAACAGAAACGAATGAATAGTGTTTTTATAGAAATTTCTCAAAAAACATTTATTTTCATCTCAGAAATTCTAAACAATTAATTCTAGCACGTAGCCAGATTACTAACCACATAAACACATTCTAGATCATAGAACGACCTTCACATAGCTTACTCACAAAATAAATCAATTAAATTCATTTAATTCACATAATCAAATAAAAATTTAATTGTCATAAAAATCTAATTTTCTCAGGCGTTACATAGTCCCCCATTTTGCGCTTCTTGGACAGAATGTCCTTTATGAACTTGACGTAACTAGGCATTCCCTCCAATGCCTTTGCAAATGGGATATTTATGTGCAGTCTTTTAAACACCTCCAAAAATTTGGAAAAGCGCATATCCGACTTACATTTACTACTGCAACGTGGGGAAAGGCAAGCGAGGAGAGGTTGATTAACCATAGTCGTTGGAGGAGATGGTGTTGGAGGTTTGTCTTGACTACTTTCTTCACCCCCACGTGTCTCAGCATTCTCCTTCACTGTAGGTTCCTTTTTAGTTACTACTTCATCTTCCACTAGAGCACTCTCTCCACTTTATTCCTTAGTGGTTCTCCCACTTCTAAGGGTCATTGCTTTACACTATTCCTTTCCTTCCCATTTTAGGTTGACATCAGTGTCACTAGGCAATGTGCCTTGTGGATGACTGTTTAACACAGTAGCCAATTGTCCCATCTGTACTTCAAGATTCCTAATGGAGGCTTCTTGATTGTTACTTCTAGTTTCGTTCTGGGCTATGTACCTTGACAGGAGATCTTCTAAACTGGGCTTCCTCTCCTGTTGAGGTGGGGGATGGTGGAACTGATTATGAGTGCTCTGTGGCCGTGGGTTGAACTGAGTCTGAGATTGGAATCTAGGAGGGTTAGCATAATTCAGCCTAGTAGACGAAGGTTGTGGTTGTTTAGGGTTGTTACTGTTGTTGTTGTTGTTGTTGTTGTTGTTGTTGCCCCATGAGAAGTTTGGATGATTTCTTAAGCCGAGGTGGTAATGTGTGGGAAGATTTTCATTTTGTTGCCGCCCGTAGTTGGAAACGAATTGAACTGACTCAGGGCTTATCATACATTGATCAGTAGGGTGGCTCCCTTGACATAATTCACATTGAACCACAACACTCTGCACATTTTGAACCGCTGAAGGTCCCATGGTGTCTAACCTTTTTGTTAGCGCTGCTACCTGAGTTGCTAACGATGTGAAAGAGTCAACTTTATAAACCCCCGCTGCTCTTCTCGGGGCTTGCCTATCATTTGGCCATTGGTAATTATTGGCCGCAATTGTCTCCATCAGCTCGTATCCCATTGTGTGATGTTTGGTCATGAATGCCCCTCCAGACGCAGCATCTATACTCGAACGAGTTGATCCGGACAACCCATTGTAAAAGGTCTGGATGGGAAGCCACTCTAGCAGTCCATGGTGCGGGCATTTCCTCAGAAGATCCTTAAAATGCTACCACGAGTCATATAAGGATTCAAATTCGAGCTGAACAAAGGACGTGATATCGTGCCTGAGCCTAGCTGTTTTGGTGGGTAGAAAGAATTTCGCCACAAATTTCTGTGCCAAGTCAGCCCATGTGGTAATGGAGCCTGACGACAATGAATGAAGCCAGCTCTTGGCTTTGTCCCTTAAGGTAAATGGAAACAACCAGAGTCTAATGGCATCATCAGACACTCCGTTGCCTTTAAATGTGTCACAGATCTCCACAAAATTTATCAGTTGATCATTGGGATCATCATTCGGTAGTCCCCCAAACTGAATGTTGGTGCACATTTGAATGGTTCCCGGCTTGATCTCAAAGTTATTGGCTTGGATGGCAGGCCTTAGAATGCTCGCCTAGAGATCGTCAATGTGAGGCATAGCGTACTCCCTCAGAGGTTTCTGAAGTTCCTCAGCCATAATGATAGGAGCAGGTATGTCCTCGAGTGTATCCTCTGATTTTTCTCTCCGCAGTCGTCTGAATGTTTTATCAACCTTGGGATCTATAGGTATTATATTTCGTCCCTTCCGAGGTGGCATAAACAATGAAGACTACCTGAAAAGAGAATTAAACAGAAAAATCGGTTTAAAGTAAGATCGTAATGACTTAGTTTTAATATTGTAAAATAATTAATTCTACGTCCCCGGCAACGACGCCAAAAACTTGTTGGTCGATTTTGCTATTGCTAAATTGCACGCAAGTATACGCGGTCCATAAGTAATATAATGATAAGAGAGTTATCGAACCCACGAGGACAAAGACTTAAAAGGAAACAAATACTAAGGCATAGTCATTACTAATCTTGTTTAAACGAGTAAAAATAAGAGGTTGGTTAAGCTATTTCAACAAGACTATAAAATTAAGAGAAGTAGTTGAGCTAGGAATTCAAGATAGGATTATAATTCCCCTAGTGCGTCGCCTAATCTCCTAATTCTCCAGATTATAAATGAATCAAGGAATGGTCAACCGAGAACACTAAATACGCATAAGCTTCTGTCGAAGGTCAAATGCACATCCCTAACCAGATAAATCATAATATGTCTATTGGTGACAATAACTAGGTCAAGGTCATTAAGCTAAGTCTCAAGGCCACACAAGGCAAATAGGGATATGTCTATCCTATTAGCATAATATCCACACATTCCAATGTCATGGTCATAACAGGTGATGTTGTATTTAAAGATAGATAATAACATCCATTTATCAATTTCCATCACTATCAATACTAATTTCTTTATCAAGCAATCAGACATTAAATATCAAATACAACAACCCATTCCAAAATGATTCATTATATAAAATAGGAGAGAAAGATGATTAAGCTAATCATAAGGTTACATTGCAATCCTAAAAATGGAGTTAGTTCATAACTATGGTACTAACACGTATTTTCTATGGATTACACATTATCAGACAAATACAAATAAATGGGAGATTTGGATTAAGAAAACCCCTGTTTTGAAGTGTTCTTCCTCCAAATCTTCTCTTCAGGTGCAAATGCTCTGACTATGTGTTGGATGCAATAATTGTTCTTCTGTTGCACAGCTTCTTTCTCTTCTAGAAAATAAATGACCAAAATAAAATCCTAGTCTAAACTATCTGTTGTCTCTGAATTTCTCTGATATTCGTCGATCCTTAAATGCAGGCTGCTCTCTTTCTATATATACTTGCCCCCTCTTTCTTCTAGGTCATGAAAAACTCATTACTATGTGGGCACCGAAGGTCACATGCATGGCCATGAGCCTAGGCTTAACAGTGGCGCCAGGTCCCGGAGAGGGGCGCTTGGCCCGCTCACGCACAGGGCGTCGACTTTAATTGGGTGCGGCTCTGGCCTCAAGAAGTAGGCGAGTTTCAGTAGCTCTCTCACATCCCATTGCAGGCCTGAGATCATTATCTCGCTTGATGGCGTTGGCGCCACTTTACAGTAGGCTCCAGATCATGAAAAATACCTAAGAAAGCTCGAACAATCTGCTAAGCAAGGCTGCAGAGAACTTAAACTTAAAAACAAGAATATAAAATTAAAAGCTAAGTAAAAGATTAAAAACAGGCAACAACTTAAGCAATAAAGGGACTAATTCGCGAGTATAAATCCCACTCATCAACTACTTAGTATATATACTGAATAACTTTCTACTTATTATTTTGAAAATTGAGTAAGTGGGGGTCCTAATAATATGCCAAAATTTACAACAAATACTTCATAAAAATCCCATCAATATTTTTAACAACATTTATTCATCAGTATTATAACTCGTAATATTAACAACCAGATCGTTCCCAGGAAAGAGGGGGCTTTCTGATAAGGATTTCTCCCTATTGGCGCACAATTAGGTGACCAAACTTATTTCCTCTACAGAACTTTCTAGACATTGTTAATTAAACAAATAATAATATGAATAACTTGTCATCTCAATTATTGATTTAATAATATAAAATATTATGACCATAATTGAATCAATAATATAAGATACTATGCAGCAATTACTGTAGCAATAATTGAATAAAACTGAGTGACTTCTCATGTAAGCATCAATAATCAATACTGTGTGCTATTATGCAACCACGCATATTGTTGTATTTTTATCACCAGGTATTTTAACAGTTAACGGTAAAACTTTTGCCGTTATTTTCATAAAAAGATATTTTTGTCATTTTCTAACTCCGATAGTAATTCCATTCTGGGGTCCACCAACGATTGTGCCGTCGTACGAATATTCCATGTTAAAACAAATATTCCCCGACCAATCGAATAATTTATAACAACTTGCTTACTTTGCAAAATTTATAAATAATACTCACAACTATAACATTATATCAAATCCACACCATAATATTCAAAAATATATTTCGAGAAAAATTCATTTTTATTCATAAAAGTTGGGGTCTTACAGAACTGATTTGACTTCCAAGGTTATCTGTAGAGCACGATTTAACCCTTCTGCGGGGTTAGTAATAGGAATGCAAAATTTCGAGTGTCTATAGTCGTCATTTTTGGTGAGTTTTAAGCTGAAATGTACAAGAAGTGTATGAGCTTATAAGATTTTGCGTAGCTAGGGCTCGAAAGCTATAGCGAAATTTTGAAAGCTCTAGATCTCATATTGCAAACGATTTCTAAAGGTCAGATGAAAATTTTGACAAGTGTTTATGTTACTCCCTCTAATTTGGCTAAGTGGGGCACGTTTTGAGCATTGATTGGTTGCACATCACGTCATAACTATTACTCACAGATGTAGTGCAATAACTTTTTCTTTTCACTCGTTTTGCTTATTTAAAGTCCACGTGCTTTAATTACTATCATTTTAGCTTTGCGACCTGATAGATAACGTAGAGTTAGCTTTTACAAGCCTTTTAACTCTACGACATCTCTCTGCTCGACGATCCACTCTACGAGCTCCTTCACTTAATGAACCACTTTACGAAGCTCTTTGTTTAGTGAAACACTCTACGAACTCTGCTTATCCTTGACTGTTCTACGATCTCTTCTTGCAAAGTTAGTAGTTTCCTAATGTGCATGGAATTTTTTTTAGGTTTTTATCCCCTAATTCTTTATCTTTTGTATTAATTATGTGCCTAAATACACTTAGTAGTTTCATATTTTGATATAAGGTGCAATTGAGGAAGTCCGTGACTTTAGAGGAAAAATGGAGCTCAATTCAAGCGAATCACGAGGTATATAAATGAAAATCTTGGGGGTTTAGAGCCACTACGGTGATACCCCCAAAATAGGTCCACACAACTGATTTTGAGTTGCCAAATACATACTAAAGAATTCAAATACAAATTTCCCTATTTACAACTATTAAACTATCGTAAAAAATATGGTAACACATAAATGTGAGTTTCAGTACAAATATTGTAACGTATATAATACGACAATATCCACACTCAAATTAAGTACTCGTTACAATTATTTCCACACTATTTTATAACATAATAAGTACTACTATAGCAACCATCTTGGACCATTACTCCATTCCTCGACTAATCCCAGCTACACTCTCATTTCCTGAGAAGAACAATGAAACAAAAAGGAAAATGGCGACCTCAACTAGCCCATTAAAAAATATTATGACTAAGATAATGAAGAATAAATTATTCTTGGTCTTCAACAATGAAAAATTATAATGCCCCTATATCTAAACTCCCACGGTATCCGATATGGTGCTTACTACTAGTCAATTAATATAATGCATTTAAATCTATACGCTCATGGTATCTGATTCAATGCTTATATCTAATTGAGTGACTATACAATTATTACCAGATGCAATTCCCATATATCCAAGATTTACAGTATCCCATAACAGATAACAATTCCCAGAAAAACTATTGATGTGATTAGAAACCCTCACTTAGATGTATGGACTGTATGTACGAATAGTATCTATCTATTCAAAATTCAAAGTACTAGTAATAACATGAACAGTCCATATTACCAATACCCTCACTTAGATGTATAGTCTATATCATGCAAAATATACTATCGTATCGATAGTACCTATCTATCTGAAATCCATAGTATCAACAACAACATGAACAATCCATGTTGTCAATACCCTCACTCAGATAAATAGTTCCCAAGGATCTCAAACTTAATTTGAAAATTCTAATTACATCTATATATGTAAAGAAATCATGGTTGTAGAAATAAAAGTTGTTATATATATATATATATATATCATATATTAAGGTTCGATTACATGATTCTTCATAAGGAATTTCTTATTACAAAGCATTACTTTCAGCTAGATGTGCCAGGGTTACCATCTAATATTGCAAAGGGAATAATTTACAAGAGTGAGCTATGACATGCTCAGCAGGTTCTATATTTATAACAATATATGATTTGAAAAAGTATAACAGTTCAAAACTCAACTGGTTGTTGTTACCATTTCTAGATTTTTATTTAAACCATTTCTGGACTTTTTATTTCTGTCAATCATAAAGACTTAGAAATTTTATTTAGATGTGAGATAGGGGATCAGCCTATTTAACATCCTAGGAGTATACATCTCATCCTAATCGTGCCCACATGCACTAAGTGTTATATTTAATTGGCACACATCTATCCCTTTTTGGGACACACAACTCAGTATAAGATGTCTTACCAAATAATTTTTGTTTGACACAACAGTTTATGCTCAATAAACAATATTATATGAATAAAACATTCACTTCTTAGTTATGCTGAAGCTATAGCAATAACTTTATAATAATTGGTAATTCAAGTTTAGGTTTCGTATAATATATCAAAAGCAATTCAAAATATGAATCTTGTTCAACGAATTAAAACAGGATTTAGTAAACTTGCGAAAGTAATTTAGGGAACTTGCAAAAAAGAAATAAGGTTCAGATACTTACCTTAGCGAAGATCAATCAAGCAATGCTACTCAATTCGTTAATAAACACGTAAGATGTTTATTCATATAAATCTAACATATTAGTATTGATAAAAATACTCAAAAGCATAAACTATTTATGTTCGAGTTAAGTTTGATAGGGTTTCGGTATCCAGAAACTTTAGCAGGTAATTAATAAGTTAATAACTCGGTTAAACTTAATTTATAAGCTTTATTGTATTTTTAGATAATTTATATATCTTTTATAATAATTTCTGGAAGCTTATAACAATTTTTAAGTATTTATTTATCCCTTAAATGATTTTTAAATCATTTATTTCTAATTCTAAATAATTAATATTTACTAAGAATATTATAAAAATCTTATTTATTATTTTTAAATAATTTATAATCATTTATTATGATTTTAAATCATTAATATTACTTTTAAATAATTATTTATTATTTATAAATATTTATTCTAAGTACTTTATTATTAACTTAATTATTAATAATATCCAAATAAATAAAATATTTATTGAATTTATGTAAAAATATTAAAAGTTAATTATTATAACTTAAAATAATTTTTAAAACTATTTTTATAATTATGTATATTTGTTTATTAATTTTTTCTAATTTTTATTAATTTATTTATTAGAAAATATTTTCTTTTTGTCGCTAATGCTCTATAGTGATAGAAAGTGTCGATATAGGTGTTCTTGAGTTTCTGGAAATCAATTGGTCATGGCCTAGAGGTCACTTTGACCTTAATCTAATTTCCTACTGTTAATGATTTTGGGTTTAGAAGTGTATGAATGTTATAGTACTCGTGCAATAGTACAAAAACATACCAATTTTATGCTTTAACCTACATATAACAAGAAGTTATAGAGGTTCAAAGTCACTGTCAGAGCTGCTCTTGAGTTTCTGGGTAACCCAGAACAGTGGTAATGGTTGGTCAACGGTTTTGTGGCTTCTAGATCTTTCAATCTGTGTGATAGATTTGTGTTTTGTTTTTTGTAATAGGTAATCTATATATCAAGGTACATATATGTAACACTGATTTGGATATAGTATGATTCTAAGGTCTAGATCTTTGTTGGTTAAAGTACAGCCAAAGGTTGTTCTTCATGTTCTTCAGTTTTCTGGGTAACCTAGAAAACATAGTCGTGCTCGGTCAACGACTTTTGACCATTAATTCTGGTAATCCTATGAATTGATTAAATGTTTGAGTGTCATAGATATGTAGTATGTATATCAGGTTATTGATTCATTACTATTAGACATAATAACATCAAACAGAAAGCGATTAAAATGTTGGTCAAAGTAGCAGGTTCAACCTATTCTTGAGTTTTCTGGGTAACCCAGAAAACAGAACTTCATGATTGGTCTACAACTTTTGACCACCTATATCTTGCAATATATGGTTCCAATGAACTTGTTTTCTTTTATAGATTAAAGACCTCATGTAATACTACAACTCGCATATAACTAATAGAGCTAACTATTAACATACACGGATCTACAGGCTCTAACATTCAACTATCAGACCTGTTTTTCCAGAATTTCCAATTTGTTTAAAACACTATTTTGTTGCATCTAGATGTTATGAAAACATGTTCTATCAACTTAGCATACTTTCTAACATGTTATTACATATATTTAAACATCTAAATAACAAATTAAACATATCATCAAAGATCTAGGTTAAAATTAGGGTTTACACCTTTTCTTGCTTGCTTTTGATTTCTGGCTACTGAATTTGTTGTTGTTATCACCAAGGCTTGTTGTGGTATGTTTATAAGAGTGTAAAGGCTTAGAGAGTCCATGGGTTTGGCTAGAGGATGTGTTGTTTTTTATAGACCGTCTTATGGTTTTTGGTCTTTTTCACCAATTTACCTCCACAAAGATCTGTTGCTAAGTTAGTTGTGCTACTTGGGGAAGGTTGTACTACTTAGGGAAGGTTGCTAGACCATGTGCACTCTTGGAACTTAGTTTGGTGACTCATAACCTACTTGTGAGCTCGTTTGATTAGATTAGTAACTTAATTATGCCCTAATTCTCTTTAATCTTGATTAGGGTTTTGGTTTTTATGATTAGGGTTGCTTAATGATGTTTATTTGTACCTAATTGAAGTTTAGCAATCATGATTAGGTGTTAGGATAATCTAATTAGGGTTTAGTCTAGCTAATTAGGGTTAAAGTTTACAAATTAGGGTTTCTAACTTAGATTTTTCATAAATCCTAACAAGAATGACAAAGCATTTTTTTTGTGTAAGCACGACAAAGCAGCTTATCAAAATACATATACTAAAAAGTCTGTTTTCGAAAGAAAAATTTTAAGCACGACGTGTCAAGCACGTTAATTTTTGGACAATAATTTATTTGTCCTAATTTGCTAAATAAAGTATATAATAACGCAAAACACTTTCAGAATGGAGAAATTTTATTAATATAACTGAATTTACATAATCGAATCTTATTAGGGTTTTTGGGGTTTCACATTCACACCCACTAATAAGAATTTTGTCCTCAAAATTATAGTAAAAGTTAATTAAACAGTTGGGGATAGTTCTCTCGCATTTTGTCCTCGAGCTCCTTGAATGTTCTAATTCCTCTAGATCACTTTGACTGATACTATCCCTTTATTTCTCAGGACTTACTCTTTATAGGCAATGATCTGCACGTGTTCTTCTATATAAGAAAGATCTTTTTCAATTTGGATCGGCTCATAATTTAAATCAGGCTTAACGTGTTTATAATCAGGTTTATATGGTCGCAATACGGACACATAAAACACATTATGAATATGATTTAACTCAGGGGGTAGTGCTATTTCATAAGCAACTTCACCTATCCTCCTCAAAATTTCTAAGGGTCTAATGAATCTCGGACTCAGGTTTCCTTTCTTGCCAAAATGTATATTTCCCTTCGAAGGAGACAATTTCAAGATTACATGGCTTCATACGCTAAAGTTTCATTTTTGACGATGTGGATCAGCGTATTTCTTCTGTCGATCTTGAGACACTTGTAATCATTCACGTATAATTTTGATGGTCACAATTGTTTATTGGATTATCTCAGGTCCTAGCATTTGTCTTTCCCTGACTTCATCACAACACAAAGGTGTTCTACATTTCCTCCCATATAAGGCTTCATAAGGTGGCGTACCTATGCTAGCATGGTAGGTTTTATTGTAGGCAAATTCTACCAAAGGTAACTAATCTTCCCAACTTCCTTTGAAGTCTATGATACATGTTCTTAATATATCCTCTAATGTTTGAATGGTTCTCTCACTTTGACCATCAGTTTGAGGGTGATAAGCTATACTTAATCTTAATTGTGTTCCTAAGTATTTTTGAAGGTTTTTCCAAAAATTTGAGGTAAAACGTGGGTCTCGATCTGACACTATAGAAACAGGTACTCCATTCCTAGAGATGATTTCATTAATGTATAGCTTGGCAAGTTGGTCTAAGTTATAAGTAACTTTAATAGGTAGGAAGTGAGTTAATTTGGTTAGACGGTGAACTATTACCCAAATGGCATTATGGCCCTTCTGTAGCTGGAAGGCCTACCACGAAGTCCATGGTTATATGTTCCCACTTCCACTCAGGAATTGGTAAGTGTTGAAGTAAACCACTCGACTTTTGATATTCAACCTTAACCCTTTGACACGTGAGATATTTGCTTACCCATTCAACTATTTCTCTTTTAATATTCGACCACCAAAAGTGTCAACTTAAGTCCTTGTACATTTTAGTACTACCTGGATGTATGGTAAATTTAGAATTATTAACTTTGTTTAAGATTTCGTCTTTTAATGCTTGATTCAACGGAACCCGTATTCTATCTTCATATCTTAATATTCCATCTTTCTTGACATGAGTTATATTAAATTTTACATTCTCGACATGACAAAACATAAGTTTTAATATGAATATTGTCTACTAGACAGTATTCAACTCAAATGGAGTCCTCAACACATTTATTTTCACACTATTTCATAGAATATTGAGGACTACTAATGCTATCATCTGGACCGTCACTCCGTTCTCCGACTAGTCCCGGCTACGTTCTCATTTCCTGAAGAGAAAAATGAAAGAAAAAGGGTGAGCTCAACTAGCCCAGTAAGAAATATTATGACTAAGATAATGCAGAATAATTTATCATTAGCCTTCAACAGTGTTAAACTGATAAAATATAACAAACATCAAGTTTAACTGTAGCGGAATAAGTAATCCATTAGAAGAATCAAGTAGAGCATAAAATCTACTATCTTCTATGATTTAAAAGGTTTTTCATCACTTTTATCGCTGAGACTCAGCTTAATAAATAATCCACATCATCAAATCACCCCTGCACTACGACCAAGGATATTCTTTAGTATAACGACCATAAATTATCCATGCACTATAGGCCAAGGATGTTCGTGTATTCATCAATGGTCATGATCATGCCAACAACTGCCCATCAATGCACTACGGACAATGAGGACTTTTACCACATCATTTGTAACATTACGGTCATGATTATACCAAATAATCCCTGGACATAATCATACCAAGTCAATCTATGCACTACAGGCCACAAATGACTTTCAACATAATATAAACATGAGGATAATGACAATGATATAAGAATTCAATAAAACAAGTTCAAGGATAAATTTTTAAAGATTTATAATTTAATTTATCTAGAAATTCAATAACGTCCAAATTATCAACATGGGTTTATGTTTTGTCTATTCTAAATTTGACATTCTCGACATGAGTTATATTAGTCTTACATTTTTGACATTCTTCATCTTTCTCCTGAATCTCTTTGATTTTATCTAGTAGAGATGAAACTCCCTCTAGAATAAATAACTTTTTGGTAGAGGTAGTTGGAGATCCAACCTAAATTTCTAGTTTTTCAAAATCATTTATTAACCTTTCATTGGTGGTTATTACGTTCAACTTTTCTTGATTCTTTCTACATAAAGCATCAGCTACTACATTGGCTTTACCGGGATGATATAAGATTTCACAGTCAAAATCCTTTATTAGTTCTAACCATCTCCTCTACCTTAAGTTTAATTCCTTTTGTGTAAAAATATATTTCAAACTTTTTTGATCTGTATATATCTCGCACTTCTCCCTGTACAAATAATGCCTCCAATTTTTTAGGGTAAAAACTACCGCGGCTAACTCTAGGTCATAAGTAGGTTACCTCTTCTCATAATCTTTGAGTTGTCGTGATGCATAAGCATTCACTTTCCCATGTTAAATCAACACACACCCTAAACCTCTGTGTGACGTATCACTAAATACTACAAGGCCTCTTGTATCATCTGGTAAGGACAACACTGGAGCCATGCTCAGTCGCTTCTTCAACTCTTGGAAGCTTTCTTCACATTTATCTGTCCAGACGTATTTCACCATCTTTCGAGATAATTTGGTTAGTGAGGTTACTATTTTTGAAAAATCTTTTATGAGTCATCGATAATAATCTGCTAAACCGAGAAAACTTCATACTTCTGTTAGAATTATTGGTTGTTCCCAATTCACAACCGTTCCGATCTTTGTTGGATTTACTTATATTCTATTTTTGTCAATTATATGACCTAAAAATTGAACTCTCTTTAACCAGAATTCACACTTGGAAAACTTTACATAAAGTTCTTCCTTTCGTAATATCTCCAAAATGACTCTCAAGTGTTTAGCATGCTCTTCCCGTATTTTCGAGTATACCAGAATATCGTCGATAAAAACCATAACAAATTTGTCTGAGAAAGGTTTAAACACTCGATTCATCAAGTCCATAAATGTTGTCGGTGTATTTGTCAAACCAAAGGACATCACAAGAAACTTATAATGTCCATAGCGTGTCCTAAACGCTGTCTTCGACACGTCTTCCTTTCTTACCTTTAACTGATGATAACCTGTCCTAAGGTTGATTTTTGAAAAATGTTAGGCCCCCTTTAATTGTTCAAACAAATCATTAATTATTGGTAAAGGATATTTATTCTTAATGGTTAATTTATTTAATTTTCTATAATAAATACATAATCTCATGGTTCCATCCTTCTTCTTTACAAACAATACTGGTGCTCCCCAAGGTGAAACACTAGGTTGTATGTACTTTTTATCTAAGAGTTCCTGTAATTGTATTAGTAACTCTATCAGTTCTACGGGTCCCATTATGTATGGTGCCTTAGAAACTGGTGTCGTTCCCGGTGTAAGGTCAATGACAAACTTGATTTCCCTATCTGGAGGAAGACCTGGTAAGTCATCTGGGAATACATCAGGAAATTCCTTAACTATAGGTATCTGTTCTAGTTTTACTCCTTCCTATTGAGTATCAACTATATAGGCCAAATATCCTAAACAACCTTTTCTAAGTAACCTTTCTGCCTGAGTTATGGTCAGACATCGAGATTGCTTAGGTGAACAACCTTCTTTGAACACTACCTTTGACTCCGACACAGTCAATATGTTTATACATTTTTTATGACAATCGATCATCGCATTACGGATAACTAACCAATCCATTCCAAGATTACATTAAATTCTCCCAACTAAATTGGAATAAGATTTACCAGAAAATTGTGTCCCTTTATATCCACACTACAATTCCTATATATAGTTTTAACAGGAATCTTTTCGTTGTTAGCAAATTTCTACACATAACGGTATGTCTAAATTTTCAAATGGTATATTCAAGTTTTTAGAAAAACTATTAGACACAAATGAACAAGTAGCACCAGAGTTGAATAATACATATACATTTAAAGTGTTGATAGGGATGATACCTGTCACCACGTCCTGTGAAGTAACAACATCCCTCACCGATATATTAAATGTTTTCGCAGTTGGCCGACTTTGAGCTACAACTGCAGCTACTGTTGACTAATTATTATTATTCTCGGGTACTCTATTTCCCCTTCCTCCCTGGTTCCTGGGTTTGGTACAGTTCATAGCTAATTGTGAGACCCCAAATTTTATGAATAAAGATTTAAATTTCTCGAAATATTTTTTTTAAATATTATGGTGTGGATTTGATATAATGTTATAGTTGTGGGTAATATTTATAAATTTTGCAAAGTATGCTAGTTGTTATATAATATTCTTGTTGTCGGGGAATATCCATACGATGGCACAACCATTGGTGGACCCCACAACAGAAGTATTGTCATAGTTAGAAAATGACAGAATTATCTTTTTATAAAAATAACGGCGAAAGTGTTATCGTTAAAACTGTTGAACTACCTAGTAGTAAAAGTACATTAATACGCGTGGTTGCATAGTTGCACACGATATTGATTATTGATGCTTACGTAAGAAGTCACTCAGTTATACTCAATTATTGTTATAGTAATTGCTGCATCATATCTCTCATATTATTGATTCAATTATTGTCACAGTATCATCTGAATAATATGTTATATTATTAAATCAATAATTGAGACTAGAAAGTTATTCATATTATTATTTGCAATATTGATAATGTTTAGAAGTTTTGTCAATGAGATGTTTGGTCACCTAATTGCGCGCCAATAAGGAGAAATCCTTATCGGAAAGCCCCCTCTTTTCTGGGAACGACCTGGTTGTTAAATATTGTGAATTATAATATTAATGATGAAGAATTTTGTGTTGATTAAAGATGAAATTGATAGTTCCATTGTGTTGGAATTATTATTGTTAGTGAAAATCGACATTTATTTCGATAATAATTAATGTCTGGAGGTTATATTGACCAATCGGGTAATTAACCAGATAATTGAGCAATTAATTGCTATTGATTCACATGATTATAACTATTTGTTCACATGTGTGTATTATTGATTCACATTCATTTACTATTAGGGGAGTTGGTGCAAGATTGATAATACTTATATGACTAAGTTAAAAATGGAGGTATAGATGGAGGTACTATACTGTAATTCGTATTTTTACATGTCTAGAACTATTTATTCACATGATTTACTACTGATTCACATGATTTACTATTAGGGGAGGTGGTGCAAGTTTGATAATACTTGCAGGACTAAATTAAAAATGAAGGAAAAGAGGAAGGTATTATACTGTAATATTTTGAGCCCCAAAACGTGCAATTATCGAAACTATATTTTCCTATAAATAGAAGCTCATTCCTTCATTATTTTTCACCAATTCACTAAAGATATAGAGCAATTACTATAGAGAGAAATTATAGAGAGAAAGAAGAAGAGAAGTCTACTACCTCACTATTCCAGTATGTAGTCTTCTTTTGAGGTAAGGGGTATTATTCTTTCGTATTCATGAAGAGAATTATTTTCTTTCAATACTTGTAAAGGTTGTTATTCCATTCTTTATTATTATATTGGAATAACATGTCTATGCGAAGTACCGCATACATGGTGAAATTCTTCTGTTATTCCATTCTTTATTATTTTAATGGAATAACTTTTATGCATGCGTCTTGATCTATCGCATGCACAGTGAATTCTGCTTTTATTCCATTCTTTATTATTACATTAGAATAACTTTTATCGTATGTGGTCTATCGCATGCACTGGTGAATTCTATTGGTATTCCATTTTTATTATTTTATTGAATATCACATGCATGCGGATTATGCGTGACCTAGTTCAATTCTTTATTATTACTGTTGGAATAACTCATCTCACGCAGACTCACCGTGCATGGTGAATTCTTACATTATTCCATTCTTTATTATTCTGTTGGAATAACCTGTCTATGTGGATTACCGCATACATGGTGAATGATCCTTTGTATTCATTCTTTATTAAATTGTGGAAATGATATGTTTACTTGGATTACCATATGGCGGGTGAAAATCCATTTGCAGTTTCGTATATATTCTATTATACTCATCTGGGATATCATTTCTTTTGTAGTCGTCATTAAATATCGTTTTCTTTGATATTTTTCTGTTATGAGTTACTATTCATGGGTTACTATTCACCCAGTTACTATTCACTCTGGTATTATTCACTCGGGTATTCGGGGTACTTTTCGTGTCGGAGTACTATTCACAAGTTACTATTCACCCAATTACTATTCACTCTAGTATCATTCACTCGGGTATTCGGGAGACTTTTCGTGTCGGGATACTATTCCCGAAGTACTATTCACGGGGTACTATTCACCCAAAAAATATATTTCTTTTATGTCCAAATTATTTTTGGTACATGAATATTATTCTTGAATTTTACTCCACAAAGCAGTATCATGTTGACAATTTGGACATTATTGATTCCTGGATAAATTAAATTATAAATCTTTAAAATTTATCCTTGAACTTGTTTTATTTAATTATTATGTCATTGTCATCATCCTCATGCTTATATTGTGATAAAAGTCATCTTTGGCTTACGTGTATAGATGGACTTGGTATGATTATGACCAGGGATTATTCAAAGATAATCATAAGCTAATAATATGACGAATGATGTGGTAAAAGTCCTCATTGGCACGTAGTTCATTGATGGATGAGTTGTTAGTATGATTATGACCAGGGATTATTCGGTATAATCATGACCATTGATGATTACATGAATATCCTTGGCCGTGGTCCAGGGATGATTCGATTTTGTTTATTAAGCTGAGTCTCAGCGATAAAGTTGATAAAAAAACTTTTTAAATCATAGAAGATAGTAAATTTTATGCTCTACTTGACTCTTCTAATGGATTGCTTATTTTCGCTGCAGTTGTTGATCTAAAACTTGTTGTCTATTGTATTCTATCAGTTGTTGTACTGTTGTAGGCTAAGGATAATTTATTCTGCATTATCTTAGTAATAATATTTCTTACTGGGCTAGTTGAGCTCACCCTTTCTTTCATTGTTCTCTTCAGGAAATGAGAATATAGCTTGGACGAGTCGGGGAACGGAGTGATGGTCCAGGATAAATGGCTTTAGTAGTCCTCACTATTCTAGGGAATAATGTGATAATAATTGTAATGAGGACTCCATTGAGTGTGGATATTGTCTAGATGACAATATTCTTGTCTAAACTCTCAGCTATGTTTTGTCGTATTGTACACGACTGTTGTATAATTAAGTTTGTATTTGATTTATTTGGCGACTCAAGATGAGTGATGTATACCTGTTTTGGGGGCGTCACGGTTGGTATCAAAGCTTAGGGATATGATCCCTAGCTGAGATGTGAGACAAGAACTAGGAGGGGAGAGACGGAGAATTCCTTCGCTAGTATGACCTACCTAAGTTTATTTGGTATTTAATTGGTCGGTCAGAGTATAGGTATAATATGTGGCATGTCAATTAACCCTTATTTTGAAACTATATTCTAGAATGATATCTGAAATACACGGGATGAGAAATGGGAAAATCATGATAGAGAGGAAATAATCAGGAAGGTAGAATCCGAAAAGAAAGCAAGGTATGTTTTAGTTGTGGAAAAGCACCTAACTTGATTTTATCGTGTAGTAAAGTCAAGTTCAGCTGGGATGGTGGCACCAAAGGCAGATACGGATAAAACAAAGTCGGTGGTTTCAGGAAGAGAGTTTTTCGTGACTTCTCAAAAAACGAGTAACCCAAACGAAGTTAGCACGAGTTAGTTAATTATAAATTCTTACGAAGTCTATAACTTATTAGATAACGGTTCTACCCATTCTTTTATCTCTCTTGCTTGCGCTCAATGTTTAAATTTGACCCCAGAGAAGTTAGACTTTGACTTATCGGTTGAAAGTTCGTTAGGAGAAACCTTCATTACACCCACTATTTATAAATCTTGTTGATTCAAATCGACACTTTCACGTTACCTGCCGATCTTATCTCTTTGAAAATACTTTCCTTTGATGCGATTTTAGGAATTGATTGGTTAACTACTCATCATTCTTTTCGTAAGGTTGTTAGCTTTCATATTCCTAACGAACCTGTTATGCGAATTCAAGCAACCAAACCACTAAAGTTAATCATTGTCATATCTAGCCATAAGTAAAGAGTCCCGAGCCTTTCGTTGGTGACTTCCAAGTCTTGGAATACACCGAAGCCAGAATATCCATAGGGAACGTCGTGAATAACGGTGGTAAGTTGATAGGTATCAATGTGACGTGCTATCCAAGTCTTGGATGAGAGTCACGGTTTTTTTTCTATCATTAATAAATTTCCAGATGTATTCTCTAAAGACTTCTTAGCCTAACCCTAGAGCGTGAAATCGAATTTTGTATTGACCCCAGTACAAAACCCATTTCTAAAACCGTTAAATATTTCTTCACCTAGAATGAACGTATTATGTGCCAAAGACGTTGACTCGAGCTGTTGAAGATTACGACCATACCATTAAATATCATTTTGGAAGAGCGAACGTGGTAGCTGACGCGTTGAGTAGAAGATCGTATGCGTTTATGAGTACGATGTTGTTAACACAAAAACCCATTTTGTATAACTTACAAATGATGAAGATAGAGTTAAAGACTCTAGGGACCCATGTGAAGATAACGAATATGCGAGTAGAATCGACTTTAAACGATAAAGTTAAAGCCACTCAAACTACACACCTTAAGTTGATGAAAATGAAGAAGAAGGTTCAAGAAGGTGTTATTCTAGAACCAAGAGTCGATGAAAAGAGGAAATATCAACCCTCGATTTAATTGGCCCATTTGAAATCCGCAATCGAGTAGGAACTGTGGCCTATAGACTCGTTTTACCGCCAAGTATGTCGCGTGTTTATAACGTTTTTCACGTATCGATGTTACGTAAATATGTGGATGACCCGAACCACATTATTGAATTAGAATTAGATGAGATAGCAAAAGATTTAACGTATGAGAAGATACATGTTAAAATCTTGGATAAGAAGGATTATATTCGACACTTAAAGGTTATACCATAAGAGTCAGAATCTGAAATGAAGGTATCCTCACCTTTTCGACATACCAAGTACGTATGTAAATTTCGAGGGCAAAATTTCATAAGGAGGGGAGATTGTGAGACCCCAAATTTTATGAATAAAGATTTAAATTTCTCGAAATATTTTTTTTGAATATTATGGTGTGGATTTGATATAATGTTATAGTTGTGGGTAATATTTATAAATTTTATAAAGTATGCAAGTTGTTATATAATATTCTTATTTTCGGGGAATATCCATACGACGGCATAATCATTTGTGGACCCCACAACAGAAGTATTGTCGTAATTAAAAACTGACAGAATTATCTTTTTATAAAAATAACGGCGAAAGTGTTACCGTTAAAACTGTTGAACTACCCGGTAGTCAAAGTACAGTAATACGCATGGTTGCATAGTAGCATACGGTATTGATTATTGATGCTTACGTAAGAAGTCACTCAGTTATACTCAATTATTGCTATAATAATTGCTGCATCATATCTCTTATATTATTGATTCATTTATTGTCACAGTATCATTTGTATAATATGTTATATTATTAAATCAATAATTGAGACGACAAAGTTATTCATATTATTATTTGCAATATGGACAATGTCTAGAAGTTCTGTCAATGAGAGGCTTGGTCACCTAATTGCGCGCCAATAAGGAGAAATCCTTATCGGAAAGCCCCCTCTTTCTTGGGAACAACCTAGTTGTTAAATATTGTGAATTATAATATTAATGATGAATAAGTTCGTGTTGATTAAAGATGAAATTGATAGTTCCGTCGTGTTGGAATTATTAGTGTTAGTAAAAATTGACATTTATTTTGATAATAATTGATGTCTGGAGGTTATATTGACCAATCGGGTAATTAACCGAATAAATGAGCAATTAATTGCTATTGATTCATATGATTATAACTATTTGTTCACATGTGTATACTATTGATTCACATTCATTTACTATTAGGGGAGTTGGTGCAAAATTGATAATACTTGCATGACTAAGTTAAAAATGGAGGTATAGATAGAGGTACTATACTGTAATTCATATTTTCACATGTCTAGAACTATTGATTCACATGATTTACTATTAGGGGAGGTGGTGCAAGTTTGATAATACTTGCAGGACTAAATTAAAAATGAAGGAAAAGAGGAAGGTATTATACTGTAATATTTTGAGCCCCAAAAGGTCCAATTATCGAAACTATATTTTTCTATAAATAGAAGCTCATTCCTTCATTATTTTTCACCAATACACTAAAGCTATAGAGTAATTATTATAGAGAGAAATTATAGAGAGAAAGAAGAAGAGAAGTATGCTACCTCACTATTCCAGTATCCAGTCTTCTTTTGAGGTAAGGGGTATTATTCTTTCGTAATCATGAAGAGAGTTATTTTCTTTCAATACTCGTAAAGGTTGTTATTCCATTCTTTATTATTATATTGGAATAACATGTCTATGCGAAGTACCACATCCATGGTGAAATTCTTCTGTTATTCCATTCTTTATTATTACATTTGGAATAACTTTTGTCTATCTGATCTATCGCATGCACGGTGAATTCTGCTTTTATTCCATTCTTTATTATTACATTTGGAATAACTCATGCATCTTTGTCTATCGCATGTCTGGTGAATTCTGTTGTTATTCCATTCTTTATTATTCAGTTGGAATATCCTATCTGTGCGGATTATGCATGACCGGTTCCAATCTTTATTATTCATTGGAATATTCATGCATGCAAGGATTACGCATGACTAGGTTCCATTCTTTATTATTCTGTTGGAATAACCTGTCTACGCGACTACCGCATGCATGGTGAATTCTTCTGTTATTCCATTCTTTATTATTCTATTGGAATAACCTGTCTATATGATTTATCGCATGCATGGTGAATGATCCTTTGTATTCATTCTTTATTAAATTGTGAAAATGATCTGTTTACGTGGATTACCGCATGGCAGGTGAAAATCCATTTGCAGTTTCGTATATTCTATTATACTCATCTGGGATATCATTTCTTTTGTACTCATCATGAAATATCGTTTTCTTTGGTATTTTTCTGTTACAAGTTACTATTCATGGGTTACTATTCACCCGGTTACTATTCACTCTAGTATTATTCACTCAAGTATTCGGGGTACTTTTTATGTTGGAGTACTATTAACGAGTTATTATTCATGGGTTACTATTCACCCAATTACTATTCACTCTAGTATCATTCACTCGGGTATTCGGGATACTTTTAGTGTTGGGGTACTATTCTCGAAGTACTATTCACCCAAAAAATATATTTCTTTTCTGTCCAAATTATTTTTGGTACATGAATATTATTCTTGAATTTTACTCCATAAAGCAGTATCATGTTGACAATTTGGACGTTATTGATTCCTGGATAAATTAAATTATAAATCTTTAAAATTTATCCTTGCACTTGTTTTATTGAATTATTATGTCATTGTCATCATTCTCATGCTTATATTGTGATGAAAGTCATCTTTCGCTTACCTGCATAGATGGACTTGGTATGATTATGACCAGGGATTATTCGGTATAATCATGATCGTAATGTGACGAATGATGTGGAAAAAGTCCTCATTGGCTTGTAGTTCATTGATGGAAAGTTGTTGGTATGATTATGACAGGGATTATTCGGTATAATCATGACCATTGATGATTACATAAATATCCTTGGTCGTGGTGCAGGGATGATTCAATTTTATTTATTAAGCTGAGTCTCAGCGATAAAGTTGATGAAAAACTTTTTAAATCATAGAAGATAGTAAATTTTATTCTCTACTTGACTCTTCTAATGGAATTCTTATTTCTGCTGCAGTTGTTAATCTAAAACTTGTTGTCTATTGTATTCTATCAGTTGTTATACTGTTGAAGGCTAAGGATAATTTATTCTGCATTATCTTAGTCATAATATTTCTTACTGGGCTAGTTGAGCTCACCCTTTCTTTCATTGAGCTTTTCAGGAAATGAGAATATAGCTTGGACGAGTCTAGGAATGGAGTGATGGTCCAGGATAAATGGCTTTAGTAGTCCTCACTATTCTACGGAATAATGTGATAATGATTGTAATGAGGACTCCATTGAGTGTGGATATTGTCTAGAAGAAAATATTCTTGTTTAAACTCTCAGCTATATTTTGTCGTATTGTACACGACTGTTGTATAATTAAGTTTGTATTTGATTTATGTACCATGTATTTGGTGACTCAAGATGGGTGATGTCTACCTGTTTTGGGGGCGTCACATAAATTTTCCGACGAACCACAGTTGAAATAATTATTTTTATTAAGGAGAGGACATTATGGAGAAAAATGTCCCACTTGTCCACAATTGCAACATTTATTTATAATTTTAAAACATACTCCTTTATATTTTCCCCCACATGTAGAACAAGGTTCCCTCTTATTATAATTATTAAAGTTATTATTATTATTACCTACCTTTTCCCCGAGTTGTTAGAAAAAGTAGTATCCCATTTCCTTTTATTATTAAAATCACCTGAACTGGGTTCGGTCTTAGGTTTCCCCTTCTCATTTTGATTCTTCCTTTGCTGATATAATTTGATGAGATTCTAGTTTTCACTCTTAGTTATGGAAGCTTTCTCGAGTATTTCAAAAAAATTCTTTAGTTGGAATATTATTAATTTACTTCGTATCTGAGGTTTCAAACCTTCCTGATACCACCGAGTCTTCCTAAGTTCAGTATTGACTTGATGTGGAGCAAACCTAGACAGTTCGTTAAACTTGGTCATATACTGAGATACAGTTAGGTTTCCTTGTTTCAATTCTAGGAATCGTACTTCCATGTGATCCTTCAGAGATTGGGAAAAATGATTTTCAAAGAACAATTCTTTGAATCTATCCCAAGGTACAACTTCAGTTTCTACTTGACCCTTAGTTGATTCCCACCAGTAATTTGTCTCACCTTTCAAGAAAAAGGTTGCAAAAGTTGTATTTTGATTGTTATTGACATTGATTACTAAGAATTTTTTTTCTATTTTAGTAATCCAGATTTGTGCATCGACAGGTTCAGATGTACCTTTGAATTCGGGTGGACCAACTAATTTAAAATCCTTAAATGAAGTGTTGTGGGTTATGGGTTTATTCATAGCACCTAACAAAAGTTCTACTAACAGTTGGGTAGGATTAACATCATTATCTATCTCTCGTTGAGGTCTTCTAGTTGGTGGCATGATTCTATATAAAACAAGAAACATCCACATAAGAATTTGTATAACATAAACATACCTTTTGTTCATATGTCACAAAATACACACATAAACAACTAGTAGTTTATAAACACTACTAGCTATAATACAAATACAAACATCAAAAGCTCTTTTATTCATACTAATATAGAGCATTCAGACTTCTATACTACACTCTAGAATTCATTAACGTCATCGAAAGAATTCCTAGATCATGTGGCATACCACATATCGATCTATCAAATAAGCCATTTTCTTCTCCTCTACTGGATATTGAACTACTCGTCACTGCAAATCATTGAAGATATCTCGAGTACCCAGAGCATATTTGAGTAGCCTCGACTGTATTTCCTTCCTGCCCCTTTGTGCATGGTGCAGTTGTACTTTCAGTCGATTATTGGTTCCCCTTTCATGCTCTAAAATTCCCTCAGCTAAGTGTGCCCTAAACATCATTTGATTATTATCATGCTCAGACTTCTGCATTAGTGATGCTATTGCTTCATCATGTACATCAATTCTCATTAATTATCCTGCTACTGGATCTTCTTCTTCCTCAGCATCTAGCAGTTGTTGATCATGAAGTAATTCTTCATCCTCTACATCACTATCTATAAATGACTCAATTTGTGGTGGATTGTTTACTATCGGTATTTCCTCATAATCAGATTTGGCCATCCTATAATATAAAAATTCTTTGTTACTTATATAGAAATTTACACAAAACATAATATTTTTAATGTTATTTTTATGTGTAATTTAATACTTTTACGGACTCGAAGACAATATACTAAGATTACTCTTCCTTATATCTATAGCCTTAACTGCTTTGATACCATTAATTGTAATGCCCCCATATCTATACTCCCAAGGTATCCGATATGGTGCTTACTACTAGTCAATTAATATAACGCATTCAAATCTATACTCCTATGGTATCCGATTCAATGCTTATATCTAATTGAGTGACTATGCAATTATTACCAGATGTAATTCCCATATATCCAAGATTCACAGTATCCCATAATAAATAACAATTCCCAGGAGAACTATTGTTGTGTTTGGATACCCTCACTTGGATGTATGGACTGTATTTACGAATAGTATCTATCTATCTGAAATTTAAAGTATCAGTAATAACATAAACAGTCTATATTGCCAATAGCCTCACTTAGATTTATAGTCTATATCATGTGAATTACACTATCGTATCGATTGTACCTATCTATCTGAAATCCATAGTATCTACAACAACATGAACAATCCATGTTGTCAATACCCTCACTCAGATAAATAGTTCCCAAGGATCTCAAACTAAATTTGAAAATTCTAATTACATCTATATATGTAAAGAAATCATGATTGCAGAAATAAGAGATTATATATGTATATATATATATATATATATATATATATATATACATTATGTGTATTACACAATGAGGCTTATGATGATAGATTTTTTTTGGCTATATGAAGTGGAACCGTCGCTATAGCCAAGAATAACTATGACGACGGGTGAAACCGTCGTTATAGCCCAAAAAACCGTCGCCATAGCCTACTGTGTAATACATAGCTGTGTATATACATTTTTCCCATATATATATATATATATATATATATTAAGGTTCAATTACATGATTCCTCATAAAGAATTTCTTATTACAAAGTATTACATTCAGTTAGACAGTAATATAAACTAATCTAAGCAGGGACGCTTCCCTTTATTCACTCCAAATATGCCAGGGTTACCATCTAATACTGGAAAGGGAATAATTTGCAAGAGTGAGCTATAACATGCTCAGCAGGTTCTATATTTATAACAATATATGATTTGAAGAAGTATAACAGTTCAAAACTCAACTGATTGTTGTTACCATTTCTGGAATTTTTATGTCAACCATTTTTGGACTTTTTATTTATGTCAGTCACAAAGACTTAGAAATTTTGTTTAGATGTGAGATAAGGGATCAACCTATTCAATATCCTAGAAGTATGCATCTCATTCTAATCGTGCCCACATGCACTAAGTGTCATATTCAATTGACACACATCTATCCCTTTTTAGGACACACAACTCAATATAGGATGTCTTACCAAATAATTTTGGTTTGACACAATAATTTATGCTCAATAAACAATACCATGTGAATAAATTTTTCTTTTCTTAGTTATGTTGAAGCTATTGTAATAACTTTACAATAATTGGTAATTCAAGTTTAGGCTTGGTGTAATATATCAAAAGCAATTCAAGATATGAATCTTGTTCAACGAATTAAAATAGGGTTTAGTAAACTTGCAAAAGTAATTATGGTTAATGAACTTGCAATAAAGAAATAAGGTTCAGATACTTGCCTGAGCGAAGATTAATCAAGCAATGCTACTTGATTCGTTAATAAACACCTAGGATGTTCATTCATATAAATCTAACACATTAGTATTAATAACTACACTCAAATACATAAACTATTTATGTTCGGGTTAAATTAAATAAGGTTTTAGTGTCCAAAAACTTTACCGGGTAATTAATAAGTTAATAACTTGGTTAAAATTAATTTATAACCTTTATTATATTTTTAGATAATTTATATATCTTTTATAATAATTTTTAGAAGCTTATAAGAATTTTTAAGTATTTATTTATCCCTTAAATGATTTTTAAATCATTTATTTCTATTTCTAAATAATTAATATTTACCTAGAATATTATAAAAATCTTGTTTATTATTTTTAAATAATTATTTATTATTTATAAATAATTATTCTAATTACTTTATTATTAACATAATTATTAATAATATCCAAATAAGTAAAATATTTATTGAATTTATTTAAAAATATTAAAAGTTAATTATTATAACTTAAAATAATTTTTAAAACTGTTTTTATAATTATTATTATTTTTATTTATTATTTATTTCTAATTTTTATTAATTTATTTATTAGAAAATATTTTTTGTCTGTCGCTAATGCCCTATAGTGACAGAAAGTGTCGCTATAGGTGTTCTTGAGTTTCTGGAAATCAGTTGGTCATGGCCTAGAGGTCACTTTGACCTTAATCTAATTCCCTACAGTTAATGATTTTGGGTTTAGAAGTGTATGAATGTTATACTACTCGTGCAATAGTACAAAAACATACCAATTTCATGCTTTAACCTACATATAACAAGAAGTTATAGAGGTTCAAAGTCACTGTTAGAGCTGCTCTTGAGTTTCAAGGTAACCCAGAATAGTGGTCATGGTCGGTCAACGATTTTGTGGCTTATAGATCTTTCAATTCGTCTGATAGATTTGTGTTTTTTTTTGTTGTAATATGTAGTCTATATATCAAGGTACATATATGTAACATTGATTTGGATAGAATATGATTCTAAGGTCTAGATCTATGTTGGTCAAAGTACATCCAAAGGTTGTTCTTCATGTTCTTCAGTTTTCTAGGTAACCCAGAAAACAAAGTCATGTTCGGTCAACGACTTTTGACCATTAATTCTGGTAATCCTATGAATTGATTAAACGTTTGAGTGTCATAGAAATGTAGTATGTATATCAGGCTATCAATTCATTACTATTAGCCATCATAACATCAAACAAAAAGTGATTAAAAGGTTGGTCAAAGTAGCCGGTTCAACATGTTCTTGAGTTTTCTAGGTAACCTGGAACACAGAACTTCGTGATCGGTCAACCACTTCTGACCACCTATATCTTGCAATATATGGTTCCAATGAACCTATTTTCTTTTCCAGATTAAAGACCTCATATAATACTACAACTAGCATATAATTAACAGACCTAACTATTAACATACAAGGATCTACAGGCTCTGACATTCGACTGTCAGACCTATTTTTCCAGAATTTCCAGTTTGCTTAAAATAATATTTTAATGCATCTAGATGTTATGAAAACATGTTCTATCAACTTAGCATACTTTCTAACATGTTATTACATATATCTAAACATCTAAACAACAAATTAAACAAAGCATCAAAGATCTAGGTTAAAATTAGGGTTTGCACCTTTTTTTGCTTAATTTTGATTTCTGGCTACTAAATCTGTTGTTGTTATCACCAAGGCTTGTTTTGGTATGTTTATAAGAGTGTATATGCTTAGAGAATTTATGGGTTTGGCCAGAGGATGTGTTGCTATTTATAGACTTAAGGATCTTAGGGTTTTTGGTCTTTCTCACTAATTTGCCTCCACAAAGATCTGTTGCTAAGTTACTTGTGCTTCTTGGGGAAGGTTGCCAAACCATGCGGACTCTTGGAACTTGGTTTGGTGACTCCTAACCTACGTGCGAGACAGTTTGATTAGATTAGTAACTTAATTATGCTTTAATTCTCTTTAATCTTGATTAGGGTTTTGGTTATTTTGATTAGGGTTGTTTAATGATGTTTATAGTACCTAATTAAAGTTTAACAATCATGATTAGGTGTTAGGATAACCTAATTAGGGTTTTGTCTAGCTAATTAGGGGTAAGGTTTAAAAATAAGGGTTAGGGTTTATAAATTAGGGTTAGGGTTTGTAATCTAAGGTTTCTAACTTAGATTTTTCACAAATCCTAACAAGCACGACCAAGCATTTTGTCAGTGTAAGCACGACAAAGCAGCTTGTCAAAATACATATACCAAAAAGTCCATTTTTGGAAGAAAAAAAATTAAGCACGACGTGTTAAGCACGTTAATTTTTGGATGAAAATTTATTTAACCTAATTTGCTAAACAAAGTATATAATAACACAAAACACTTTCAGAACGAAGAGTATTTATTAATATAACTGAATTTACATAACCGAATCTTATTAGGGTTTTTGGGGTTTCACAAAAATCTGATAGAATATAATAGACAACAAGTTTTAGATCAACAACTGCGGCGGAAATAACAATCTATTTGAAGAGTTAGGTAAAGCATGATGTCTACTTTCTTCTATGATTTAAAACTCATCGTCAATATTTTATCCCTATAACACCAATCAATAGTCCCTATTCATAATATTGCAACTCAACAATTTATCTTTGTACTACAGGCCAAAGATATTCATTTGTATCACCAGTGGTCATGATCGTGTCAAACATCAGTCCATCTTTGCACTACAGACCAAAGAGAACTCTCACCACAAGCCTTTATCTACAACACCAAAGGTCATGATTATACCAATAAAAAATTCTTGGTCATAATAATACCAATAAGCAGTTCATCTTTGCACTACGGGCCAAAGATAACTTTTCACCATGATTAAAGTCTGAGGATTATAATAATGATATATAGGATGAATAGAAATGATAAGAACAATAAGATCAAGAATAAATATTAGAGATTAATAATTTAATTTATCTAGAGTCCAAAAATATCTAAATTGTCTACATGATGATGAAAACATGGATTCAAATTCAAGAAAAAGATTCATATTTCAAAGATAATTTGGACAGAAAAGGCTAGACTTGGCAATGAATATTACTCTGTCGTGAATAGTACTCCGAAATGAATAGTACGCTGATATGAATAGTAATTTGGTATGAATAGTACCCCGGTATGAATAGTTCTCATGCATGAATAGATTAAAAATTTAATAAGAACGTTCAAACAAATATTCAAGTGAAATGATATTAGATAAGCGCAAACCTGAAGGAATTTTTAATAATTTTAGGAATTATAGACACAATACTTACCATAGTAAGTTTAGGTTTAGGACTATGAAATGAAATAATATCACTTACATAATATGGAGTATGAAAGAAAATTATATCTCTTACAAGTATTGAAAGAAAATAATATCCTTTACCTTAGTAGGAGACTAGATTTGACTGGTATACAAGAAATTATCTTGAGGAAATCTTGCACTATAAGCGACACTCAAAGTATACTTGTACTCAAAAGAAATACACATAATATTATAGACTAAGAATTTATGATCTTGTGATGGTGTCTTTTTCATCGTCTAAAGATGCTCCCTTTTATAGGCAAGGTTTAGCAGACATGCATCCGAAATTTAGTCTCAAGTTTCAAACAATAGTACATAAATTAGGAAAAATTGAACATTACGGAGCCACCCATCACAATCGACCAGAATTAAAAGAAAGAAGAGGTACATTACCTAGAAGATATGGAAAATAAGGGGCCATCTATAGGAAATAATTCCTAACCTGTAAAAGTTTGAAAGAAAAGGAAAACGTGTCCTTTGGAAATATTTAGCAATTATGGGGCAACCCAAATAGAAACACACCACTTGTTATTTGATGGGGGCCTCACCTATTTGCAAAAGTAATCAGTATTATTGGTTAAATTGATCATGAATTGGACAAGAAAAAGAGGTGGAAGGAAAAGAAAGGTGGTTCACGTTAATTAGAAAAATGAAAAGGAACTTGTCCTTTTTGTTTTTCTTTCCAACTTGGTGGGAACAAGCTTTTTTATATATATAAATATGTATACTACAGAATTTTATATATATATATATATATATATATATATATATTACAGAATGAGAAAAGAAATGACATATATGTATATCTTCTATTCTGCTAAAAAATTTAATCGACACCTGTTATTAATCAATTATCTATACTTTTTCAAAAAAAAATTCAACAATTAATCCCAATTAATATTATAGATTCACAATATTGACAATCAGATCGTTCCCAGAAAAGAGGGGGCCTTTCGTAAAAACGGCGCGCAATTAACTAACCCCTTTCCTTGACAGAACTTCTAGACATTGTCAATAATGATAATTGAGTTAATAATATCATCTCAAATAATATGACTTACTATGTCGTGAAAATTATTGATTTAATAATATGAAATACTATACAATTATCATTGTAGCCATTATTGAATCAATAATATGAATTATTGTGCAATGTCGTGTGCTACTGTGAAATATCGTGCATTATTGTGGAATAACGCGTAATACTGTACTTTTATCACCGGGTATTTAAACAATTAACAGTAAAAGTTATGTCGCCAATTTTTAAAAATCTTATTTATGTCGCTTTCTATATCCGACAGTTATTCCATTGTGGGGCCCACCAATGATTGGTTATTCGGCCCAGTCGTACTTTATCGAATATAATATTCTCCGATAAAAAGAATATTCCGTGATAAACTATTTATCTGATAATTTTCATATATCACTCTTAACTATAACATTTTAGCAATTAAACACTTAACTATTTAGAATAATATTTAGAGAAAATTAAATTTTATTTTTAAAAATATGGGGTCTTATAACTGCTCTGCATTCTAAAGTCGCGACGCTCTAACTTCTACATATGCTTCCCATTTTTGAGCTCAAACACGTTTATGAAGCCATTTTGCACTGTATTTTGATGTTTTTAGTAGTTTTTCCAATTCTAATGTAACTAGGATGTTGTTAAATAGGATTTCTTTTCCTCCTAAGTTAGGGTTTTAAAATATAAACTATAAATACATGTTATTACACGCTTGGGATGGGATCTAGCCTACAAACTCTCTATCTATTATTCTTTGGTGATTTTCATGGCTATGTGTAACTAAACTTCTATTATTGGTTTAAGGAGACGGAAGCCTTAAAATTATTACACTATAAGATGTAATTAGTTTTAATTGTTCGATTATTATTTTTAGTATTGATTATTCTCTTGTGTTTGACTTATATGATTTATATGCTCAATTGCTAGGTTACAAACTAGTTTATTATTTATTGAAATTTACTGCTAAATTAGATATCAAATTTGTAATTTTTTTGTCACTCTAATTTATGAAGAAACTAAGGTTAATAATTAATTGTTGATCAGAAGATTATTATATCTTAGGAATGATACTCAACTAAATTAAATGCAACCGTTTTTGCTTGTGTTATTTAGCTTCATCGGTCTTTTTAATTTTTAAAGCATCTGTTAGATTAAACTTTTAGCGCTTGTCTGAGGTTGTTTAGTAGTTAGGTGTAAACACCCAAAATTTCGCTTTCCTTTTACTAACCCTACAAGAGGGTAAAAGCGGATTTTGACCCCAAAGATAATCCTGCAAGAAGACAAAGGCATAATTTCACCCCGAAGTCATCCCCGTAGAGAAGCCAAAGTGCAACGTCACCTAAACACAACATAATTTGAATGAGGATCACAACGTTGAGGATGAGGTCTGTTGACTTGGTCATATTCCAACCTTAGATTTTGATGATGACTTTCCTATTGTACTAAAATGTTTACTCATGCATTTACAAGATATTAAAAGAATTCTTGAAGCTTTGATTTATTGAATGATTGTAGACATGAAGGCTTGAAGAATTGTTTGAGTCATTAGAAAATAAATGTAAGATACTATCTTTAATTATTTCTCAATCAATACTCTAGGATTTGCATTGCATTGCATCATTAATTAATTGTGTAATAAATTAAAATGATTAATTAAAGATTAATTATGAAAATATTTAATTAAGCTTTCATAATTAATAAGAATTAAATATTAATTAATTAGAGTAAATTAAAATGATTAATTAATTAAAGATTAATTATGAAAATATTTAATTAAGCTTTCAAAATTAATAAGGATCAAATATTAATTAAATTAGAGTAATTTTTGAAAAGCTAATTTTGAAGCCTTCCCATAATTAAAGGATTTAATAAATCTATACCACATATCTTGGGATTGAGTTATTCATTATGTTTTCCATGATTTATTAATTGATTGAACTTTCCTTAAAATTGATTAAGGAAATCAAATTTTCATATCTTCATAATCAATTGTCATGGATAAATAATTGGACTAATTTTTGAAAAACTAATTTTGAAATATTCCCATAATTAAAGGAATTAATTTAAAATAGATTTTGATTCTTTATATAAATCTATACCATATATCTTGGGATTAAGGTATTCATTATTCCATGATTTATTAATTGATTGAACTTTCCATAAAATTGATTAAGCAAATAAATATTCATATCTTTAGAATCAATTAGCATGGATCAATTAATTGGAGAAATTTTTGGAAAGCTAATTAGTGAGGGCAAATCTAAATAAATTGAGATTTCAAAATAAATATGGAAATATTTTTTAAATATTGATACTTCCCATAATTGATGGAGTTGGTTAGTAAATGAGTTTTAAAAAGATCATTATCTTTTATATCTCTAACCAAGATTGTTTCCATAAATATTAGGATATGGGGTTTTCCATAATCATGGAAGTAATATATAAATAGATTGGGATTTTAAAATAAATATGGAAATGTTTTTTAAATATTGATACTTCCCATAATTGATGGAGTTGATTAGTAAATGAGTTTCAAAAAGATCATTATCTTTCATATCTCTAACCAATATTGTCTCTATAAATTTTGGGATATGGTCTTTCATTATTGGGTTTGCCATAATCATGAAAATAATTAATTATGGAACAAATTAATTGGAGTTTCAAAATGAATATGAAAATATTTTTGAATTGCATGAAATTAATATGGAAGTATTTTTAAATGATGAAATCTTAATTGCCATCCATTTAGTAAATGAAAACAGGTGAGTAATTAAAGAGAAAATAATTTAGTTGGTATTTTTGAATTATCCGGAAGATGGGAATATATTATCATGGACATATCTTTTAGTTTCCATAAAGAATAAAGTAACAGATCACTTAAATAGAATTAATATCTTGCCACGTGATTTTACATAATGGGAGTCTAGAAATATGTGATCCTGTGTGTCCGACTATTAGTGGCATATATATATATATATATATATATATATATATATATATATATATTTATATATTTAAAACCAACAATGCCCATGCCTTATAGGATCAATCATATCAACGACACAAAGATATGATTGGCAAAGGATATGTAATTGAAAGAATTTAGCAACGGACAAATGGTCTTCATATCTATAAAAGGATGGATTGTTTCAATAGAAAGAGAGTAGTGTAGAAAATCAATACATAATATAAACAGTAAATTGCTAGTACTGTATTTCTGAATTATTCTTCATACGCCATTCAAAGAATTATATCCAAATAAGCTGATGGTGAAAGTGTAATTCAAATTAGTTCTCAGCTTTCATTTTTAGAGCTTTACTGGTAATACCTTTTCATTGATCATTACATAAATAGTTGAACCTTGAATTGTTGATATAATTATTGCTTTGATCATACTTTATTTTGTTTGATCAATTCTCTAAACATTTGGTAGACTAAGTTATTAGTCTAAGGTTTCTAATTCAGGTTGGATTAGGAGTTTTGCAAGTAAGTTCAAGGAAGCATAGGTGCTTAAGGGTGCATAGGTGCACGAGGAGCAAAGGTGCTAGGGAGCAAAAGTGCTCGGGGAGTATAAGTACTCAAAGGTTGTGAAACTTGTCTTGTAAAGGGGTTTAATTGTAAACAAAGTTAATTAATAAAGAGAGTCTCCAATACTAATTGGTATTGGACGTGGATTAGGCCACTAGAATAGAGGATAGGGGCTGAACCACGTAAAAATTCCTTGTGTTCATGTGATTACTTATTGTGCTAAATTATCTCATCATTCAACTATCTATCCAGCTGGCTGCATTCTATATCTATAAATTTATAAAACTAATTTAGTAAATTATTTTCACATAATCACATTCTCAAAAAGGCTAAGTCTCTAAATTAAGCATTTTAGAAAGTCTTACATCAACTCAACATCTTGTCTTAACTTTTTAATCTATAAGGATTTAGAATCCAGCCTCCTGCATTGAATATCCAAAAGAGCTTTTATTGAATCAAAATTTTGACACCGTTTGTTCCCATAATTATTCAACCCCCGCTTCTAAGTGTGCCTACTTAAATTTTATTTGGTATCAGAGCATGGCTCTACTTATCTTGGTCTTAAAGGTGACTTGTAGGGAAAGATTCTAGCATGGTACAACTTGAGAACATCATTCAAGAAGGTCAATCAACTGTTAGACCTCCACTACTTCATGGAACTGTAAATTACAACTTCTGGAAGTTTTGAATGACTATATTTCTTAAAAGAGACCCTTGGGAATGGTCGGTCGTGGAGAATGGTCCTGTTATTCCAAGAAAAAAAGATGGTACTCCATAGACCTTAATAAAAATGGACTCAACCGAAACTCACATGGTCTCCTATGATTCAAAAGCAATGAACACACTCCTTAGTGGATTGGTGCAATCCGAAAATGACAAAGTTTCCTCATGCAACGCGACTAATGAGATTTGGGATACTTTAAAAGTAAGCCATGAAGGTACATCAAAAGTAAGAGAAGTCAAGCTTAGTATGCTCATGCATGATTATGAAATGTTCAAGCTTGAGAAAGATAAAACTATCAACGAGGCACAAGCAAGGTTCCTAGTACTAATGAATTCCATGAAGCTTCTTGATAAATCAATTCCACAAAGTGAGATCAACCGTAAGTTACTTCAGGCTATGCCCAAGAGGTTTGCTTCTAAAGTTACAACTCTTCAATATTCTCCTAATATTTCTCCTATGAATACATTAACTCTATTTGGTGAGTTAGAAGAATTTGAACATCAATTAAGGAGATATGATGATGAGGAGGAAACTCCTCGAAAGAAGGTTCTAGCTCTTATTGCAGGTGATGAAGAGGAGCTAGAAGACGATTCGGATGAGGAAATTGCAAAACTTTCAAAAAGGCTCAAAGGGTTGTTGCAAAGAAAGATTAAGATAAAGAATGCAATCACTTTAAACAAATTCAAGGGAAAGCAAAATGAAGACACTTTCTTTGAATGTGGACGCCCGGGCCATTTCAAAAAGGATTGCTTCAAAATAACGAACAAAGACAAACTAAGCTACAAGGATAACAAAAGGAACAAAGCATTTATTACTTGGAGTGATGATGAGTCCGAAGTGGAAGTTAATGCAAATAAAGAAATAGCCCAAGTATTCTTCATGGGAATCGACAATGAATCAAATGATGAATCGAGCGAGGTAACCATTTCTGATTCTAATCTCTTGAAACAAGAAAATGAAAAATTAAGAGAAAAGAATGTATACTTAAAAGAATTAGTAAATACTTTAATGAATGATGTTGATATATTAATTGATGAATAGAAAGAAGTTGAACAAGATACATCATCACAAGAAGAAAATATTTTAATTGCTAAAAATGATTTTTTGTGAAAATCATAACAAATTTCTTTCCAACAAGGTTAATGATTTAAATAAAGAAGTTGAAAAATTAAACAAAGAAATATCAATGAGAGATGTTTGTATTGATGCTTTTAATGATGATTCTCATATTAAAAATCCTTCAACGAATGAACTACAAAAAGAAATAGACTCACTAAAATTATCATTGGCTAAATTTGTCCAAGGGGAAGAAAATTTATCTGTTATGTTGGGTAAACAAAGACCTAGCTTTGAAAAATAAGGAATTGGCTATAATCCAACACATAAAAAGAGTGATGTAAAAATTTTAAAATATAAATCACATTTAAAATTAAATTATTGCTCTCCTTTCACTACTTGTAAAACATGTGGCTTAAAGGGACATTTAGATTGTTCATCAAATAAAAGGAATATGAAAGTTAAAAGTGTGTGGATTAAGAAAAGTGATTTGTATGTGACTAACCCAAAAGGACCCAAAAAGATATGGGTACCAAAAGGATGAATTTTTTTATAGGTACATCTCAAAGCCAAAGGTTCTTCTCAGAATAAATAGATTGAGTAAACCAAAGGAGCAAACTGAATTCGTCAGTAAGAAGAAACAGCAAACCATATTCTTAGAAAAGAAAGTTAAAATGCCAAAAGCAACAAAGTATCTTAAATGTCATCCACCCGAGAATATTATTGAATATATTACTCCTAGATTTGAGTATGAGAACTACCCAAATCATGACAAGTTCAAAAAAGTTCCAAGGGCTTGATACAAGAGGTTAAGTAAGTATCTCATCTCAAATGGTTTCACTCAAGGTTAAATCAATTCTATATTATTTAAGCATAAAAATAAAGATTCTATCATTATGCCAATATATGTAGACAATATAATATTTGGTGCTACTTTGTGAGTAATTTTCTAAGTGTATGCAGAATGAGTTCGACATGAGCTTAATGAGAGAACTTAACTATTTTTGTTTAGGACTCTAAATAAAGAAAATAAAAGATGACATATATATATCAAACCAAATACACAAAAGAGTTAATCAAAAGGTTTGAGTGTGAGAAATCTAAATCAAAGGCTACACAAATGAGTACGTCAATTAAATTCACATCATATGATAAAGGTATTAACGTAGAGGTAACTAAATATGAAGGTATGATTGCTTACTTGAATCTATGTGGTTAGCTTACTTTATGAAGAAAATATTTAAACCTTTTAATCACTTGGGTTAACAGAAAAGAATCTTAGACTCATATTTTCCAACCATTGTTAGTCCTTATAAGCAACCATGATTCTTTTTACAGGTATACATCATTTTTCAATGTCCTTCCTTTCTTTTTGATTAATGACTAAGGGGGAGAAAAATCACATGTAATTCTTTTTGATTGATAACAAAGGGGGAGAGAAATTATGATATGTGTTGTCTAATCTTGTTGAAACAGATTGAGGTACAAGATGAGTTCATATTGAATATTTCTTGTCTAACTTTATGTTCTTATTCTATCTTATTGAGAATATTTTAATATATGCATGGTTTTAGGGGGAGCCATAATTATTATATTGTCATCATCAAAAAGGGGGAGAATGTTGACTTGGTCATATTCCAACCATAGGTTTTGATGATGACTTTCCTATTGTACTAAAATGTTTACTCATGCATTTACAGGATATTAAAAGAATTCTTGAAGCTTTGATTTATTGAAGGACTGTAGAAATGAAGGCTTGAAGAATTGTTTGAGTCATTAGGAAATAAATGTAAGATACTAGCTTTAATTATTTCTCAATCTAGGCTCTAGGATTTGCATTGCATTGCATCATTAATTAATTGTGTAATAAATTAAAATGATTAATTAAAGATTAATTATGAAAATATTTAATTAAGCTTTCAAAATTAATAAGAATTAAATATTAATTAATTAGATAAAATTAAAATGCTTAATCAATTAAAGATTAATTATGAAAATATTTAATTAAGCTTTCAAAATTAATAAGGATCAAATATTAATTAAATTAGAGTAATTTTTGAAAAGCTAATTTTGAAGCCTTCCGTAATTAAAGGATTTAATAAATCTATACCACATATCTTGGGATTTATTTATTCATTATGTTTTCCATGATTTATTAATTGATTGAACTTTCCTTGAAATTGATTAAGCAAATCAAATTTTCATATCTTCAGAATCAATTGTCATGGATAAATAATTGAAGTAATTTTTGAAAAACTAATTTTGAAACATTCCCATAATTAAAGGAAATAATTTAAAATAGATTTTGATTCTTTATTTAAATCTATACCATATATCTTGGGATTGAGTTATTCATTATTCCATAATTTATTAATTGATTAAACTTTCCATAAAATTGATTAAGAAAATAAATATTCATATCTTTAGAATCAATTAGCATGGATCAATTAATTAGAGTAATTTTGGAAAGCTAAATAGTGAGGGCAAATCTAAATAAATTGGGATTTCAAAATAATTATGGAAATATTTTTAAATATTGATACATTCCATAATTGATGGAGTTGGTTAGTAAATGAGTTTTAAAAATATCATTATCTTTTATATCTCTAACCAAGATTGTTTCCATAAATATTAGGATATGGGGTTTTCCATAATCATGGAAGTAATATATAAATAGATTGGGATTTCAAAATAAATATGGAAATATTTTTAAAATATTGATACTTCCCATATTTGATGGAGTTGATTAGTAAATGAGTTTTAAAAAGATTATTATCTTTCATATCTCTAACCAATATTGTCTCCATAAATTTTGGGATATGGTCTTTCATTATTGGGTTTGCCATAATCATGAAAATAATTAATTATGGAACAAATTAATTGGAGTTTCAAAATGAATATGAAAATATTTTTGAATTTCATGAAATTAATATGTAAGTATTTTTAAATGATGAAATCTTAATTGCCATCCATTTAGTAAATGAAAACAGGTGAGTAATTAAAGAGAAAATAATTTAGTTGGTATTTTTGAATTATCCGAAAGATTGGCATATATTATCATGGACATATCTTTTAGTTTCCATAAAGAATAAAGTAACAGATCACTTAAATAGAATTAATATATTGCCACGTGATTTTATATAATGGGAGTCTAGAAATATGTGATTGATCAAATCATGGGATTTGATCTCAATAAACACATAAAAAAATATCCAACCTGTGTGTCTGGCTATTAGTGGCATATATATATATATATATATATATATATATATATATATATTGATTGTTAAAAGCAACAATGCCCATGCCTTATAGGATAAATCATATCAACGACACAAAGATATGATTGGCAAAAGATATGTAATTGAAATAATTTAGCAACGGGCAAATGGTCTTCATATCTATAAAAGGATGGGTTGGTTCAATAGAAAGAGAGTAGTGTAGAAAATCAATACATAATATAAACAGTAAACTGCTAGTACTATATTTTTGAATTATTCTTCATATGCCATTCAAAGAATTATATCTATTATGAACAAATAAGCTGATGGTGAATGTGTAATTCAAATTAGTTCTCAGCTTTCATTTTTGGAGCTTTACTGGTAATATCTTTTCATTGATCATTGCATAAATAGTTGAGCCTTAAATTTTTGATATAATTATTTCTTTGATCATAGTTTATTTTGTTAGATTAATTGTCTAAACATTTGGTAGACTAAGTTGTTAGTCTAAGGTTTCTAATCCGGGTTGGATTAGGGGTTTTGCAAGCAAGTTCAAGGAAGCATAGGTGCATGGGGAGCAAAGGTGCTAGGGAGCAAAGATGCTCGGGGAGTATAAGTACTCAAAGGTTGTGAAACTTGTCTTGTAAAGGGGTTTAATTGTAAATAAAGTTAATTAATAAAGAGAGTCTCCAATACTAGTTGGCATTGGATGTGGATTAGGCCACTAGAATAGAGGATAGAGGCTGAACCACGTAAAAATTCCTTGTGTTCATGTGATTGCTTATTGTGCTAAATTTTCTCATCATTCGGCTATCTATCCAGCAGGCTGCATTCTATATATATAAATTTATAAAACTAATTTAGCAAATTGTTTTCACATAATCACATTCTCAAAAAGGCTAAGTCTCTAAATTAAGCATTTTAGAAAGTCTTACATCAACTCAACATCTTATCTTAACTTTTTAATATATAAGGATTTAGAATCCAGCCTCCTGCATTGAATATCCAAAAGTGTTTTTATTGAATCAAAAGTTTATCACCATTTGTTCCCACATTTATTCACCCCCCCCCCCCTTTTAAGTGTGCCTACTTAAATTTCAAAGTCATAAGAAGCCACCACAGCAATCCCTGAGCTGCGAACTACCCAAGACAAGATAGATGACCACCATCGAAAACCAGAAGATACCTCTCAACTAGTTGCTTCATCTTATCGAACTCAGAATCAGTCAGACTTGACTTCATTTCGCAGTACTCGGCATAGGCTTTTCGGGATAATTGGGCACATATCTCAACTTTTCCCAAATTAAAAGACACGAACGATCGAAGGAATGAACTTTGAGATAGAGGGACCCACGGTAGCCGCAAGTGCAACTGCGGTTGGCCCTGGGTTCCTTATCATAGCATCAAAAATTCATTTGAGGAAGAAAAAATAGAAGAGGTTTTTAGAGAGAGAAAGTCAGATTTTAGAGTGAGAAAGGCCCGGGTTTAGCATTATAACACCTTATTTGAGTTAAATCTATCACTTATGGTAGATCTCATACATCTAAAGTACAATAGCATAGATTTGAGTACCAGGAGGCTTGTATCTTCATCCCCCAAGAAGAAAAATTGAATCATTAGTTGTTTCATTTGTAAATATTGTTAAAACTACTAGATCTTTTCAAATATAGTGTTTATCTATAGTTAGACTTGTTGTTTTGAACATATATTGTGTGTTGTTCGGTAGATCTATCTATTTTTCCGATTATTTTGTATATATAGTTAGAAATAAAGTTCTTTTACTAGATCTACCCGGATCTAGCTCTTAACCAGTTATGGAGATTCAAAGCTCGAACCTCTATGCTTGATCGGCTAAGATTTAGGTTAGATCTAGACATTTTCAATGTTTTCGACCGATTTCAGTCACTCCATAGAGCCCTAGATCTATATCTAATGGTGAGAGGATCCTAACTATTTGCAATTAGGGATTCCAATCAATGAATCACCTAATAACGGGTTTGGGATAATCGTTTTGAGTGTGTGTGTGTGTGTGTGTGTGTGTGAGCCTAGGAATCCCAAGGTTGAGATCTACTAATCGGATCTCAACTAGATTCCCACGATGGATTTTTTGTTTACAATGTAATATTAAATCGAGCAAAAACATTGTATATATGATATTGGACCTTAAAATGACCTTGAGGGCCTCATCCCGATAGATCATATTTAAGGCCTCGTGAAAGTGAAAAAATTGTGATTGTGGGTGCTCGAGTCTATCGAGATGGCTTTCATGTCTTGGGATGACCTGACCCTTTTTGATGCTTTCTTTCATGCATTATCACTCAAAATGATTTCCAAACAAAACAACAAAGAGTTTCTAAAAATAAAGTGCTTCGGGGATAGACAAATTTAAGGTTAATAATCAGAAGTAACAAAGGACCTCAATTCCTATTTGACTAAGGATTTGAAAATCTTTTTTTCCAAAACATCATTTCAATATTCTTTGTCTAAAAAATAAACTTTTCTTTAAATCAAATCTTTCATGCAAAGGTTTTGAGAGGTTCAACACTACTTTCAAAATAACGCCACTCATCGGTTAAAACAAGGATTATAACAACTCTTAAAATGAAGGCACCTAAAATAACTTTCTCAAAATCAGACACCCACACCCACCCACCCACACACACACACACAAACTTTATGCTTAGAAAATTAACAAGATGGGGTAACCGCATTTTTAAGGAAGTTGGGGGTGCCTAACACCTTCCCCTCGCTTAAGCAAGCCCCCGAACTCTATGAAACTCAAGTTCCAGAGCAATTTTACAGAGTCACATATTGTGCCATATTACGAAAACCTTCAAATGTCAGATGAGTTGGTACATCCATTGGAACTTATACCAACTTGCGACTCTGTCTAATTCAGACCAATCATTAAAATCAAACTTTCCAAGTCGTCGGCATTTATATATGTCTTTTCCTAAAATCTCACCCTTGAAATAAATTAATCGACATAGCTAAATACAAATGGGTAGAAACGAGAAACAATATTAAGAATTTAATTCTCAGCGTCGATATTAGGGTTCTTTAGATCACTTGTTTCTAATTAACTAGAATTAAGGAAAGACGTGGAAGTAATTCCAACGGTGAATATTCAAAATACTAATTGTTTATGTTTTTGTCAGTGATTAGTTTAAGAATTTGAAGGTGGAAGTTGACTTAACCAGAGGCTCATTTCTTTGATTAATTTCATTTGATTATTTTGCGTTATTTATTTATTTGTTAAATTTAATCAATAATATTAAAAAAAACCCTTTTTATGTTACAAAGAATAAAAGAAAACTAAATTAGTCATTCTCTATGGGATCGACTCTTACTTTCACTACTACATAAATATTGTTCACAATAAAGATATATTTCTAGTTGCCTGCGACAGCACACCACTTTCAAGGAATAATACTAAGGGTGAAAATTTAGTATTTCTAACTCACTAAAAATATCAATAACTTGATTTTTAGTAGAGATGAAATGTAATGATATATTTACATTTTGAACATGATCTCTAATAAAATTGTATTTGATGTCTATATGCTTAGTCCTAGAATGCATGATAGGATTATGGGTTATAGTTATAGCAATAGTATTATCACAAAATATTGGAATAGATTTAAACTCAAACCTATAGTCAGCCATCCGATTCTTCATCCATAGAATTTGTGCACAATAGCTACCATCATCAATGTACTTAGCTTCTATATTAAAAGTTGACACTGAATTCTACTTCTTGCAGAATCATGAGACAAACCTATTCCCTATCAATTGACATGTTCCACTAGTGTTTTTCCTGTCAGTCTTACATCCTGTAAAATCTGCATCTGGATACCCTATTAGATCAAAGGGAGACTCCTGGGGATACCACATTCTCAAATATTGAGTGCCCTTGAGATATCTTAAAATCCTTTTTCCAACAGTTAGAAGAGATTCCTTAGGGTTAGCTCAAAACCTAACATAAATACAAGTAGAGAACATAATATCTGTTCTACTAGTAGTTAAGTATAAGAGAGATCCTATCATACCTCTATGTTTGGTTATATAAATACTTTTACCATTTTCATCATTGTCAAACTTAGTTGTAGAGGCCATTGGAGTCTTCGTGGGAGTGACTGATTCCATGTCATACTTCTGAAGTAAATCTTTAATGTACTAGACTTAGCTGATGAAGATTCCCTCATCCGTCTACTTCACTTGAAGTCTAAGGAAGAAGTTTAATTCCCTCATCATTCTCATCTCAAACTTGCTCTACATTAACTTGGAAAATCTATCACATAACTTTTCATCAGTTGAGCTAAAAATAATATCATCTACATAGATTTGTACTAATATAGTTTTATCCTTGTGCTTCCTAATAAATAGTATGGTCTCTACCCTACCTCTAGTGAATCATTTTTCAATTAGAAAATTAGTAAGTGTTTCATACCATGCCCTAGGTGATTCCTTTAGACCATATAATGCTTTATCTAATTTGTAAACATAATTAGAAAAATGTTGGATTGACAAAACCTGGAGGTTGTTCTACATAAACCTTTTCTTGAAATTCTCCATTCAAAAATGTACACTTGAGATCCATTTTAAAGACTTTGAATTTCATATGAGTTGCATAAGCTAGGAACATTTAATGTCTTCTAATCTGGTAACAGAAGCAAAGCTTTCATTATAGTCGATCACTACTTCCCGCGAATATCATTTGGCCACAAGCCTTGCTTTGTTCTTTGAAAGCACACCATCTTCATCCATCTCATTTCTGAATACCCATTTGGTGCCAATGATTGGATGATCTTTTGGTCTAGGGACTAGCCTCCAAACTTTGCTTCTTTCAAATTGGTTTAGTTCTTCTTGTATAACTTCAATCCAACTTGAATCTTCCATAGCCTCTTCAATCTTTTTGGGCCCCATCTAGAGAGAAAGCTTAATAAGAAGCATTCATTCTGAGTAGCCGACCTTATCATGGGTGTGATCTCTTATCCATTTGATTCTAGCTGGAACATCTGTCTCTTTGCCTTGTTATCTGAATCCTTCAAGATCTAGTTCATGATCAGCAACTTCTGTAATTCGTAGAGTCTCCATCTTTGGAACTAAAGACTCTACGATCTCCTTCTCTAGCTCTACGATCATCGAGTCTGGCTTTATGCTCCGCGATTGTGGGGTCCTGCTCTATGATCTCGTCGAATGATACATCTTTCTTTACTTTGCCTAAGTCTAATTCATCAAAGGTGACATGAATAGAGAATTCAATGCTCAATGATTTCTTATTGAACACTCTATATGTTTTGTTTTCCATAGAGTGTCTAAGTAATATTCCTTCGTATAACTTGTTCTGGAATTTGGTTAGATATCTCTGGCTGTTGTTGATGATGTAACATGCACATCTAAAAACATAAAAGTAGCGGATGATTGGCTTCCTTCCTCTCCATAACTCGTAAGGCGTCTTCTTAAGCGTAGAGTAAATTATAGATATATTCTCAGTGTAACAGGCAGTGTTGACAACTTCATCCTAGAAGTATTCAAGGAGACAGGCCACTGCTAGAAGTGTCCTTCCTGCCTATATTAGAGTTTTGTTCTTCCTCTCAGCTACTCCATTCTGTTTGTGGAGTTCTTGGAGCTAAGAAATTATGATGAATACCATTATCTTCACATAAATTATCTCCCTCAGATAAATCGAATTCCCTTCCATGATCACTCTTTATTATTTTAATCTTCTCTCCCTTCTCATTCTCAACTATCTTGAAGAACTTGATAAGTTGGGAGCTGGTTTCGTCCTTAGAGCTTAGAAAGAATACCTATATTAATCTGGTGTAGTCATCTACTATCACCAGTGAGTACTTTTTTCCTTCAAGACTGGAAGTTGGGATATACGTAAAGAGATCCATATGAAGCAGGTTCAGAGGCCTATAATTGGAGTTGATTGTCTTACTTTTGCATGAGTTCTTAGATTACTTTCTAAGCTGATAGACTATGCATAGTTTTGAAAAAAACATAGCTTTGGCAAGCCTGAGACTAGGTATTTAGAGGCAAGCTTTGACATGCTCTTGAAATTTAGATGGGATAATCTCTAATGCCATAGCCAGCTTATATCTTCTGAAGCTTTGGAAAAGAAGCAAGTTATTTTTGATGAACAGAGTTATGCGAGATTAACCACATACACATTGTCTTCCATAGTTTCAGTCAGCTTCAACTAGTTGGATTCCAGGTCTCGAACTTGACACTTGTTGTTAAGGAAGATGACTTGATGCCCTTTGTCGCACAGTTGACTGATGTTTAACATATTATGTTAGAGTTCGCATGTTTAATTTGATGATGATAAGATTAAAGTATAATTGTACAAGTAGTTTTTTTAAAATCCTTAATGATGATATGATGTACAGGGACTCATGATAGAAAAATCAAGCTTGTTAGGTTGATCTCATTGAGATAATTTGATGTTTAGAAAATAGGCCTTAATCAATCATACAATATTGTTAAGCAATCGTAAAGCTACTCTGACTAATCATAGAATGAAGATGTAAATGCAGAGTAAGCTATCTGTTCGTAGAACATTTAACAAAAGATCGCAGAGTAAACTCAAGATCGTACAGTGAAGATCAGATCGCAGAATGAACATAATATCGTAAAATAAAGAGAAGTTCACAGAATCTACTCAAGCATCGTAGAACAAATCATATATAGCAATCCTAAAGTGCCTCTATACTCGTAGAACGCAAAACGTATAGTAGAACATAGAGCTCAAGCCGTAGAGCAAAGTCAAGCTCAGAGTCTACAGTCTTTATTAGACTCTCTATTGACCCATTTAGTAGAGAAAAGTCAGAACTGACATAGATCTGACAAGAAGAACCGTTGTAGATTGAAGAACCCAATGCAAATATCAATTATCCTTGACTGAAATCGAAGGTCAGATTATGTTTGTGACCAACAACTAGCTTGGTGAAGTGATAACTTCCTCAAGTTGGTGAAGCTGAAGAATGATGTGACAGGTCAAAGGAGCCGAAAGCAAGCTGGCATAAAAACACTAAAAGTCAACATCAAGGATCCTTGAGTATTAAAGCATTAAATTCTTAACGGGATTTTTGCAACATGAAACTTTTAGGTAGACTTTAAAAGGGTATGAGGATTCAAATCCAAGTAAGAATTTTCAAGATAACAAGCTGAAACTCTGCCAAACCAAAAAGAACTCCACTCTACGATACTGAACTACTTATTCAAGCTGCTAAGTACTGAAGTCATCAAGCTTATGGGAGAAGGTTCAAAAATGCCCCTAACTTTTATCGCAATGTCTACCGATCACCCTATACTTTTTTTCAAAAGTACCCTTAACGTTACATTTTTTGGGTCGTCCGTGCCCCTGCCGTTAACAGAAGACAAACGGGGTTTAAATTGGCTGACGTGGCAAACACCTGGAGGCTTAAAGGGAGAAGGTTCAAAAATGCCCTTGACAAATGTAAATATGTCATTTATTCAAAACAAAAAACGTTAATTTTTTTATATTAAAAAACGTTAATTTTTTGATATTAAAAATATTTAAAAAAATGTTAATATTTTAAAAATATTAAATTTTTTTGATATGCGGTTAATATTAAAACGTTATTACTTTTTGATATAAAATATAAAAAAATTTTAAATTTTTAAAAAAAATTAATTTTTTTATATTAAAAAACGTTAATAATTTTTTATATTAAAAAACGATAATATTTTATTAATATTTTTGATATTAAAAAAGCGTTAATATTTTAAAAATATTAATTTTTTTTATATGAGTTAGTATTAAAACGTTAATATTTTTGATATAAAAATATAAAAATATTTTAATTTTTAAAAAGAAACGTTAATTTTTGATATTAAAAATATTAAAACATTATTTTAAAATAATTTTAGTAATTTAAAAATTTTATATCAATTAGTATTTAGTATTATGATTTTAGTATTTTAATGATGTAATTTGAATTTTTGTATTTTTGTATTTTTGATTAATTAACAAAATAATTTGAATTTTAGTATTTTATTATTTTTAATTTGATTTTTTTAGTATTTTAGTATTTTTTTAATTAGTATTTTAGTTTTTTTTAATTAGTATTTGATGTAAATATGTTATGTTTTGAATTTTAGTATTTTGATTAAATGATGTAAATATGTTATACAACTTGTTTTATTTAATTAGTAGTTTTGATTAGTTAACAAAATAATTTGAATTTTAGTATTTTGATTAAATGATGTAAATATGTTATGTTTTTTTTATTTTGAATTTTAATATTTTTTGTTTTGATTAAATGACATATTTACATTTGTCAGGGGCATTTTTGAACCTTCTCCCTTTAAGCCTCCAGGTGTTTGCCACGTCAACCAATTTTAACCCCATTTGTCTTCTATTAACGGCAGGGGCACGGGCGAGCCAAAAAATGTAATGTTAGGGGTACTTTTGGACAAAAAAAAGTATGGGTGCTCGGTAGACATCGCGATAAAAGTCAGGGGCATTTTTGACCCTTCTCCCTCAAGCTTATTATAAACTTAGCAGCATCTCAAACAACATTCAATTATAAGTGATTCAATTGTCTTTGTGACAATCATTCCAAGTCTTTGTGACTTGAAGAGATCTGAGTGTTCTAGACTGAATGTCCCCATTCCGAGATTAAGTTGAAAGGAACCTTAGTGGTTCAACTATAACTGATTTTTGTGATCTATCTTGCCTAATTTTATATACAATAATTTCACGCAAGTATATGCGATCGATTATACAATGTAGTGACAAATAGCATATCATTCTCATGAAGAATAAACTGAACGTCATCCAAGTTATTATTACTAACTCGGCTTCTTAACGATATACGTCATTGTCTTTAATTCTGTTCTTCATCGTTCACAAGTTTAATCATTGATCTTCATTACCCTATAGTCAAACCATACACGGGGTGTAGGTTCTGCCCGTTTAATATTCCCGTACATTCAACCCTCACGTCGGTTAAAGTGTTTAACACTTACATTTCATTCCAACATTCTCTATTCGACTCATACTCGGACATTCATTAATCTTATCACCGTTCGTTACGACTTTCTTAATAATTCATATCTTACTTACTACTTTTGTTATCCATTACATGGACCCCACGTTCATTACTCTTTCTTAATGTCGAAGCCATACGGTTCGTTGTATGCTAAGATCTATCATTCATCGCAACAGCGTTGCGTTCATAGCGTCTATACACTTCACACTTAACTCTCATTATGACATCATAACATTGAAATGGTATCCATCATCCTCGTCACTTAACGTCTAAAGAATCACAATCATAGCAATCCCACACGTTCATTTTATCGCTTCTACGGTCCCCGGATATCGATTTCGTAATTTGCGTTTACATTCTTTGTAACAATCTAGAATTTTAAATTATAATTTTTAAATATTTATTGAATTATATAAATATTTAATGGATGCGTTTATTGTTGAATAATAAATATTCTAATTTAAATTAATAATTAAGTTAGAGAGCTTATAATGATTAAATGAATTATTATAATGATATTTTAGTTTGAATTTATAAATAAAATGATGTGTTAATTTATTAAATAAAATTATAATTATAAAGAAAATTATAATTTTGTTGTATTGATCTATATGGTAAATTTATTAAATAAATTGTTATTAGAATTAATTAAATTTAGTGTGACCATAAACTATATTATAAAGGAGTTATTAAAATAAGTTGAAAGAGGTTAATTCAGTTTTGCCAAATAAGGCTTAATGAATATTAAGTCTTTAATTTAAATATGTTTTACCAAACAAGACATAAGGATTAATTGGTTAATTTTAAGGTAGTTCGCCAAACAAGCCTTATGGCTTTTGATTTTTAAAAATAAGATAACTGATATCAGTTATACATATATTTATATTATATAATTAATACCTATATTATTACCTAAACATTATATTTGTTAGTACATAAGTTATAGTTAGATAGGAAGAACTCAGAAGAAGAAAAAGAAGAAAAGAAAAAGTTGCAGAGAAAGAAAATTGAGAGAGAGTTGGGAGAAGGCTATAGAATTTGAGAGAGATATTGGGGAAGAGAAAGCTTTCAAAGAATAACCATCATCTTCTAAAACTAAGGTATCATCTTACTCTTTTATTTTATTTTTAAAGTTATAATTTTATTCTCTTCCAAAATACTCTGTAAAATCCTTGTAGAGGTTGAATTATTTGTTATATATAGTTTTATATGATAAATTGGTGGTTAAAAAGTTGTTTGCATAAGTTTATAGATGAATTAATTCATGTTATGTAATTATTTATGAATAAAACCATATTACAGTGAATTGGTATGAATATATATGATTATGCCTTAGTTTAAAGTAAAATTGAGGTTTAATTAGTTGCTTAATATATATATTGACTATTGATTTTGAAAGAGGATGAATAAACATAAACAATGTATTTTGAGTTAATTGTTTTGGTTGAAAAACAAAATCACAGTGATAATTTTCACTGAAACTTCAAAAAGTGAAGTTTTAGCAAAAATAGTGAAAATTAGAGGTTGTAATCTTGATGTTTATGTTGTTTAGGTGGATAGAAACGTGTTAGAAACATTAGATTATGTTTCTATAAACATATACACCTTGGGTATGTTGGTATGCTTGTTAGAAAGGAGTTTGTAGGCCTAATTTGGCTTTCTGTAGTGTTCTGGATCAAAAATCGCAAAAATACAGAAGGGTCCCTCGCCCCGACGGGCCCCCCCAGTACAAAAACCCCCGCCCTGGTGAGGGGGTAGTCTGTCTAGCCGAATTTTGGAAAACAAAACTGACAGAACATGTTTTACTAAAATGAACATAATTGATGCGATTCAAAATGAGTCGGAACGAAGACGAATAGGCCTATAACTATTATTCTTTAAGTGTTTCAATTTGATGTCGTTATGAAGGGTCAAAATGGCCATCTTTAGGACTGTTGTGTATTTAGAGGCAATCGGAGGGCGTCAGGATGCGCGAATGCAAGTGCACTCCTTTGTGTATTAGTATAACCTAATGATAACATGTTGGACATGTAATAGGATGTTGTATAAAGTTGTTAATGTGTATGTGGTGCAATGACATGATCACTTAAGTAGTTGTAATAAAGCTAAAACGTGATGTTAATGAAAAGATGTGTTGTTGTTTAAACTTTAACTTAGTTAGTGAGCTATATTAAAAGTGAGAAAGAAACTCGTGAAGCTAATATTAGTGTGACTAATGTGTATTGTCAATACATATGGTATGTGTAGGGATTGTGGTGAACTTAAGTAGTGATTGTTTAACCTACGCACGAGGCAACTTTTCCTAACTCTAAACCTTCTTTGAGCAAGTTTTCTAACCATAATTATATCGTGCAAGCTCCTAAACATTATCTCTTGATATTGATCCAATCTTTAACTTGTTATTTAGCATGCAAATTTCTACATTTTGATACACTAATATTGAGCAAGTTTTGTCATTCAACTTACTATTTGTTATGCATGCTTAAAACTCAACTCTAAATAAGGTTTTAACCTTAGCTTAACTTTACTCAAGCAAGGTATGTTACGTTATTCAATACTTATGCTATTAGATTATTCCTAAAGCATGACCTTAGTATACAATGATGATTCACTTATGAATTATTCTATAGCATAATGTTATTACAGTTTTATTCAACTAATCCTTAGTTGATGTTCGTAAACTCTAAATTACCTTGAAACTTATGCAAACCAAACTTACTTTGGTACAGACTCGTATTCTAAATATTGAGATGAACAACCCTATTATAGGGGATAACTTACGCGTAAGCGTTAAAATGTTTATTACCACAATACATTTATGCAAATTGATCCCCTAAGTACGAGTAGTCCTTATAGTCTTACGACTGTTAAAGTTTAAGTTGAAAGAATACTTATAACTATGGACATAGTTCGTGGACTTTTGACCCCCAGTTATATATTTCAGATTTTGTTCCTGATTATTATAATTGATGAAATACCTTATTCATTTTCTATTGAGCCTATTCATTTGACAATTGATATGATATTTACTCATTGTCATTTTAAGTGAGCTTTGTTTGCTCACTCTTGCTTATATAAATATTACAGCTAAAGTCGAGAAGGTTGATGAACCTACAACTAGTAGAGTGAAAGGGAAGATTAGCAAGTTTTGAAGACTTGTAAAACTGTTGACTATTATTTTATTGAACTTTATTTTAATTTGATGATGTATTTATTTAATTTTTCGCATATGATGTTTGTAATTAATGGTTAGATAATCTGTGAGATTTTGTTGGATTTATTGATGTAACCCTTTAATGGGAAGGTTTATTATTAAACTTTATTATGCTTGGGTAGTTAGATATGCATGTTTTTATCAAGTGAACACCAAATCTGGTGGAAATGAAGTACCCAGATTTGAGGGTATCACATTCTTTGTATTTTAATCCCATTCAATCTTTTCGTTCAACCTTTACTAAAGGTTTAAATCAATTGTTTAAGTGTTACATTACGTGAACTATATGTTCTTTATCTTCCCTTACACTTTCCCAAGAGTTGAGCAGTTAAAAGCTTTTCTTTGGGCCTTGCTCTGCACCGGCGCTGCGGCGCCACCTTCCCTCTTCTTTCTCGCACTGTAGCGCCACTCAGTAGTATCTAACTGCCCGGGTTAGCTTTGCGACACCGCCTCTCAAGGCTTAACAGGCGCTGCAGTGCCAGGCCTAGAACTTGGAAATTTTTTCGTACTGGTTTGAGACGCTTACTTCACAATCTCATAACTTCTTCGTTATAACTCAGAACGAGGTCGTTCCAAAGCCATTCTCTTCCTTATCTTATGTACTTCAAATTCCCCCAGACAGAAATTTATTCTGAATCTATTAACATGCCATTCACCTGGCTTAAATTTCATTACTTGTTCGTTTTACGTTCTTAACACTCTTGGTTCATTCGTCCGTAATTCGGTCATCCAAACTCGGAACTTGTTCGTTCTTGAGTCCACGACTCAAGTTTTCTACGTTCTCTTGCACTCTTATGAAACCCTATATGTTTGGGTTCATTTACACACTTTCTAGTTCTCGTTCGTATTTTATGAAATTTTTGCCATAACTTTGATATAGCAAAGTTTTAATACGTTCTTCATGAACGTTTCTATCGTTCTTAACCAAGCAATAAGCAACTAACGTATACGCGATGGTTTTAAACTTGTCCATCAACAAAAATTATACTACGATGGTTTTAAATTTGTCCATCAACAACGTTCTTTGTGTTCTTCATTTGTTCTTCATTTTTAATCGATATTTTGATTATGATTTCTTGGAATTTGGTGTTATAAAACACCATTCCTTACTTATTTCATAGAATCGTTTATATAATTCATTCGGATCGCTCAAATTCATTTTGAAATTCATACTTCCCTAAGAAATTTATAAACTAAACTTCTAATTCTTTTTTCTTTATTTTCTCATGATTTCAACCATATGAAATCATTCTTAACATCTTTTACTTCTATTCTCATCAAGTTATGTTTTGAACATATAAAACTTTAACAAAAATTTATATAGAAGTTAGGTTTCGGATTACCTTTCTTCTTTAATCTCCTCTCGTTGAATAAAGTTTGCTCACGAGCTAACTTTTCCTCTACCTTTTCCTTCCCATCCGAACTTTAATACCCGAGAATTTTCACGTATTATTAAATGAATATATTAATAGAAATAAATATTTATGTGAATATAAGTGTTAATGTTTTATATGTTGAATAATTCAATTGATTCGTATTAGATTAATATGTATTGAGAAGTGTGGAATTAACTATGGGAATTATGAAATGCCTTGTGTGGCACCGTGATAATAGTGATTATATTAACTAACAATAAGAATTATTAAGTGGGTCATTAATTAATATTAATTATTAATGGTTGTGGTAGAATATTGATTAATTGATAATGGTAATTAAATTAATAATATATGATTATTATTGATTGCAATATGTCTATAATATAATAAGAATTATATAGATAATTAATGGGTATGGAGATCCATAAATACATTAATCAAGGAAGTGGATAATTTATCTATTTGACATAAAACAAATAAGTAAGTTATTAATATAATAAGAGTATATTGATTGTTATGTGCATATGAGCAATAATTTAAAATATAAAATGCAACTAGAGTAGCGTGACACTTATGTGACTATACCATATATAGTAACCATGTATTAAGATTTATTGAAAGTATATGATATGAATACATCATAAAATGTGTATGTGACAATATGCATGTGGGTAGACATTTAAATAAAATGTACATGAATTATATGTATGATTAATATCAATGCCTTGATATATTAAATATGTAAATCATATTGTGACATTAAGTTATAGCTAATGTATGGTTGCTATGTGTATACAATATAACTTAAGGATAAGGTTTATGCATAAGTATAGTCTATGTGTTGCAAGAATACTGAGTATTTGATTTGTCCCAAATTGAGTGTTCCATTTAGTCTTCATTTCTCAGTCACATGAATCCTATAAAGGCTAAGGCCTATGTTCTTATTCTTCTTCCAAGCTTCTTAGCTAATGATTATGGGAGAGTGGTGGTCATGATGAATTTCAACTAACATCCAACAACTCCTTCTTAACCTTCATGCAATCCTTTCATCCACGAGTTTAATTTAGTGAGAGATGGCATTGTCTGTGTATTTATTTTCCTATAAATATGAACTCTCCTTCTCTAAATTCATTGCTGAGAATTTCTAGTGTGGAATTTAGAGTATACAAGTGTTATAAGGACTTGGAAGTTCAATTAGTAGCAAGTTCATTCATATTGCAAAGGTATAACCCCATTCCTTGCTTTCCATTATCAGTCTCTGTCAAAAAGAGCTTTGAGTTCTTGAAATTCAAATTCGTGATTATGTGGATTTAGTTGATGATGAAGTTGGGTAATGGTTATATAGTTGTTATATGACCATATAAGTATGTTTAAACCGATATAGGACTTTTTAGAATAGAATTCGTAAGAAATATCCATGGTTGCGCTAGTTTTCTGTCGACGCAGACTATTCCTGGCTCGAACCAGATGTGGCGCAGCTGAGCCGGATTAACACTGAGGCGCAGCGCAGCTGTGCTGGCCCCTGAGTTCAGTTGGATCTTCTATTTTAAAATCTGCTAAGTGTTGGTCAACTAATATGGCTTAAACTAGCATATAAGCATGATTAATGGGTATATATAGATATATTAACCTAATGTGAGCATGTTTAGACTAGCATACATGGTTAACGAAAGTGTATAGTTAAAATGGATTTATTACTTTAGAAAGGGACTTGATATATATGTATGCCATGGTTGTATACTGACTTTGCAAGCATGTTGGTGTGATTTAGAAATGCATGCATAAACCATTAATTTGTGTTTACATGAGTCGTAAGGGAGCATGAATTGGTTGAACTTATTAGTAAGCTTTACTAATGAAAATACAAACTTTGAGCATGCTATTTGAGAGTTAAAATCTGACTTTTAGGAACATATTAATGGTACTTTTAGACTTGCTAAATGTATCTACCTATATACCTACTATGTTAAGAGTTGTTAAATCAAGTTAAACTTAAGAAAGCATATTTTCAAAATAATAACTGGAATGATAACATGTATGAAAGATGAATACACACAAGCATGTGTAATGTGAGTTATGTGACTACCTTATGTGTTCGAAAGGCAAGCATATTAGACTTTGTGGTTTCATGACTTGAACGACCTTAACTTGTTGAAATATTTAATTTGAAATTATATTATGAAGGGAGGAACCTAGATTGACTTGAGAAGCATGAAAAGACCTTTAACGTGATAAAATATATTATGTATGATTGTTGTGTTTATGTCGGACAGAAACCTCAAGGCAACAACTGAGTCTTGGCTTAGCCAGAGGATCAATAATACTTTCGGTCTAAGCTTAGCCATGGGCATAGCTCACACCAAATCTGAATATGAGATTCTGCATTCTAATTTTTGGACAATACTTTGTAAGATGCCTATATTGCTAAAAGTAGTTTAAAACCTACTGATACATGTATATACGTGATGATTAGATATTATTTTTGTGTTTGCCTTGTAATAGAAAAGACCGTGGATAAAAACGTCTTAACCTTGAGCTTTATAAATTGCTAGATACTTGATTCGTGATAAGCATATAAGTTGATTTTGTATTATATGTGCATACTCGAATCATGTCAAGCTTGATTAAAGAATGTGATAGCTAATGAATATCTTGTACTTCTAATACGCTATAAATAGGATTCGAAAGTGTTGATTTCTTAACGTGGATAAACTACGCTTAAGGTAAGTATCTAAACTATCCTTTACATTGTGCAAGTATCCTAAACCCTTGCAATACTTTATTCAACGAATACTGTAAGCAGAGTATCTAAACCTTATCTCTTTGAATGCAAGTTATCTTACTTACTCGTTCAATCGAGCTAGTATGTTTAAACTCTTGTGTAAACTATTATTCATGTTGAACTTGGTATTGTTCTTGAATATTATGAAAGGGTCAATGCCATTTGATTCGACTAGACTATATGCATGTTTATAAAACTGTCCAAACTAATTGATTGGTGCGAAAACCTTGAAAACTAAGTTGAACAACCCTTATGGTAAGGGGAGTGTATGTTGTTGGAAACCCCAACACATGAATGGATATTACTGTGGTTGTGACGCCCCAAAAATAGGTATACATCACCCATTTTGAGTCATCAATAACATGGTACAGAAACAACTATAACTTTATTAATACAACATAAAAATTGTGAGTTTAAATACAAATATTGTCATTTAGACATTATTCACACCCAAATAAGTCCTCATTACAATTATTGGTACATTATTTTACAAAAATGGTGAGGACTACTAAATAACTTTCTAGAACCTTAATTCTATACCCCGACTAGTACTCGCTACATTCTCGCCTTCTAAGAAGAAAAATGGAACAAAAAGGAAAAGGGTGAGCTCAACTAGCCAGTAAAGAATATTATGACTAAGATAATATAGAACAAATTATCGTTAGTCTTCAACAGGGAAGAATCAGATAAAATACAATAGACAACAAGTTTCAGATCAATATTCGCAGCGGAAATAATAATTCATAGAAGAGTTACGTAGAGAATGAAATCTACTATTATATATGAATTTAAAAGTCCATCATCAATGTTTTATCCCTGTAACATCAATCAATATACATCTTGAATCAAATATTCATCTTTGCACTACAGGCCAAAGATATTCATCAGTTGGTCATGTTCATCTCAAAAAGTGTACATCCTTTGCACTACGGGCCAAAGATATTCATAAGAAATTCAACCATCTTTGCACTACTGCACGAAAGATATTCAGTAATATCATCATTTAGGACTGAGGATGATGAAAAATATTTTAAAGAAAACGAATCCAGTGAAACAAAAGAACAAATATTAAGGATTCGTACTTTAAACAATCCGAGTTCAAAAATACTTCATTAATAATCATAGCGAAGTAAAATTCAAGAATGATCAAAACATGGATACAATCAAAGCTAGTATCCATAATCGATATTTTGAAAAAAAAAACGAAAATTTAATTTTTCTGTGAATAGTGCCGTAGTCGTGAATAATGTCGTATACGTGAATAGTAACCCCAACACTAAAAGACAAGAATTTCACAAGAAAAATATTATTAATATTCCGGCATAATGATATTAGAAGAAATAATATCATTTTAAAAAAAAATAACATCTCTTACCTCGAAAAGAAGGTACTTACATTTGGAATCTTTGGATATAGTCTTTGAAGGAACTCAAATCAGATATAGCAACACTCAAAGTCTCAAAGTAATCACAAGAATACGCTCGATAATATAGAGAGAGAAAACTTCAGTTTCTGGTGTGATTTTCAATTCTAACCTAAGCACCCTATTTATAGGAAAATGCTTAGAACACCAAAGCAGAAAATTTAATAAAATAATATTAGTAATAATAAAATTTCATACGCCTCCTTAGAAATTAGATCTTAGCATTTCCCACATGCCCACCTTCTAGAAAAAGTAAGAAAAACGTTTTTCATAAATAAAATAATTAAAACTTACAAAAATCAATTATTTCGGAACTTCAGAGCTTCAATAATTCATAATAAATAGCCCTTTTATCAGAAAAATTTGAACATTATGCCTTTTCCATAAGAAATTTCATTCTCTACAACTTTACAAAAGAAAGTTTTTCCAAATTTCAAATTGAAACTGACCGAAATCCACCAACGGGCGATTTTACAAGCTATAATCAAATTTCAGTCAAGAAATGGGCCCATAGACATGTTTAACATATTTTAAACAACTTTTCAACAAAAATACTCTTCCTCCTCATATATTCATATATCCCACATTCATTATAAAAATATCACCATTATTATATTATTAAAATATAATAATATATTTAAATGAATTATTTTATCAGAAAAGATAAAATATCAATTTTTTAACAATTGTCACTTTAAAATTTTCTCCATCTATATCCACATAAAATGAATATTTTTCTTATCATATAAATCAATAATTAATATTACAGAATCACAATATCGACAACCAGGTCGTTCCCAAGAAAGAGGGGGCTTTCCAATAAGGATTTCTCCTTACTGGCGCGCAATTAGGTGACCAAACCTCTCCTTAGATAGAACTTTCTAGACATTGCCAATAATGTTATCTAATAATATTATTCAAATAATATGAATTATTGATCTGATAATGAAAATACTATGTAGTGACAATTATTGAAACAACAATAATATAAAATATCAACGTAGCAATTATTGAATTAATAAAATAAAATATTGAATAGTAACTACTGTAACAATTATTGAGTAGTGCCTTTGTTGGGTAAAATCTAATTACGCACAGCACGCAAGTATACGTGGTCAACAAGTAATAAAGTGATAAGTTGAGTATCGTTCCCACAGAGAATTATTTAATAAAAATCACCAAGTACTAACTCGTAATCAACTCAATCTTATTTAAACAAATGATTTAATAATTTAATTTAAAATAATTAAATAAACAATTACTAACTATCCCTAGAATGAAACAAGATATTGAAGACTTGAGATTACAATTTCACTTATTGTTACATTTAAAACAACACACTTCCTGTTAAGTCAAATTATTATACTGGATTGTTAATCAAGAACACGAAAGTGAAATATGGCCATCTCTCAATGCACCATACTCATATCAAATCAAATCCATAGATGATAGAATCAATTTGAACACCCTAATTAACTAACCCACTATATTTCTATGTGAATTACAATTAAAAAGGGTTTAAGTACAAGTTCTTATTAGACTACATATGGCGTAAAGGCATATCTCTATCCTAAACACGAATTATGAATTCCATCTATGCAGAAATCACAAACATATGCTATCATGATCAGATCTAAATCTATACTTCATCTCTCGAGTTCATATAGATTATCACGGTAATTGTTAGCTAGGCAATTAAGAAATTAAGTCCAAATCATAATAGACAATCCAAATATAGCTAATAAGACTAACAAAGAAACATATCAAAGTAAACTACACAAATAAGATCCATAGTAATCTCAAAATAGAGTTTAATTCATAAATAAACTAGAATCCATCATCCACAACTGATTAAGCATTAAAAAGATACAAATAAATAAGAAAGAAAATTAGAATTGAGATAAACAAATCTGCATTCTCTTGCTTCCAATTTAATTCTCTAAGGATAATCAATAGCTTCAATCCTCAATTCTAATCTAATCTAGGGTTCCTAATCTAAGAAAGAAAGTAAAGAATTCCATTATTGAAATATATCCCAAGAGGGATTTAGAACTAGCCTCCCAATCCAAGTTAAACTCAAGTATTTAGAGTTCTAATGGACATCCTAGCAAGTAAGGCAACTAAGAATCCTATTCTAGCTCAATTTGGACATCAAATAACCCAATTTCACTCTATTCCGCCTTTAGCGCGCGATCGACCTTGTTTGGCCTTCAGCCATTACAGCGCGATCCGCGCGCTTCTGACGAGGAGGTTACGGTGTCTGGCGCAATCCGCAGCTAAGGCGTGCGCGCGATCCGCGCTATGTTGTTTTCTGCTGCGACGTCCTTTGGTAAAACAGTCATAACATTTGATCCGCTTGGAGTTACGGGGCCTGCCACCTATCAAATCGAAGATATCGACGAGATCAATAACTTTCATTCTTTGAGCTTTGACAAATTTGAATTCGATAAAGGCAGAAATCGGGCTTGAAGTAGATGCTATGTAATTGGCAAGTATGACAACTCTTAGCTTTGATCTTCGTTGATAAAAAGGCCATAACTCTCACATCTGAGCTCCGATTGAGACGATTCAAGATGTTTCGGAAAGCTAAGAAGTAGAGCTACCATAAAATCCAAGTTCCAAGCCAAGAACATGCATCTAACTTGGTGTCAAAAGTCCTTCAATATTCCCTTATTGCACTTGCTTGCGTATTTTAGTCCAAAAGATGTCCGAATTGCTTTCCCTTGCTTCTTCATGCCAATGTCATGTCATAGCCTACAAAATAACATAAAATGTATGAAAAGTAACTAAGAACATGAATATAAGCAACTAATTCAAGTAACATATACTGAATAAGTAGGTATAAAACCTACTTATCAAATACCCCCAAACTTAAACATTTGCTTGTCCTCAAGCAAAAACACGAATTAGACAGATTCATCCTCTAGCAATGATCCACCCAAACAATGAATCAATATGAATTCGATCAATGGCCTCAAAGGTTACAACAAATTATAACCCATGGAAAATTTCAAAACAATGTCATGTCTAAAATTTCAACAACTTTCGTTAGATTCACATTTACTCTTGATCCTTTAAGTGCGTGTGTGCATCCATATGTTCAATCCAGTCATGATTTAGATTAAATCAACCAATACTCATAAAAGATTTTCAAAAATGACTTTCAAAACTTCTTATCACATCAATCACCGCTAATATAGACATAACACAAATTTTTCTTGAGGATCAACTGGATATTTAAACTTTTAAGCACGTAAGAACCCTTCCCAAGTATTTCAAACATACATATTTTTTTTTCCTATTTAGTGAGTGCGTTTTACGCTCCATCTCACTTTCCACTTTTCATTGAACGAGTGCGTTTTATGCTCCATTTCACTTTTCACTTTTCATTGAACGAGTGCGTTTTACGCTCCATCTCGTGCCTGTGTTTATGGGGAGTGCGTGTTACGCTCCATCTCGACCCACCACAAGATTCAATTATTCAACTCGGGAAGGTTCCAATAATTTTTTCTTTCATAAATACATCAAGATTTCCCCCAAACTTATGTGAGTGCCTAATTTTCACTTCGAATGATGCTCAAATAAGATATCTCAAGTTGCAATGGTATCTTTCATAAGCATTTAGCCAAAAAAAAATTCAATCCCAACTGGCTAAACAAATGGATATGTGTAAAAATTTTCAAAAATTTCGCAAGTAATGTGAAACCCAACTAACTAGTTAAAATATAGACTAAGCATGCTCATCAATTCTCCAAGAGTTAACAATATCAACCACCCACTTATCATTGGCCAAAAACAAATTCCATCAAAACATTGCCCAAGTAAATAGTAAACCTGATAAATACCCGCAAACTTAAAACAGACATTGCCCTCAATGGCTAAGATAGGAAAAATTAAAAGAGAGGACTTCCCTGACATATAGCAATTTATCTCCTTGTCTGTGAAGTTTGAAGAATAGGTTAAGCACATTGGAATGAATCGGGCACCACACTTGAGTTTACTTGACCTTTCCATAATCTTTTGGCTGTCCATTGAACGTCCAATACCTGCAATGAAAAGAGACAACATGGATTAGAATAACACTATGGATTAGTAAGAGAACTTAATAAGAAAATTAATTCCTATCTACTAAATAGACTAATAAAGCATATAAATATAAAAATTCTTGGTTTGCCTCCCAGTTAGCGCTTGGATTACAGTCTTTCAGCCTGACTTTGTCTGGTCAACAATACCCAATTCCTCTTCGAAAATTGAGGAACCCTCCATCCATTGGAAATAATGTAGCTTTTGATAAGTTCCCAATTGTGATAGCCATTGCTTTAAAGTCACCTAGCATGCTCTGATTTGGTATGATCTCAATCAAGAACGTCCCACAGCTAGGTGTTTTCTCCATTGTGTATGTGATCACTTTGGGGCATGGAAGCTTGTCACACATAATGGGCTCTCCACCTATCCTCTCTTTCTCGTCCCACCATGGATTCAAAATTGGACTCGCTCTTATGTCATTAAGAGCTTCGCCGACAACATGACTACCAAATGGGCATGATTTTGCAAATCTGACTGACTCGTTGATCTTTAGTGGAGACCCATTTAGATCTTCGTCGACCTCTATTTCATTATCCCCAATTGTCTCCACACTTCCTATATCTTGTGGCTCATCCAATCGTAGATTCGGTTCGGGTTCTCCATCAATTTCATCATCCATATCATAAAGCCAAGTGTTTGGAGGAAGGTTGCTTACGGCTTTGGTCATTTGATCTATCTTATTCTGAAGATTTTGAATTGCTATCTCTTGATTCTGAATTGACCGCTCTTGATTAATCCTCCTCTCCTCATTTGATGCTATGAACTTGGACAACAATTCCTCCTGCCTTGAATTTTCTGTTTCAGTCTCGGAATCCATGTATTGAGGACCATTGGTTGAGGTAGTGATGAGTTGTTCCATTCGATTATTAAAATTTTGGGTTGATAACTCCTGACTCATTATCATCTCTTCTTTTTCTGCTATAATCCTTAACATGAATTCCTTGAACTCTGAATTGTCTTTTGGTTGCATTGGAGGTGGATTTGAGAAATTTGATGGATATGTTGGATTTGGAGCGTAGTATTGGTCTTATAAGTATAGCTCCATGAGGAATCCAGGTGATACCCCCAAACTTGATGATAATTAGCATATGTATAATCGTTGAGGTATTCACCACCATCGTCTTATCTGACCCCAAGATTGATGGTGCATTGATTACTCTCGGGTGATCGCCATTGATAGTCACATATAACCGCCATCCTTCGACTCCTTTGAAATTTTGCAAAAACGTCCAACTTCCTCGAAAGTTCTTCAATCTGTACTGATATTGCGGAAAATGCATTAAGTCCATCAATCCATGTTTCCCTTGGTTGAGTCATGTTTGTGTATGGCCATTGATACGCAAAGTCATCCATGGTACCTGAAAAGAGAGAAATATAGGAAGAGAATTAAAAATAAAAATAAAAATGTTTAAATTAAAACTCATTTGATTGAAATTAATATTGGTAAATAATTATTAACTTAATTCCCCAAAGAATGCAAGGCAAAAACTTGTTGGGTAAAATCTAATTACCACAACACGCAAGTATACGTAATCAACAAGTAATAAAGTGATAAGTTAGTATCGTTCCCACAGAGAATTATTTAATAAAAATCACCAAGTACTAACTCGTAAACAACTCAATCTTATTTAAACAAATGATTTAATAATTTAATTTAAAATAATTAAATAAACAATTACTAACTATCCCTAGAATGAAACAAGATATTGAAGACTTGAGATTACAATTTCACTTATTATTACATTTAAATCAACACACTTCCTGTTAAGCCAAATTATTTATACTGGATTGTTAATCAAGAACACGAAAGTGAAATATGGCCATCTCTCAATGCACCATACTCATATCAAATCAAATCCACAGATGATAGAATCAATTTGAACACCCTAATTAACTAACCCACTATATTTCTATGTGAATTACAATTAAAAAGGGTTTAAGTACAAGTTCTTATTAGACTACATATGGCGTAAAGGCATATCTCTATCCTAAACACAAATTATGAATTCCATCTATGCAGAAATCATAAACATATGCTATCATGATCAGATCTAAATCTATACTTCATCTCTCGAGTTCATATAGATTATCACGGTAATTATTAGCTAGGCAATTAAGCAATTAAGTTTAAATCATAATAGACAATCCAAATATAGCTGATAAGACTAACAAAGAAGCATATCAAAGTAAACTACACAAATAAGATCCATAGTAATCTCAAAATAGAGTTTAATTCATAAATAAACTAGAATCCATCATCCACAATTGATTAAGCATTAAAAAGATACAAATAAATAAGAAAAGAAATCAGAATTAAGATAAACAAATCTGCATTGTCTTGCTTCCAATTTGATTCTCCAATGATAATCAATAGCTTCAATCTTCAATTCTAATCTAATCTAGGGTTCCTAATCTAAGAAAGAAAGTAAAGAATTCCATTATTGAAATATATCCCAAGAGGGATTTAGAACTAGCCTCCCAATCCAAGTTAAACTCAACAATTTAGAGTTCTAATGGACATCCTAGCAAGTAAGGCAACTAAGAATCCTATTCTAGCTCAATTTGGACATCAAATAACCCAATTTCACTCTATTCCATGCCGCCTAAGCGATCATTGTTACTAACCTAAGCCATTCAGCAACGCGATCACTTTCTGACGTGAGGTTTTGGTGTCCTGGCGTAGTCCGCGCTAGGCGTAGCGCAGTCCGCGCTATGTTGGTTTTTGTTGCGACGTCCTTTGGTAAAACAGTCATAACTTTTGATCCGCTTGGAGTTACGGGGCCTGTCACCTATCAAATCGAAGATATTGACGAGATCTATAACTTTCATTCTTTGATATTTGACAAATTCGAATTCGATAAAGGCAGAAATCGGGCTTGAAGTAGATGTTATGTAATTGGCAAGTATGACAACTCTTAGCTTTGATCTTCGTTGATAAAAAGGCCATAACTCTCACATCCGAGCTTCGATTGAGATGATTCAAGATGTTCCAGAAAGCTAAGAAGTAGAGCTACCATAAAATCCAAGTTTCAAGCCAAGACCATGCATCTAACTTGGTGTCAAAAGTCCTTCAATATTCCCTTATTGCACTTACTTGCGTATTTTAGTCCAAAAGATGTCCGAATTGCTTTCCCTTGCTTCTTCATGCCAATGTCATGTCATAGCCTACAAAATAACATAAAATGTATGAAAAGTAACTAAGAACATGAATATAAGCAACTAATTCAAGTAACATATACCGAATAAGTAGGTATAAAACCTACTTATCAGCCTTCTGACGTAAGAATCAATAATTGGTGCAATACCGTGTGCTACTGTGTTTTAACCACCGGGTATTCCAATAGTATTAACGGTAATAACTACACCGTTATTTATAAACAACTTATACTTGTCGTTTTCTTCATCCAATCGCTTTCCGTTATGGGGCCCACACAAGGCTGCGCCATCGTACGAATATTTCCCGACAGTAAGAATATTCCACGACCAAATGAATATTCCCCAACAACAATGAATATTTTATAACCACTTTCTTATTTATAATATTTGCGCATTTTACCCATAACTAACCACATTAATTAAATCAACCCTTACTATTTCAAAATAATAAATAGAGAAAATTTAATTTAATTTATAATAAGCTGGGGTCTTACAACCTCCCCTCCTTATGAAATTTCATCCTCGAAATTGACGTACGTACCTGGTGTTTCGAAAAGGTGAGGATACCTTGCTTTCATTTCTATTTCTAACTCCCGAGTCATTTCCTCAATAGCATGGTTCCTCCACAAAATTTTGACTTGTGGTGTGGCCTTTGTATGTAAGACATGCTCCTTCGTATCCAAGATCTTGACAAGTACCTCCTCGTATGTTAAGTCTCCAGCTATCTCGTCCGGTTCTAACTCAATAACGTGGTTCGGGTCTTTCACATATTTACGAAGCACAAATATATGAAAAACATTATGAACACGAGACATACTTGGAGGTAACGCGAGTCTATAGGCTACATTTCCTACTTGGTCAAGAATGTGAAATGGGCCAATAAATCGTGGATTGAGCTTTCCTCTCTTCCCAAATCTTGTAACTCCCTTCCATGGGGTAACACGCAACAATACATGATCCCCAATACTAAATTCCACGTCCTTTCGATGAAGATCCGCATAACTCTTTTGTCGATCCTGTGCCGTTTGTATATATTTTCAAATCATTTGGATCTCTTCTATAGTAATACGTACCAACTCGGGTCCCAACAATGTTGCTTCACCCACCTCATCCCAACATACTGGAGAGCGACACTTTCATCCATATAATGCTTCGAATGGAGCCACACCTATACTTTTCTGACAACTGTTGTTGTAGGAGAATTCCACCAATGGTAAATACTTATCCCAACTCCCTTTGAAATCTAGGACACAGAGTATTAATAGATCTACAAGAGTTTGAATAGTCCTCTCTGATTGTCCGTCCATTTGAGGATGGTATGCCGAACTGAATCGTAAATCCGTGCCTATAGCTTTTTGTAAACTAATCCAAAATTATGAATTGAATCTTGGGTCACGATCCGAAACTATGGATACTGGCATGCCATGCAATCTCAAAATCTCATTTACATACATATGAGCAAGACGTTCAAGGGATTAAGTCTCCCGTATCAGCAAGAAATGAGCAGACTTGGTTAATCTATCAACAATAACCCAAATAGCGTTTATGCCTTGAGAAACCGTTGGAAGGCCCGTAATAAAATACATGGTAATGTGTTCCCACTTCCATTTTGGAATCTCAAGTGGTTGCAATGGACCCTTAGGCACTTGATGCTACGCCTTTACACGCTGACAAGTTAAACACCTCGAGATAAACTTTGCAATCTCTCTCTTCATATTATTCCACCAAAATGTACGTCGAAGATCACGATACATTTTGGTACTTCCATGATGGATTGCAAACGGTGTATTATATGCCTCCGTCATGATCTTGTATTTCAAATCAGAGTTGTTAGGAATACAAAGTCTGGAGTGGACTCGAAGTATTCCCTCTTCTTCGATTCTCGCTTCCAGAATAGCACCTTCTTGTACTTTCTTCTTCATACACATCAGCTCCGGGTCGGTGGCTTGAGCAACTTTAGCTTCATCGATTAAAGTTGGTTCAATGTGTATACTTGACATCATCGCACTCGTTCCTGTATATGATCTTCTACTCAATGCATTAGCTACCTCGTTTGCTTTTCCAGAATGGTATTGAATGGTGTGGTCATAATCTTTTAACAGCTCGAGCCAACATCATTGCCGCATGTTGAGTTCCTTTTGGGTGAAGAAATATTTAAGGCTTTTATGGTCTGAATATATCTCCATTTTCTCTCCATATAGATAGTGCCTCCAGATCTTTAGCGAGAAAACAACTGCTGCCAACTCTAGATCATGAGTAGGATAATTCCTCTCATACTCTTTAAGTTGTCGCGATGTATAGGCTATGACTTTCCCATGTTGCATGAGAACACATCCTAACCCTTTGCCTGAAACATCGCTGTAGATAATAAATCCATCCGAACTAGATGGTATTGTCAGAACAGGTGCCGAAATGAGTCTCCTCTTAAGCTCTTGGAAACTCTTTTCGCATTCCTCGCTCCATACGAATTTTGTATCTTTTCGAGTTAGCTGAGTTAACGGAGTAGCAATTCAAGAAAATCCTTCCACAAATCTCCGATAATAACCACCTAAGCCCAAAAAGCTACGTACTTCGGTTACCGACTTCGGTTGCTCCCAACTTTGTATTGCCTCAATTTTCGTCGGGTCAACAGATACTCTATGTTTTGACACCACGTGCCCAAGGAATGCTACCTCCTCAAGCCAGAATTCGCATTTCTTCAACTTGGCATATAGCTTATTTTCACGAAGCCTTTGGATTACCAGCTTCAAATGGTGCTCATGATCTTCACGGCTTTTGGAATATATGAGGATGTCATCAATAAAGACAACAACGAACTGATCCAAATAATCCTTGAATATCCGGTTCATCATATCCATGAAAGCCGTAGGAGCATTAGTCAATCCAAAAGACATGACTAAGAATTCATAATGCCCGTACCGAGTTCTAAAGGCAGTCTTTGGAATATCCTCAGTTCTAATCTTCAGCTGACGATATCCAGAACGAAGATCGATCTTTGAAAAGAATTATGCGCCTTGAAACTGGTCAAACAGGTTATCAATACGAGGTAGCGGATACCTATTCTTGATAGTGACATGGTTCAATTCCCGGTAGTCAATACAAAGTCGCATACTCCCGTCTTTCTTCTTTACAAATAAAACAGGAGCACCCCAAGGAGATGTACTAGGACGAATGAAACCGATGTCCAACAACTCCTGTAGTTGGACCTTTAACTCTTGAAGTTCAATAGGAGCCATTCGATATGGGGTTTTAGAAATGGGCTTTGTACTAGATTCAAGATCAATAAAGAATTCAACTTCACGTTCTGGGGGTAGACCGGGAAGTTCTTCAGGAAACACATTAGGAAATTTACAAACAACAAGAATATTATTCAAATCTGACGTGTCTTTATTTAAATCCATAACATGGGCTAAGAAAGCTTGACATCCATTTTTCAATAAATGAATAGCTTTATAACTAGATATGATAGTGATTGATTTTAATAGTTTAGTTGCTTGAATTCATACAACAGGTTGGTTAGGAATATGAAAACTAACAACCTTACAAAAACAATCAATTCTGGCATGATGAGTAGTTAACCAATCAATCCCTAAAATCACATCAAAAGCAAGTATCTTTAAAGAGATAAGGTCAACAGGTAATGTGATGGTTCCAACTTGGATCAAACAAGATTTATAAATAGTGGATGTGATGAAAGTTTCTCTTAAAGGAGTCTCCACAGATAAATCAAAGTCTAATTTCTCCAGAGTTAAGTTTAAACGTTGAGCACAAGCAGGAGAGATAAATGAATGGGTAGCACCGGTATCAAGTAAGGTATAAACTTCGCAAGAATTTATGATTAGCTTACCCGTGATCACCTCGTTTGGGTTCCTCGCATTTTGACCAGTCACGACAAACGCTCTTCCAGGAACCGTTGACTTTGACTTTTCTGGGACAGCCTTTTGAGTCACCATCCCCGCTAGACTTGGTTTCGCTACCATACAATCTCAAATGATATGTCCTTCATTTCCACAATTATAACATACCTTGAACTGTTGTGGGCAGTTTGGGCTGATATGTCCCTCTTTTCCACATTTATAGCATACGACCGGTGGTCGTTCTCCTCCCTTAGAACCAGTTGTTGCTGGTGTTGACGTCTTCACATGGTCATTGTTGAATCTCCTCTTTTTAAAATATCTTCCCGACTCGCTTCTTCTATTCTCATGGCCATGATTACCACCAGAGTGGATACCACCTTTGTTCGTATTCTTCTTTCTCCGCTGGTTATCGTTGTTCTAATGACTGCTGTCACCAGTATGATCCTGGTTATGGTCCCTCGGTTGAATGTACTCGTTATCTCGCTCTAACAATTGAGCCCTGTTGACAACATCTGAATAAAGAGAAAATTTATGAGAAATGAGATACTGATGTATGTCGGGTTTCAAACCTCTTAGAAAGTACTGGGACACTGCAAACTTTGCCTCGTACTGGGACACCGTTATGTTATTTAGTTCCAGTCTAATGAACTCCACTTCCTTCATATGATGAATACTTTCAAGAAAGTACTTGTCATTGAAAAGTTTCTGAAACGTCTCCCAAGACATCTTTGAGTGCGGTTTGGATGGAGTACGCTTCACGATTCCCACCGATGAATCGCCTCATTACTGAACATAAAGGTGGCAAATGGAACCTTCTGTTCCTCCGTGCATCCCAAGACATCGAATATCTTGGTGATTTGTTTGACCCACGTTTCTACCTAAATCGGATCCGGCTTTCCCAAGAATTCTGGTGGTCCCAACTCTTTGAACTGCTTGGCTGTGACAAACCGTGCATTGTTATCATTTCCACCTGTATTTTGTGCACGAGTCTCCCTCTTCTGATTTTGCATGAACTGCAAAAAACATCTAAACATCCCGTCGTTCATCATCTCGCTTTCGATTGGTGTTGTTCACAAGAGGAACATTGCCACTGACTGTTGCATCGCTTCTCCTCGTTGGTGAGTAAAGGTGTCTCCACGGTCTCATTTACTCCATCATTAACATTCTCGATGGACATTCTCAAATCTTGCCATAAAACAAGGGTTAATTAAGGAAATCAACATATCACATAATATCCCTATATACTGACCAACTAACAAATAAGCTTAGGTAAGACACACTAGCGAAGGATTTACTCGTCTCTCCCCTCCTAGTTCTATTCCCCGATCTCCGCCAGAGATCATATCCCTAAGCTCTGATACCAACTGTGACGCCCCAAAAATTGGTATACATCACTCATTTTGAGTCGTCAATAACATGGTACATAAACAACTACAACTTTATTAATACAACATAAAAACTGTGAGTTTAAATACAAATATTGCCATCTAGACAATATTCACACCCAAATAAGTCCTTGTTACAATTATTGGTACATTATTTTACAAAAATGGTGAGGACTACTAAAAAACTTTCTAGAATCTCCATTCCATACCCCGACTAGTACTCGCTACATTCTCGCCTCCTGAGAAGAAAAATGGAACAAAAAGGAAAAGGGTGAGCTTAACTAGCCCAGTAAAGAATATTATGACTAAGATAATATAGAACAAATTATCGTTAGTCTTCAACAGGGAAGAATCTGATAAAATACAATGAGACAACAAGTTTGGATCAATATTCATGCAATGAAATAATAATTCATAGAAGAGTTACGTAGAGAATGAAATCTACTATTATCTATGAATTTAAAAGTCCATCATCAATATTTTATCCCTGTAACATCAATTAATATACATCTTGAATCAAATATTCATCTTTGCACTACAAGCCAAAGATATTCATCGATTAATCATGTTCATCTCAACAATGTACATCTTTTTGCACTACGGCCAAAGATATTCATAAGAAATTCAACCATCTTTGCACTACAGACCAAAGATATTCAGTAATATCATCATTTAGGACTGAGGATGATGAAAAATATTTTAAAGAAAACGAATCCAGTGAAACAAAAGAACAAATATTAAGGATTCGTACTTTAAACAATTCGAGTTCAAAAATACTTCATTAATAATCATAGCGAAGTAAAATTCAAGAATGATCAAAATATGGATACAATAAAGCTAGTATCCATAATCGATATTTTGGAAAAAAACGAAAATTTAATTTTTCTGTGAATAGTACCGTATTCGTGAATAGTGTCGATATCGTTAATAGTCAGATATACATGAATAGTAACCCCGACACTAAAAGACAAGAATTTCATAAGAAAAATATTACTAATATTCTGGCATAATGATATTAGAAGAAATAATATCATTTTAAAAAAAATAACATCCCTTACCTCGAAAAGACGGTACTTCTGACTGGAATACTGGATATAATGCTGAAGGGAATTTGTACCATATAGCAACACTCAAAGTCTCAAAATACTCATAAGAATACGCTCGATAATATAGAGAGAGAAAACTTCAGTTTCTGGTGTGATTTTCAATTCTAACCTAAGCACCCTATTTTTAGGAAAATGCTTAGAACACCAAAGCAGAAAATTTAATAAAATAATATTATTAATAATAAAATTTCATACACCTCCTTCGAAATCAAATCTTAGCATTTCCCACATGCCCACCTTCTAGAAAAAGTAAGAAAAACGTTTTTCATAAATAAAATAATTAAAACTTCCAAAAATTAATTATTTCGGAACTTTGGAGCTTCAATAATTCATAATAAATAGCCCTTTTATCAGAAAAATTCGAACCTTATATCTTTTCCATAGGAAATTTCATTCTCTACAACTTTGCAGAAGAAAGTTTTTTCAAATTTCAAACAGAAACTGGCCGAAATCAACAAACGGGCGATTTTATAGGCTATAATCAAATTTCAGTCAATAAATAGGCCCACAGACATGTTTAACGTGTTTTAAACAACTTTTGCAATAAAAATACTCTTTCTCCTCATATATTCATATATCCCACATTCATTGTAAAAATATCACCATTATTATATTATTAAAATATAATAATATATTTAAATGAATTGTTTTACCAGAAAAGATAAAATATCAATTTTTCAACAATTGTCACTTTAAAATTTTCTCCATCTATATCCACATAAAATGAATATTTTCCTTATCATATAAATCAATAATTAATTATTCACAAATAATATTACAGAATTACAATATCGACAACCAGGTCATTCCCAAGAAAGAGGGGGCTTTCCAATAAGGATTTCTCCTTACTGGCGCGCAATTAGGTGACCAAACCTCTCCTTAGAAAGAACTTTCTAGACATTGTAGATAATGTTATCTAATAATATTATTCAAATAATGTGAATTATTAATCTGATAATGAAAATATTGTGTAGTGACAATTATTGAAACAATAATAATATAAAATATCAACGTAGCAATTATTGAATCAATAAAATAAAATATTGAATAATAAATTCGTAACAATTATTGAGTAGTGCCTTCTTACGTAAGAATCAATAATTGGTGCAATACTGGTGTACTTCTTGTGTTTAAACCACCGTGTATTCCAACAAGATAATTGTAACAACTACGCCAATTATTTATAAACAACTTATACTTGTCGTTTTCTTCATCCAATAATCGCTTCGTTATAGGGCCCACACAAAAGGTCGCTGCGCCATCGCATTTACGAATATTCCCCGACAAAGAAGAATATTCCACGACCAAATGAATATTCCCCGACAACAATTAATATTTTATAACCACTTGCTTATTTAAAATATTTGCGCATTTTACCCATAACTAACGACATTAATCAAATCAACCCTTACTATTTCAAAATAATAAATAGAGGAAATTTAATTTCATTTATAATAAGCTGGGGTCTTACAGTGGTGTTATGCATAACTTAGAGTATTGTAGACTTATCATCTATAGTACTTGATTCCTTTGGGTTATCAATTAATATTGGTAACTCTAGTAGATGTTCAATAGTCCTCAGTGATTGCTCAGTATAAATTATTTATCCAGTTGGATACGTTGATAGTCTTTGAATTCATATATATTTGTTGATTTATATTGAATTATCGTTCTTATTCCAAGAATTGTTGATATTCATTATTCATGATGTTATTCTAAAATTCTGAACAATCTTAGATATGATACTTCGATATTTCACACTTGTGATATTATATTCTACACCTTTGTTGTATATTACTTGTCGGGCAATTTGTGCTCATCCTTGCTTATTTAAAACCTTTCCGTTAAGGTGGAACAGGGAAGTGTCTCTGGAAAAGACAAGGGCAAGGGCAAGGGCAAGGACAAGGGCAAGGCTACCGACTAGCTTGTTCCTTTATGGATTAAATTTATTATGTTGTATTAAGACTGTTTTCACACTATGTTTAAACTTAAGTAGGATTATATAATAAGTCTTTATTTGATATTATTATGTAATCTATTACGTACTGTAGGTTGCGAGACATGGGGGAATAATTATAATAAAGCATTGTATATTATTCTAAATTAGATCTTCCGTTGTGAACGTGATATTTTAGTTATTCTGTATGCCATGAGCACGTGACGAACCGAAATCGAGTGACTAAGTGGAGGTCAGAATTTGGGGGCGTCACAGGTTGGTATCAAAGCCGTAGTTATAAACCTTAGGAGCGAGTGTCCTTAGATTATAACTCGGGAGAACTTAGAAGTTAGGAAGGAGATAAAACTTATGTAGAGTTTTCCTTGAGAGACTTAGTGTGTTATGAAATGTAATTTCATTCTAGATAATGAACTTATGTTTATTTAACATTCTGATGGAGTTGTTGGTTGTCTTGTCTTATGTTGGTGGTTATAGGATGACTGACATTGAAGGACCTAGCCGAGTAGTGGAAGAGGAGCCGCGTGACATCCACGTAGTATTTGAGACACCCTTGATAGCAGAGCCTATATCAGTAATGCTCCCTAAGAATGAAGATGACGATGAAGAAGAGGTGGAGTCTGATACGGAGGATGAGCTTTTGGAGGACTCCGACGAGGCTACTTTTGAGGATCAGATGTTGGAAGAGTCTGAGGAGCAGATATTAGAGTTAGGGTGTAGAGTGGAGGAGCTAGAGGCTGAGGCTAGAGAGAGGGAGTCTGAGCTCCAAATCTTGAGGGACGAGGACCATCAAAGGAAATTGGCGATGCAGGAAATGAAGGTTAAAATTGTTCACCGTAAGGCGGCAGGGATCTAGATGGGAACTTTATTTCACCGACCGGTGGCTATGAATGTTGAGATAGCAGGAAAGCTGGAGGAAATGGAGCAGAGGGTTTTGAGTGAGAGGACGGAGAAGGAGACTCTCCGAACTCAGCTAGAGATGGAGGTGATGGATAGGATTCACTTCGAGGAGAAGTGGGAGGAAGCCAATGATAGGGTGGATGATCTAGAAGATGAGATGCGGTGCAAGAGGAGGAGATGAACAAGATGGGCTATGCTCTACTCATGGCCATGGAGAGATTGATTGATGAGGTAAATCATTACCTAGCTGAGCAAGGACAGACCCGACATACGATAAGTTGAGATATGCTGGTGCACATCACACAGAAGGAATATCGGAGCGTCGTGGAGCGTGGGATGTTAGATTAAGACTAGAGGGAAAAAGTCCAGTAGTTGTAGTATTTTATTTATGTGTTGTTTAAGTTTTTATTGTTAAATCTCAGTCTTCGGTGTAAAATATGAGATAGTAGTAAAACCCCAACTTTTGAAAAATGTTAGAGGGGTAGTAATATGGTGTTGTCCCCGTCTTTTGTGATATTAGGGGATATGTGATATCATTTATAGTAGTATGCATGAAAAGAAAATGTAAAGTAACCATTTGGCATATGAATATAAATGATCTTATTTCAGAAATGTGTTATAAACCTTTAGTTCTTGTCAATTAAGAAATGTCTAAGTATTATAATTAGATAATGAAATAAAAATTTGTGATGCAGAACATGCCGCCCAGACGTAGAATAACTGTCCCAGAAGAGTAAGTTAATGATGAGAGAGGACCAGTAGATCTGATACAGAGACTTGTAGATTTATTGGGAGTAGCCCTGAGGGGAAGGAATGAACCTGTACCACCCGTTCCCCAAGCTGTCACAGTGACATCCTTCAAAGACTTTAAGAGTGTAGGACCCCGAGAATTCGAAGGAACTACTGACCCGATAGTTGCACAAACCTAGATCAAGGAGATTGAGAAGGCCTTCACTATAGCTCGTGTGGGTGAAGACCAAAAGAGAGTATTTGCCACATATATGATGAGGGGCGAAGCAAACTATTGGTGGGAAGCTAATCAGCAGAGAGCGGGAGAAGGAACAATAACATGGGAGAGATTTACGACACTGTTCTTCGAGAACTAATTCCCGAAGAGTATAAAGAGTAGGATGGAAGTGAAGTTCCTAGAGTTAAAATAAGGAGATATGACGGTGGTGCAATACGCAACTAAGTTCAATGAACTATCGTGATTTGCTTGAGCACCAAGTTGGGGATGAGGAAAGGAACGTGAGACGCTTCGAACAACGGTTGAAGCCGTGACTGTATAATAAGGTATCAGTCCTCCAAATTGATTCCTTTGCGACATTGTTAGAGAAGGAAATCATTGCGGAAGGTGGCAGTGAGGCCTTAAGTCTATACCATAAGGAGAACAAGAACAAAAACATCGGTAGTGAGCATCGTGGAGAAAGCAGCAGTGGAGGGAGTAACTCTGGAAAGAGGAAATGGGAAAATAATAACAATATAAGCAATAATCAAGGTGCGAGTCACCAGGGAAACTTCAAGAAAAGAACCGAAGCTTGTAACAAATGTGGAAGAAGACATCAGGGGGAATACTGGAAGGGAAAACCCATGTGTTATAATTGCGGCCAAAAGGGGCACATATCACCAAATTACCCAAAACCAAAGAAGATCAGGGGATGTTTGCTTGTGGATCAACAGAGCACCAAATAAAGGATTGCCCGAAGAAAGGAAGCGGTGGAGCTGGCGGAGGCCAGTGAGGAGGAAGTAAGTTAATGATTGGTGGACATGCGCAACTTAACCAATCAACTGCCGGAACCTTTAACATGACCTTCCAGGACGTAGTAGCTGCGAAGGACGTGGTGTCAGGTATAATCCCAATCAATAATATAAATGCTTATGTATTATTTAATTCGGGTGCCACCTGTTCGTTTGTATCCAAAGAATTTGCTAGTAAACTTGATACACCCCGAGAATGTTTAGAAGATCCTTTGAACATAGAAATTGCGAATAAGGAAATAATCCTTATAGAATATACGTCTATCAAAATTGTCGCGCAAACATTAGAGAACATGAACTAAGCATAGACTTGATTCCTATTAGACTAGGAGAATTCGACATAATACTGGGGATGGATTGGTTATATAACCATGCAGTGGTAATTAACTGTCAGAACAAGTGTGTAATCCTTCAGACTCCGAGTAATTCTAAGGCAGTGTTTTATGGTAGCTCATCGCATAAGCAATCATGTTGTGTTACGATGATACAGGCCAAGAAATTGTTAAAGAAAGGATGTGTAGGTTATTTAGCTTACATCGTAGATACTCAAAAAAAGGGAGTAGAGATTAAAGATATACCCGTAGTAAGTGAATTCCAAGATGTGTTTCTAGACGATCTACCTGGCCTTCCGCCAGACAGAGAAATCAAATTCGTAATAGACTTAGCACCGGGAGCGGCACCGATTTTGAAAGCTCCATATCGTATGACGCAAGTAGAAATGAAGGAATTGATTATACAACTTCATGAGTTATTGGATAAGGGTTACATTCGACCGAGTGTGTCTCCTTGGGAAGCACCAGTGTTATTCATTAAGAAAAATGACGGATCAATGAGGCTTTGTATAGATTATCTAGAAATAAACAGAGTAACGATCAAGAACAGTTATCCGCTACCAAGGATAGACGACTTATTTGATCAACTGAAAGGAGCGAAGTGCGGGATGAGGACATATCAAAGACTGCGTTTCGAACCCGTTATGGACATTACAAGTTTTTGGTAATGTCATTTGGTTTGACTAATGCTCTAGCAGCATTCATGGACTTGGTGAATCGAGTTTTCAAGCTGTACTTGGATAAATTTATGGTGGTTTTCATTGACGATATCTTGATCTACTCAAAGATAGAGGAAGAACAAGTTGAACACCTGAAGATTATTTTGGAAGCACTACGAAAGGAGATGTATGCGAAATTTTCAAAATGTTAATTTTGGATGAAGAAGGCTCAATTCTTAGGCCACGTGGTGGATGAGAATGGAATCTCAGTAGATCCTAAAAAAGTTGAAGCAGTAAGTAACTGGGAACAACCGAGAACCCTGATGGAGGTGAGAAGTTTCTTAGGGTTAGTTGGGTACTATCAAAGATTTATCTAGGATTTTTCTAAGATAGCAACCCCGTTGACTAATCTGACGAGGAAGATGGTGAAATTTGTATGGACTGACAAATTCGAAAAGAGTTTTCAAGAGTTAAAGAAGAAATTAAGCTAGGCGCCTATATTATCATTACCAGATGATACAAGAGGATTTGTGGTATATAGTGATGTGTCACATAGAGGACTGGGATGTGTGCTAATGCAACATGGCAAAGTCATTGTGTATGCGTCACAACAACTAAAGGATTACGAAAAACGATACCCTACTCACGACTTAGAGTTAGCGGCAGTAGTTTTTGCGTTAAAAATATGGAGGCATTATTTGTACGAAGAGAAATGTGAGATATACACAGACCACAAAAGTCTGAAATATATCTTCATACAGAAGGAGTTGAATATGCGACAGAGAAGGTGGTTGGAATTGATTAAGGATTATGATTGCGATATTCTTTATCACCCAGGGAAAGCGAATATAGTAGCTGACGCGTTAAGTAGGAAAGGAAGGGAGAAATTGATGCAATTGACGACTCAGGAAGAGTTAATTAGAGAAATGGAGAAATTGGAAATAGAGGTAAAAGGACCGGAGAGGTCTGAAGAGAAGTTATTTATAATGGAAGCTTGTCTGACATTGTTGGATAGAGTAAAAGAAGCATAGGAGAAAGATAAGGAATGTGAGAAGTTCAGGAAAAGGATTTTAGAAAAGGGGGAAGAGAAATTTCGAATGGATAAAGACGATATCTTAAGATTCGAAAGTAGAGTGTGGGTACCAACGGTAGCCAAATTAAGAGAAGAGATTTTACATGAAGCATAGAATACGACATATTCCGTTCATCCGAGAGGCACGAAGATGTACTGGGATGTGAGGCAACATTTTTGGTGGACAAATTTGAAATGAGAAATCGCAGAGTACGTTAGTAGATGTCTTACGTGTCAATGAGTCAAAGCGGAGCATCAGCGGCCGAGTGGTTTACTACAACCGTTGGAAATACTAGAGTGGAAATGGGAGTATATTACGATGGATTTCGTGGTAGGACTTCCAGTCACACAAAAAGGTTTTGATGCTATTTGGGTTATCGTAGATCGACTTACAAAGATCACACATTTTCTACTGATTAAGATCCTCTATAGTTTAAATCAGTTAGCGAATCTGTACGTAAAGGAAATCGTTTCACAACATGGAGTGCTAGTATCGATTATTTCTGACCGAGACCTGCATTTCACGTAAAAAATCTGGAAAAGCTTGTAAGAGAGGATGGGAACATAGTTGAGGTTGAGTACTGCATATCACCCTCAGACAGACAGACGAAGTGAGCGAACAATACAAATGTTGGAGGACATGCTTAGAACTTGCGTGATGGACTTCAAGGGAAATTGGGACGACGACCTACCCTTAGTTGAATTTGCGGATAATAATAGTTACTATGCGAGTATCGGCATGCCACCGTACGAAGCTCTTTACAAAAAGAAGTGCAGGATGCCAATATGTTGGGACAAAGTCGGAGAATGACGAATACTCGGACCAGAGTTAGTACAACAAACCGCAGACGTGGTGACAGTGATAAGGGCCAGACTAGTGGCAGCTCAAGATCGCCAGAAAAAGTACGCAGATTTACATCGGCAAGACCGAGATTTTAAAGTCGGAAGTTTCGTATTCTTAAAAGTATCTCCGTGGAAGGGAAAGATCCATTTCGGCAAGAAAGGAAAACTGAGTCCAAGATTCATAGGACCATTCGAGATACTAAAGCGAGTGGGAAAAGTAGCGTATAAAGTTCCACTACCACCTGAGTTGGAGCACAATCATAATGCATTTAGCATATCCGTGTTGTGTCCGTACAAGCCTGATTACAAACACGTGATTTCTTATGAACCCATTCAAGTGGGGAAAAACTTAGCATATGAAGAAATTCATGTCCAAATTCTAGATAGGAAGGAGCAAACTTTAAGGAGCAAAGTCATTTCTTCTGTTAAAGTACTTTGGCGTAACCACGATGTCGAGAAGGCTACGTGGGAGTTAGAAGATAGAATGATGAGGGATTATCCCCATCAATTTGTGTAACCTTGTAGCAATTCCGGGATGGAATTTTTATAAGGGGTGGAGGATGTAATACCCGAGAATTTCCATGTATTATTAAATGAATATATTAATAGAAATAAATATTTATGTGAATATAAGTGTTAATGTTTTGTACGTTGAATAATTCAGTTGATTCGTATTAGATTAATACATATTGAGAAGTGTGGAATTGACTATGGGAATTATGAAATGCCTTGTGTGGCACCGTGATAATAGTGACTCTATTAACTAACAATAGGAATTATTAAGTGGGCCATTAATTAATATTAATTGTTAATGGTTATGGTAGAATATTGATTAATATATAATGGTAATTAAATTAATAATATATGATTATTATTGATTGCAATATGTTTATAATATAATAAGAATTATATAGATAATTAATGGGTATGGAGATCCATAAATACATTAATCAATGAAGTGGATAATTTATCTATTTGACATAAAACAAATAAGTAAGTTATTAATATAATAAGAGTATATTGATTTGTTATGTGCATATGAGCAATAATTTAAAATATAAAATGTAACTAGAGTAATATGACACTTATGTGACTATACCATATATAGTAACCATGTATTAAGATTTATTGAAAGTATATGATATGAATACATCATAAAATGTGTATGTGATAATATGCATGTGGGTAGACATTTAAATAAAATGTACATGAATTATATGTATGATTAATATCAACTGCCTTGATATATTAAATATGTAAATTATATTGTGACATTAAGTTATAGCTAATGTATGGTTGCTATGTGTATACAATATAACTTAAGGATAAGGTTTATGCATAAGTATAGTCTACGTGTTGCAAGAATACTGAGTATTTGATTTGTCCCAAATTGAGTGTCCCATTTACTCTTCATTTCTCAGTCACATGAATCCCATAAAGGCTAAGGCCTATGTTCTTATTCTTCTTCCAAGCTTCGTAGCTAATGATTATGGGGGAGTGGTGGTCATGATGAATTTCAACTAACATCCAACAACTCCTTCTTAACCTTCATGCAATCCTTTCATCCACGAGTTTAATTTAGTGAGAGATGGCATTGTCTGTGTATTAATTTTCCTATAAATATGAACTCTCCTTCTCTAAATTCATTGCTGAGAATTGCTAGTGTGGAATTAAGAGTATACAAGTGTTATAAGGACTTGGAAGTTCAATTAGCAGCAAGTTCATTCATATTGCAAAGGTATAACCCCATTCCTTGCTTTTCATTATCAGTCTCTATCAAAAAGAGCTTTGAGTTCTTGAAATTCAAATTCGTGATTATATGGAATTAGATGATGATGAAGTTGGGTAATGGTTGTATTGTTGTTATATGACCATATAAGTATGTTTAAACTGATATAGGATTGTTTAGAATAGAATTCGTGAGTAATTTCCATGGTTGGGCTAGTTTTCTACCGACGCAGACTGTTCTTGGCTCGAAGCAGATGTGGCGCAACTGCGCCGGATTAACACTGAGGCGCAGCGTAGTTGCGCCGGCCCCTGAGTTCAGTTGGATCTTCTGTTTAAAAATCTGCAAAGTGTTGGTCAACTAATATGGCTTAAACTAGCATACAAGCATGAGTAATGGGTACATATAGATATATTAACCTAATATGAGCATGTTTAGACTAGCATACATGATTAACGAAAGTGTATAGTTAAAATGGATTTATGACTTTAGAAAGGGACTTGATATGTATGTATGCCATGGTTGTATATTGACTTTGCAAACATGTTGGTGTGATTTAGAAATGCATGCATAAACCATTAATTTGTGTTTACATGAGTCGTAAGGGACCATGAATAGGTTGAACTTATTTGTAAGCTTTACTAATAAAAATACGAACTTTGAGCATGCTATTTGAGAGTTAGAATCTGACTTTTAGGAACATGTTGATTGTACTTTTAGAATTTCTAAATGTATCATACCTACATACCTACTATGTTAAGAGTTGAGAAATCAAGTTAAACTTAAGAAAGCATGTTTTAAAAATAATAACTGGAATGGTTACATGTATGAAAGATGAATACACATAAGTATGTCAAATGTGAAATATGTGACTACCTTATGTGTTTAAAAGGCAAGCATATTAGACTTTGTGGTTTCATAACTTGAATGGCCTTAACTTGTTGAAATATTTAATTTGGAATTATATTATGAAGGGAGGAACCTAGATTGACTTGAGAAGTATGAAAAGACCTTTAACATGATAAAATATATTATGTATGATTGTTGTGTTTATACCGGACAAAAACCTCAAGGCAACAGCTGAGTCTTGGCTTAGCTTGGAGAATTGCTGCAAATGCTTGTGGGTCTAAACTTAACCATGGCAAAATTACACTAGTCTGGAATTTAAGATTCTGCATTCTGATTTTTGGACAGTAACTTGTAAGATGCCTATATTGCTAAAATATGTTTCAAACCTACTGATAAATGTATATACATGACGATTGGATATTATGTTGGTGTTTGCCTTGTAATAAGAAAGACCATGGATAAAAAGGTCTTAACCTTAAGCTTTATAAATTGCTAGATACTTGATTCGTGATAAACATATAAGTTGATTTTGTATATGTGCATACTCGAATCATGTCAAGCTTGATTAAAGAATGTGTTAGCTAATGAATATCTTATACTTTTAATATGCTATAAATAGGATTCAAAAGTGTTGATTTCTTAACGTGGATAAACTATGCTTAAGGCAAGTATCTGAACTATCCTTTACATTGTGCAAGTATCCTAAACCCTTTCATTACTTTATTCAACGAATAACGTAAGCAGAGTATCTAAACCTTATCTCTTTGAATGCAAGTTATCTTACTTACTCGTTCAATCGAGCTAGTATGATTAAACTCTTGTGTAAACTATTATTCATGTTGAACTTGGTATTGTTCTTGAACATTGTGAAAGAGTCGATGCCATATTATTCGGCTAGACTATATGCATGTTTATAAAATCGTCCAAACCAATTAATTAGTGCAGAAACCTTGAAAATTGAGTTGAACAACCCTTATGGTAAGGGGAGTTTATGTTGTTGGAAACCCCAACACATGAATGGATATTACTGTGGTGTTATGCATAACTTAGAGTATTTTAGACTGATCATCTATAGTACTTGATTCCTTTGGGTTATCAATTAATATTGGTAACTCTAGTAGATGTTCAATAGTCCTTAGTGACTGCTCAGTATAAATTGTTTATCCAATTGGATACATTGTTAGTCTTTGAATTCATATATATCTGTTGATTTATATTGAATTATCATTCTTATTCCAATAATTATTGATATTAATTATTCATGATATTATTCTGAAACTCTGAACTATCTTAGAGATGAAACTTCGATATTTCAAACTTGTGATATTATGTTCTACACCCTTGTTGTATATTACTTGCTGGGAAATTTGTGCTCATCCTTGCTTATTTAAAACCTTTTAGTTAAGGCGAAACAGGGAAGTGACTCTAGAAAAGACAAGGGCAAGGGCTTGGGCAAGGCTACCGACTAGCTTGTTCTTTTATGGATTAAAATTATTATGTTGTATTAAGACTGTTTTTAGACTATGTTTAAACTTAAGTAGGATTCTGTAATAAGTCTTTATTTGATATTATTATGTAATCTATTAAGTATTGTAGGTTGCGAGACTTAGGAGAATAATTATAATAAATCATTGTATATTATTCTAAATTAGATCTTCCATTGTGAACATGATATTTTAGTTATTTTGTATGCCATGAGCACGTGACGAACCAAATTCGAGCTACCAAGTGGAGGTCAAAATTTGGGGGCGTCACACGAACTCTCTCTCTCTCTCTCTCTCAAGTGTTGGTGATTTTTAAAATCACCAACAAATGAGTTTAGGCTTTCTTATTTAGAAAACCAAGGTTAGGGGTAAAATAGTCATTTTGCTATTCACACCTCCTTACTATTCACGAAGCTTCTCCTGGAAGCTTTATGCTTCCGTCATACGGAATTCGTCCGATAGTTCAAAAACTGCAATTCTCAGAATCTATATATTTTTGGATATTTCGTCTTTCCTTTACCGATTAGCTTTTACGTATTCTTCGAATTTTCAAAAAATTGAAAAAAAAACTTTTTGACATTAAGCATTTTCGTTCACGTTTTCCCATAACGTAGTTAAACGAATGAAAAGTACATAATAGTACTTTTTATCATTTTTATTTTGTCCGATTTTTCCATGTTTTTTGAGAAAAACTTTTATCAGCTTACTTAATTTTTCATGATATATTATCGTCAAATCATTCAACGGAATGTCATTTCGACATACCGAACTCTTGAAAAGTCTTAGGTTATTCAAACCCTAACCCTTAGGGTTTTGTTGGGTGAATGGTGCCAATGTCGTTGTTTTCCTCAAAAATATTATTGTTACCAAAAAAAATTTATTTTCAACTTGAAAATTCTTACTCGTTCAGTCTAGCTCGTAGCCAGAATCCTCCCATTTTATAATCATCCTAGGTTCTAAAACGATTAATAAACACATAGCACAAAATATTATTAATAAAAATTCCTTTTATTAATAACTAATTCTTTAAACTCAAATTTTGGACAATCCAATTTTTTCGGGTTGTCACAGATCTGGTTCCCATGATGGACCCTTTTCAACTGTACAGCCAGCTTGTACATTTCTTATGGTGTTTGGACATCCTTAGATGGGTTTTATGCCCATAAAGAGCCCAAAATTGTTATGTACATTATTTTGTCGAAGATGCTTCTTATCTCAAAAATAAAATCAAATCAAGCCAAATACGAAATAAAATGGAACTATTAAAGGCCTTAATTACTATTTGTGCATAAGGGTTTGAAAACTTATTTTCAAAACATCATTGCTATACATATTGCTTAAAATTGAACATTTATGCAAATCAAACCCTTTATATATAGGTGCAAATGAGGCATATCACTACTTTCAAATAAATGCACTTGTGCCCAATTAATCACACACACACATTTTAAATAAATTAGGGAATTAAAAAGACGTGCTAATAGTGTTTTCAAGGTAACACCTTCCCTCCGCTTAATCAAGCCCCCAAACTCTATGAATCTCGGTTTCCAAGGCCCATTAAACAGAGTCCAACACTTGGCCTTCATGTAAACCTTTTCAAAATTCGGTTGAGTTGGTACAACCATTTCAAAACTACCAACTAGCGACTCTGAATTTTCAAATCTTCAACATTTTATGTCGGTCTCTATTCAAACTTGCCCTTTCAAACAAAACTCAACACATAGAGAACATAAAGGGTAAAAAGAGTAATTCCAAAGAAAAGAGGAAATTTTTACCGACGTCGACAGGTGGCGACTCCGCTGAGGACAATAGAGGGCTTAATCTGCAATTCAAACTTTTAAAAAACATTCATATTTGCTTCTATGTGAATGCTGCATTTGAAAGTAGTATGCATACAAGCTAATCATGTTTGATGATAAAACATATACTTTGTAACAATCTTATTCATTTATTAATAAAAAGTATTAATTTATTAAAGGCTTTTAATTATCTACATGATGCTACTTTATAATATGTGATAATCATATAGTTTTAAGCAATGATTTTAGAATAATGATGATGATCATTCTAATGAGATCTAAATTCTTAGAAAACTTATAACTAAAATAGTTCCCAATCATTTGATTACTAAATTGGGGATTAGTGAATCCGGATAGATTGATACATGCGTTACTTTCTCATTGGATGAGGATGATTGATTTCATGATCATTTGTGTGGAGACACTAAAGAAAGTATGTAGGTGCTTATTTGAGAATAAGTTCACTGAACATGGCTCGCTAAGGAATACCTAATAAAGTTTAACTTGCCTGTCAATAGGAATTCTTGAAGTAATAGTAGTACAAGTAATCCTTAGACTTGAGATCATCATAGTATCTTATGTATAATGAATTATACTTTGACTTATTCCTTAAGACCTTTAGGATATATCAAAGGGTATGCTTGGGTATAATAAGTTATATATGGAAATAATGAATGATCAATAAAGAATCTACCGCTTCTAGTAAAAGAAGAGAAATGTCCTATATGATTCGATAAATAACAATCCAGTAGTCCTTCGAAATACATATAATTAAATAAAATAAGATTTGACAGTAATTCCATGTCTTATATTTAATTGGGACATTGTATGGTAGAATGATTGAATTGTACGGTAACTATTTACTCATAGGTTCTTTTATGATTAATGTTAAAATCTATATTATCTGGAAAGTCGTTAATCGCTAGGGAGGCTTATCCATATTGTAGAATAAATATTATTTATTTAAATAAATTAATAGTTTAATATATTTATTTAAATAAAGTTAGAATTGTTCTAATTGATTTATTCACAATCGGTATAATATTGAGAACCTAAAGGGTCACACCGCAAAAGGAAACATATTTATTTAAGAAGTAAAAAGCAAAACGACAAAAATATTTTTATGAAAATAACGGCGGAAGTTTTACCGTTAACTGTTGAAACACCCGATGTTAAAAGTACAGTAATACGCGTGGTTTCATAGAAGCACACGGTATTGATAATTGATGCTTACGTAAGAAGTCACTCAGTTTTGTTCAATTATTGCAACAGTAATTGTTGCATAGTATCTCACGTTATTTTATTTAATTATTGTCAATATTTTATATATTATTAAATCAATAATTAAGACGACGAAGTTATTCATATTATTATTTGTAATATTGATGATGTCTAGAAGTTTTGCCAAGGAGAGGTTTGGTCACCTAATTGCGTGCCAATAAGGAGAAATCCTTATTAGAAAGCCCCCTCTTTCCTGGGAACGACCTGGTCGATTAATAGTGTGAATTATTATAATGATGATGATTTTTGTTTTATTATTATTATAAATGTAATAAAACAGAAAACTTTTTATATAAAACAAAATACTTTTATAAAGTTTTGTTTTATTTGATTATAAATAGAATATAATATATTTTATTATGCATAGTATTTGCGTAGTGTTGGCGTAGTAAAATCTTTTTATATAAAACAAAATACTTTTATAAAGTTATTTATTTTATTAGATTATAAATAGAATATAATATATTTTATTATGCACGGTGTTTGCATAGTGCCTACGTAGTGTTGGCGTAGTAAAATCTTTTTATATAAAACAAAATATTTTTATAAAGTTATTTGTTTTATTAGATTATAAATAGAATATAATATATTTTATTATGCATAGTGTTTGCATAGTGCACTGCGTAGTGTTGGCATAGTAAAATCTTTTTATATAAAACATAATACTTTTATAAAGTTATTTGTTTTATTAGATTATAAATAGAATATAATATATTTTATTATGCGTAGTGTTTTGCATAATGTCTCGCATAGTAAAATCTTTTTATATAAAAGCGAATACTTTTATAAAGTTATTTGTTTTATTAGATTTTAAATAAAATATAAATATATATATATATATATATATATTATATTTTATTGCATAGTATCCTTTCCATTCTCCTATAAATAGGATGCTTAGTTAGAATGGAAAATCACACCAGAAATTCAGAGAATTCTTCTTCTATAATCTTGAGCGTGTTTCTTTAGAGTTTTAAGAAGCTTTGAGCGTAGAAAAGCGATATAAGTTTTCTTCAAGAATATCCTCGCCCTACCAGTCGGAATACTCTTCTTTCTAAGGTAAGGGGTATTATTTCTTTTGTATTCATGAAGAGAATTATTTTCTTTCAAATACTTGTAAGAGTTATTATTCCATTCTTTATTATTATGTTGGAATAACTTTTATACATGTCTGATAGTATCGCATACATGGTTAAATTCTTACATTATTCAATTCTTTATTATTACATTGGAATAACTTTTATGCATCTTGTATATCGCGTGCACGTGAATTCTGTTGTTATTTCATTCTTTATTATTCTGTCGGAATATCATGTTTGTGCGGATTATGCATGACCTGGTTCTATTCTTTATTATTCTCTTGGAATATCACATGCATGCGGATTCGCGTGACTTGGTTCCATTCTTTATTATTACATTGGAATATCTTGTGCATGCTTGATTCTGGCGTGACTGGTTCCATTCTTTATTATTTTGTTGGAATAACCTGTCAATGTGGATTACCGCATACATGGTGAATGATCCTTTGTATTCATTCCTTATTAAATTATGAAAATGATCTGTCTACGTGGATTACCGCATAGCGGGCAAAAATCCATTTGCAGTTTCATATATTCTATTATACTCAGTTGGTTAAAGTTTTGGCTTCTATACTCCATGAAATTAGTAGAATATCCTGGATATTTGCACTTCATCCAGTATCTTTTCATGAAAATATTCGCCTGAACATTCTTGAATTTTACTCCACGAAGTAGTATCATGTTGACAATTTGGACGTTATTGGTTCCTGGATAAATTAATTTATATCTTTAAAATTTATTCTTGAACTTGTTTTATTGAATTATTATGTCATTGTCATCATCCTCATGTTTATATTATGTTGAAAGTCATATGTGGCCAATAGTGCATAGATGGACTTGGTATGATTATGACCAGGGATTATTCGGTATAATCATAACCGTAATGTTATAAATTATGTGGTAAAAGTCCTCATTGACCCGTAGTGCATTGATGGACAGTTGTTGGCATGGTCATGACCATTGATGAATACACGAATATTCTTGGCCCGTAGTGCATGGATAATTTGTGGTCGTGATACTAAAGAATATCCTTGGCCGTAGTGCAGGGGTGATTCGATGATGTGGATTATTTATTAAGCTGATTCTCAGTGATAAAAGTGATGAAAAACCTTTTTAAATCATAGAAGATAGTAGATTTTATTCTCTACTTGACTCTTCTAATGGATTGCTTATTCCGCTGCAGTTAAACTTGATGTTTATTATATTTTATCAGTTTAACACTATTGAAGACTAATGATAAATTATTCTGCATTATCGTTGTCATAATATTTCTTACTGGGCTAATTGAGCTCACCCTTTCGCTTTCATTGTTCTCTTTAGGAAATGAGAACGTAGCAGGGACTAGTTGGGGAACGGAGTGACGATCTAGATGATAGTATTAGTAGTCCTCACTATTCTATGAAATAGTGTGATAATAAATGTATTGAGGACTTATTTTGGGTTTGAATATTGTCTAGAAGATAATATTTTTATTAAAACTCACAGCTCATGTTGTATATTTAAGGTTGTACTTGTATTTTGTACCATGTATTTGGCGATTCAGAATAGGTGATGTATACCTATTTTGGGGGCGTCACATTAAGTATATTTAATTTAATCTATTGTCATAGAATAAATTAAATAGGTTAATATTTATTATTTAATATGTTGAAAATATTAAATATAAATTAATAAGAGAAGTCTTATTATTATTATTATTATTATTATTATTATTATTATTATTATTATTATTATTATTATTATTATTTAATTGCTAAAGGAGTTTGGGAATTAATTTAATATAAATACTCTCATTTATTCCTAATAAAATTAGGAGGCAAATTAAATAAAAGAGTTTAATTAATTATCCCTAATAAGATTAGAGAACCTAATTAATTAAAGAAATTTAATTAATTAAATAATACTCTATTTTAATAATATTAAAAGGGTTAACTAATATCTTTATAAAAGGGGTCTTATATCAGATATCAAGTGACGTGATTCCAATTGTTGGAGAGTATATTCTTTTTCTATAGAGATAAAAAACTAGGGTTTAGCCAACCACCCTCCTTCTTGAATCTTTCTTCTTCCTTGCTGGATCACCTCTAGAGACCAAACACTTGGGTGGCTAACGTTGATCAAATGAAGGAATCAAACCCGGTGGATTCAAGTTAAACGCGAAAAGGATTTGGAGGTGAACTAATATTTGAGGAAGCTCGAATCTTCAAGGGTATAATTCTTGTTCTTCATCTTTTCGTTTAATTAATAATTATGCATAAAGGATTATCCGGGTATATGGTTTGTAAAATTTTAAAACTCTATTTTACCATGTTTTCGCTATTTTATGCAATTTAACTATGTCCATCATTATTACAAACCTAACAGTGGTATCAGAGCTCAACCATTATGCGAATTATTAATTGTTCAGATTCGATATGTATGTTGATATGTGTATAGAAAAAAAAATTGGGCATAATTATTGTATAGAATCATGTTTTTGGAAGAAAAAAAACTGCGTAATTCGCAAACTGAAAAAATAGATTCTGGAGATTAGCGCCACATCGCCTAATGCTAGTTCTCTAGCGGCGCTGCAGCGCCACTCTACAGAAACAAAATATATTTTTTATTTTGATTTTTATTAAGATAAAAGGTTTATTTTTATTAAAATTAAATTAAATTTTTTTCTAGTAATTCTAAATTAAAAAATAAAGGAGTTTATTTTGATTTGGAATTGGATTCAAATAAAGTTGTTTATTTTAATTGGAATTGGATTCCACGTTTGGTTGAATAAAAGAATTTATTTATAAGTTTTATAATAACTTGGAATTGGATTCCACGTTTGTTTGAAAAAACAAGTTTATTAAAAATTTATATATTAACTTGGAATTGGATTCCACGTTTGTTTGAATAAAAGAGTTTATTCACATATAGAATAGGATTTTATGTTTTCTAGAATAAAGAAGTTTATTCACACATGGAATAGGATTCCATATGAGACCCCAAATTTTATGAATAAAGATTTAAATTTCTCAAAATATTTTTTTGAATATTATGGTGTGGTTTTGATATAATGTTATAGTTGTGGGTAATATTTATAAATTTTGTAAAGTAAGCTAGTTGTTATATAATATTTGATTGGTCAGGGAATATTCGTTTTAACAGGGAATATTCGTACGACGGCACAATCATTGGTGGACCCCATAACGGAAGTATTTTCGTAGTTAGAAAACGACAGAATTATCATTTTATAAAAATAACGGTGAAAGTGTTACTGTTAAAACTGTTGAACTACCCGATAGTAAAAATACGATGTCTGGCGCTTGGTTGCATAGTAGCACACGGTATTGATTATTAATGCGTACGTAAGAAGTCACTCAGTTATACTCAATTATTGCTACAGTAATTGCTGCATCATATCTCAATATTATTGATTCAATTATTGTCACAGTATCATCTGCATAATATATTATATTATTAAATCAAAAATTGAGAAGGCAAAGTTATTCATATTATTATTTGCAATATTGACAATGTCTAGAAGTTCTGTCAAGGAGAGGTTTGGTCACCTAATTGCGCGCCAATAAGGAGAAATCCTTATCGGAAAGCCCCCTCTTTCCTAAGAACGACCTGGTTGTTAAATATTGTGAGTTATAATATTAATGATGAATAAGTTTGTGTTGATTAAAGATGAAATTGATAGTTCCATTGTGTTGGAATTATTAGTGTTAGTGGAAATCGACATTTATTTCGATAATAATTGATGTTAGAGGTTATATTGACCAATCGGGTAATTAATCGGATAAATGAGGAATTAATTGCTATTAATTCACATGATTATAACTATTTGTTCACATGTGAGTACTATCGATTCACATTCTTGTACTATTAGGGGAGGTGGTGCAAGATTGATAATACTTGCATGACTAAATTAAAAATGGAGGTATAGATGAAGGTACTATAATATAATTATTTTTTTCACATGATTAGAACTATTGAGTCACATGATTTACTATTGATTCACATGATTTACTATTAGGGGAGGTGGTGCAAATTTGATAATACTTGCAGGACTAAATTAAAAATGAAAAGAAAGAGGAAGGTGTTATACTATAATATTTTGAGCCCCAAAACGTGCAATTATCAAAACTATATTTTCCTATAAATAGAAGTTCATTCTTCCTTCATCTCTCACCATTTCACTAAAGCTATAGAGCAATTATTATGGAGAGAAATTATAGAGAGAAAGAAGAAGAGAAGTCTGCTACCTCACTATTCTAGTATCAAGTTTTCTTCTGAGGTAAGGGGTATTATTTATTTCATATTCTGAAGAGATGTTATTTTTCGTATTCGTATGAATATTATATTCGTTCAATATTCATAAGGAATATCATCTTCGTTCAATATTCGTTGGAATATTATTCGACAGACGTAAGGGGTATTATTCTTTCGTATTCATGAAGAGAGTTATTTTCTTTCAATACTCATAAGGGTTGTTATTCTACGTTGGAATCTCCCTCACAATGTAAACCCTAGTTTCTATGATGAAAATACGAGAAAAAGTATCAATTCTCCGTCTGACACCAGTCAGAATCGTTTTTAATCCAATTATAACTCATTTAATTAAAAATTAAAATAAAACAAATACACGACTTGACATCATTGCATGACCATAGCGCCTCTAAAATGTTCTCCTCATGGGGCCTGAGACTTTGCGAGAATGTCATGCTCTCCATTTGAGTAGTCACTGGTCGGTGGGCTCTCAAGAGAGTTATTCTGCATGGCATGCCGCAACTTGCAATCTGCGATTACGGTCCCGGTTACGATTACGTAAATGCTTCTGCTTCTTTTTACTTTTTCATTCATGCTTAATCCTCTTCCATGCTTGATCTCCTTGTTCCATTGTACCTTCATGCCATGCATATCCCTTGTGCCTTTACCTTCATGCATCCATTAGCCTCGTGCCCTCTAATACCACCAAATTAAATGATTCTCGCACTTATTCATAAAAAGGAGTTTTAAGTAAATGCAATGCAAACTATCATGAAATGCAACTAAAACATAATAAAATGTACTTGAGATGAGCATAGTTCGCGTGAATTGGTATTCAATAAGTTGGTATAAATAACACTTATCAAATACCCCCAAACTTGAACTGTTGTTTGCCCTTAAGCAATGCATGCTAATGAACAATGAATATGCAGCTATGATACTATGCAACTAATCTATGATGCAACCTAGTCTCACATAGTTCCAGCCATAACAGAAATCCAGTCCAATTTGCCTCAGTGAATTATCCAGATCCAAGAATACAATTTCAAACCAAACTATAGGCATAATGTCATACACTCAGATAATTCGTATATGCTATAGAGATGATGTGTGTGTGTATGGTGTTCACCAAAACTTGATCTAAGCAAAGAATACATATGCTACATTGCTCCAAATAGAAAATTATAGTCTAAATCAAGACTCATGTATACTCATGCCACACAGACTGTTTCAACATATCAACATAAACTAAGGTTCAACAATGGGCTTATTACTTTATTGCTACTCACGAGGGCGATTTACGCACTTTTTTACGATGTTTATTGCTATTTTTCTTTTCTTTTCTCTTTTTCCCTTTTTTTACATGACTGTGCAATGTCTTAATCCATTAGGCACACTACTACCCCTTAGCGAGCTTTCAACCAACGACTCCCAGACCATGAAAGACCTCAGGGCGCTAGGTGTAGAGACAATCCCCTCGGGCGTACTTACTCAAGTAGTCAGGGCTCCGAAATAAGACTAGCCACATTATTGCTATTCATTTTTTTTATACATAGCATACCCATGTTTTCCCAAAATTTGCATGTCAATGTTTCATACGGTCTTAAGATCACTTTCCACATATTTCTCTTTTTAAAACTACATTTGCTATCAAGCAAAGCAACACATACCTCTTATACTTACAAGTGATTGTGAACACATTTGTGCAAACCGAAAACATTTAAACAGCAACATGAATTTCATCGTGTAAAACCTTATAACTACGTTCATGTTTTCCCAAAGTACTCTAGAATCCTTCACAATTCATTATCATCATTGGCTAGGTAAGAATTTCTATAAAGCAAGAATTTTGCGAGACATGCAAATTAACTAAAACAAAAAATTTCTATCCATAAAATAATAACACCAAAAATAACTAAATTATTTAACTAATCATGCAACCCTTTAACTAAATATGCAAAAACTAACCACATGCTACTATACTACTCCCCAATACCCCCAAACTTAAAGTATTGAATGCCCCATTGAATGAAGGTAAAAGGTACAGAAAACTCCCCTAATAATCGGCTTGACCACCCTCCTCGGGTGGTGAATCTGGTGGTGGATATGGCATTGTGGTCCCAAACTGAGGCCACTCTAGCATTGTTCCTTGCTGTGCGAAGGCTTAGGCCAAGGCCCTTGTGAGTCCCGTAGCAAAGGTTCCAAAATTGTCATACATGGCGTCGTCTTTTCGCTCCAACCTTCAGAGCTGTCGATCGCTAGGAACAGTGTGTGCTCGGGTGGATAGGCCTACCTCATCTGTCTGAGGGGACTGCTGCGATGGCTCGGGGAATGTGGGCCTAAGAATAAATCCTCGTCTACGCGGGTGTGCTTCGCCTCCTACCCAGTCCTCGAATTTTGCAATGGTGGCATGATTGATGTCCTGGCTTGGATATTGCATTTGTTTATTGCCCCAATTGCACCCCTGATGAGCACATAGCATGGCTACCACTGATGCATGTGGAATGCTCTCAGTGGTACTTCTCTTCAGATACTTCACAATGTTTTGATGAATCAAATAACCCACATCAATATACTTGCTAGTAATGATGCCCCACAGAATTATGGCCCTTTCCGTCGTGATCTCATGCTGATACGATGAAGGCAATAACTTGGCACAAATGAACAGATTCCACGCCTTGGCATATCGATTGATAATGCTCTTTGGGAATATCTGAGGTTTGGGTTGTGCCGACTTTGTAAGTACACTTCGTGCCTGGTTTGCACAATTCTGCAATAGCACGCTCCAAGTCCGTTTCCTGATGTGCCCCTGTGATCCAATTGGCAGCCCCTCGTGGTGGTCTCTCGGTGATTCTCAAAATGGTTCTGATGGCGGAGGGTCTGTAGTCTATCTCGACACCTCGAACCATAGAGGTATCGTTCATGGTGACTTTGGCATTGGCGTAAAACTCTCGGACATTGCTCATCGGAATGGGCGTGGGAGAGGCAGTTAGTCCACCCCAGCCTCGTTCCTGGATCATGGCACAGAGCTGTCCATCCTGGCCTTCTAGTTTGAATCCTCTTTCCTTGATAAATGTTTTTGCTACGATTCGGTAGTACTCCTGCTGGGCTTCTAGACACAAGAACTTGGTGTGGTCGACAATGTCCTCCTCGTGACTGCCGGAGGAAGATGAGGAAGAAGAAGATGGTCGTGCTCTCTTTGGACCCATTTGCTTTGAAAGAAAACTGAAAATGATATGCTTGATAATGATTGAGAACGGCTGATGACACTGTCTCTAAACTCGTGGCTGCTATCCCAATCAAAACCCTAGCTTTATAGCATTGGATGAGAGAATGGGGATGAGCTTTGAATGTGGAGAGAATCGTGGAGATGTGATTGAGATACGGCTTCAATCTATAACTGATAGAGAAATTAACATGAGTTATGAAGAGTGAGAGAATTTCGCGTCTGTTATTATTCCAAATGAGAGTCCAAATGGTCCACAACTCTTTTTAAAATGTTCAGATCTGTCTTAATTTGGTGTCGCCTGCGCCATGCCGCGAGTTTATCTTTGAAATTTGGTAGCGGTAGCGAGACTTGCAGAATGTATGTTGTCCTGATTGACTTGATGCGTGGGCGCGCGAGTTTGTACTACATAGGCTGCGCGGTCGTGCGATACTGATATCTATAATTCTGCAGTTCAATTCCACTCTGCCTATCAGTGATGCTTTCCAATGATGGTTCCTGCATAGACATTAATGTACATTGTTAAGGCATAAATTAGTGGCCTCATAATGCTAACATCACTTACAAATATTCGCAAAGAAATTCTTGCTATACACTTAAACATGAAAATCTGACATCCTATCAAACATGAAGTAGATATAACTAACTAAAATAATCTAAAATGAATAACAAAAAAAAATCAATGGAGGTAGAAATAATGGGTTGCCTCCCATCCAGTGCTAAGTTATAGTAAATTAGCTTGAGTGTCTGTGAATCTCACGTCACATCAAGAATTGAGGTGCCTTCCTTATTATCCACCGCACCCCGAAATTTGATGACTTCAGCTTTCATCAATGGCTCTACCTTCAACTCTGAATTTTCACCCGTTACACACCTCAATGGTCCATACTTCCCCGATTTTTGTACCTCATCCTTTAGGCCCCAATCCACCAAGTCAACCAGGAAGCATTCTTCTACATCAGTTGGTAACTTTATTGCTTTAAAGACGTTGAAGGTGATCTCCTGATCCTGAACACGCATAGTGAGTTCACCTTTTTGCACATCTATCGACGTTCTGCCTGTGGCTAAGAATGGTCTCCCCAGTATGATCGGTATACTCTTGTCCTCTTCGTAATCTAAGATGATGAAGTCAGCTGGAAATATAAACTTTTCCACCTTTACCAACACATCTTCAACAATTCCCCGTGGATACGTGATGGATCTGTCATCTAGCTGCAAAGATCTGTTAGTCGGCCTTGGAGCCGGCAATCCTAACTGGTTAAACACTGACAAGGGCATCAGATTTATGCTTGCCCCAAGATCACATAAACACTTATTGAAGTTCATCTTTCCAATTGTGCATGGAATTGTGAAGATGCCCGGATCCTTCAGCTTTGGAGGTAATTTCTGCTGAAGCACTGCACTGCATTCCTCTGTCAAGGCTACCGTCTCAAACTCATCTAGTCTTCTCTTCCTTGACAATATACCCTTCATAAACTTTGCGTAGCTTGGCATTTTTTCCAATGCCTCGGCGAACGGTATGTTGATCTGTAGCTTTTTGAATACCTCCAAGAACTTGCTGAACTATTTATCCTCCCTCTGCTTGTTTAATCTCTGCGGATACGGTACTTGAGGGTGAGTTGGTGGCACTGAACTCTTGAGCTTCTCCTCTAAACATGTTTTATCTTTTTCTTCCTGTTGCGACTCAGATTTTTCTAGATTTCCTTCATCAACAATCACCTGTTATGCCTCGCGCGGCCTCCTTAGTGTTGTCAGGCGCGGGCACGCGACTTACAGTGCCTGTCAAATCTTTCCCAGATCTCAATGTGATCGCTTGACACTGTTCCTTCCCTTCTCATCTTGGATTTGCCTCTATATTACTTGGCAAGGAACCTTGGGGCCTATTGTTTAGCATGCTCGCCATCTGCCCCATCTGAGTCTCTAAATTCTTAATAGCCACTGCTTAGCTCTTTATCATCACCTTCGTATTTGCCATGTACTTCAACATCATTTCCTCCATTTTTTGATTTCTTTTCCTGCTGAGGTGCAGCTGGAGTGTGATGTTGTTGCTGAGAAAATCCTGGTGGAAATTGTGGTTTCGGTGTATCTTTGAAATTGGTGTTTGTGTGTTGGAATTGATGATTCGGTTTGGCCCGACTTTGTTGATTTCCTTGGTTATTCGACCAGCTAAATTTTGGATGATTTCGGTTGTTGGGGTGGTATGTGTTCTAAAATTGACCTTGATCTTTCCTGTAGTTGCTCACATACTACACCGACTCCGAGCTGATGGCACATTGATCTGTGGAGTGTGACCCCGCACAGATTTCACAAATGAAGGCAACTGTTTTCATTTTACTCTCTGCTATCGTGTCTATCTTCTTTTCCATCGCTACCATCTGTGCCGACAACTGTGTAATAGCATCAACCTCCAACACACCTACAACTTTGGGCTGTGGCATCCTAGCTGTAGGATTCTGATAGTCATTTGCAGCCATAATTTCAATAAGTGCATAGGCTTCGTCATAGCTTTTTGCCCATAATGCTCCTCCTGCAGCTGCATCCACAATCGGTCTCGACTGCCAACCCAATCCGTTGTAAAATGAGTTGATCACCATCCAATCTGGCATCTGGTGATCTGAGACACTTTCTTAGCATCTCTTTGTATCGCTCACATGCCTCATATAAGGACTCGCCTTGTTGTTGCTCAATCTGAGAGATAGTCATCCTCATCTTTGCAGTCTTAGCCATTAGGAAGAACTTGGCTAAGAATTTTTGTGCTAAGTCCTCCCATGTAGTGATTGACCCCGACGACAAAGAATGTAACCAACTTCTCGCCTTATCCCTCAATGAAAATGGAAATAGCCGTAGTCTAATGGCATCCTCCGTAACAGATTATATCGAATGTATCACAAATCTCTATGAAGCTCAATAAGTGTTCATTCGGATCATCTGTAGCAGCACCCCCAAACTGAACTGAGTTCTGCACCATCTGAATAGTGCCCGGTTTAATCTCAAAAGTGTTGGGTTTGCTATTCATTGGTCGGACTATGCTTTCATTGTAGTCTATTTATGTTTGGCATGAAATAGTCCCTTAGAGCCCGATGCTCTTCTCTTTGCTCAATTCTCTGTTCTTCTGCCATATCCGGTATAGTTCCTTCTAACTAAGCTTGTAGATTTCTTCGCACACTAGCTTTCCAACCTCTCCCGTTAATGTTATCCTGCTATTTGGTGTTAATTGAATTGGAAGATCTTGTGTGCATAAAAATCTACAAGTACACAAAATTAAAATAAAACAAAAATAGAAATTAGAAAGCGATCAGAATTGTCTAAGTCATACAATATAGCTTTAAACTAATGATAATTATTTAAATTCAACGCCTTTCCCCGAAAACGGCGCCAAAAACTTGTTGCCTCTTTTTTAGTTCTGATAAAAGAGCTCTAACTCATGCAAGCATACATGTGTCAACAAGTAATACAGAGTAAGTAGAGTATCGATCCCATAGAGAAAGTTGTCAAATTTAAACTACTATGCATCAATTAACTCACTATATTCATATGCTTAAACTAACGACTAAAAGTGGTGAATTAAACTAATTGTAAACAACAACTACAATAAGAATATTAATGGAATAAATCAAATCTGAAAATAATGGGATCCTAACTTCATTTAATATTTCATCCAATTGCCACTATCATGCAAGAAGTGTTCACATATCACAGGAAAATAGTCAAGAGCACTAACAGAGTTATAGCCATTTTTCAATGCACTATAACCTACTTACATAGCATCCACAGATGATAGACTTCATGTAATCATCAACACAACCAAAATCACTATATGTCTATGTGAAATTACAATTATACTGAATTTAAGCACAAGCCCTTACTCTAACTCATACGGTGAAACAGTATATGTCTATCTGGTTCACAAAATACATAACCGTATAAAAATGACCCCATATTAAGCATGATATCATGATTACAATCCATACTCGTATGTTCGTTGTCAATTCCATACAAGTACTGAAACGAATGGTGATTAAACATTCATACATTTAAAACAATCACGATAGAATTCCCATATGATATGCAAAACAGCCCTAGCACTCAAGCATGCAACCAAACTACATATTAAAATCCGTTAGAATCCCATAATGGAGTTTAGTTCATAGCTGAACCAAAAGCCATTATGGGATCAATGTTAAACATGATTACAAAGCAAACAATTGAAAGATGAAAGATAGAACGATCAAACCTAATTTCTGAATATAAATCAATGATAACATTCAAATCCTCATAATATTCCAGCAAAATAAAGTACTAATCCACCGTGATAGAGAATCCCAAGAAGAATTAGAGAAGTAGACGTTTTGGCTTCGTTCTACGTTGGAATCTCCCTCACAATGTAAACCCTAATTTCTATGATGAAAATACGACAAAAAGTATCAATTCTCCGTCTGACACCAGTCAGAATCGTTCTTAATCCAATTACAACTCATTTAATTAAAAATTAAAATAAAACAAATACGACTTGACATCTCGTAGCGTATGCACGCCCCTCTAGTATGTTCCTCGCGCGGGCGCCAGACTTGCAGAATGTCATGCTCTCTGGCCAGAGTACTTTCACGGCAGCGCCTGCTAGCTCTCTCAGGTTATTCGCGTGTGGCGCGTGGCTTGCAATCTACAAATTCTTGTTCTGGTTCTGATTCTGTCATGCTGCTGCTGCTACTACTTTTTCATTCATGCTTAATCATCTTCCATGCTTGATCTCCTTGTTCCATTGTACCTTCATGCCATGCATATCCCTGCTTGTGCCTTACCTTCACGCATCCATTAGCCTCATGCCCTCTAATACAAACAAATTAGGCCGATTCCTGCACTTATTCATAAAAAGGAGTTTTAAGTAAATGCAATGCAAACTATCATGAAATGCAACTAAAACACAATAAAATGTACTTGAGAGGAGCATAGTTCGCGTGAATTGGTATTCAATAAGTAGGTATAAATACCACTTATTAGGCTTCATCTGACCAGTCTAATCCTACTCCTGTCTCTCACAAGGAGTTTGAAGGATTAAGCAAACAAATTACAGATTTGGATGTTCTGCTCAAAGAACTACACCAGTTTACTCAGGGTCCACGAATACCCATACATACAAAATCCTCTGCACAGGGAGGAAATCAAGGTCCGGACAATGAAACTCTAGTACCTGAGTATCAGTTGGACAAAACCAACAACATCCCTAAAATTACCCATCTCAAGGAAGATCCAGACACCGGTGATATCAGGAAGAAAGTCCTTCAAATGGAAGAGACCATTCGGTCTATTAAAGGAACTGGAGCATACAGGAGTGTTTCATATGCAGACCTTTGCATCTTCCCTGGGGTTTATTATCCAGAGAAGTTCAAAACTCCTGACTTTGAAAAGTATGATGGGTTGGGAGATCCTTACACACATTTGAAGGTATTCATTGGAGAGCTCGGATCTTATCTTGGGATGAGAAGCTCGAGAATGTATTTTGTTCCAGAGAAAAAAACATTTGGAGAAGCCCGATCGTGGTACACAGTTAGAAAATTCAAAGATTCATAGCTTGGAAGAGTTAGCTCATGCCTTCCTCGGTCGATCAGATTTCGGGTCTCGATGGCTTGTGACCGGTACCAAATTACCAAGGTCAAGAAACAAGCCAATGAGTCTTTCAAAGACTATGCTCAAAGGTGGAGGTGCCCTTGCTACTCAAGTTATTCCCTCTATGACTGAGTCTAAAATGGTGATGACCTTCATAGACATCTGAAGCTCCTACATAGAGAGAGTCTTAGCTGACATAGGCAAGCCATTTTTTGAAGTGATCAAACATGGAGAGATGGCTGAAATGGGATTGAAGTCAGGAAAGATTCAAGACCTTGCCGCTCTAAAAGCTATTGTTGAGCACATCCAGTCTGAAAGTTATAGAAACAACCCCAGGAGGGTCCATAGGAAGAAAGAGGAGGATGTTTCCTTGATACTATAAGGACAGAAAGGCAATCAAAACATGCCTAATCGGAGGAGAAACTACTTCCCTTTTCAAGCACAGTCTTCAAATGTAATAACCCAATATTTTCAATAAGAAATTTTGCAATTTAATTTTTTTTATATATAAAGGTGAAAATATTTTCAAAGTAAAGTATATTTATATATGTGATAAAAAAAATTATTTATTTGATGTAAATAATTTCTTTTTAAGAATTATTGATCATTATAGATTATATTATTATAATAAATTAATTTTGTAATAAAAATATTTATTATTTATTTTCTATGAAAATATGATTATGGTATATACGATATGATTATTAGTATTATTATAATATGTATTTTATTATATTAGTTAAGTTAATTATTTTAACCTAATTAATAAAGGTATATATGAAGGATATATATTTGATATGGATTCAAAACCCTAATTCTGGATTTTGAATGAGGAATGAGAATAATAATATAATATTATTTATATTTCAATGATGATAAACATGTATGGTATGTGTGTGATGTAATTTGTAGATCAGTTATAAAACTTCTTCCCCAATCTATGTTCTCTCTATATCACCTTTAATTTCTATCAAAGTTTATCCGAGACTATAAATGGGTAACAATGGTACTTTCATTGAGAGATTCCATGATGGAATCAAACAACAAACAATCCATGGATGCAATTATCACACAATCGGAAGACACTACTGATTTCGTGGATCAGTTGCGAAGCTACGAAACAAAGAACTGACGGGTCTTAACAGCAAGGGAGATTCAGAATTTTGAGTTAGCGCACAACGAATATGTGATGAATTATTTCATGTATCACCAACAATTCAACTCCATAGTTGAGTATGAGACTTCATTCTTGCAGTTGAAACGTTGGGCAGAGACTTGGAGTGAAGAAATCTCTGATGAAGACTGGGTTGTGAGTCAATTTGTTTCTGGATTGAAGGAGGAAATCAAGAACTACGTGAATTTGTGGCGTCTAGATTCCTTAAAAAGGGCCAATTTTTTGGCCAAATGGCAAGAGTTGTGCCTTGTAGATAAGGTGTTTGAAAAAATTCCTAAGCCAACTAAAGCTAAAGATAATTCTGAAATCAAAAAGGAATTTATATACCACGAGGAAATTGAGCGAGAGCAAAGCATGAGGGTTAATTCCATTGGTCCTTTCTCTCTCATTTCTTCTAGCCATGTCTTTGTGCTTGCTCCTTTTATCTCCTCATCACTTATAAATGATTGTGGGTGTCAAGCTTTTGAAAAATATCTGGAAGAGTTGAGAATTCCTGGATCTAAATTAAAGGAAAATGGGTTGTATTGGGGTAAAAGGGGAAAAATTGAGAGCACTGAATTTTATTTTAGCAATTTCTTAATACCATTTTTGTTGTATTATGATGGTTGCACAATACTAGTTAGCTGTAATTTCTGGTGTTTGGGTGATGTTAATGAATTGGGACTTCAAGAATTATGCCTTGAGGGAGAAAAGTATATGGAAGTTGTTCATAAATCGTTGGGGCTACTGACTCAGAATTTCATCATTCTCTTCCTTTGGTCAAATGTGGAGATCATCTTCTTGGGCGAAGCCGTTATGAGAACTAAAGTTAGGCGGTTGTATGTTATCGTAAATGAGTTGTAATTTTCAGTTGTCAAATTTTACATAGAGAAATCAGATGGTATCATTGAAGTATTCGAGGATATTTCACAGCAGGAGGCTCAAATTTTGTGGCAGACTTCCAAATATGTTATGGCTATACTTAAAGCAAAAGATAAGGTGAAACATGAAAATTATTTGGTGCTCATGGATAACAAAGCAGGCTTCCATATATGTTTTAGAAGGGAACTTATTACAAAAGAATTGGAGTATCATGATGTTATGAGTGGCAAGACAGCAAGGAGTGAATCTTTAGGATTCAATTGTGACCCAGGAGAAATAATTGTACTAAAAGGGAATAGAGAATGCAAAGGTGCAGTCAAATTCCACATTGGGGACAAGGTGGTTGTTGATGATCCGGGAAATGCTTGTCATGCTCTTGTGAAGAGGAAAATGGGTATTGGTGTTGCAGAGCAATGTTCTAGCTGGGATAATGTTCCTTTGCTTTATTAATCCATTTGGACTATTCAAAATGGGAAGTTTGCAAAGAGTTCTCTTCTCTGCACCAAAATTGCACCAGTACTGGGTATTTTAAAGTTAAATGAATGTTATGTGTTCGATCAATTAAACTGCATGATTGGTTGCCCTTTATTAGTGCCATGGCATTCTGCTCTATTGGTATCTATGCGAATTGGTCACACTAAGGGTGTATGGCAATTATATTATGGCATAATGGGGTGTTGTTATGAATGGTTTATTTTAAAATCCATTGTGTGGATGGTACTGCAATCACTTTGGGATGCATGGAGTAAGCTTTTAGTTGGAGGAAAGCTGTCAGGATTTGAGTTTGTACAAAGGACTATCATTATGAAAATAACTGAAAATCTATTGTCTTTCAATACTAGTTACACACACATTAGCCTATTTAGTGTACCTGTTGATTCATTTGATGGTTCAATGACATGCAGATCAAATAGTGAAGCTAATGAAACTAATAATGTTATGCATGACATCCAAGATGTTCTGAATTGGTTCCTTGATTTTTATGGTGGTGTTAGCTTCAGTGAAAAAACAAAGGCTGGAGCAATAGGAACTTGGGTTTTGTTCACCATGACTAAGGTTTTTGTTCTTACTGCATTCATTCTTATCTTAGATGGAACATTTGTAAGAACAATTATAGGAACAGTTAAGGGACAAATGAAAGAAATTGGGCTTATACATGTGGTCATAAACGGTGCTATGGAAAATACCATCATAATAGACCAGTTGAGAGAATACATTAGTACATGTGTTCTTGTATATAAGAATGTGAAGTTCTATACAGAAGATAAGAACGACCTTGAATTTTTAAAGAAGCTAGCATCGTTCACAGACTTGTTTGTTAAGGGCAAGTCACATATAACATGTGCTATCGAAAACTTGGCAAGGGAAAAATATGAGGATAAGCTCATTGTCAATGTTACCTATGTTGAAATAACCAGGAAATGTATCCTTGAAGCTAATGAGTTTACTGGAATAGTTAACAAGCATCTATCAAGCATCAATGGTAAGACAGTTGAGAAAAACAGAAGGGTACTTCGTGAGTTTCTTTTATGCGTTTCGGGTTGCTTTCAAGTTTCAAAACCTCAACGGAGTAATTCTTTTTAACTAAACTTTCAATCAGAATACTGTTGCAGGAAAGCCTTTTGTGGACGTCCTTGAGAAAAATGGAACTCTCCCTGGAACTAAGGTTGACAAGGGCACAGTTGAGCTACTTGGTACCAATGGCGAGACGATCATTCAAGGTGTTTATGACCTTGTCACTCGTGCTAAATATGGTGCAGCAGGTGTTAGGTTTGCCAAATGGTGTGTTGTGCTTAAGATTGGACCTAATAAACCTTCTCACCTAGCTATCAATGAGAATAATAATGGTTTGACCCGATATGCCATCATTTGCCAAGAGACTGGTCTGGTCCCTATTGTTGAGCTTGAGATTCTTGTGGATGGAACCCATGACATCAGTAAGTGTGCTTCTATAATAGAGTGTGTTCTTGTTGTTCTTGTGGTCAACAAGCTCAAAGGAGTGCTAAAAAATTCTGCACTAAAGATTCGGGTTCCACATACATTGGGGCCTACTACTTTCAATCTAGATGAACATGATGGCTTTAAAAAAAATTGTGGCTTGGTTGGAATCATGGAAGTTATACATTGGGGGCTTATCAGGCCAACACTTCTTCCATTATATGTTCTGTGCGCTTGGTATCTGTACTGTTCAGGTCATAAAGGGATAATCAATGTGAATCTCACTACTAATTGTCATACTGGAAGTTCATTATTCAAAAGATCCTTATCAGAGAGCATTATTCATGAAAGCAGAAGACCCCCTTACTATGGGTTGCGCCTTGTTATATACATAATGCTTGAACTAGGACTGGGAATCATCTCTTTCAAAGGCAGTTCTTGTTATGAAACAATTCAAGCTAAAGATTTAATGTGCGTGTCCATAGCTTTGCTGCTGAAAATAGTGACAACTACTGGTTTTCCTTCATTAGTGAAGGACATGAAGGTCTTTACATGTGAAAAACAAAATGAGAAATATGGAGTTGGAATTTTTATTATGAGCAACACACTTTCTATACGATGTGTTATACACCAGGCTACTGTGGTGGGGGCAACACTTCTCTTTCATATTACTAACAAAGGAGTCGGGATGTTCTTTAAGGTTAAGACTAATATCTCATGTATGGTTGGAATTGAAAAGGTGAAAGTCAAGCATCAAAGTTTCACGCCCAAGATGCATCTTCAGATTGCAGAAATGTCGCACATTCCTCTATTCTCATTCTTAGCAGGCTCGAAGGTAGGTCAGATAATGGAACAAGAGTGCATCAGCTCTATGACAAATGTTGGAGGTTACCAATGTCCTAATTGCTGTTTTGCATACTTTCCACCTTGAGGGCAAGGTGGATTTTGAAGAGGAGGGTATTGTTACGGATTACATAATTAATAGGAGTATTAAATAAAATGGAAGGCTAGGATTAATTCTCTTAGGTGTTTTCAGTCAACGGGTAGGATTGGTCTCAACTTTTTCAGTGTTATTATATAACTCTATCCTTGTAAAGAAGTGGATATCAATGAATTGAATTAAAACTTCTTCCCCAATCTATCTTCTCTCTCTATATCACCCTTAATTTCTATCAAAGTCTATCCGAGACTATAAATCGGTAAAAGTAGTACAGTAGCATATTATAGCAGCGGATGGAAGGACATATCTGTAACAGTATCGACAATTTGGTTCCAATCGAGTGATGGAGTTTAAAGCATCCTCCAAAATCCAAGCGTCTTCAGCAAAATGATTAATAAACAACCTTATGAAGGAAATCCTTTTCAGCTATCGTATGGTGGTAAATTGAATTTATCGTATGTTCTTCTCTCCACAACAGAAGGAAAGGCGGTGGCAGTAAATTTTTTGAAGTAATTTAGAGAAGAAATTTGGAGGAAAATCTTCATGGTACAAAACATAGATATGTTTTCGGAATAAAACTTGGTAATGCAGAAAAATTTATGGGAGTATCGGATGTGATTACTTATTTAGCGCTGATTTTGACCTCTTCGGATCACAACATTCTATTTTGCTTAGCTTCCTTGTCCAAACTACCATCTTCGTGAAGATGATTGCTTCCTGTAAATAGCAATGTATTGATTTTCTACATTGTGGGCATGATCTATTCTTACAAATACACATGATGAAAATCTTGAAGCACCTGGTTTTCTCTTTGCTATTATGGTGGTATAAGGTCGACTCAAAGCCTCCCAATGGGTTGGGAAGGCAATTTTGGCGTTATAAGGTGGGATGGTGTTATAAGGTGGGACAAAAGCCTCCCAACGGGTTGGAAAAGAAATTTTGGCATTATAAGGTTGAATGGTGTTATAAGGTCAGATAGAAGCCTCCCAACGGGTTGGGAAGGCAATTTTGGCGTTATAAGGTCAAACAAAAGCCTCCCAACGAGTTGGAAAGGCAATTTTGGCGTTATAAGGTTGGATGGTGTTATAAGATCGGACAAAAGCCTCCTAACGGGTTGGGAATGCAATTTTGGCGATATAAGGTAAGATGGTGTTATAAGGTCGGACAGAAGCCTCCCAACGGGTTGGGAAGATAATTTTGGTGTTATAAGGTTAGATGGTGTTATAAGGTCGAACAAAAGCCTCCCAATGGACTGGGAAGGCAATTTTGGCGTTATAATGTCGGACAAAAGCCTCCCAACGGTTTCGAAAGGTAATTTTAACGTTATAAGGTAAGATGGTGTTATAAGGTCGAAACAGTTCTTCAGAACGAACACATTCAGTTCTTTGAAATAAATATCTTCATTATTACTTACATTCAGTTCTTCGGGATGAATACATTCAGTTCTTCAGAACGAATACATTCAGTTCTTCGGAATGAATATTTTCATTATTACTTACATTCAGCTCTTCGGAACGAATATTTTCATTATTACTTATATTCAGTTCTTCAAAACGAATACATTTAGTTCTTCGGAATGAATATTTTCATTATTTGTTAAATTTAGTTCTCCGGAACCTCTATCTGATACCTCCCACAGGGGTTGGGAAGGTAATGTAGGCGGGATAAGGCGAGATATTTATACATCTTCGGTTGTGTTAAGTTTGATTATTTATATCATCAGTTGTAATAAGGTCAGTTATTTATTTATCTTCGGATGTGATAAGGTTGGTTATCTATATCTTTGGTTGTAATAAGGTCGGTTATTTATATATCTTCAGTTGTGATAAGGTTGATTATCTATATCTTTAGTTATGATAAGGTTTGTTATTTATATCTTCGGTTGTAATAAGGTCGGTTATTTATCTATATCCTCAGTTGTGATAAGGTTGGTTATATATATCTTTGGTTATGATAAGGATGGTTATTTATATACTCGGTCGTAATAAGGTCGGTTACTTATCTATCTTCGGTAGTGATAAGGTCGATTATTTATCTATCTTAGAATTGAATAGATGAGTGGGGAGGTAATATTGAGAGCCAAAAGTTTATGTTCGACGTATGGTATTTAGGCGTTATAGTTCATCTTCGGCAGATACGAATCTTTTGTTAGTATAAATTTGTATATTCTCTTATTTTAAGTTCCTTATAAATAAGAGACTGAGGAGAAATGTTGGGATGTAATTATCTGGGTCTAGCCAAGGTGTAGCCCAATTAATTTAATGGTCCAGATCTGGTGTTGGTCTATATACATTTATTTTGATAGCTTTCTCAAATAGTGGGAGAGTCCTTATTAAAGTAAGACCATGTTTTCTTATTTGGTGGGATAAGGAGATGGTAAGGAATCGATCAGCCATTAATTACAGTTATAAGGTGATTCTAAAAAGAACTCCTACTCCTAATTGGATTTGGGTGGTAATGACATCTATAAATACTGCAATAAGCTAGGGTTTGAGGACATAACACAAATAAACAATTTGTACTCCCGTTATTATTTTATAGTGGATTTCTTCTCTCTCTCTCTCTCTCTGTTCATGTTTTATATCTCTTACAATGATGTGTGTATGTTTGTCTGAGTGTCTTTCGTGAGTTTGACTTCACAGCAACACAATCAACTATTCCAGTAAATGTTAACGTTGTTTTGATGATTTCATTAGACGTCGCAGTTAACAAAGTATATAAATTTAGGAAAGTGGTAAATACCCTCCATATTTTTGTTAGGTTTGTAAGATTCATGGATGCAATCAAATTGCACAAAATAGCGGAAGCATGGTAAAAATAAAGTTTTAAAATTTTATAAACCCTATACCCAGATAATTCTTTATGCATAATTATTAATTAAACTAAAAGATGGAGAACAAGAATTATACCCTTGAATATTCGAGCTTCCTCAGGTACTTGTGACGCCCCCAAAATAGGTATACAACACCCATTTTGAGTCGCCAAATACATGGTACAAAAAAAAAATTACAACTTCATTATTACAATTGTCGTGCAAAATACGACAACACATACTGTGAGTTAAAATACAATATTGTCCTCTAGACAATATCCATACCCAAATAATGTCCTCATTACAATTATTGATACACTATTCTACAAAATAGTGAGGACTACTAAAACAGCTATCCTGAATCATCACTCCATACCCCGGTTAGTCCCTGCTAAATTCTCACCTCCTGGGAAGAAAAATGGAACAAAAAGGAAAAGGGTTAGCTCAACTAGGCCAGTAAAGAATATTATGACTAAGATAATATACAATAAATTATCCTTAGTCTTCAACAGGGAAAAATCTGATAGAATACAATAGACAGCAAGTCTTAGATCAACAACTGCAGCGAAAACAACAATTCATTAGAAGAGTTAAGTAGAGAATGAAATCTACTATCATCTATGAATTTAAAAGTCCATCATCAATATTTTATCCCTGTAACATCAATCAATATACATCTTGCATCAAATATTCATCTTTGTACTACGGGCCAAAGATATTCATTTGTATCACCAGTTGGCCATGTTCATCTCAACACTTGTTCATCTTTGCACTACGGGCCAAAGATATTCATCAGGTAATCATTCATCTTTGCACTACAGGCCAAAGATATTCATCAAGTATCATCATTAAAGACTGAGGATGATGAAAAACATTTTAGAGAACGAATATAGTAAGACAGAAGGACAAATATTAGGGATTCGTATTTCGGTTTATCCAAATTTAATAATACTCCATAATAACAAAGTGTGAAGTAGAATTCAAAAATAAAGATCAAAACATGGATACAATCAAAGATAGTAACCATAAAGGACATCTGGGACGAAAAAGAGAAAATTTCATTTTTCGGTGAATAGTGCCGTATTCGTGAATAGTGTCGTATACGTGAATAGTGCCGTATACGTGAATAGTAATCCCGACATAAAAGTTATAAATTTGATTAAAAATTTCAAACCAATATTTCGGCATAATGATATTGAAGAAAATAATATCATTTAAGAAGAAAATAACATCCCTTACCTCAAAGAATCAAGATTTCTTGAATGAAAGGCTCAAGTGATCTTTGAATGAAACTTGTACTGAACAACAACTCTCAAAGTATCTAAATACTCACAAAATACGCTCGATAATATAGAGAGAGAAAGAGAGAAAGTTTATGTTTTTGGTGTGATTTTCAATTCTAACTTAGCCCTCTATTTATAGGAAAATGTTAGCACGCCGAAGCAGACTTGACCTGCTACCTGATGGCTTTACCTGCTACTATTGCCACCCACCACATTTGAAATAAAATTCAGCATATTTCTTCACCAACCACAAGTGGGGCCCACTAAATTCTAGAATTTTCCACCAAAATTATTTATAAACCTAATTTCTGAATCAGTCACCTCTTAAAATTCATAACAAATCATACGTTCATTTTTAACAGTTCAAAATTTGTGGACATATACTCAACTTATATATGTATAACATATCCAAAAATCACAACGATCTAACAGTCGGATTAAAAATTATAACTCGCGCAATATATCGTAAAAATACTTATTTGATTTTTAATACCTCCATTCCGACAAACATACTGATAAAACACCTTAACATTAAATCCTTCAATTATAACCGCATAAAATAAATAAATCCATCATTTATATCCACATCAAATAAATATTTCTTTATCATAAAAACCAATAATTAATTATTCACAAATAATATTACAGAATCACAATTATGATGACCAAAGTAGTTCCGGAAAGAGGGGGCTTTCCAATAAGGATTTCTCCTTACTGGCGCACAATTAGGTGACCAAACCTCTCCTTAGACAGAACTTTCTAGATATTACAAATAATTTTATCTAATAATATTATTCAAATAATAAGAATTATTGATCTGATAATGGGAAATACTGTGCAGTGACAATTATTGAAATAACAATAATATAAAATATCAACGCAGCAATTATTGAATCAATAAAATAAAATATTGAAAAGTAATTACTGTAACAATTATTGAGTAGTGTCTTCTTACATAAGAATCAATAATTCAAAAATACTGCAATACCACAATATTCTTCATGCAACCATGCGTATTCATCAGTATTTTAACCACCGGGTATTCCAACGATGTTAATTGATAATAACTACGCCAGTTATTTATAAAAACTCAAACTTGTCATTTTCTTCATCCGACGGTTATTACATTATAGAGGCCCACGAATGGTCAAGCGTCGTCGTTAATATTCCCAACAATAAGAATATTCCACGACCAAACGAATATTCCCCGACAAAATGAATATTTTATAACCACTTGCTTATTTTGTAAAATTTGCACATTTCACCCATAACCAAAGTATTATATCAAATTAACTCCTTATTATTTCAAGATAATAAATAGAGAAAATTTAATTTTTATTCATAATAAGATGGGGTCTTACAACCTTTCCTCCTTATGAAATTTCATCCTCGAAATTGACGTACGTACCTGGTGTTTCGAAAAGGTGAGGGTACCTCTATTTCATTTCTGATTCTAACTCCCAAGTCATTTCCTCAATAGCATGGTTCCTCCACAAAACCTTGACTTGTGGTATAACCTTTGTTCGTAGGATATGCTCTTTTCTATCCAATATCTTGACAGGTACCTCCTCCTACGTTAAATCTTCGGCTATCTCGTCTGGTTCTAACACAATAATGTGGTTTGGGTCTTTCACATTTTTACGAAGCATAGATATGTGAAAAATATTATGAGCACGAGGCATACTTGGAGGTAATGTGAGTCTATAGGCCACATTTCCTACTCGGTCAAGAATCTGAAATGGACCAATAAATTGTGGATTAAGCTTTCCTCTCTTCCCGAATCTTGTAACTCCCTTCCATGGAGCAATACGTAACAATACATGATCTCCAATATTAAACTCCATGTCCTTTCGATGAAGATCAGCATAACTCTTTTGTCAATCTTGTGAGGTCTTTATACGTTGCCGGATCATTTGAATCTTTTCTGTAGTCATGCGTACTAATTCTGGTCCCAACAACGTTGCTTCACCCACCTCATCCCAACATACTGAAGAGCGACACTTTCGTCCATACAAGGCTTCAAATGGAGCCATACCTATACTTGCCTGATAACTGTTATTGTAGGAGAATTCCACCAATGGTAAATACTTATCCCAACTCCCTTTGAAGTCTAGGACACAGAGTCTTAATAGATCTTCAAGAGTTTGAATAGTCCTCTCTGATTGTCCATCCGTTTGAGGATGGTATGCCGAACTGAATCGTAAATCCGCGCCCATAGCTTTCTGTATGCTAACCCAAAATCATGAAGTGAATCTTGGGTCACGATCCAAAAATATGGATACTGGCATGCCATGCAATCTCACAATCTCATTTACGTATATATTAGCAAGACGTTCAAGGGAATAAGTCTCACGTATGGGAAAGAAATGAGCCGACTTGGTTAATCTATCAACAATAACCCAAATCGCATCTATACCTTGAGAAACCTTGGGAAGACCCATAATAAAATCTATAGTAATGTGTTCCCACTTCCATTTCGGAATCTCAAGTGGTTGCAATGGACCCTTTGGCACTTGATGCTCCGCCTTTACACGTTGACAAGTTAAACACCTCGAGATAAACTCCGCGATCTCTTTCTTCATATTGCTCCACCAAAATGTATGTCGAAAATCGTGATACATTTTGGTACTCCCAGGATGGATTGCAAATGGTGTGTTGTGTGCCTCCATCATAATTCTGTGCTTCAAGTCAAAATCGTTAGGAACGCAAAAGTCCGAGTTGACTCTAAGTATTCCTTCTTCATCAATTCTTGCCTCGAATAACACCTTCTTGCACTTTCTTTTCATACGCACGCATCAGGTCTCGATTCTTGAGCTTGGCTTTAACTTTATCGATTAAAGCCGGTTCTACTCAGATATTTTCCATCATCACATGGGTACTTAGAGCCTTTAACTCTATCTCCATCCTTTGTCAGTCATATAAAATGGGCCTTTGTGTTAACAACATTGCACTCGTATTCTTCATACGATCTTTTACTCAATCGCGTCATTCTGGCGTTTGCTTTTCCAGGATGATATTGAATGCTATGGTCGTAATCCTTCAACAAATTTCGAGCCAACGCTCGTTCTTGCATATTGAGTTCCTTTTGGGTGAAGAAATATTTGAGGCTTTTATGATCCGTATAAATCTCCACTTTCTCCCCATACGTAGTGTCTCCAGATTTTTAACGCAGCAACGCATCACGCTAACTCCGCATCATGAGTAGGATAATTCCTCTCATATTCTTTGAGTTGTCATGCAAGCACAAAGCTATGACTTTCCCATGTTGCATGAAAACACATCCTAACCCTTTGCCTGAAGCATCGCTGTAGATAACAAATCCATCCGAACCAGATGGTATTGTCAGAACAGGTGCTGAAATGAATCTCCTCTTGAGCTCTTGGAAACTCTTTTCGTATTCCTTGCTCCATAAGAATTTTGTATCTTTCCGAGTCAGCTGAGCTAACGGAGTAGTGATTCGAGAAAATCTTTCCACGAATCTCCGATAATAACCAGCTAAACCTAAAAAGCTACGTACTTCGGTCGCCGACTTTGGTTGCTCCTAACTTTGGATTACTTCAATCTTTACCGGGTCAACAGATACTCCATGTTTTGACACCACGTGCCCAAGGAATGCTACTTCCTTAAGCCAGAACTCACATTTCTTTAGCTTGGCGTATAGCTTGTTGTCACGAGGCCTTTGAAGTATCAGCTTCAAATGGTGCTCATGATCTTCACGGCTTTTCGAATAGATGAGGATGTCATCAATAAAGACAACAACGAATTGATCCAAATATTCCTTGAATACACGGTTCATCATATCCATGAAAGCAGCAGGAGCATTAGTCAATCCAAAAGACATGACTAAGAATTCATAATGCCCGTATCGAGTTCTGAAGGCAGTCATTGAAATATCCTCAGTTTTAATCTTCAGCTGATGATATCCAAAACGAAGATCAATCTTTGAAAAGTATTGTGAGACCCCAGATTTTATTAATAAAGATTTAAATTTTGTCAAAATAATTTTTAATATTATGGTGTGAATTTGAGATAATATTATAGTTGTGGGTAGTATTTATAAATTTTGCAAAGTATGCAAGTGGTTATATTATATTCGATTGGTCGGGGAATATTCGGTTTAGCAGGGAATATTCGTACAACGGCTCAATCATTGGTGGACCCCACAACAGAATTATTGTCGGATTGAGAAAACGACAAAAATATTTTATTGAAATAACGGCGGAAGTTTTACCGTTGATACTGTTGAACTACTTGGTAGTAAAAGTACAGTAATACGTGTGGTTGCATAGTAGCACACGGTATTGATTATTGATGCTTATGTGAGAAGTCACTCAGTTTGATTCCATTATTATCGATTAATAATATGAATTATTATAGCGATAATGACGTTTTGTTTTATTCGTATTATTAACGTAATAAAATAGAAACATCTTTTTATATAAAATAGAATACTTTATTAAAGTTATTCTATAAATAGAATATATTATATTTTATTATGCATAGTGTTGCATAGTGTTTTGCATAGTGTTTGCATAGTAAAATGTTTTTATATAAATAGAATATATTATATTTTATTTAAAAGATTTTTCTTTAAATATGGACCGCCGATTAAAGTAAATCAATCTGGACCGTTCATGGATTAGTTACTATGCATTCCATTTTCCTATAAATAGAAGCTCATTCCTTCATTATTTTCTTACGAATTCATTGAAACTCTGAGAGAGAAATTATAGAGAGAAAGCTATAGAGAAAAGTTATAGAAAGAAGAAGAGTATTCTCGCTACTTCACTACTTCTATATTCAGCCTCTTTTACGGTAAGGGGTGTTATTCTTTCTTCTTGAAGAGAACTTACATTATTCCATTCATTATCATTCTGTTGGAATAACTCAGTAAAAGTGGCATACCCTATACATAACTCCGTGATACGCTGCATACCCTATACTTGGTGAAATCCTTATGTTATTCCATTGCTTATTATTCTGTTGGAATAACTCAGATACGCTGGCTTTACCCTATACTTGGTGACATTCTTCTATTATTCATTTGGAACATCCTCATGCATGTGTTTTTACACCGACCAGTTCCGCTTTTATTATTCTCATTGGAACATCCTGTCATGTGTTTTACACACCGGACCGGTTCCGCTTTATCATTCTCGCTTGGAATATCCTATCGTGTGTTTTACACCGGATCTGGTTCCATCTTTATTATTACATTGGAACATCCTGTCCGGTGTGAATTTCACCGACCGGTTCCGTTATTATTATTCTGCTGGAATAACTTTGTCTATGCGCAATCTGCATGCATGGTGATTTCTTTTGTTATTCCATTCTTTATTATACCCATTGGTTAAAACTTTGACTTCTATACTCCATGAAATTAGTAGAATATCCTTGATATTTGCGTTTCATCCAAAGATCTTTCATGGAAATATTCTTCCGATCATTATTGAATTTTACTCTCACGAAAACAAGATTATCGTGTTGACAATTTGGACGTTAATAATTCATGGATTAAATAATTCTTGAACTTGTTTTATTGAATTACTATGTCATTGTCATCATCCTCATGTTATATTATGTTATCTTTGGCTTACGTGCATAGATGAACTTAGTATGATTATGACCGAGGATCATTCGGTATAAATCATGACTTGATATAAATGATGTGACAAAAGTCCTCGATTGGCTAATGCATGTGCGATGATGGATAGTTTTTGGTATGATTATGACCAGGGGTGATTCGGTATAGTCATGACCATTGATAATTTGATGAAAATCCTTGACCGTAGTACAGGGATGATTAGATGTGGTGGTTTATTATTAAAATTTGAGTCTCAAATGATAAAAATTGATGAAAACCTTTTAAAACCTAAAAGATAGTAGACTTTATTCTCTACTTGACTCTTTTAATGGATTGCTTATTCATTGCAGCTTAAACCGGTTTGTCTATTGTATTTTATCGCTTTAACACTTTGTTGAAGGCTAATGATAATTTATTCTGCATTATCTTAGTCATAATATTTCTTACTGGGCTAGTTGAGCTCACCCTTTCTTTCACTGTTCTCTTCAGGAAATGAGAACATAGCTGGGACGAGTCGGGGAACGAAGTAATGGTCCAGAGGATAGCATTAGTAGTCCTCACTATTCTGTGAAATAGTGTGATAATAGTTGTAATGAGGACTCCTTTTGAGTTTGTATAATATCTAGTAGACAATATTTGTATTCAAACTCACAGTTTTTGTCGTATTGTACACCTATAGCTTATATTAGTAAGTTGTATTTGAATTTATGTACCATGTAAGTGGCGACCCAAGATGGGTGACGTATACCTAATTTTGGGGGCGTCACAGTTGGTATCAGAGCTTAGGGATATGATCCCTGGCTAAGAGGTGAGAATAGTACTAGGAGGGGAGAGACGGGGAATACCTTCGCTAGAATGACCTACCTAAGTTTATGTGCTATTTTATTGGTCAGTCAGAATATAGGGATAATTTGTTACATGTCAATTAACCCTTGTTTTGTGACAGTGTTTGAGAATGGCATCTGAAAATGCTGAGATAAGCAATGAAGCACATGAGAGTGTTGATTCAGCTCAAACAAAAGGTAACGACCAACAACACGATAATAATCATACCGGGTGGCAACGGCAATCGAAATAATGATAACCATCGTGGGGAAATTATCATGCCAAGAATGGTAACCACTTCGGTGGTAATCATGGCAAAGATAATAGAAGTGGAAATTGCAAGAAGAGAAGGTCATTTAGCTCAATTTTGTTGTGCACCAAAGTCAAGTCTAGCTGGGACGGTGGCACCAAAGGTGGATATGGACAAAATAAAGTCGTTGGTTTTAGGAAGTGCATTTTCATGACTTCTCAAAAAGCGAGTAAACCGAACGGTTAGCACGCAAGTTAGTTAATTATAAATTGCAAGTCTATACCTTATAAGATACTGGGTTCTACCCATTATTTTATCTCTCTTGCTTTTGCGCTCAACGCTTAAATTTGACTCCGGAGAAGTTAGACTTTGACTTATTGGTTGAAACTTCGTTAGTAGGAGCCTTCATTACCGCTTACTATTTTTAAATCTTGTTTGATTCAAATAAACACTTTCACGTTACTACCGATCTTATCTCTTTGAAAATACTTGCCTTTGAGGTAATTTTTGAAAACGATTGATTAACTACTCATTATTCTTTTTGTAAGGTTGTTAGCTTTCATATTCCTAACCAACCCGTTATACTTAATTCAAAGTAACCAAATCCTAAAGTTAATCACCATATATCAAGTCATAAGAAAAGAGCCCGATCCTTTCATTGTTGACTTCCTTGTGTGGAATGCACCAAGCCGATCTTTTCAGTGGCGACATCGAGAATGAAGATGGCAAGTTTATAGGTATCATTGTGAGGTGCTATCTAGGTTAAGGGATAGAAGTCACAGTTGGTATCAATGTGACGTACTATCCAAGTCTTGGAGGAGAGTCACAGTTTTGAATGATATTTCTATTATTAATAAATTTCCTGGCATATTCTTGAAGACTTCCTAGCCTACCCTAGAACATGAAATCGAATTTTGTATTGACCCCAGTACAAAAACCCATTTCTTAAACCCTCAAATATTTCTTCAACTAAAAGGATCTGTTTACGAGGATTATGATGAAAGTCATAATAAAAGCATTGGACTAATGAAAATCATGGGTATTCGTGGTATTAGTAAGTTTTATGATGAGTTATGTTGGTTATTATGTGAAAACATGAAAGTTTCTTAGAAATCACAAAGGGTTGAAAAATCAGATTTTGGTAAAAACATAACATGAAATTCAATTGACCATATCTCCAATTATATTTTGAATTTTTGAATGTGGTCAAGTCCTAGAGTTAGATCTATGAGTTACCTAACTAATCCAAGTGGAATTACTGGAAAAGGTGTTGTAGATTTTTGTGTGGACTGATTTTAGCAAAGGAGTGCAAAGCTGTAAAAACCGAAAAAAGCTTCTGCCATGATTTTAGAGAGGCTGTTTCGGCCACTTAAATTATGAGAAAAATTCTGGCCTTTTGGGACATGAAGGTATATGGTATAAAGTACCTCCTGTCCAAAAATGAGCTTATTCTGACTTAAAATGAGCAAGTTATGACTATTTCAATATTTAAGTTTTTCCGACGAAAACGCTTATAACCGAGTTCTATAACTCCAGATGACCATGAAATTTAAACTAGAAGCTCACGTTAACATGTGTAAGGTCCTGCCAAGATTTGGGAATTTTTGGAGTTAAACTTGAGGTAGCTAATTTCTTAAGGAATTAATTAGAAATTGATTTTTGAAAAATAATAAATGAATTTTAAAAATTCCGAGAAAAATTTATTTTCATCATGGGACTATATTATGCTAAATCCCAGAAAAGAAATATTTTTAGGACTGATTTGGTATTTTCATGAAAATAGTTTAGTTACTGAACATATGAGTTAAATATGTTATGTGAAGTAACAAAGTTGAAAATAGGATTTTATGGCTAGAGAATCCTATATGTAGTATATGCATATTTTTTATGAGGATTTGATAATTGGTGATGATATCTTATGAGTGTGGCATTTTGAATGATTAAATGCATTATATGGTAAAGCGTAAACAATTGAGGTAAATTGTTTATAAATTTAAGAAGTGATTAAAATATTATTATAATATTAATGATGTTAGATTATGAGATTATTAAGTGATTGATAACATGGGGATATTCTTGAATCCTGGATAAATTATATTATAAATGTTTAATATTTATCTTTTATCTCATTTGATTGATTCTTTATATCTTTATCCTCATGCTTATATTATGTTGAAAGTCATCTCGTGGCTCAGAAGTGTATAGATGGACTTGGTATGATTATGACCAGTGATTGTTCTAGATAATCATAACCAGTAATTGAAAACACAATTATCTTTGGCCGTAGTAGTGCATGGATAATTTGTGGTCGTGATACTAATGAATACACAATTATCTTTGGTAGTAGTGCATGGATAATTTGTGGTCGTGATACTAATGAATACACAATTATCTTTGGTAGTAGTGCATGGATAATTTGTGGTCGTGATACTAATGAATACACAATTATCTTTGGCCATAGTGCATGGATAATTTGTGGTCGTGATACTAATGAATACACAATTATCTTTGGTCAGTAGTGCATGGATAATTTGTGGTCGTGATACTAATGAATACACAATTATCTTTGGTCGTAGTGCATGGATAATTTGTGGTCGTGATACTAATGAATACACAATTATCTTTGGTAGTAGTACATGGATAATTTGTGGTCGTGATACTAATGAATACACGATTATCTTTGGCCGTAGTGCATGGATAATTCGTGATCGTGATACTAATGAATATCCTCGGCCTTTAGTGCGTGGATGATTCGATGATATGGATTAATTATTGAACCAATCTCAAAGAATGAAAATTAATTCATGGATATGGTAAAAGTCATCTTTAGTAGTAGTGCATTGATAGACTTGGTATGATTATGACCACGGATTATTCGGTATAATCATGACCGTAATTAAAAACACGAATATCCTTGGCCAGTGGTGCATGGATAATTCGTGGTCATGATACTATTAAGCTGCGTCTCAGAATTATTGGTTTTACAGTTGTATATCTTGGCCTGTAGTGCAAAGATGAATAGTTAATGAATAGCTTTGGCAGATTTCGAAGATGAATTTAATATTTTCAAGGTATCCTCATCTCTTTATCATACCAGTATCGCACCCTAATTTCGAGGGCTTAAATTCCATAAGGAGGGAGATTGTGAGACCCCGCATTTTATTAATAAAGATTTAAATTTTGTCAAAATAATTTTTAATATTATGGTGTGAATTTGAGATAATATTATAGTTGTGGGTAGTATTTATAAATTTTGCAAAGTATGCAAGTGGTTATATTATATTCGATTGGTGACTCTGGGGAATATTCTTTTAGGGAAATATTCGTATAACTACTCAATCATCAAAGTGGACCTCATTAATGTAATTATTATTTGATTGAGAAAACGACAAAATATTTTATTGAAATAACTCTACGGAAGTTTTACCGCTGATATCTTGTTGAACTACTTGGTAGTAAAAAGTACAATGAATACGTGTGGTTGCATAAGAAGACACTACAGATTGATTATTGATGCTTATGTGAGAAGTCACTCGGTTTGATTCCATTATTGTCGATTAATAATATGAATTATTATAATGATAATGACGCTTTTATTTTATTCGTATTATTAACGTAATAAAATGAAACATCTTTTTATATAAAATAGAATACTTTATTAAAGTTATTCTATAAATAGAATATATTATATTTTATTATGCATAGTGTTGCATAGTGTTTTTGCATAGTAAAATGTTTTATATAAATAGAATATATTATATTTTATTTAAAAGATTTTTCTTTAAATATGGACCGTCGATTAAAGTAAATCAATCTGACTGCTCATGGATTAGTTACTATGCATTCCATTTTCCTATAAATAGAAGCTCATTCCTTCATTATTTTCTTACTTAATTCATTGAAACTCTAGAGAGAAAATTATAGAGAGAAGCTATAGAGAGAAAGTTATAGAAAGAAGAAGAGTATTCTCGCTACTTCACTACTTCTATATTCGGTTCTTTTACTAGCAAGGGGTGTTATTCTTTCTTCTTGAAGAGAACTTCATTATTCCATTCATTATCATTCTGTTGGAATAACTCAGTAAAAATGGCATACCCTATACATAACTCAGATACGCCAGATACCCTATACTTGATGAAATCCTTATGTTATTCCATTGCTTATTATTCTCATTTGGAATAACTCAGATACGCCATTTACCCTATACTTGGTGACATTCTTCTATTATTCATTTGAACATCCTGCTGCATGTGTTTTACACCGACCGGTTCCGCTTTTTATTATTCTCGCTGAACATCCTGTCGTGTGTTTTACACCGATCCGTTCCGCTTTATCATTCTCGCTGAATATCCTATCTCGTGTGTTTTACACCGGATCCGGTTCCATCTTTATTATTCGTTGAACATCCTCGGCTTGTGTGAATTTCACCGACCGTTCCGTTATTATTATTCTCGTTGAATAACTCGCCTATCGCGCAATCCGCATGCACGGTGATTTCTTTTGTTATTCCATTCTTTATTATACCCAAATTGGTTAAAACTTTGACTTCTATACTCCATGAAATTAGTAGAATATCCTTGATATTTGCGTTTCATCCAAAGATCTTTTCATGGAAATATTCTTCCGATCATTATTGAATTTTACTCATTTAAACAAAGATCATGTTGACAATTTGGACATTAATAATTCATGGATTAAATAATTCTTGAACTTGTTTTATTGAATTACTATGTCATTGTCATCATCCTCATGTTATATTATGTTATCTTTGGCTTACGTGCATAGATGAACTTAAGTATGATTATGACCGAGGATCATTCTAAGTATAATCATGACTTGATATAAATGATGTGACAAAAGTCCTCGAGGCACGTAATGCGATGATGGATAGTTTTGGTATGATTATGACCGTGGGTGATTCTAGATAGTCATGACCATTGATAATTTGATGAAAATCCTCGACCGTGGTACGTGGATGATTAGATGTGGTGGTTTATTATTGTCGAGTCTCAAATGATAAAAATTGATGAAAACCTTTTAAAACCTAAAAGATAGTAGACTTTATTCTCTACTGACTCTTTTAATGGATTGCTTATTCCACCGCAGCTTAAACCGGTTTGTCTATTGTATTTTATCGCTTTAACATCTTTGTTGAAGGCTAATGATAATTTATTCGCATTATCTTAGTCATAATATTTCTTCTTGGGCTAGTTGAGCTCACCCTTTTTCTTTTCATTTTTCTTCGTGAAATGAGAACATAGGCGGAGACGAGTCGGGGAACGAAGTAATGGTCCGTGAGGATAGCATTAGTAGTCCTCACTATTCGTGAAATAGTGTGATAATAGTTGTAATGAGGACTCCTTTTGAGTTTGTATAATATCTAGTAGACAATATTTGTATTCAAACTCACAGTTTTTTGTCGTATTGTACACGACAGTTATATTAGTAAGTTGTATTTGAATTTATGTACCATGTAAGTGGCGACCCAAGATGGGTGACGTATACCTAATTTTGGGGGCGTCACAAGTATTGTGCTCCTTGCAACTGATCAAACAGGTCATCAATGCGAGGTAGTGGATACCTATTCTTGATGGTGACATGGTTTAATTCTCTGTAGTCAATACAAAATCGCATACTGCCGTCTTTCTTCTTTAATAAAACAGGAGCACCCCAAGGAGATGTACTAGAACGAATGAAACCAATGTCTAACAATTCCTGTAGTTGGACTTTTAACTCCTGAAGTTCAATAGGAGCCATTCGATATGGGGTTTTAGAAATGGGCTTTGTACCCGGTTCAAGATCAATAAAGAATTCAACTTCACGCTCTAGGGGTAGACCAGGAAGTTCTTCAGGAAATACGTCAGGAAATTCATTAACAACAGGAATATTATTCAAATCCGACGTGTTTTTGTTCAAGTCCATAATATGGGCTAAGAAAGCTTGACATCTGTTTTTCAATAAACGAATAGCTTTATTGCTTGATATGACCGTGATTGATTTTAGTGGTTTAGTTGCTTGAATTCGTATAACAGGTTGGTTAGGAATATGAAAACTAACAACCTTACGAAAACAATCAATTTTGGCATGATGAGTGGTTAACCAATTGATCCCTAAAATCACATCAAATGCAAGTATCTTTAAAGAAAATAAATCAACAGGTAATGTGATTGTGCCAACTTGGATCAAGCAAGATTTATGAACTGTAGATGTAATGAAGGTTTCACCCAATGGAGTTTCAACAGATAAGTTAAAGTCCAATTTCTCTGGAGTCAAGTTTAAACATTGAGCACAAGCAGGAGAGATAAAAGAATGGGTAGAACCGATATCTATTAAGGTATAAACTTCTCAAGAGTTCAAGATTAGCTTACCCGTGATCACCTCGTTTGGGTTTCTCGTGTTTTGGCCAGTCACAACAAATGCCCTTCCTTGAACCACCGACTTTGTTTTGTCTGTAGTCGCCTTTGGTATCGCTGTCCCAGTTGGACTTGACTTGGCTACCGGACAAAATCGGGCTATGTGACCGTCTTTTCCATAATTGAAACACACCTTGGAAGGCTGTGAACAGTTTGGACTTATGTGTCCCTCCTCTCCGCATCTGTAGCATCTAACTGGCGGTCGTTCTCCTCCCCTAGAATTTGTTGTTGGTGCTGGTGCTGATGTATTTATGTTATTGTTGAATCTCCTCTTTTTGAAATTTTCACTTGACTCACCTCTCCTATTGTCATGGCCACGATTACCACCAGAGTGGTTACCGCTTTTGTCCGTATTCTTCCCTCTTTGCTGGTTATCATCGCTCCGATGACTGCTGTCACCGGTATGATCCTGGTTGTGGTCCCTCGGTTGAACATACTCATTATCACGCTCTAATAATTGAGCCCTGTTTACAACATCTGAATATAAAGAAAATTTATGAGAGATAAGATATTGTCGAATCTCGGGTTTTAGACCTCTCAGAAACATCTGCGTTATACGTTCCTCATTTACTACCAAATGAGGTGCAAACCTGGATAACTCCGCGAACTTCTCCTCATACTGGGACACCGTCATGTTGTTTTGTTCCAGTCTAATAAACTCTACCTCCTTCATATGATGAATACTTTCAGGAAAGTACTTGTCATTGAACAGTTTCTAAAATTTTTCCCAAGACATGTTGAGTGCGGCTGGCTGGGTACGCTTCACAGATTCCCACCAGTAATCTGCCTCACCACGGAACATAAAGGTGGCGAATGGAACCTTCTGTTCCTCCGTGCAGCCCAAGACATCGAATATCTGGGTCATTTGCTTAACCCACGTTTCTGCCTTAATCGGATCGGGCTTTCCCCAGAAATTTGGTGGTCCCAACTCCTTGAACTGCTTGGCTATGACAGACCGCGCATTGATATCATTTCCACCCGTATTTTGTACATGAGTCTCCCTCGTCTGATTTTGCATGAACTGCAAAAAGCTTCTAAACATCGCATCATTCATCGTTTGCTCGGTAGTGTTGTTTACAGGAAGAATATTGCCTTCCTGTTGCACGCTCTCTTGGTTGGTAATCAAAGGTTGTTCCACAGTCTCATAGACTCTATTATTAATGTTCTCAGCTGCCATTCTTAAAAACTGCCATAAAACAGGGGTTAATTAAACAAATTAACATATCACATAATATCCCTATATTATGACCGACCAACAAATAAGCTTAAGTAGGACACACTAGCGAAGGATTTACTCATCTATCCCCTCTTAGTTCTATTCCCCGATCTCTGCCAGAGACCATATCCCTAAGCTCTAATACCAACTGTGACGCCCCCAAAATAGGTATACAACACCCATTTTGAGTCGCCAAATACATGGTACAGAAAGAAAACTACAACTTCATTATTACAATTGTCGTGCAAAATACGACAACACATACTGTGAGTTAAAATACAATATTGTCCTCTAGACAATATCCATACCCAAATAATGTCCTCATTACAATTATTGATGCACTATTCTACAAAATAGTGAGGACTACTAAAAAAGCTAACCTGAATCATCATTCCATACCCCGGCTAGTCCTTGCTAAATTCTCACCTCTTGAGAAGAAAAATGGAACAAAAAGGAAAAGGGTGAGCTCAACTAGCCCAGTAAAGAATATTATGACTAAGATAATATACAACAAATTATCCCTTCAACAGGGAAAAATCTGATAGAATACAATAGACAACAAGTTTTAGATCAACAACTATAGCGGAAACAACAATTCATTAGAAGAGTTAAGTAGAGAATAAAATCTACTATCATCTATGAATTTAAAAGTTCATCATCAATATTTTATCCCTGTAACATCAATTAATATACATCTTGCATCAAATATTCATCTTTGCACTACGGGCCAAAGATATTCATTTGTATCACCAGTTGGTCATGTTTATCTCAACACTGCTCATCTTTGACTACTGCCAAAGATATTCATCGTAATCATTCATCTTTGCACTACTGAGGCCAAAGATATTCATCAAGTATCATCATTAAGGACCGAGGATGATGAAAACATTTTAGAGAACGAATCTAGTAAGATGTAGAAGGACAAATATTAGGGATTCATATTTCGCTTATCCAAATTAAATAATACTCCATAATAACCAAGTGTGAAGTAGAATTCAAAAATAAAGATCAAAACATGGATACAATCAAAGATAGTAACCATAAAAGACATCTGGGACGAAAAAGAGAAAATTTCATTTTTTGGTGAATAGTGTCGTATTCGTGAATAGTGTCAGTATACATGAATAAAGGCGATAATGTGAATAAGAACCCCTACACACAAAAGTTCCAAATTTGATTAAAAATTTCAACCCAAATTTCGGCCATAATGATATTGAAGAAAATAATATCATTTAAGAAGAAAATAACATCCCTTACCTCAAAGAATCGCAAGATTTCTAATGAAAGGCTCAAGTGATCTTTGAATGAAGCTTGACCAACAACAACTCTCAAAGTATCTAAATACTCACAAAATACGCTCGATAATATAGAGAGAGAAAGAGAGAAAGCTTATGTTTCTGGTGTGATTTTCAATTCTAACTTAGCCCTCTATTTATAGGAAAATGTTAGCATGCCGAAGCAGACTTGACCTGCTATGTGAGACCCCAGATTTTATTAATAAAGATTTAAATTTTGTCAAAATAATTTTTTAATATTATGGTGTGAATTTGAGATAATATTATAGTTGTGGGTAGTATTTATAAATTTTGCAAAGTATGCAAGTGGTTATATTATATTCGATTGGTCGGGAATATTCTTGTTTAACAGGAATATTCGTATAACTACTCAATCATTGGTGGACCCTATAATGTAATTATTGTTTGGATTGAGAAAACGACAAAAATATTTTATTGAAATAACGGCGGAAGTTTTACCGCTTGATAATTGTTGAACTACTTGGTAGTAAAAATACAAAGAATACGTGTGGGTGCATAGTAGCACACCAGTATTGATTATCGATGCTTATGTGAGAAGTCACTCACTTTGATTCCATTATCATTTATTAATAATATGAATTATTATAATGATAATGACGCTTTTGTTTTATTCAGATTATTAACGTAATAAAATGCGAAACATCTTTTATATAAAATAGAATACTTTATTAAAGTTATTCTATAAATAGAATATATTATATTTTATTATGCATAGTGTTGCATAGTGTTTTGCATAGTGTTTGCATAGTAAAATGTTTTTATATAAATAGAATATATTATATTTTATTTAAAAGATTTTTCTTTAAATATGGACCGCCGATTAAAGTAAATCAATCTGACCGCTCATGGATTAGTTACTATGCATTCCATTTTCCTATAAATAGAAGCTCATTCCTTCATTATTTTCTTACGAATTCATTGAAACTCTAGAGAGAGAAATTATAGAGAGAAGCTATAGAGAGAAAGTTATAGAAAGAAGAAGAGTATTCTGCTACTTCACTACTTCTATATTCAGGTTCTTTTTTACTAGTAAGGGGTGTTATTCTTTCTTCTTGAAGAGAACTTCATTATTCCATTCATTATCATTCTGTTGAATAACTCTGTAAAAGTGGCATACCCTATACATAACCTCAGATACGCCAGATACCCTATACTTGGTGAAATCCTTATGTTATTCCATTGCTTATTATTCTCGCTGGAATAACTCAGTATACGCTGGTTTACCCTATACTTGGTGACATTCTTCTATTATTCTCGCTGGAACATCCTCATCATGTGTTTTACACCGGACCGGTTCCGCTTTTATTATTCTGTTGGAACATCCTGTCATGTGTTTTACACCGACCGGGTTCCGCTTTTTTATCATTCTTTGAATATCCTATCTGTGTGTTTTTACACCGGATCCGGTTCCATCTTTATTATTCTGTTGAACATCCCAGCTTGCGTGAATTTCACCGACTCGGTTCCGTTATTATTATTTCGCTGAATAACTCTCGTCTCTGCGCAAGTACCGCATGCATGGTGATTTCTTTTGTTATTCCATTCTTTATTATACCCAAATTGGTTAAAACTTTGACTTCTATACTCCATGAAATTAGTAGAATATCCTTGATATTTGCGTTTCATCCAAATCTTTTCATGGAAATATTCTTCCGATCATTATTGAATTTTACTCTACTGTAAACAAAGATCATGTTGACAATTTGGACGTTAATAATTCATGGATTAAATAATTCTTGAACTTGTTTTATTGAATTACTATGTCATTGTCATCATCCTCATGTTATATTATGTTATCTTTGGCTTACGTGCATAGATGAACTTAGTATGATTATGACCGTGGATCATTCTTGTATAATCACGACTTGATATAAATGATGTGACAAAAGTCCTCAAAGTGGCTGTAATGCAAAGATGGATAGTTTTGGTATGATTATGACCAGGTGATTCGGTATAGTCATGACCATTGATAATTTGATGAAAATCCTCGACCGTGGTACGGATGGATGATTAGATGTGGTGGTTTATTATTGTCGAGTCTCAAATGATAAAAATTGATGAAAACCTTTTAAAACCTAAAAGATAGTAGACTTTATTCTCTACTTGACTCTTTTAATGGATTGCTTATTCCGCCGCAGCTTAAACCGGTTGTCTATTGTATTTTATCGCTTTAACATCACAAGGCTAATGATAATTTATTCTGCATTATCTTAGTCATAATATTTCTTCTCGGGCTAGTTGAGCTCACCCTTTCTTTCACCGTTCTCTTCAGAAATGAGAACATAGCCGGGACGAGTCTGGGAACGTAAGTAATGGTCCGAGGATAGCATTAGTAGTCCTCACTATTCTCGTGAAATAGTGTGATAATAGTTGTAATGAGGACTCCTTTTGAGTTTGTATAATATCTAGTAGACAATATTTGTATTCAAACTCACGCTTTTTGTCGTATTGCATACGCACGCTTATATTAGTAAGTTGTATTTGAATTTATGTACCATGTAAGTGGCGACCCAAGATGGGTGACGATACCTAATTTTGGGGGCGCCTCGGTTGTATCGAGCTATAAGTAAAGAGCCCCGAGCCTCTCATTTGGTGACTTCCTCGTTGATGGGGATGCACCGGCCGCACTCTCCGTAGGGGACGCCTGCTTCATGCTGGCAAAACGATAGGTATCAATGTGAGGTGCTGACACAAGTTGGTGTCCAGAGTTACAGTTGGTATCAGAGCCATAAGTGTGAAGAGCCTCGAGCCTCTCGCTGGTGACTTCCTGTTGATGGGGAATGCACCGAAGCCAGACTCTCCGTAGGGGACGCCGTCTTTCGGTGGCAAGCTGATAGGTACTAATGTGAGGTGCTGACACAAGTTGGTGTCCAGAGTCACAGTTGGTATCAGAGCCATAAGTAAAGAGCCCCGAGCCTCTCGCTGGTGACTTCCTGTTGATGGGGGATGCACCGCCGCACTCTCTCGTGGGGGACGCCGCTCATGGTGGCAAACCGATAGGTATCAATGTGAGGTCTTGACACAAGTTGGTGTCCAGAGTTACAGTTGGTATCAGAGCTTAGGGATATGATCCTTGGCTAAGAGGTGAGAATAGTACTAGGAGGGGAGAGACGGGGAATACCTTCGCTAGAATGACCTACCTAAGTTTATGTGCTATTTTATTGGTCACGTAATATAGGATAATTTGTTACATGTCAATTAACCCTTGTTTTGTGATGTTGTTTGAGAATGACATCCGAAAATGCCGAGATAAGCAATGAAGCACATGAGAGTGTTGATTCAACTTAAACAAAAGGTAACGACCAACAACACGATAATAATCATATCTTTGTGGCAACAATTATCGTAACAATGATAACCATCGTGGGGAAATTATCATGCTAAGAATGGTAACCACTTCCGGTGGTAATCATGGCAAAGATAATAGAAGTGGAAATTTCAAGAAGAGAAGGTCATTTAGCTCGATTTTATCGTATAGTGAAGTCAAGTCCAATTTGGGATAGTGGCACCAAAGGCGGATACTGACAAAAAAACAAAGCTCGGTGGTTTTCAGAAGAGCGTTTTTTCGTGACTTCTCAAAAGTGGGTAACCCGAACAAAGTTAGCACTCGGGTTAGTTAATTATAAATTCTTGCTAAGTCTATACCTTATTAGATACCTGCTTCTACCCATTCTTTTATCTCTCTTGCTTGCGTTCAACGCTTAAATTTGACTCCGGAGAAATTAGACTTTGATTTATCTATCAAACTTCGTTGGGAGAAACCTTCGTTACCTCCACTCGCTTATTAATCTTGTTGTTTCAAATAAACACTTTCACGCTACTCGTCGATCTTATCTCTTTGAAAATACTTTCCTTTGAGGTAATTTTTGAAAACGATTGATTAACTACTCATTATTCTTTTTGTAAGGTTGTTAGCTTTCATATTCCTAACCAACCTTTATACTGAATTCAAAGTAACCAAATCCTAAAGTTAATCACCGTTATATCGCTTTATAAGTAAAGAGCCCGATCCTTTCGTTGTTGACTTCCTTGTGTGGAATGCACCGCCGCGATTTCTCTTTAGAGGCGACGTCGTGATCAAGATGGCAAGTTGATAGGTATCATTGTGAGGTGCTATCCGTGTTAAGGGATAGAAGTCACAGTTGGTATTAATCTGACGTACTATCCAAGTCTTGGACGAGAGTAACAGTTTTGAATGATATTTCTATCATTAATAAATTTCTTGGCGTATTCTTGAAGACTTCCTAGCCTACCCTAGAGCGTGAAATCGAATTTTGTATTGACCCCAAAGATAAAACCCATTTCTTAAACCCTCAAATATTTCTTCAACTAAAATGAATAGCTTACGTGGTTTATGATGAAAGTCATAATAAAAGCATTGTACTAATGAAAATCATGGGTATTCGTGGTATTAGTAAGTTTTATGATGAGTTATGTTGGTTAGTATGTAAAAACATGAAAGTTTCTTAAAAATCACAAAGAGTTGAAAATCAGATTTTGGTGAAAAACGTAACATGAAATTCAATTGACCATATCTCTTATTATATTTTGAATTTTTGAGTGTGGTCAAGTCCTAGAGTTAGATCTATGAGTTACCTAACTAATCCAAGTGGAATTACTGGAAAAGGTGTTGTAGATTTTTGTGTGGACTGATTTTAGCAAAGGAGGTCAAAGCTGTAAAAATCAAAAAAGTTTCTGCCATGATTTTAGAGAGGCTGTTTCGGCCACTTAAATTATGAGAAAAATTCTGGCCTTTTGGGACATGAAGGTATATGGTATAAAGTACCTCCTGTCCAAAAATGAGCTCATTCTGACTTAAAATGAGCAAGTTATGACTATTTCAATATTTAGGTTTTTTCCGACGAAAAACGCTATAACCGGAGTTCTATAACTCCGATGACCATGAAATTTAAACTAGAAGCTCACGTTAACATGTGTAAGGTCCTGCCAAGATTTGGGAATTTTTGGAGTTAAACTTGAGGTAGCTAATTTCTTAAGGAATTAATTAGAAATTGATTTTTGAAAAATAGTAAATGAATTTTAAAATTCGAGAAAATATATTTTTTCATCATGGGACTATATTATGCTAAATCCCAGAAAAGAAATATTTTTGGGACTGATTTGGTATTTTTCATGAAAATAGTTTAGTTACGAACATATGAGTTAAATATGTTATGTGAAGTAACAAAGTTGAAAATAGGATTTTATGGCTAGAGAATCCTATATAGAGTATATGCATATTTTTTTATGAGGGATTTGATAATTGGTGATGATATCTTATGAGTGTGGCATTTTTGAATGATTAAATGCATTATATGGTAAAGCGTAAACAATTGAGGTAAATTGTTTATAAATTTAAGAAGTGATTAAAATATTGTTATAATATTAATGATGTTAGATTATGAGATTATTAAGTGATTGATAACATGGGGATATTCTTGAATCCTGGATAAATTATATTATAAATGTTTAATATTTATCTTTTATCTCATTTGATTGATTCTTTATATCATTATCCTCATGTTTATATTATGTTGAAAGTCATCTCGTGGCTCAGAAGGTGCATAGATGGACTTGGTATGATTATGACCAGGATTGTTCTAAGATAATCATAACCGTAATTGAATACACGATTATCTTTGGCCGTAGTGCATGGATAATTTGTGGTCGTGATACTAATGAATACACAATTATCTTTGGCCGTAGTGCATGGATAATTTGTGGTCGTGATACTAATGAATACACGATTATCTTTTCTCACCGTAGTGCATGGATAATTTGTGGTCGTGATACTAATGAATACACAATTATCTTTGGCCAGTAGTGCATGGATAATTTGTGGTCGTGATACTTAATGAATACACAATTATCTTTGGTAGCAGTATGGATAATTTGTGGTCGTGATACTAATGAATACACGATTATCTTTGGTAGTAGTGCATGGATAATTCGTGGTCGTGATACTAATGAATATCCTTGGCTTAGTAGTGCGGGATGATTCGATGATATGGATTAATTATTGAAATGAGTCTCAAAGAATGAAATATTAATTCATGGATGTGGTAATATCGTCTTTGGTCAGTAGTGCATTGATAGACTTGGTGATTATTACTGACCACGGATTATTCGGTATAATCATGATCAGTAATTGAAAACACGAATATCCTTAGCCAGTAGTGCATGGATAATTCATGGTTGTGATACTATTAAGCTGAGTCTCAGCATTATTGGTTTTACAGTTGTATATCTTTAGCCTGTAGTGCAAAGATGAATAGTTAATGAATAGCTTTGGCAGATTTCGAAGATGAATTTAATATTTTCAAGGTATCCTCATCTCTTTATCATACCAGTATCGCACTTAATTTCGAGGGCTTAAATTCCATAAGGAGGGAGATTGAGACCCCCAGATTTTATTAATAAAGATTTAAATTTTGTCAAAATAATTTTTAATATTATGGTGTGAATTTGAGATAATATTATAGTTGTGGGTAGTATTTATAAATTTTGCAAAGTATGCAAGTGGTTATATTATATTCGATTGGTCTCCGGGAATATTCTTGTTTAGCGAGGAATATTCGCATAACTACTCAATCATTGGTGGACCCATTAATGTAATTATTGTTTGATTGAGAAAAACGACAAAATATTTTATTGAAATAACTGGCGGAAGTTTTACCGCTTGATATCGTTGAACTACTTAGTAGTAAAAGTACAATGTACGTGTGGGTTGCATAAAGTAGACACCAGATTGATTATCGATGCTTATGTGAGAAGTCACTCACTTTGATTCCATTATTGTTATTAATAATATGAATTATTATAGCGATAATGACGCTTTTGTTTTATTCAGTATTATTAACGTAATAAAAATGTAAACATCTTTTATATAAAATAGAATACTTTATTAAAGTTATTCTATAAATAGAATATATTATATTTTATTATGCATAGTGTTGCATAGTGTTTTGCATAGTGTTTTGCATAGTAAAATGTTTTTATATAAATAGAATATATTATATTTTATTTAAAAGATTTTTCTTTAAATATGGACCGTCGATTAAAGTAAATCAATCTGACCGCGCTCATGGATTAATTACTATGCATTCCATTTTCCTATAAATAAAGCTCATTCCTTCATTATTTTCTTACGAATTCATTGAAACTCTAGAGAGAGAAATTATAGAGAGAAGCTATAGAGAGAAAGTTATAGAAAGAAGAAGAGTATTCTGCTACTTCACTACTTCTATATTCAGGTTTTTTACGGTAGTGGTGTTATTCTTTCTTCTTGAAGAGAACTTCATTTATTTCATTCATTATCATTCGTTGGAATAACTCCGTAAAAGTGGCATACCCTATACATAACCTCAGATACGCCAGCATACCCTATACTTGGTGAAATCCTTATGTTATTCCATTGCTTATTATTCTCATTGAATAACTCAGATAATGCTGGTTTACCCTATACTTGGTGACATTCTTCTATTATTCTGTTGAACATCCTGTCGTCATGTGTGTGTTTTACACCGACTGGTTCCGCTTTTTTATTATTCTCGTGGAACATCCATGCATGTGTTTTACACGGACCGGTTCCGCTCTTTATCATTCTCGCTGGAATATCCTATCTCGTGTTTTACACCCGGATCCGGTTCCATCTTTATTATTCTCATTGGAACATCCCAGCTTGCGTGAATTTCACCGACCGTTCCGTTATTATTATTCTCGTTGAATAACTCGCTATGGCGCACCGCATGCATGGTGATTTCTTTTGTTATTCCATTCTTTATTATACCCAAATTGGTTAAAACTTTGACTTCTATACTCCATGAAATTAGTAGAATATCCTTGATATTTGCGCGTTTCATCCAAAGATCTTTTCATGGAAATATTCTTCCGATCATTATTGAATTTTACTCTCACGAAAACAAAGATCATGTTGACAATTTGGACGTTAATAATTCATGGATTAAATAATTCTTGAACTTATTTTATTGAATTACTATGTCATTGTCATCATCCTCATGTTATATTATGTTATCTTTGGCTTACGTGCATAGATGAACTTAGTATGATTATGACCGAGGATCATTCGGTATAATCATGACTTGATATAAATGATGTGACAAAAGTCCTCGATGGCTTCAGAATGCAAATGATGGATAGTTTTTGGTATGATTATGACCGGGGTGATTCGGTATAGTCATGACCATTGATAATTTGATGAAAATCCTTGACCGTGGTACGTGGATGATTAGATGTGGTGGTTTATTATTGTCGAGTCTCAAATATAAAAATTGATGAAAACCTTTTAAAACCTAAAAGATAGTAGACTTTATTCTCTACTTGACTCTTTTAATGGATTGCTTATTCCACCGCAGCTTAAACCGGTTGTCTATTGTATTTTATCGGTTTAACATCATTGAAGGCTAATGATAATTTATTCGCATTATCTTAGTCATAATATTTCTTCTCGGGCTAGTTGAGCTCACCCTTTCTTTCACCGTTTCTCTTGAGAAATGAGAACATAGCCGGGACGAGTCGAGGAACGAAGTAATGGTCCGTAGGATAGCATTAGTAGTCCTCACTATTCTCGTGAAATAGTGTGATAATAGTTGTAATGAGGACTCCTTTTGAGTTTGTATAATATCTAGTAGACAATATTTGTATTCAAACTCACGCTTTTTGTCGTATTGTACACGGCAGCTTATATTAGTAAGTTGTATTTGAATTTATGTACCATGTAAGTGGCGACCCAAGATGGGTGACGTATACCTAATTTTGGGGCGTCACATGCTACCTGATGGCTTTACCTGCTACTATTACCACCCACCACATTTGAAATAAAATTCAGCACATTTCTTCACCAACCACAAGTGGGGCCCACTAAATTCTAGAATTTTCCACCAAAATCATTTATAAACCTAATTTACAATCACCACCTCTTAAAATTCATAACAAATTATACGTTCATTTTAACTACTCAAAATTTATGGACATATACTCAACTTATATATGTATAACATATCCAAAAATCACAACGATCCAACGGTCAGATTAAAAATTATAACTCATGCAATATATCATAAAAATATTTGATTTTTAATACCTACATTCCGACAAACATACTGATAAAACACCTTAACATTAAATCCTTCAATTATAACCACATAAAATAAATAAATCCATCATTTATATCCACATTAAATAAATATTTCCTTATCATAAAAATCAATAATTAATTATTCACAAATAATATTACAGAATCACAATTATGACAACGCACCATTCCTGTGAGAAGAGGGAGCTTTCCAATAAGGATTTCTCTCTTCAAGGCCAGCCGCAATTAGGTGACCAAACCTCTCCTTAGACAGAACTTTCTAGACATTGCCAATAATGTTATCTAATAATATTATTCAAATAATATGAATTATTGATCTGATAATGGAAAATATTGTGTAGTGACAATTATTGAAATAACAATAATATAAAATATCAACGCAGCAATTATTGAATCAATAAAATAAAATATTAAAAAGTAATTACTATAACAATTATTGACTAGTGCCTTCTTCACGTAAGAATCAATAATTCAAAAATACCGTGCAATACTGCAGTGCTCTTCGTGGTACCAATGCGTATTCATCGTATTTTAACCACCGGTATTCCAACAATGTTAACAAAGAATAACTATGCCGTTTATTTATAAAAACTCAAACTTGTCGCTTTTCTTCATCCCGACAGCTTATTTTGTTATGAGGCCCACGAATGGTCATACTAAATCAATGCATTTAATATTCCCCGACAATAAGAATATTCCACAACCAAACGAATATTCCCCGATAAAATGAATATTTTATAACCACTTGTTTATTTTGTAAAATTTGCACATTTCAGCCATAACCAAAGTATTATATCAAATTAACTCCTTATTATTTCAAGATAATAAATAGAGAAAATTTAATTTTTATTCATAATAAGATGGGGTCTTACATACTAGTTCACCTCCAAATCCTTTTCGTGTTCAACATTAATCCACTGAGTTTGATTCCTTCCTTTGATCAACGTTAGCCACCCAAGTGTTTGGCCTCTAGAGGTGATCCGCCAAGGAAGAAGAAAGATTCAAGGAGGGTGTTTGGCAAAACCCTAGTTTTTCTATCTCTCATAGAAAAAGGTGTACTCTCCCAACTCTTGGAATTACATATTCACGTGTGTTGTGAAAGCATCAACCCTCACCCATAATAAGACTCCTCTTATTTATAGATGTAGGCAACCCTCCTTAATAATTAAAGAATTATGTTTTATTTTAATTAATTAAACTCCTTTAATTAATTAGGCTTCCAATATTATTAGGAATAATTAATTAATCTCTTTTAATTAATTTACCTCCTAATCTTATTAGGAATATATGAAAGTACTTTTATTAATTAATTCTCAAACTCCTTTAGGAATTAAATAATAATAATAGTAATCATAATAATATTAAGTTATTTAATTTATTCTATCACCGTAGATGAAATTAAATACGCTTAACTTATTATTACGATTATACCATTTGCTTCTTAAATAAATATTCTTCCTTTTGCGGTGTGACCCTTTAGGTTCTCCGTATTAAACCGGTTGTGAATAAATCAATTAGAAAAATTCTAATGTTATTTAAATAAATAAATTAAACTATTAATTTATTTAAATAATATTTATTCTACAATAGGGATAAGCTTACCTAGCGATTAACGACTTTCCAGATAATATAGATTTCAACATTAATCATAAAAGAACCTTTAAGTAAATAGTTACCATACAATTCAATCCTTCCACGATAAAATGTCCCAATTAAATATAAGACATGGAATAACTATCAAGTCTTATTTTATTTAATTATATGTATTTTGATTCTTAAATGCACAACTCCAAATAATGCAAATTAGAAACTTCTTTCTAATTTCATTCTGCCTTGGCCAAGGACTATTGTGTTGTCATTTATCGAATCACATAGGACATTTATCTTTTTTTACTAGAAACGGTAGATTCTTTATTGATCATACATTATCTCCATGTATAACTTATTATACCCAAGCATACCCTTTGATATACCCTAAGGGTCTTAAGGAATAAGTCAAAGTATAACTCATCATACACAAGATATTATGATGATCTCAAGTCCATGGATCACTTGTACTACTATCACTGTAGAAATTCCTATTGACAGACAAGTAAAACTCCATTAGGTATTCCTTAGCGAGCCACGTTCAGTGAACTTATTCTCCAATAAGCACTTATATACTTGCTTTAGTGTCTCCACACAAATGATCATGAGATCAATCATCCTCATCCAATGAGCAAGCAATGTGTGTACCAATCTATTCGAATTCACTAACCCTTAATTTAGTAATCCAACAATTGGGAACTATTTTAGTTTTAAGCTTTCTAAGAATTTAGATCTCATTAGAATGATGATCATCATTATTCTAAAATAATTGCTTAAAACTATGGGTTTATCACATATTATAAAGCAACATCATGTAGATAATTAAAAGCATTTAATAAATTAATACTTTTTATTAATAAATGAATAAGATTGTTAGAAAGTATATGTTTTATCATCAAACATGATTGGCTTGTGTGCATACTACTTTTAATCTCCCACTTACACTAAAGTCAATCGCCATGGTATCTCATACCCTTCTTCTCTAAGTGATGATTATCCTGTTGTTGGATAAGCTTTAATTAATGGATATGTAATGTTGTTCTTGAGAGTCCACTATTTTTATAGTGATTTCTCATCTTTCAATGATTCCTCTAATCAAATAAAAGTGCCGCAACACATGCTTAGATCCAAGATGAGACTTAGGAACTATTCCTAGTTCTGTAATTAACTTTTCATCTAAACAATCAACTTTCAGATTCATTTACAGCTATATACTTTTTCTTTATCGCTAAAATTGCAACTCTTTGCTATTTGGAACCTTTTCAATTCACTGCACCACCATTCAAGGTAACGCTTTACTCTAAAGTGGATTTGTTGTCATCTTCGTCAATCTAAAAAACTTGAGTCTGTCAAGCCCTCTAGTTTTAATTTAGACCCACCATGAATATGATCACATCCTTAGTACCAGTTAAGTACTTTAAGATGTTTTTCACCATCTTACAGTGATCTTCTCCGGAATATAACTGATCAACATTAGGTCTCGTACATTTCATTGCATACATGATAGTTACTCATGTGATCTCTCTTTTAGGAGTCTATGAGGACTATTAAGAGAGATACATTCCAGGGCTTATCAACATGAGACATCTCTTGGAGTTTCCCAAGCTAAATGGCTTTAACATCAAATGAATATACGTTTCTTGGATTAAACTAAGCATCCTTTTAAATCTATCTATATAGATTTGTATTCCCAATTAAGATTCTCTTCCCAAATCATTCATGAAGGAATGTTTAGACAACTTTATCTTTACTGATTATAGCATTGGTATGCCATTTCTTATCCGTAGTATATCAACATATAATACGAGGAATGTCACGACTCTCCCACTGACCCTTTTGTACACACTAGGTTCATTCTTATTTTTGATAAAATCAAACTCTTTTTTTATCAAAACGAACGTTCCATTTTTGAGAAGCTTGCTTCAATCAATTTCTCTGAGTGTCTACAACTCTTACCTCATCATATGTAACTGGATCATCATCTTCTATGATGCGTACCTTATCATCATCATCTATGATGAATCCATACCTCTCAAGTATCTTATGTACTATTACAAATTTATAATTCGGTTGTGGTATATTATCTACAGGTTCCTCTTATTTGACTTATAGTGTTTTATGGTTTGTGAACTCTTCAAGATTCTACTATCCTCCCACTAGCCCCTTCAATGATAAACACATTTATCTTAGAAGGTAGCGTGTTTCGCAACAAACACCTTTTGCTAAGTAGGATTATAGAACATATACCCTAAACTTACTTTAGGATGTCGCACAAATCTGTACTTGTCAAATTTTGTCATAAGCTTATCCTTTGAAACCTTTTCACATAATATGGACAACCCCTTATCTTAACATTCTTAAGATTATGAATCCTCCATGTCCATAGCTCTTACAGAGTTTTGGGGTAGGATTTTGAGGTTGAAAGGTTAATAATAATCTAGAAGGGGGGGTGAATATATTATTACTCGTTAAAAATTATATTTAGGCCATTTTTGAATTTTTTGTAAGTAATTAACAGTTTTAGTAATTAGCATGCAAGATAATAAAAATTCAATCACAATGTACACAGATTTATCTGGTTCACAACATACACCCCTTGGTATGTTGCTACGTCCAGTCTCAAGTCCCTACTTGGAACTTGAGATCCTATTACTATCAGTAATAAAAACTCCTTCAACAGGCGGAGAAGCCTTTACAAAGTTTTGTAGACAAACTTCCAACTATTCAACTATTCTAACTTAGACAGCAAGCTCCCTGCTCCTTCCTCAAGTTTAGTTGTACCACCTTTTGAGTTCAGTTCTATTCTATGATCTGGTCTTGAAACAACAGCCTCTTCCTAACCTCACAAGTACACTAGAGATCCAACTTCGTGCTGACCTCTCTAAGACTCTGGTCTTGGTCGAAGAATTACTTGTCTTTATCACAGGTACATAAAATAAACTAACTCTTTCTCTGTTTACAAATAAGTTTATAACAATGTGCTTCTTCAAAAAGCTGATAAGAGTTAAGTACAGATTACTGCTTCTCAAATAAGCAGATAGAAAATTAAGAACAAGTATATCTGTATAAAAGTTCAAGGACTTTTATATACAACAATGAGCTTCTTTAAAGCATATAAAAATTATGTTTAGATCCACTGATGCTTCTGATTAAGCAAATATATGATTTTAAGGCACTTTAAAAAGAATACCAATTCTTTAAAATAAAGAGTGTTTTTCCATGGATAATATAGAATTGTTTCTTAGATAGTATTTACCAAGTATTATATGAATTATTTTTATGAATCAATACTTGTAAAAGAGAATAAATCAAATCAAATAATATTTATCAAGTATAATATTTAAATCAGTTAAGCACAAACTGATATAACAAATATTACTGTTTAACTCAAATAATATATAAGAATATTTTATCTATTAAGTGAACTTTTATAGATAATGTCACTTAGTACTATAAGGAATCGTACGGTTTGAATTCCTCTTGGTAGAGGTGTATCTCCGTAGCCTTGCGGTGTCTAAGTACGACAAATTTATAATTTTCACAATTGATATTTATATAAATATTTTCAATAGATCACTACAATTCTCAAATCCTGTTCGGATGACTACCCTTTTTGGAGTAGTATGTCAGTGTCGTTTTGAGCTACCAAGTGTTGTATCTATTTTGCGATATTTATATAAATAATGTCGATAAAAGGTTACTGAAGGCTATAAGGAATCGTATGGTTCAAATTCCTCTCCGTAGAGGTGTATCTCTATAGCCTTGCGGCGCCCAAGTATCCTTTTATTTGACAAATAGATAAAATATAGATATATAAAATTGTGCAGAACAATGTGTATTTGTATATCTATAGATATAATACAAGTAAGAAATAATTCAACAGAAATTAAACTTATCTCAATACTTGGACCAATTTTTTTCTCTTCAAAAATCAGAACTTTTGTAAGAAAAGATATAAAGCTTTTAGAGAGAATGTAGGCAAGGAGAGTATGTTTTGCTTTTCACTGAATTGATAAAAACCAAATGAATGAAATACTCCCTATTTATAGAATTTTTGAAGTCGGGGCAAAAATGTAATTTTGAAAATCTAATTTTTGAATGCACGGTTTGGATGAAGAATTTTTGAATTGAACGGTCCATATTGGAACAACTATTTACGCGTAGGTTCTCAACAATCCGCCCGGTCACATTCTCATTAACATATCATTTAATATTTTGACCACATGTTTTTGAAAACCTCCCAGCATACTTCAGTTTCTATGTCCCAAGAAGAATGACACGGTTTTGGTCTAAAAATATGTTGCCAGCTCATGTATGCTTACATTTTACACACACATATGTTATAAATATTTTTTTATACATAGTATATACGCACATGCACACACTGATATATATATATATATATATATATATATATCATTTATACTGATATATAAATATACTATATATTTTAATATATATATATATATATATTTAATTTTTACTTGCTAATTTATATTAATACACATGTTTAAATAATTTATATGCAATGAAATATTTTTGCCCAAGTTTGGTTTAAAAAGAAATAGGATCTCCTTGCCTTTAATATTATATGAATTAATTAATTTAACACTTGACATATAATTTATCAAGGTCAATAAAAATTAATTCAAGTAAAATGAAAATAATTAAAATATAATAATAAGGAAAAATAATTAAATAATTACATATTTAATTAAAACATAATTGTTATCATCAAAATATATAAAAAATATACCTATCGATCTCCCCCTTTTGATGATGACAATTATAAAAATATTTTTAGTTTTTAAGAAAACTCTCCCCTAAACTATGAACACTTTATAACAGTTTATATCCATTCATAGTAGTTTATATTCAATCTCATAGCAGTTTGTATAGCAGTTTATATCCATTCATAGCAGTTGATATTACATCCATTCATAGCAGTTGATATAACAATTTATATCCATTCATAGCAGTTTATATCCAATCTCATGGCAGTTTGTATATCAGTTGATATAACAGTTAATATTTTTCTTCTCCCCCTTTGTCATCATAAAAAATGATGGGGTAAAAGAAAATATTAAACCTGCAGAAAAAAAATTAGTAAACCTGCAAAGAGAGTTAGTAGGAAACATATATAAAATTAGTAAAGATATGAGATTAGTAGTAGTAGTAGTAACGTAGTAGGAGAGGGGTGAGGGGTTAAGGTTACAGTCATCCGAATAGTTAGTTAGACAAGTTGAGCAAATAGTTAGATGTCCTCTAAATTTAGAGGAGAGAAGTGAGAAATATCAGGAATGTTGCCTTCAGGATCTTCTTGTGGGGGAACAAGAGCAGTGAAGTCAGCAGTGGTGTTGACAGTGAATGGATAGGGATCCATCAGCAGGTTGTTGTTCTCCATTAACAAGCATACCATAGATTTAACAGTATGTAAAAAGAATTGAACATCTCCTAATTTTTCCAAAATTAGAGTTTGATTTTGCAAAAGAAGTTGGTTCATACTGTTAAGTGAGTCAATTTTTATGGTCATGTTGATGTTGGTTTCAAGAATCTCATGATCAAGGGGTTTAAAAATAATGAGTGGCTGAGGTGGAAGATTTAAGTGGGATACAATGTTGCTAGTGGGAACGAGTTGAGACTGATGATTTGACAAAGGAATGTTCAAATAATGGAATACATATGTAAGGAGTAGACCAAAACCAAGACAATTATTTTGAAAACATAATTCAAACGATGACAGCAAGAAGTAGGCTAGATTGTAGGGCATGCATTCATTTAAAAGACTCTTGATAATTTTCGGATCAAAGGGTAGCATTTTTCGATCATCTCGTACAGGCATGAAATTATTTCTTAAAATTTTGCCCAAAAACTGGCACTCAACAGTTAGAAATTCTAGACCAATTTTGCAGGGATAGTCAAATAACAGAGCTGACACCATTTAATCAGTTACCACCGACATATTAAACTTGAATAACATGCATTCTTCTACAGATCTACCAGATGGATGAAGATATTAATTAATCCTAGATAATTCTAGAGTGGAAGGATGTAATTGCAGTGCATTTACAAGAAAGAGTTCATCAATGATGTATGTTTGACCTTGGAGGTAAGTGGTAATGCTCTTTAATAGACCAGAGGAATAAGTTGAAAATTCCATATGAGCATAAAATTCTTCTACAAGACTAGGATAAATTGATTTATCATATAAAGAAACCAAGCATTCCCACCCATTATTTTTAAAAATTTCAAACAATTTTGGAAAGCTGTGAAATGTAATGACATTTCCGGGACACATGTTGTGTCTCATAGACCTATACTTTGATTGGGCAGAGGGAGTAGTGAGGTGAGGGACAACATTGGAGAATTGTAACTCAGAGTTTAGAGGAAGAGTTTTTCTTTTGGATGAAAATAAAGTAGACATTATGAGTAGAGATGCAGGAAGGATAGGAGAAAATATTAAACTAAGAAGAGACTACACATAGGAATGCACCATTTTTGAAAGACCTTATATATATATATATATATATATATATATATAGAGAGAGAGAGAGAGAGAGAAAAGAGTAATGATATGTAGCAGGTAATATACACTCAAAAAGGTCAAGTAAAAGTAGCAGTTAATAAACTGATGTTAGAGCAAGTAATAAAGCTACACTAAAAACAGTAACAAGAAACAGGAAGTATTGAAGTGAAACAGTAGAGTAAAAACAATTTAAGATCTGTCATTTAAGAAGGTAGAGAAAACATTTAAAATAAGATATCCACATGTCATGTGAAGATCACGGAGAAGGGAAAATTACAGTCAACCTTAGAATGATTACCAAAACTATAAAGATGTATAATTTAAAACAATTTTGATAAACCACGACAATAAATTATCATTTCAGAAAACAGTTTTCAAAGAGGTAGGTAATTTGAAAGATTTTATCATTTTTATTTCAAATCTTAAGAAAAAGTAGATAGCAGAAATGTAAGAAATTATTCTAGTGGACCTCAGTATCCACACAATATATAAGACAGAAAAAAGTAAACCCAGTGGTCATCAGTATCTACGCAAGTAATAATATATAGAGAGATAGAAAGTTTATACCTGAGTTGGTAGCAATAATATACCAATTTCAGTATGATAAGCTCTTCGTTGTATAAATTTCTCAATGAAAACATCAGCGAGCCCAACAAAGGTGCAAAGTCATATAGATATACATTTATATAGATAGTATATATATATATATATATATATATATATATATACATTACATTTAGCACTTAGGTAATTCCTAGACTAAATGTTTAAGGGAAGAGAGAAGTATTGAAGACTTCTTCTTCATCTTTAACTAAGAAGATCGGTTTGAAAGCTTAGTCTCCGGCTAACTAAGAGAGAAGGGAGAGGACCTCGGAAGAGCTTTCTAGAGAGAGAAGCTCTGAGGCTACATTGAATTAATCCTAAAGAAACTCTAACACTTGAGTTTCTTTAAATAGAAATCTGAAAAGTAAATTACTATTTGATTCACGCAGGAATCACTATTACATTAACTAAAGTAAAAGTAATTTACTAAAGTAAAAGTAAAACGTAAGAAACATTTTACATTTACTTTTACATTGGTAAATGTAAGAAACATTTAACTAAAGTTAAAAACATTTAACTTAAGTAAAAGCAAAAGTTATTCTTTTACTTTTACTTTTACATTTACTAAAGTAAAAGACTTTTGCTTTACGGAAAGCAAAAGCTGAGATGATGGATGGGCCATCACCCTGTCGTGACTTGAAGATGCCTCTGGCGTCTTCTTTGCTGACTAGTCCGCCTCTCTGTCGGGTCTTTTAAGGTCTTTGTTGATCATCTTCTCAGATGAGTCACCATCCCCATACATTTCCACCTTAAAATTTTTATCCAGGAAATAACCCTTTCACCCCCAAAAATTTGGTTTATAAAGAAGGAGAAAAAAAATTTCTACCGAAAATTGGTCAAAATCTTCAAAATTTCTTAGATTTTGTAAAAAAAATTTGTTTAAAAACAAATCAGATGAAATCTGAAACAAGGGATCACTCGATTGGTCCTGATCTATCAGTGAAATCGATCTAAACAGAAGACTTCTTTGTTAACTGTTTAAACAAAAATTCCTTTTCTTGAAGGTCCACTTAAACTCTAACCTTACTTGCCTTGAACACATACCCGTAGATCTAAAGATTCCCTTTAGCCTTACACTGCTCCCAATTGAGACTTACAAACGGCATTAGTCGGGACTTAAGGCGATCTTGGGTGTTTCACGGCGAAGGTCAGGCGATTAAAAGTGGAGCAAGAAAAATAAAAGTTTGAAAAAACATTTAAGTAAACAAATCAAACTGTTTTTAATCAAAACCACCGATAGCATCAAGAACCAACCGTGTGGCTCTGATACCATATAATAGCGGGATAAGTTTTTATTCAGAAAACTTAGACAGAAAAAGAAAAGATTAAGAAAATGATCGGTGAATCGGTAAAGTAATCTCTTTCTTTTATTTATAAACATTTGAGGAAGGGATTACATTAATTCTTAGCCTCAATCGCTGATTAAGCCTACTTAACCCCACTTCATCTAATGTACATAGGTAAGAGAGAAGTAATTGAAGACTTCTTCTTCATCTTTAACTAAGAAGATCGAAGCTAAAAGCTTCGTCTCCGTCTTCGTCTGATATATATTATAATATATATAATATTATATATATTATAATATATATAATATTATATATATATATATATAATATTACATAATAAATAGAGGTCAGTGTTAAAAAATAGGAGAGAACTATAAAAAATGGGTGTTTTAAAAGAAATGCTTTCTGTTGGAACCCTTAACGACAAAAAATTGAAGTGATTGTTGGAAGATGAGCAAAAAAATGGGTTCTGTTTAAAAAAATATATGGCACAAAAAAATGATTTAAAAAAAGTTGGAAAGTTTGAATAAAAATTAGGGTCATTTTTTTAAATATAAGAAAGTAACTGGATTTTAGAAAATAGAGATAAGAGAAGCTATTTAACAAAAGCTGTTGCAAAAAAATTAGAGAGAATTTAGGGTTTTAAAAAATTATAAACAGAACTTACCAGATATTACAGTGGATTTGATGAAGTAGACGAAATGACCAAAAAAAATCAGCGATTGAACTTAATTTGAAACCCTAACCAGAAATTTTTGATCGAGAAACAGAGGAGAATTTACACTTTTATAAATAGTTATACATCAGAAGTTTCATAAATTAAAAACCCTAACCATAAAAATTTTGTAAATAAGTGAACATCAAAATTCACAGATCGAACAAAAATCTAATTTTGAAAATCGAGTTAGAAGCAAGTTACAGTGGAAACCCTAAACGTTTGATCCCTAAAAAAAATTTAGTATCTAAAAACCCTAATCATATAGTTATCATTTTTAGGGTTAGACGAGACGAAGACAGAGATCTTTTGTAGGATGGAATTTTATCGGTCAAAATTAGTTTTTAAGAACAGAACGAGTTTAAAAAAATAGAGTGTATATTTCATAGATCTGAAGATCTTGATGAAGAGTATATTAGAGTGGCTGAAAATCTTAGAACAAAATTTTCAGATCTAACAAAAATTTCATTAGATGAAAGGAAGCGATTTAAAAAAAAATTCTTTGACCGAAATCTTTAAAGTTTTAAAAACTTAAATTAATCGGATCAAAACATTCTTAAGGTATTTGAGAGTCATGATCAGAGGAGAAGAAGGAATGGATACTGGAGATAGACCGATACCGGAGAAAGAGATCAGAGAAAGCAAAGAAGAAGCCAGAGAAGATGAGAGAGAAGAGAGAGATAGTAGGTCGCGTAAGAGAGGAGAGAGAGGGAAGTAAATGAAAAAAATGAATTAAAAAAATACAAAAATTATATATAGTTTGACTTACTTTTGGGATCCAATAGTGGAGAGCTGGCAAAGATTGAGATCAACGGTTAACAAATAATCTGAGTTGTGTTTCTTTTTAGAACATGATCCAAAGGCTGTGATGAAAGCTCAGTATTGATCTAATAGTTCTAGTTCATAATCCATGCACTTTATGATGGTAGAATCTGATTGGTTGGATGAGTGAGACGCGGCTTGGTCAATTTTGACCATTGGATATGCACAATAATTGATGGTGTAGATTTAATCCTTGAATATATATATATATATATAGATATATATATATATATATATACATTAACTTAATGATGATAAAATAAACATTTCCATTTAAATATTGTTAAAATAAAATTATATATTTATATTTATATAAAAAAAATACATATTAACTTAGTAAAAATAAAAATCAAAAAATACTATATATATATATAGTCTATCAAAAAATAATTAAGTGGAAGATAAATTGTAATTCCCCGAATTCCGGTCTATTTTTACACCCGGATTCCATACATCACGATCCCACTTCTTTCCAAACATACATCATTATATAGCTAAATATAACAACATACATTCTCAAATCCCAGGTTCTAATACCTTATAACCTCGTTTATTACAAATAATGATAATTACATTATTCTTTTCATCTTACACGAGTGACTTTTATCCGCCACTAAGGATACATAACAGTTCATTAAACTATTCTATAGTTTAATTACGTTATTCTACATTACAAGTCTTGACTTGATCTTCAGGCTCATTCATGTATTGAATGTCACTTCGTCTGGACACCGATCAACTTGATCTTTATGGGATCCTTAATTTTTTTCTAACATCGTTCGCTGAAAATGTTTTTATTTAAAGCAAGTGTGAGCATTCAATTGCTCAGCAAGTCTTAGCAGTTGAACAAACAACTTTAAGAATTTAAACATTCTTTTAAGACTTCAATAACCAAACAAAGGTTATGAAGCAGCTTGAATAATAGGAATAAACTCTGATTCCTATCATTTTAAAACATTAGTCACATTCACTTTGAAATACTTTCATTATTCTACTTTTTTTTATACACATCATGTCTGGCTAGAATCAATAGCACAGACTTAACAATAATGGTTCATGTATAAATAGAACATTCTTATATTGAATAGTTTAATCATAGAACAGTTTATCTCATAGAAAATTGTGGCACAAGGCCTTATACATTCTGCCACCTTATATAAATATCACACATTTACACATAGACAAAACTTTTCAAGTTCAACATTTGAGAAGTTTAAGAAACTAGCATTCATTTAGAATATGAATGAAGTTAGGAAACTTGCTTCTTGCATGCCTCTGACTTATAGTTTATCTTTGACTGCTTACATGAATCCCTATATAACACATAAGGAAATAGCACATACACCAATTAGTCATATACTTGACTTTATGCATTGGTTTACTTAACTTTACTTCTTAGGGTTCGCGTTCTTGTAATCTAAGTTTATGCGACCAACTTCCTTTACTGATTTACGGCTTCATAACATATGAAGATGTCTTACTCATACGATCATCATCTTTGATGATTTATATTCTTATCTTCTTCTTATAACTCTCCTAGGACTCAGCACACATCGTGTCTTTGCTAGTAGTCCATATGGTACTACGAGTGGTTTCCCACAAATAACCAACAAACAAGTTCCCATCTGATCTACACTATCATCACAGTGAGTTAGATTGGTTATCAGTTTCGTATATACCTCCGCTCTCTAAAGGAATTTTTTAGCCTAGCTCCCATATGTCAACCATCAAAGGTTACGATTGTACTACAACCTAAACTCATCTTAACTTATCCAAACCATTAAGACTATAATGTTCCTTAAGTTAATTTATTATTCCTTATGGATTTCTGGCAACTAAATGCCATACCTCATGATTTATTCTTTATTGTCTAAGTCATACAGTCTTTTGTATACTCGAAACGATCATTCCATATTCATTTTACGCATTCATAGCGTTAAGCATTTTACATTACCTTATTCTTATCTTATAACGTCCGGTTCATCGACTCGAAATGTCATCCAAGTTAATCATTCACTCGGCTTCTTTACGTTAAATGTCATTATCTTTAATTCAGTTCTTCACCGTTCACATGTTTAATCATTGGTCTTCATTACCCTATGGTCAAACCATACACGGGGTGTAGGTTCTGCCCATTTAATATTCGCGTACACTCAACCTTCACATTGGTTAAAGTGTTTAACGATTACATTTCATTCTAACATTCTCAATCCGACTCACATTCGTCTTTCATTAATCTTATTACCGTTCGTTACGGCTTTCTTGATAAATCATGTCTTACTTACTTCTTTTGTTATCCATTATATGAATCCCACATTCATTATTCTTTCTTAATGTCAAAGCCATATTGTTCGTTGTATGCTAAGACCGATCGCTCATCGCAACAGCGTTGCATTCATCTTCTTTGTCTTTTAATCTTGTTCAATCTTTTCGTTCAACCTTTAATAAAGGTTTAAATTACTTGATTAAGTGTTACTTTAGGTGAACAATATGTTCTTTATCTTTCCTTACACTTTACCCAAGAGTTGAGCAGTTAAAAGCTCTTCTCTGGGCTTTGCCCTACACCGGCGTTGCGGCATCGGTTCCTTGTCTTTCTCTCGCGCTGCAGCGCTACTCAGTAGTAGCTGATAGCCCGGGCTGGCGCTGCTACTCCGCCTCCCAAGGCTTAACTGGCGCTGCGACACCAAGCCTAAAACATTGAAAATTTTTCTAAGTCTTGTATTATTTTGAGACGCTTACTTAACAATCTCATAACTTATTCATTATAACTTGGAATGAGGTTGTTCCAAAGCTATTCTCTTCCTTATCTTACATACTTCAATTCCACTCATACATAAATTTATTTTGAATCCGTTAACATGCCATTCAATTGGCTTAAATTTCATTACTCGTTCATTTTACGTTATTAATGTCTTTCGTTCGTTCGTCCGTAATTCGGTCATTCGAATTCAGAACTCGTTCGTTCTTGAGTCCGTGACTCATATTTTCTATGTTTCCCTACCTTCTTATAAAAATCTACACATTCGGGTTCTTTTACATACTTTCTACTTCTCATTCGTCTTTTACGAAATTTTTGCCATAACTTCATTATAGCTAAGTTTTAATCCGTTCTTCATGAACGTTTCTATCGTTCCTAACCAAGCATTAAGAAACTAACTTATACACGATGGTTTTAAATTTGTCCATCAACAACAAATTATACTACGATGGTTTTAAATTTGTCTATCAACAACGTTCTTCGTGTTCTTCGCGTTCTTCGTTAGTTCTTCATTTTTAATCGATATTTTGATTACGATTTCACTTTTTCTTGGAATTTCATGTTATAAAACACCATTCCTTACTTATTTCACCGAATCGTTCATATGATTCATTCGGATCATTCAAATTCATTACAAAACTTATACTTAAGAAATTTATAAACTAAACTTCTAATTCTTATTTCTTCTTCTTCTTATGATTTCAACCATATGAAAATCATTATTAACATATTTTACTTCTATTCTCATTAAGTTATGTTTTTAACATATAAAACTTAAAGAAAATTTATATAGAAGTTAGGTTTTGGATTACCTTTCTCCTTTAATCTCCTTCCGTTGGACAAAGTTTGCACACGAGCAAGCTTTTCCTCCTCCTTTTCCTTCCCATCCGAACTCTCTCTCTCTCTCTCTCAAGTGTTGGTGATTTTCAAAATCACCAACAAATATTTAAGCTCTCATTTTATAGATTTTCAAAGCTAGGGGTAAAATAGTCATTTTGCCCCAAAGGTTACTATTCAAATCTCCTTACTATTCATGAAGCTTCTCTTGGAAGCTTCGTGGTTCCGTCTTTCGGGATTCATCTGACAGTTTTAAAAACTGCGATTCTCGGAATCCAAATATTTTTGGATATTTCGTTTTTTCTTTACCGATTAACGTTTATGTATTCTTCGGATCTCCAAAAAACTGAAAAACACTTTTTGACGTTAAGCATTTTCCTTCACGTTTTCTCCTAACATAGTTAAACAAATGAAAAGTATATAATAGTACTTTTTGTCATTTTTATTTCATCCCATTTCTGCACATTTTTCGAAAAAATCTTTTATAGGCTTACTTAACTTTTCACGATATATTATCATCAAATCTTTCGATGGAATGTCATTTCAATATACCGAACTCTCGGAAAGGCTTAGGTTATTCAAATCCTAACCCTTAGGGTTTCGTCAAGTGAATAGTGTCTATTTCGTCTTTTCCTCAGAAATATTTTTGTTCCTGGAAAAATTTTATTTTTGTCTTGAAAATTCTTACTCGTTTAGTCTAGCTCGTAGCCAGAATCCGCCCGTATTATAATCATCCTAGGTTTTAGAATGATTAATAAACACATAACACATAATATTATTAATAAAAATTCATTTTAATAATAACTATTTCTTTAAATCTTAAATTCTGGACAATCCAATTTTTCGAGTTGTCACATTCTTCCTCCCTTATAAAAATTCTTTCCTCAGAATTTCTAAAACAACACCCATACCCGGGTCATCACATTCACCCCTTCTTCACAGAATTTTGACCCCAAAATTTTAGCTTACCCTTCTTCTCAACTTCTCTTCAAAGAAGTTCTATCTTTCAAACATTCCCTAACCTTCATAACTTATCAAGAATTATGAAGTAGAATGAATAACAAGGAATATTAGAATTTCTTTAAAACATTTCATACTTTTGTTGAGGGGTGTTGGGTAAAATCTAATTACGCACAACACGCAAGTATACGTGGTCAACAAGTAATAAAGTGAAAGTGGAGTATCGTTCCCACAGAGAAATTAGTAAGAATTTAACCTTCACAATTACCAGTTTTCTATTAATCCCAATTTTATTAAACTATCCAAATTAATGATTAAAATTATAAATTCTCAATTATTAAAAATACTAAAATCGCAAAACAATCACAAATCGCAAAAACTAAATTTCTAAACAAATATCGGAGAATTAGGCTTACAACTTCACCCTAAGCTTCACTCTGGTTATTATCCTTTGTTCCAATTTAATTTACTATCCCAGTTTATTAATCAAGAACACGAAAGTAGAATTAGCCACCTCTCGATGCACTAACACCGTATTAACTAAAATCCACAATTAAGATAGAATTAAGTTAAACACCTTAATTAACTAACTCACTATATCTCTATGTGAATTACAATCAAAGAAGGTTTAAGTTCAAGTTCTCTATCCGATTACATGCGATGTTAAGCATATCTCTACCCTAACATTCATCAAGATTCTATTCATTCACAGAATTCAAGAACACATGTTATATTAACTAAGTCTAGACTCATACTTCCTCTCTCGAATCCATTCAAGTCCACAAAGAATTATTGAGCAGGCAATTCATAAATTCAAACACAAATTAATATAGATAAACTGGATAATAACTTATTAAACTGAAAATCAAAGTTATATAATCATCGTTTCACTTAAAGATCAATCATAAGCCTAAAAAGTAATTTAGTTCATCATAAATGAAATAAACACTGAATAAATTAAAGATATCATCCTTTCAATTACAAATAACCTAAAAGAAAAGAATAAATCTAGAATCACCCTTTCCTTCAGCTCAATTTGCAATTGATATGAAAATTCCTTCAAAATCTTCTTTCCAATGCTTGCTCTGAAAATTCTGTATTCTTGTTCTCTGTTGATTGTCTTCTGATCTCTTTCTCTCTCAATCTTATTTTTTTCATTGGATATATCACTAAGACTTGTATTCTGATTGAAAATCCTTGCTAATACATGTCCTAAACCATCACAAATACTAACATAGCAATCTTTGAAACCAACTGAATAACTTCATAATCGGACCCACCTGGTGTGGTATTTCTTCTAATTAGCCCCCAAAGTGAGCATAGCTCTGTCTTGAGTATTGGACCCCACTTACCATGAAAGTCTGTAAAACTTAAAATGCCCACCACAAGCGGGCATACCTTCTGCTAGTTGGTCATGTAATGCTTTAAATTTGCTAAGTTATTGCCATAATTGCACCCCTTTTATGATCAAATGCCACACCACCAAACCTACACACTAAATAACAATAAACACATAAAATAAGACATAAATGCAAGGAATTAACATTGATTAAGCTTGAATTAGGAACCGATTCACGGGTATAAAACCCACTTATCAAAATCCCCCAAACTTAAACTGTTCTAGTCCTCGAGCACAAAATAAAACAAACATGCTATACAATGAAATGCAATGATATATAATGCATCTAATCTAAAATGCCTATGAATCCAACAGTGTCATATAATGAAATTATTCCTCTGGCCTCAGAGAAATCAAGAAAACACTCCAACACTTCATATCAAAACTAATCAATAATTCTATATTAATCCTCGAATCTTAAACCATTATCACTGGTATAGTGTGTGTGTGTGATCAACATCCGTGCTAACTAATAGAGATTCAAATTAAATACATAACCAATTTCTTATAAGGAATCATACAGAGTAAACTCAAAAAGTTCAAACACAGACGAGTTCCAACTAAAACTAAGCAATCACCGCTATCAAGAGTTCACAAAGGGTACTTATGCTTTATTTTTATTCATATATATATATATATATATATATATATATATTTCCACGGGGGCATTTTTTGCACTTATTTCCTGTATTCTTTTTAGATAAACTGACTGTGCAATGTCTCATTCCATTAGGCTAACAGTGCTACCCCTTAGCGAGCTTTCGACCAACGACTCCCAGACCATATAAGACCCTAGGGCACCAAGTGTAGAGATACTCCCTCGGGCGTACTTGCTCAAGTAACAAAGGCCCCGAAACAAGACTAGCCACAAATTTATTTATTTTATTATCTATATATATATATATATATATATATATGGCTTCCCCACATTTCTCCCCCCAAAACTTAGGTTTTTGACTAATTCTTTGTCTTCACCGCCTATCCTTGTCATTTTCTCATTTACACTAACATTATCCTTTAGAAACCCTTTATGTATCAATTTGAATAAAAATCAGCCGACACATATGTTATTAGCGTGCTATCCTTTTTATATCAGTTTCAAACAAGAACAAGATCCAATTCATAACAGAAACTACATCAAGGCTCTAATAATCAGAATTGTACTTGTCGACTTAATCATAATCTCATCATCCGCCAAAATAAAATGAATTACAACAACTGTTGGACATATTCAAAATTAACACAATATTTAACTAAATTTTATATATATATATATATGTGTGTGTGTGTGTGTGTGTGTGTGTGTGTGTATGGTAACATAACATGAGTGCAACAATAAATAAAAACTATTTATGCAACAATAATTAAACACTATTTTTGCTCCTAAGCTATTATGCAACTATATGATTACATGAATGCAACATTTGATAATCCTAAAACTAACAATGAACTACTATATGCAATCCTAACTAATGAATGCAAACATGGAAACATGAAATTAAAACCCCCCTACAATGCCCTCATTGTATAGATATAGCAATAAAAATATGAAGACTTCCTTATACTCACTTAAGCCTGGGGTGGTGGTGTGTGTTCTTCTTCATCAGAGTCACTTGGTGGAAATCGTGGCAGTTAGGATGGCTGTTGGTATGGGAATTGAGTAATGGTATTGAAGCTTTATAGCATCGCGTTCAATGAGGCGAATGATAGTTTCATGGCTTCAAACATGTGGTCCTGCCTCGCTGCGAGTCGCTGCATCTCTCTATATGCTATCTTATTTTGCTCATCCACTTAACGTTGAAAGTTGAAGAACTGATGACTAGATATAGATTCGGCCTGCGGTGGTGCCTCTGTTCCTTCATCTCCCATTGGTGCCGCCTTCTGGAACTCATCGTCCTTCGAGCTGTCGGAAGCATCAGCCTCATCCTCCAAAGCAGATGGAAATATAAAGCCTAATCCTCTAGGATGTGACTCGCCTCTGGGCCATACCACATACCGTGCAATCATTCTTGAATCCAAAGTCTGAAGTGGCATTTGAGTGATCTCATCATCCGACCATCGAACTCCCGCTTGCCTACATAACCCATAAATAAGTGATGGGTGTGGCAAGCCGCGCGAGAATTGTCCTCGTAAGCACCGTCGAATTGAAAAACTGATTATCGCCCCGACGTCGATGATGGAATCTTATACAATGGCATACAAGAGCACTGCCTTCTCCTTCGTCACGTCGGACGTGTGTGTGGATGGAAATAATTTGGCGCACAAGAATGTATACCATATCTTGCCATATCTGCTGAGATCCTTGCTGTGAAAAATCGTGCATCCTTTGTGACCTTTGATCCATGTGGTACGTGGTTTTGTCATTTTCGTCATAATAACCTCGTAATACGGATCATGATCATGTAAATGAGCATACTGGCAATGTCTAGGCACCCTTAACTGATAGTATGTGTTGATGGCATCGACATTGAATGGGACTAATCTTCGCCACACAAAAGCGTTGAAAGGGGCCTTGTCCTCGGTGTTAGCATAAAATTCTTTGACCACACTTACAACGGAGGCCTCGGGTTCCTCCGTGAACTTGTTCCACCCTTTCTGATATGTCGACGTGGTCCGGTGCCAACCCCCGCTCTGGTGTGAGAGATTTTGACACCATGTAATCATAATGGTCAGCGGCGGCGACACTTATGAATTTACGTCAGTCGAAGGTTCGTGATGGTGGTGTTGTTCCGGAACTCTCTCCCTGTTGCCTCTTTGATGTGGGTTTAGATGCCATTGAATTCAGGAAGCCTTAACAACAATATTCCCCCCCCCCCCCCAAACTTCACTCAGACAATCTGTCGAACACTTGGTGTGCATAATGTTTTATCCCCCAAATTTAATGATTTTGCTTCTAATATAGTGATAGGAAAGGAGGAATTGGAAGACAAAGTGCTCACTCTCAATTGTTGTATAACTTCCCTCCAAAAAGAACCCTAATTCGTAGCTTTCTAAGTTTGAGTAGTGAAATTGGGTTATGAGGGAATTTATAGGAATGGTGTGATGGAGAGGATTATGGGTTAGAGTAATGGATTGAAGTAGTGGGTGTGTGTATTAATGAAGTGGGATGTATATTGTAACTTGCCAAAACGTGGGTATATGAAGATGTAGGTGTGGTGGGAATGGGAGTTTTAGTTGGGAAGGAGAAGTAGTAGGCAACAAGATGCAACTGCCGAAAAAATATGATGCTTGAAAAATATGAAACTAAGTAGACTGGGTATATGAAGATGTGGCGGTAGCTTAAAAATGTCAAATGCCCCATACGGCCCGCCTCTGTTAATAGAATTAAGACCCCCACCCCGGCGGGGGTGTTATGCTTTAAATACCCCACCTGGCAGGCATGTCATCGTTAATCGGGTGTGTGAAGAACCCCACCTTACGTGAGCGTGTAGTTTGTAATTGGCCTTTGATTTGCTTATTTTTACTTCCTTAATGCCACTCTTTGCTCCTTAAATCATCAATTAATACCTTCATTACCTGGTCATTATGAAAACATAATTATCATTAGATCTTGCACAAATTAAGAATGAGAGATTAGATTATCTAGAACAATACAACTTTATATCTACATAATGAACTTATTTATATCCTAATTATTACTCTAAACTCTAATCTAACTAGGACGAATAAAAATATGAAGAATAAAAGTACGATTGGGTTGCCTCCCAATTAGCGCTTGATTTTAAGTCGTTCAGCCTGACTACTCCCTGTTTATGGTACGTTGGATAATGTGATTATGATAACATCCATGTTGGATTCGCCACCCCAATAATGCTTCAACCTTTGACCGTTGACCTTGAACGTTTCTAATGGATCCCTACTGTAGAGTTAAACGGTGTCGTATGAGAAAACTTTTTTAATGGTAAATGGGCCTGACCATTGTGATTTTAGCTTTCCTGGGAACAACCTCAACCTTAAGTTGAACAGTAGTACTGATTTCCCCGGCTCAAATGTTCTTTGTATGATTTTCTGGTCGTGCCATTTCTTGACCTTTTCTTTGTATAACTTCGAGTTCTCGTAAGATTGAAGTTGGAATTCATCAAGCTCATTTAGCTGAAGTAGTCTCTTTTCACCCACAGCTGCTTGATCGAAGTTCAGTTTCTGAATAGCCCAATAAGCTTTGTGTTGTAACTCCACAAGCAGGTGACATGCTTTCTCATAGACCAATTGATATGGTGACATACCAATTGGTGTTTTATATGCAGTTCGGTAGGCCCATAGTGCATCGTCTAATCTGAGAGAGCAGTCCATTCTAATCGGGTTCACCACCTTTTCCAAGATTCTTTTTACCTCCCGGTTTAAAACTTCAACTTGCCCACTTGTTTGGGGATGATATGCCGTCGCCACCTTATGGTTGACCCCATACTTCGCCAAAAGAGCTGTAAATGATCTATTGCAAAAGTGACTACCTTTATCACTTATAATTGCTCTTGGTGTGCCAAATCTTGTAAAGATATTCTTTTGCAAGATTTTGAAGACCACTTTGGCATCGTTAGTTGGGAGTGCTACGGCTTCAACCCATTTTGATACATAGTCAACCACAAGTAATATGTACTGATTGTTAAATGAGGAAGGGAATGGCCCCATAAAATCCATGCCCCATACATCGAAAATCTCCACTTCTAAGATTGTTTGTAGTGGCATCTCATTCCTTTTCGATATGTTTCCCACCCTTTGGCATTTATCACAGCTTTTTATGAACTGGTGGGCATCTTTAAATAATGTAGGCAAATAAATCCGGCTTGAAGAACTTTCGCCGTTGTTCTCTCAGTACCGTAATGTCCCCCGTATGCAGACAAATGACATTCATGCAAAATATTATTCACCTCGCTATAGGGCACACACCTTCTAATCATCTTGTCGGCGCACTATTTAAATAGGTATGGCTCATCCCACGTATACCACTTGACGTCATATAGGAATTTCTTTTTTTGCTGGCGTATAAGATCAGGGGGAAGTATATTGCTCACTAGATAGTTGGCGAAGTCCGCATACCATGGGAATTCTGCATTGACTCTAAATAATTGTTCATCTGGAAATGAATCATTAATTACACATTTATCCTCATCATCTTTACCCTGATTTTCTAGTCTTGATAAATGATCTGCAACTTAATTTTTCGTCCCCTTTCTATCTTTTATTTACAAGTCAAATTCCTGTAGAAGGAGAATCCATCTGATAAGGCGTGGCTTAGTATCTTTCTTTGAGATTAGGTATCGAATGGCTGAGTGATCCGTATAAACTACAACCTTTGTTCCGATTAAATATGCCCGAAATTTATCGAAGGCATATACTACTGCAAGCAATTCCTTTTCCGTAGTTGTGTAATTCATTTGGGTCTCCGTGAGTGTCTTACTTGCATAGTATATGGCATGAAATACCTTCTCTCGGTGTTGGCCAAAGACAGCCCCAACCGCATATTCACTTGCATCACACATTAACTCAAACAGCATTGTCCAATCCGGTGCGACGATAACTGGGGCTATAGTTAATTTCTTCTTCAATAGCTCGAATGCTAATTTACAACCCTCATCAAACTTAGAAACTGAATCCTTCTCTAAAAGATTGCACAATGCTTTTGCAATTTTAGAGAAGTCTTTTATAAATCTCCTGTAGAACCCAACATGTCCCAAAAAACTACGTATTCCCTTAACTGAAGTTGGTGGTGAAAGCTTTTCAATCGTTTCCAGCTTTGCTTTATCAACCTCTAATCCTTTTGCTGAAACCTTGTGACCCAAAATTATGCCTTCCTCAACCATGAAGTGGTACTTTTCCCAGTTAAGTATCAGATTTGTTTCTGTGCATCTCTCTTTAACACCATCACCAAGCTCTCCAAACATGTATCAAAATTGTCTCCATAGATAGAAAAGTCGTCCAAGAAGACTTCCACATTCTTCTCCACCATGTCCGAGAAGATGGTCATCATACACCGTTGGAAGGTAGCAGGTGCATTACACAAGCCGAAGGACATTCCCCTGAATGCGAATGTGTCGTATGGACACGTGAAAGTTGTCATCTCTTGATCTTTCGGAGCAATAACTATCTGATTATACCCTGAATACACATCCAGTAAGTAGTAAAATTCGTGGCCCGCCAATCTATCCGACATCTGGTCAATAAAAGGCAAATGGAAATGGTATTTTCGGGTTGCCTTATTCAATTTTCTGTAGTCCATGCAAACCCTCCATCCAGTTACTGTCCTCGTCGGATTTAGTTTGTTGTCATCATTTTGTACCACGATCATTCCTCCTTTTTTAGCACACACTGCACCGGACTGACCCACTTACTATCGAAAATTGGGTAGATGATACCGACGTCCAACCATTTCAGTATTTCTTTCTTCACAACTTCCTTCATAATTGGGTTGAGCCATCTCTGTTGCTCCACCGTTGGCTTTGCATCCTCTTCCATCAGAATTTTGTGCATGCAAAAGGATGGGCTGATTCCCTTGATATCTGCGATTGTCCATCCTATAGCCTATTTATGTTCTATAAGCACCCTCATCAACTTACTTTCCTGTAATTCGTTAAGCGCAACAGAAATAATAACATGTAAAGTATTAGAATTACCTAAATACGTATACCTGAGGTGTTTAGGTAATGGCTTTAGCTCAAGGGCAGGTGACTCTTCCAATGATGGTTTCATTCTTTTTGCGGCTCTTTCCTCCGTGTGCAATGGTTCAAAGGGTGCTTTAAATCTGCTAACTCGTGGTAAGGAGTCTAACATCTGCAAGTAATCCACAAATTTTGGATCATCTAAATCTTCATCTCCCAATAATGTCATTTTTAATGGACCATTAACCAAACTTTTACCCATGTCTTCACTGATTATCTACTCAATGATATCCATCCTAAAACACTCTTCTTCGTCCATAGGGAATTTCATGGCCTTGAAAACATTAAACTTTACTTCTTAATCTTGGACCCTCATAGTTAGTTCACCTTTTTATACATCGATGAGTGTCCTACCCGTAGCCAAAAATGGTCTCCCTAGGATAATTGGGATATTCTTATCTTCCTCAAAATCCAGAATTATAAAATCCACTGGGAATATAAATTTGTCAACCTTGACCAATATGTCCTCCACAATGCCTCTCAGATATATGACTAACATATCCGCTAACTACAATGAGATGTTCGTAGGCTTTGGAGCAGGTAGACCTAATTATGTATACATTGATAATGGCATAAGGTTTACACTTGTTCCCAAATCACATAAACACTTGTTGAACACTGTGTTCCCAATTATGCATGGAATGGTAAAACTCCCCGGATCTTTCAACTTTGGTGGCAATTTTCGCTGTAACACTGCACTACACTCCTCTGTTAATGCCACTATTTCAAAATCTTCCAACTTCTTCTTCCTAGACAGAATACCTTTCAAAAATTTTGCATAACTTGGCATCTGCTCTAGGGCTTCTGCGAAAGGGATGTTAATCTGAAGTTTCTTAAACACTTCCAAAAATTTTACGAACTGTTTATCTAATTTCTGCTTTTGGACTCTCTACTGAAACGGCAGTGGAGGATACACAACTAGCTTGTCATCTAACTTTGTTTGCTCAACTTGCTTTTCCTCACCCTATTTTTCCTCAACCACTTTGTCATATGGTCTAACTGAATTTTTTGCACTTTTTCCATCTAAATGTTATCCACTTCTCAACATGATTGTCTGACACTGTTCGTGATTTCCCTTCGGATTTCTTTCGGTGTCACTCGGTAGAGTCCCTTGTGGTCTATTATTTAATGCTAAGGCAATTTGCCCCATCTGATTTTCTAGATTCTTGATGGCTATCTCTTGCAAGTTCATGGCCATTGCTTGGTTTTTGATAGCTACCTCATTGCTTGTTATATACTTTGACAACAACTCCTCTAAATCTGATTTCCTTTCTTGGTGTTGAGTTGGTTGTTGTTGTTGATTCTCGAAATCTGGGGATAAGATGGTCGTGGAGCTTCTTGATCTTGATTATTACTCCACAAAAATTTGGGTGATTCTATTCCCAGTTGTATGTATTTTGGTACATATTCTGTGGAATCCTGTTGTAGCTACCCACAAATTTCACTGACGCTGGGTTGATTGCACATTGATCTGTCGGATGTTCACCCACACACAATTCACAAATAACTGCAACTTGTTGTGTCTGAACCCCTGACAAAGCATCCAACTTCTTAGAGAGTGTTGAAATCTGCGCAGCTATTGCCGTCACTCCATCTAACTCTAACACTCCAGCTGCCTTTGCCTGTGTCAACCTTGCCATGGACCACTGGTAGTTGTTAGCTGCCATTGTTTCTATTAACTCGTATGCCTATTCATAACTCTTTGCCATAAAAGCTCCACCCGAAGCTGCATCTATACTAGTTTTGAGATTTCCGTTCAACCCATTATAGAATGTGTTCATCTGCAGCCATTTGGGTAATCTGTGATGTGGGAACTTTCGGAGCAACTCTTTATATCTCTCCCATGCTTCATATAGTGATTTCCCATGCTGCAGTTCAAACATGGTAAACTCATTTCTCAATTTTGCCGTCTTTGCTGGTTGGAAAAATTTTGCTAAGAATTTTTGAGCGAGGTCTTCCCATTTAGTTATTGATCCCGGTGGTAGAGAATGTAACCAACTCTTTGCCTTGTCCCGTAAGGTGAATGGGAACAAGCGAAGCCTAACTGCGTCATCCGACACCCCATTATACCTAAAAGTGTCACAAATCTCCAGAAAGCTGACTAAGTATTCGTTCGGATAATCATTTGCCAAACCCCTAAACTAAACCGAATTTTGAATCATCTGAATAGTCCCAGGCTTGATTTCAAATGTGTTCGCGGCTATAGCAGACCTGGTGATACTCGACTGTAACTCGGTCACCTTGGGTGTAGCAAAGTCCCTCAATGCTTTCTGATCTTCGGCAACCATTGCTTCTTCTTTTTCAGAGTTTTCGTAGTCTTCTCTTGTTTCCTTGATCCACTTACTTAGCCTTTGAAACCGTTTCTCAATGTCATCCTTAAAAGGAAAGCAAGTCTGGATTTTTGGATCGTGTTTACATAAACCAACTTCAAAAACCTGAAATAAAACGAACAAAACAAAAATAAAAATGTTTAAGTAAAACTGGACTAATTAAACTGATATCGTAAAATATTAAAATCTATACTAATATTTCCCCGGCAACGGCGCCAAAAACTTGTTGGGTAAAATCTAATTGCGCACAACACACAAGTATACGTGGTCAACAAGTAATAAAGTGAAAGTAGAGTATCGTTCCCACAGAGAAATCAGTAAGAATTTAACCTTCACAATTACCAGTTTCCTATTAACCCCAATTTTATTAAACTATCCAAATTAATGATTAAAATTATAAATTCTCAATTATTAAAAGTACTAAAATCGCAAAACAATCACAAATCGTAAAAACTAAATTTCTAAACAAATATTGGAGAATTAGACTTACAACTTCACCCTAAGCTTCACTCTGGTTATTATCCTTTGTTCCAGTTTAATTTAATATCCCAATTTATTAATCAAGAACACAAAAGTAGAATTAGCCACCTCTCGATGCACTAACACCGTATTAACTCAAATCCACAATTAAGATAGAATTAAGTTAAACACCTTAATTAACTAACTCACTATATCTCTATGTGAATTACAATCAAAGAAGGTTTAAGTTCAAGTTCTCTATTCGATTACATGTGATGTTAAGCATATCTCTACCTTAATATTCATCAAGATTCTATTCATTCACAGAATTCAAGAACACATGCTATATTAACTAAGTCTAGACTCGTACTTCCTCTCTCGAATCCATACAAGTCCACAAAGAATTGTTGATTAGGCAATTCATAAATTCAAACACAAATTAATATAGATAAACTGGATAATAGCTTATTAAAATGAAAATCAAAGGTACATAATTATCGTTTGACTTAAAGATCCATCATAAGCCTAAAAAGTAATTTAGTTCATCATAAATACTGAATAAATTAAAGATACCATCCTTTCAATTACAAATAAACTAAAAGAAAAGAATAAATCCAGAACCACCCTTTTTCGTTAGCTTAATTTGCAATTGATATGAAAAATCCTTCAAAATCTTCTTTCCAATGCTTGCTCTGAAAAAATTTGTATTCTTGTTCTCTGTTGATTGTCTTCTAATCTCTCTCTTTCTTAATCTTATTTTTTTTTCATTGGATATATCACTAAGACTTGTATTCTGATTGAAAATCCTTGCTAATACACGTCCCAAACCATCACAAATACTAACATAGCAGTCTTTGAAACCAATTGAATAACTACATAATCCGGACCCCCGCCCCGGCGGGGGTGTTTCTTCACAATTAGCCCACCCCGGCGGGGGTGTAAGGCTTAAAAACGCCCGCCTCGACGGGCATACCTTCTGCTAGTTGGACAGGTAATGCTTTAAATTTGCTAAGTTATTACCACAATTGCACCCCTTTTATGATCAAATGCCACACCACCAAACCTACACACTAAATAACAATAAATACGTAAAATTAGACATAAATGCAAGGAATTAACACCGATTAAGCTTGAATTAGGAACTAATTCGCAGGTATAAAACCCACTTATGAAGGGGTCAAATCGACCATGAACTCTTACTAGGTTTAACAACATTTCGCCGTAACCCTTCTTTCACGATCAGTTTACAATCACCAAGAAAGTAAACTACCTCTTTCATACGTAGGCGATCAACCCATCATATAACCCCATTTCAGGGTATGTTCACCTAAGACTTAATCATTAGATTCCATACCAAAGAAATTTGGTTTGGCACAACTTCTCAAAGAAAGCTCGATTTTCTTTTAAACATGACATACCATTTTTCTTAGCCGAATCAAATAGCTTAGACCATACCAACAAATTGGATATCAACTTGAAACATTTGTCTAGTCAAATCAATTGACATCGACTACTCTTTAAATTCCTTTAGTAATACATCAAAACATTTTATGACGTCATGATACCATACTTTTCACAGTACGTTGAGGACTTCGTCAGTTTATGACTTCGTCATTATACATCATACCATAATGGGTTGTTGATCCTAAGATCATATCCAACACTAGGTTCAATTGCATTAATAACTCCATTCTTTTACCATCTTTGTATCAAATGCACTTGATGATATAAAATTCATTTTGATATTTCAAATCAATTTCTGTCTAGCCGAAACAATTAGCAGAGACATATAAAGAATAGTTCTTTTAAAATCTATTGGTTCCAAAAGTTGAACCAATTCTTTCCATTTTAAAATGTACACATAAGCACGATTTTAATAAACTTCGAAATCTAGTATAGCTAGATGACTTGGAATAACCTATTTCTCTATCTTCCTTCATTCTCTTACTTGTGACAATACTTAATCTTCTCTAGCACCTTCAATGCTAAGCATATTGAAACTAACGCGTTTCCAGTCTAAACATTCTTATACCTTAGTATAGTACATCCACTTACCACACTTTATGTGTTTAAGAACTTATCTTCGCAATATGTAATCCAAGAACAAATCAAGGACTATCTATATGCTTAGGGCTCAGAAACATAGCATATAACTATGAGTCACAAACTTTTCATAAGTATGAGTTTCAAGAACTCGCACCTAACTTATCATTCTTTTACATATTAAGCATATACATGAGAAAAGATTAACCTTCTCGTCATATACATATTGATAGCGCAATATATTCCAATTATTATCACTATAATAAGCTAAGCAGTTGTTACACTACAGCACAAACCTCCGGTCCATAACAGAGGTTCATACAACTCAGCTATCACATGAGTCCTCAATTGAAATTTTACAACTTCTAATTTTTCTCTTTACTTAATACAAATCTTCTTTAATTCGTATGTTATCCTTTACAACTCAATTTGAGTTCTTCTTCGCATACTACTTCATAGTATCATTCATTTATAGTATTATTTATAAATCATCCATCGTTTAACAGAATATCTGTTATTACAATTTATTATGATCATGTAGTGATCTTCTTCCTTAATCATTTAACTCAACGATCTTCTTATCCTTCTCTCTATGATTATAGCCTTAGGTACTCATACCTAAGGTTTATAAACTATCAGCTCTGATACCACTTTATAACGCCCTGAAATTCGGTCTATTTTCACACCCGAATTCCGTACGTCACGATCCCACTTCTTTCCAAACATATATCATTATATAGCTAAATATAACAACATTCATTCTTAAATCCCAAGTTCTAATACCTTATAACCTCGTTCATTATAAATAATGATAATTACATTATTCTTTTCATCTTACACGAGTGACTTTTATCTGCCACCAATGATACATAACAGTTCATTAAACTATTCTATAGTTTAATTACATTATTCTACATTACAAGTCTTGACTTGATCTTCAGGCTCATTCATGTACTGAATGGCACTTTGTCTGGATACCGATCAGCTTGATCTTTATAGGATCCTTAAGTTCTTTCTAACATCGTTCGCTGAAAATGTTTTTATTTAAAGCAAGTGTGAGCATTACATTGCTCAGCAAGTCTTAGCAGTTGAACAAACAACTTCAAGAATTTAAACATTCTTTTAAGACTTCAATAACCGAACAAAGGTTATGAAGCAGCTTGAATAATAGGAATAAACTCTGATTCCTATCATTTTAAAACATTAGTCATAATGACTTTGAAATACTTTCATTATTCTACTTTTTTTTCATACACATCATGTCTGGCTAGAATTAATAGCACAGACTTAACAATAACGGTTCATGTATAAACAGAACATTCTTATATTGAACAGTTTAATCACAGAATAGTTCATCTCATAGAAACACCGAAGTGTTAAAATTGTGGCACAAGGCCTCATACATTCTACCACCTTGTACAAATATCACACATTTGCACATAGACAAAACTTCTCAAGTTCAACATCTGAGAAGTTTAAGAAACTAGCATTCATTTAAAATATGAATGAAGTTAGGAAACTTGCCTTGCATGACTCTGACTTATAGTTTATCTTTGAACTATTTACCGCAATCCCTATATAACATATAAGGAAATAACACATACACCAATTAGTCATATACTTGACTTTACGCATTGGTTTACTTAACTTTACTTCTTAGGGTTTGCGTTCTTATAATCTAAGTTTATGCGACTAACTTCCTTTACCAATTTATGGTTTCATGACATACGGAGATGTCTTACTCATACGATCATCAAAGATTCTTATCTTCTTCTTATAACTCTCTTAGGACTCAATACACATCGTGTCTCTTCTAGTAGTCCATATGGTACCCTGAGTTGTTTCCCACAAACAACCAACAAACAAGTTCCCGTCTCATTTACACTGTCATCACAGTGAGTTAGATCAGTTGCCAGTTTCATATAATACCTCCTCTCTCTGAAGGAATTTTTTAGCCCAACTCCCATATGTCAACCATCAAAGGTTACGATTATACTACAACCTAAACTCATCTTAACTTATCCGAATCATTAAGACTATAATGTTCGTTAAGTCAATTTCTTATTCCTTATTGCTTTCTGGCAACTAAATGCCATACCTCATGATTCATTCTTTATCGTCTGAGTCATACAGTCTTTTGTATACTTGGAACAATCATTCCATATTCATTTTACGCATTCATAGCGTTAAGCATTTTACATTACCTTATTCTTATCTTACAACGTCCGTTTCATCAACTCGAAATGTCATCCAAGTTAATCAGTAACTCGGCTTCTTTACGTTAAACATCATTTTCTTTAATTCAGTTCTTCACCGTTCATAGGTTTAATCATTGGTCTTCATTAGCCTGTGGTCAAACCATATATGGGGTGTAGGTTCTTCCCGTTTAATATTCGCGTACACTCAACCTTCACGTTGGTTAAAGTGTTTAACGATTACATTTCATATTAACATTCTCTATCTGACTCACATTCGGCTTTCATTAATCTTATTACCGTTCATTACGGCTTTCTTGATAAATCATATCTTACTTACTTCTTTCGTTATCCAGTACATGAACCCCACGTTAATTATTCTTTCTTAATGTCGAAGCCATACTGTTCGTTGTATGCTAAGATCAATTGTTCATCGCAACAGTGTTGCATTCATCTTCTTTGTCTTTTAATCTCGTTCAATCATTCTGTTCAACCTTTAATAAAGGTTTAAATTACTTGATTAAGTGTTACTTTAGGTGAACAATATGTTCTATATCTTCCCTTACACTTTCCCTAATAGTTGAGCAGTTAAAAGCTCTTCTCTGGGCTTTGCCCTACACCGACGCTGCGGCACCGGTTGCTTCTCTTTCTTTCACACTATAGCGCCACTCAGTAGTAGTTGATAGCCCGGGCTGACGCTGCGGCGTCGCCTCCCAAGGTTTAACTGGTGCTGCGGCGCCAGGCCTAAAACATAGAACAAATTTTCTAAGACTTGTACTGTTTTGAGACGCTTACTTCACAATCTCATAACTTATTCGTTATAACCCAGAACATGGTCATTCTAAAGCCATTCTCTTCCTTATCTTACATACTTCAATTCCCCTCGGATAGAAATTTATTCTGAATCTATTAACATGTCATTCAATTGGCTTAAATTTCATTACTCGTTCGTTTTACATTATTAACGTTCTTTGTTCGTTCGTCCGTAATTCGGTCATTCGAACTCGGAACTCATTCTTTCTTGAGTCCACGACTCATGTTTTCTACATTTTTTTACCTTCTTATGAAACCCTACACGTTCGGGTTCATTTACATACTTTCTACTTCTCATTCGTCTTTTACAAAATTTTTTCCATAACTTCGTTATAGCTAAGTTTTAATCCGTTCTTCATGAACGTTTCTATCATCCCTAACCAAGCAATAAGCAACTAACTTATACGCGATGGTTTTAAACTTGTCCATCAACAACAAATTATACTATGATGGTTTTAAATTTGTCCATCAACAACGTTCTTCGCGTTCTTCGCGTTCTTTGTTAGTTCTTCATTTTTAATCGATATTTTGATTACGACTTCACTTTTTCTTGGAATTTCATGTTATAAAACACCATTCCTTACTTATTTCACCAAATCGTTCATATGATTCATTCAGATCATTCAAATTCATTACGAAACTTATACTTCCTTAAGAAATTTATAAACTAAACTTCTAATTCTTATTTCTTCTTCTTCTTATGATTTCAACCATATAAAAATCATTATTAACATCTTTTACTTCTATTCTCATTAAGTTATGTTTTTAGCATATAAAATTTAAAGAAAATTTATATAGAAGTTAGGTTTTGGATTACTTTTCTCCTTTAATCTCCTTCCATTCGACAAAGTTTTCACACGAGCAAGCTTTTCCTCCTCCTTTTCCTTCCCATATGAACTCTCTCTCTCTCTCTCTCTCTCTCTCTCTCTCTCTCTCAAGTGTTGGTGATTTTCAAAATCACCAACAAATGATTTAAGCTCTCCTTTTATAAATTTTCAAAGCTAGGGGCAAAATAGTCATTTTGCCCCAAAGGTTACTATTCAAACCTCCTTACTATTCACGAAGCTTCTCCTGGAAGCTTCGTGGTTCCGTCTTACGGGATTCATCTGACAGTTTTAAAAACTGCGATTCTCGAAATCCAAATATTTTTAGATATTTTGTCTTTACTTTACCGATTAACTTTTACGTATTCTTCGGATCTCCAAAAAACTGAAAAACACTTTTTGACGTTAAACGTTTTCCTTCACATTTTCTCCTAACGTAGTTAAATGATTGAAAAGTACATAACAATACTTTTCGTCGTTTTTATTTCGTCCGATTTTTGTACGTTTTTTGAGAAAAACTTTTATCAGCTTACTTAACTTTTCACGATATATTATCGTCAAATCTTTTGACGGAATGTCATTTCAACATACCGAACTCTCAGAAAGGCTTAGGTTATTCAAACCCTACCCCTTAGGGTTTCGTTGGGTGAATAGTGCCTATTTCGTCTTTTTCTTGAAAATATTTTTTGTTCCCGAATTTTTTTTATTTTTGTCTTGAAAATTCTTACTTGTTCAGTATAGCTTATAGCCATAATTCTCCCGTATTATAATCATCCTAGGTTCTAGAACGAATAATAAACACATAGCACAAAATATTATTAATAAAAATTTATTTATTAATAACTAATTCTTTAAATCTTAAATTATGGACAATCCGATTTTTTGGGTTGTCACATAAATTAAAATTTGTTTACACAAAAAATTAAGGGGAGATATTTAGCATACCTAACTCAATTTTCAATTTGCAGAATCTTTCCGAACTTAGTGGTTTAGTAAATATATCGGTTATATTTAATTCAGTATCAATGTGTTCTAGCTTAATACTTCCGTTATTAACATGATCACATAAAAAATGATGCCTAATGTCTATATGTTTTGATCTAGCATGCAAGACTGTATTTTTGCTTAGATTTATAGTACTAGTGTTATCACATAAAATTGACACACAGTCAAATTTTAAGTTATAATCAACAAGGGTCTGTTTCATCCACAGTATTTTAGCACAGCATCATGCAACTGCAACATATTCAGCTTCGGCGGTTGAAATAGATACCGAGTTCTGTTTCTTAGAGAACCAAGAAACCAAACATCCTCATAGAAATTGGCAGGTACCACTGGTACTTTTTCGATTAACATGTTGACCTGCATAGTCAGAGTCTGAAAAACATACTAAATTAAATGGTTGATCCTTAGGATACCATAGACCCAATTCAGTGGTTCATTTAATATATTGAAAATTCCTTTTTACTGCGGTCAGGTGAGATTATTTAGGATCAGCTTGAAACCTGGCACATTTACAAACACTAAACATAATGTCAGGTCTACTAGCAGTTATGTATAATAGACTTTCGATCATTCCTCTATATTTCTTTGAGTCAATAGATTTTCCATTTTCATCAATAATTAATTTATCAGTCGTTGACATAAGAGTGTTAAGAGGTTTTGCTAATTCTAAGCCAAATTTCTTGATCATTTCTTTCCAGTATTTAGACTGAGATATATGAATACCTTTTTCTCCTTGTTTGATCTGTTATCCAAGAAAGAAGTTTAATTCTCCCATCATACTCATTTCAAATTCTTTACTCATACTTTCAGAGAAATCATTACACATAGTAATGTCAATAGAACCAAAAATAATATCATCAACATATATTTGAATTACCAGAATATCATCATTTTTATTTTTAGTAAATAAGGTAATATCAACAATTCCCCGTTTAAAGCCATTTTTCAACAAAAAAATACTTAATCTTGCATACCAAGCTCTGGGGGCTTGTTTTAAACCATATAACGCTTTATGTAATTTATAAACATATTCAGGATGACCAAAATCTTCAAATCCAGGAGGTTGTTTAATATAAACTTCCTATTCTATAACACCATTTAAGAATGCAGATTTCATATCCATTTGAAACAGTTTAAAATTCTTATGGCATGCAAATGCTAACAACATACGAATAGATTCAATTCTAGCAACAGGAGCATATCTTTCATCATAGTCAATTCCTTCCATTTGATTATATCCTTGTGCAACTAATCTTGCCTTATTACGTACAATAATTCCATTTTCATCAAGTTTATTACGAAATACCCATCGAGTTCCAATGATTGAAACATCCTCGGGTTGTGGGACTAACTCCCATACTTTATTTCTAGTGAAGTATTCAAGTTCGTCTTGTATAGCCATTATCCAGTCTTCGTCTAGTAAGGCATATTTTATCAATTTAGGTTTAATTTGAGACAAAAAAGACAAATGACCAGCTAGATTATGTGCTTGTGATCTAGTGATAACCCCTTTTTCAATATTACCAATAACATTTTCTATAGGATGGTTTTTAATAACATGAGATTCTTTGGGCAAATCATTCAACTGAGGGTTTGGATTTTCAAGGGGATTCTCAACAATAGTTGGAGATGCATTATCTAGTTTTTGTTCTTCCATATTTCTAAGAATATCTTCAATAACAACATCATTATCAATCAGTTCTTTATATTTAGGAAGAGGCTGAGTTTCATCAAAAGTCACATCCATTGATTCTTCCACAACTAGACTTCTTTTGTTGAAAACTTTGTATGCTTTACTATTAAGAGAGTATCCAAGAAATATTCCTTCATCAGATTTATGATCAAATTTCAATAAGTGTCCTTTGGTGTTTAAAATAAAACATTTGCTCCCAAAAACACGAAAAATAGTTTATTTTTGGAGTTCTTTTATAATAAAGCTCATAGGGAGTTTTGAACAAAATGGGTCTTAATAAAACTCTGTTTAATATGTAACGTGATGTTGCCACAGCTTCAGCCCAGAAATAATTTGGAAGACGATATTCATTTAACATGGTATTAGCCATTTCTTGCAAAGAACGATTTTTCCTTTCAACTACACCATTTGACTGAGGTTTATAAGGAGCAGAGAAGTTATGACTTATACCGTTCTCATCACAGAACATAATGAAATCAGAATTGTCAAATTCTTTTCCATGATCAGATCGAATATAAACAATAGAACACCCCTATTGATTTTGAATATTTTTACACATGGTAGAGAAAGAATTAATAGCCTCATTTTTAAAATTTAGAAAATCAACCCATGTAAATTGTGAATAATCATCAACCAAAACTAGAATGTATACATCACCACCCATGCTGTGTTTAGGGATAGGTCCGATAAGGTCCATGTGTAACAATTCTAAGGGTCGAGAGGTTGACACAGTAAATTTAGGTTTATGTGATGCATGAATTTTTTTTCCTAATTCGCAAGCTTCACAGATGTGGTCTTTAAAAAATTTTAATTTAGGAAGACCACGGACGTGTTCTTTAGAAGAAATGTTATTAATGAGTTTCATATTGATGTGTCCTAATCTGCGATGCCATAGCTAAGGATCCTCATTTTCAGATACAAGACAAATGTTATCTAAGTGAGAGTATGCATCTAAGTCACAAGTATACACGTTTTGATATCTAGTACAAACTAAGATCAATTTACCAGTTTGATAAAAAATAGAGCAGTTGTGTGTACTAAAGGATATTTTAAAACCACTATCACATAGTTGACTGATGGATAGAAGATTATACCTGAGTCCAATGACTAACTGAACGTTGGAAATGGTTATGTGGTTATTACCAACACATCCAACTACAATTATTTTACCTTTATTGTTATCACCGAAAGTTACCTCATCAAAGTCTATAGCTTGCAGATTTCTTAATTTGAATTTGTCTCCAGTCATATGTCTTGAGCATCCACTATCAAGTTATCATTTTCTTTTATTCATATCAGTTGCAAGACATATCTACAATATATGTACTAATTTTACAAGTTGGTACCCTTTAAATTGAAGGGTCTTTAGGGTGATTTTTCTATTTTGTATAAGGAGCATTTGAAGTTTCCTTTACAAAACTCAGCATAGGATAATTAATTGAAGTAGAAAAAAAATCATTCTATGAGTAACTGGATTGTGAGAATTATGATAATGATGTTTATGAAAATCTCTTCTTGTGTTGATTAGTGCAGTATATGTTCCTTTGGGAACCCAAATCATTTTTCCTTTATAGTTTCCATTTCTAGCATTGCACATATAATAAGTATGACCATTTTTGTTACAATATGAACATTTTGTGAAGGGAGATATATGACTTTCTTTTTCTTTAATTTTAACCTGATATAGTCCTTTATCTTTTGATTCACTTGTTTCACCAGTATATCCTAAACCTTCTTTATTAAAGCTACATTTTTGTTGATTTAACATGACATCAAGATTTTCCTTTCCTTTTGTAAATTTATAAATTATATTATTTAAATCTTCACGTTCTTTGGTTAAGTTTTCAATTATGGAATTATGGTTTTCTATTTCTAATTTTAAACTTGAATTTTTATTTTTGATTTCTTCAATTACATCTTGATCTTGTACTTGATTATCTTCATTGATTATAGCAAGTGTTGAATTTTCAATTTCAAGATTTTCAATTGAGATAATAAGTGATGAATTTTCTATTTCAAGATTTTTATTAATTTTCTTAAGTTGTTCTAATTCATCTTTATTTTCTAAGTTTATTTCATTTAAACTTTCGTTGGTGATAATTAAATTAGCATTTTTAATTTCAAGATTTTTATTTATTTTTCTTAATCTTTCTAACTCTTCTTTTAACAGTTCATTACTTCCATATAAATGAGTTAAGCTTCTTGTAATTCATAGTGTTCTTCATTTATATTTTCTAGTGTGTATGAAGAAAATGAGGTGCTAGGCAATTGGTGTTCAGAATTTACCTCAGATCTTAGTGATGAGTCATTATCTGCCATTAAGCAGAGATTTGCAATTTCTTCTATTTGCTCAGCAGTTTCTTCCTCGTCACTTAGATCCCATCCTTCTTCAGCTACAAGAACTTTGTTGTTGTCTAGTTTTGGACAATCCTTCTTGAAGTGTCCAGGCTTCTTGCATTCTAAACATGTGTTTGAATTTTCATTTGGATTGGTACTTCTGAAGTTGTTGTTACTTGCTTTAAAATTTCCTCCTTGCGTCTTTGGCTTGAAAAATTATTTGCCTTTGAAATTGTTGTTTGTTTTCATGAAGCTTTTGGCATATTTTCTTGCCTTTCTTTGAATTAATCTCCTAAGTTGTCTGGACAGTAGAGCAACTTCATTGTTGTCTAGACTAAGGAGTTCTTCATTTAATTCTTCATCATCACTTTCTTGATCCACCAGAAGAGCTTTGAAGGCGATTCCTTTCTTTTTGAGATCTGTGTCTGATCCACCTTTTTCGATGAACATATCGACTTCATGAGCACAAAGATTCCCAATGAGATTATCTATATGATATGTGGTTAGATCTTCCATTTCTTTTATTGTTGTGACCTTCATTTTCTAGATGGATGGAAGGGCTTTGAGTATTCTTCTGTTTTTCTCATTTGTTGTATATGCTTTTCCCAACTGCTCTAGCTCACCAATGATTCTGGAAAATCGAGTTTCCATATCAATGATCTTTTTTCCTTCTTCAAGCTTGAAACTTTCATATTCTTGAATTAGAGCATCTTTTCTGGTTCCTTTGATGTGATTGGTACCTTCATAGGTTATAATCAATTTTTCCCAAATTTCTTTTGTATTTTTACAGTTACTAACTCTTTTGTATTCTTTTTCAATCAATGCACTAGTTAACACTTGTTCTGCTCGGGATGCAATATTCATGATTTCTTCTTCTTCAGTGGTCAATTCATATGTCTTTTTTGATAATATTTTCTCCTTGGATTTTGGTTGGAATTTGTACACCTCGTTCGATGGCACACCAAATTTTGATTCTTTGGGATTTGACATAGATTTTGAATCTATTTTTGCAGTTAGCAAAGTTGGTACCGTCAAATAGTGGAGGTCTGGACATAGACAATCCTTCTCTGCAACCAATAGCATTGTAGACCATGGTTTTAGGTATGCCTGTGTATACTCAATAAACAAGTTAAAGAGCACTGCTCTGATACCAATTGAAAGGTTAATAATAATCTAGAAGGGGGGTTGAATAGATTATTACTCGTTAAAAATTATATTTAGGCCCTTTTTGAATTTTTGGTAAGTAATTAACAGTTTTAGTAATTAGCATGCAAGATAATAAATATTCAATCACAATGCACATAGATTTATCTGGTTCACAACATATACCCCTTGGTATGTTGCTACGTCTAGTCTCAAGTCCCTACTTGGAACTTGAGATCCTATTACTATCAGTAATAAAAACTCTTTCAACAGGCGGAGAAGCCTTTACAAAATTTTATAGACAAACTTCCAACTATTCAACTATTCTATCTTAGACAGCAAGCTCCCTGCTCCTTCCTCAAGTTTAGTTGTACCACCTTTTGAGTTCAGTTCTATTCTATGATCTGGTCTTGAAATAACAGCCTCTTCCTCACCTCACAAGTACACTAGAGATCCAACTTCCTGTTGACCTCTCTAAGACTCTGGTCTTAGACGAAGAATTACTTGTCTTTCTCACAGGTACATAAAATAAATTAACTCTAACTCTTTCTCTGTTTACAAATAAATTTACAACAATGTGCTTTTTCTAAAAGCTGATAAGAGTTAAGTACAGATTAATGCTTCTCAAATAAGCAGATAGAAAATTAAGAACAAGTATATCTATATAAAAGTTCAAGGACTTTTATATACAACAATGATCTTCTTTAAAGCAGATAGAAATTATGTTTAGATCCACTGATGCTTCTAATTAAGAAAATATATGATTTTAAGGCACTTTAAAAAGAATTAGCAATTCTTTAAAATAAAGAGTATTTTTCTATGGATAATATAGAATTGTTTCTTAGATAGTCTTTACCAAGTATTATATGAATTATTTTTATGAATCAATATTTGTAAATGAGAATAAATCAAATCAAACAATATTTATCAAGTATAATATTTAAATAAGTTAAGCACAAATTGATATAACAAAGATTACTGTTTAACTCAAATAATATATAAGAATATTTTATCTATTATATGAACTTTTATAGATAATGTCACTTAGTAGTATAAGGAATCGTACGATTCGAATTCCTCTTGGTAGAGGTGTATCTCCGTAGCCTTGCGGCGTCTAAGTATGACAAAATTTATAATTTTCACAATTGATATTTTTTAAATATTTTTAATAGACACTACGATTCTCAAATCCAGTTCGGATGACTACCCTTTTTGGAGTAGCATCTCTGTGTCATTTTGAGCTATCAAGTGTCGTATCTATTTTACGATAATTATATAAATAATGTCGATAAAATGTTATTGAGGACTATAAGGAATCGTACGGTTCGAATTCCTCTCCATAGAGGTGTATCTCCGTAGCCTTGCGGCGCCCAAGTATCCTTTTATTTGACAAATAGATGAAATATAGATATATAAAAATGTGTAGAATAATGTGTATTTGTATATCTATAAATATAATACAAGTAAGAAATAATTCAACAAAAATTAAACTTATCTTAATACTTGGACCAATTTTTTTCTCTTCAAAAATCAGAACTTTTGTAAGAAGAGATATAAAGCTTTTAGAGAGAATGTAGGCAAGGAGAGTATGCTTTGCTTTTCACTAAATTGGTAAAAACCAAATGAATGAAATACTCCCTATTTATAGAATTTTTGAAGTTGGGGCAAAAATGTAATTTTGAAAATTTGATTTTTGAATGCACGGTTTGGATGAAGAATTTTTGAATAGAACGGTCCAGATTGGAACAGCTATTTACGCGTAGGTTCTCAACAATCCGCCCGGTCAAATTCTCATTAACATAGCATTTAATGTTTTGACCAGAAGTTTTTGAAAACCTCCCAGCATACTTCGGTTTCTATGTCCCAAAAAGAATGACACAATTTTGGTCTAAAAATATGTTGGCAACTCATGTATGCTTACATTTTACACACACATAAGTTATAAATATATTTTTATACATAGTATATACGCACATGCACACACTGATATATATGTATATATATATATATATGTATGTTTAATTTATACTTGCTAATTTATATTAATACACATGTTTAAATAATTTATATGCAATGAAATATTTTTGCCCAAGTTTGGTTTAAAAAGAAATAGGATCTCATTGCCTTTAATATTATATGAATTAATTAATTTAACACTTGACATATAATTTATCAAGGTCAATAAAAATTAATTCAAGTAAAATAGAAAATAGTTAAAATATAATAATAAGGAAAAATAATTAAATAATTACATATTTAATTAAAACATAATTGTTATCATCAAAATATATAAAAAATATACCTATCAGAGGTTACCTTTTTCGTAGATATGCAGTCATTTCTAGGGGATGACCCCAGAAGAATACTGGAATGTCGGTAAAATTATTATAGAGCGCACCATGTCCAATAAGGTACAATTTTTCTTTTGGATATACCAATCAATTATTACGTATCAAGAGGCGTTTATTATGAGAAAACCATTTAAGATGATGTAGAAACTTATTGCACAAGTATTTATTCCTTGATCTAATCAAAGAATCTTAAGAATTTTCAAATTAGTTTCACTTTTGAATTCTTTGAACCTTTCAAATAATTCACACTTGTATTTCAGCAAATACACACATTCAACTCTTTGAATAATCATATCCTTTTCTTATACTAATTTGTTCAATATGCAAAATAATTTTTACGTAAGTCAAGTACAGAAAATCCATTAAGTAATATTTCAGTTCTATACAAAACATTATTATTATAAATAAAACAACAATTATTCTTAAATATAATACCAAAAATTTTTTGTTGTCCAACAACAAAATGGAAATAATGTTAATTCTAAAGAGAACTGGAATACAAAAATAACTTATTGACTTAATAGACTTGCCCGTTGGCAACGCTAAACTATAAGTTTTTATGGCTAATGCAACAACCTTTGTTTCATTTCCCACACATAGGATTACTTATCTTTGTATAACTTTCTACTTCTGCTTGGTTCATTCATAAATCTATATTTATGATAACTAAAGTCGGTATCCAATACCCAAGTAGAACCTTAACTTATAAAAAGATTAATTTCAATCATGAAAAAAACTGTATTTGTAACCGAAGTTTCACTAAGCTTCTTCTGGTAAGCTCTGCAAGATGCTTCTTACAGTTTCTTTTCTAGTGTCTAGGCTTATTGCAGTAAAAGCAAACTCCTTTGTTATCCGTATCAGCTTTGTTTTTATTATCATTTTTTTGTCTTTCCATTACCTTCTCAGAATCGTTCTTCTTTTCAGAAGATCCTTTGGCCTCTACCAGTAAGACTTGGTCTTTCTTGGTTGGAAAGTGACTCTCAACATTTTTCAACATGTTAAGAAAATTAGCGAGGCTGATATCTAGCTTGTTTATATGAAAAATTCACAACACTTGTGAAAAGGAGTCTGGGAGTGAATACAAGATCAAATCTTGGCTCGACTCTCCAGCCATTACAAAACCAATTGTCCTAACTGTTCAATCAAACTAATCATCTTTAGGACATGTGTTTGTACTACTGTGCCTTCGGTCATTCTATATCGGAAGAGCTCCTTAGATATCTAATATCTATCAGTCCTACTTTCCTCACCATCAACTACTTGATATGTAGGAATATAGTAGGAGCATCCATAGTTTCATGCTGACGCTGAAGCTCGTTACTCATATATGCGAGCATGATGCATTGAGCCAATTGTGCATCATCTTGCCATTTTCTAAAATTAGCAATCTCTTCCTCAGAGGCATTTTTTGCAACCATTGCAGGGATAGGCGTATTAAGGACATAAGATAGCTTTTCAGCCATGAGAACTATTCTCAAATTCCTTAACCGATTCGTTTAATTCAGTCCAGTTAATTAACATCTAATATGTTTCGCAATGATAGTAATTTAAACATTGTAAAATTCTGTAAATGAATTTGTAATTTAACAACATTATATCATATATTCTTTTATTAATTACCAAAATAATTTAGGTCTTGTTTTAAATTGGTATCTCCCACTATTTTCATCAAACTATATTACCTTCACTTATATAGTTCGACAAAATCTAATTAAATATTTGCTAGTGAGAATAAGGATCCCATTTCAAATGTATATAGCCTTGTGGTGACACAACAAATTATATATAAATAAATAGGTAGACAACTCTTGTCAATTACATCATCATATAACTCCTTTTATTTTGTCTCTTAGATTATATTGATCAAGTGGTGGCACATCCGAATCAAAATTATCTAAGTTAAGTCTAACCTAGCACTTCCATATATTCAAAAAAGAAAAGCATTGTCCTTGTGGTGACACAACAAAATATCATTGTTTAATTTTATTTATAAGCATCAAATGTGATAAAATTAACATCTCTAAAAATTAAGATAAGTCTTGTGGTGACACAACAAACTTATAATAATTAAATGATACTCTATTATTTTTAATCATGCTAGAAGGTGACGTTCGATATTCCAAACATCTTTGAACGCTTAGGACTTAATATAAATTGTTTGAGGGATTTGTTATTATTTTGTCTCATCTTATTTAGCGTGCACACACACACACACACATATATATAGTATAAGCATACACATATAGAATACTATATTCTACCCGGATTGATTATGAACTTTATTCTAGTTTGGTTCACTAGAGCCACCAAGTGAACCAAGAGGTCAAACCTAGGGTGCAAAATTTAAATTTAAATATAACTATTACACTTAAATCTCGGGTTCTATTATAAACGGGTCTTCAAGCGCACCTTGCTCCTTGATCCTTGATCTCCAATTCTTCAAAATTAATTCTAATTATTCCTATTACATAAACTATTTAATTTAAATAGAAACATTGATCAACAGTCAAGGGGAAGTACATAGGAGGGATTTAGAGTTTACATCAAGAAAAATATTAGAGAAGACGAGGTACGCAGACCCCATTTAATAAAACTCATACATTCATGTATTCAACTAAAATAAAATCCAATCATATTTATCATTAGTCTATAATCAATCCCATTTATTATCATACACATCATCATATGCATCAATACATAGCATTCATCTCATGAATAATAAACATTATATATATATATATATATATATTGATATCGATTTAATGGGCAATTTTAATTAGCATAAAATCCAATGTTGAAACAAAATAAACTCCTTTATTTTTTAATCAAAATCATAATAAGCTTCTTTATTTTATTTTGTCCAATTTTGAATAAAAATAAACTTCTTTATTTTTAATCATATTCCCAATCAAAATAAACTCTTTTATTTTAATTAACAAGGAATCCAATTAAGGAATTATGTTTTATTTTAATTAATTAAACTACTTTAATTAATTAGGTTCCCAATCTCATTAGGAATAATTAATTAAACTTTTTAATTAATTTGTCTCCTAATATTATTAGGAATATATGAGAGTAATTTTATTAATTAATTCTCAAACTCCTTTAGGAATTAAATAATAATAGTACTACTAATAATAATAAGACTCCTCTTATTAATTTATATTTATTATTTCAAAATATTAAATAATAAATATTAAGCTATTTAATTTATTTTATCACCATAAATTAAATTAAATACGCTTAACTTATTATTACGACTATGTCATTTGCTTCTTAAATAAATATTCTTCCTTTTGCAGTGTGACCTTTTAGGTTCTCCATATTAAACCAGTTGTGAATAAATTAATTAGAATAATTCTAATGTTATTTAAATAAATAAATTAAACTATTAATTTATTTAAATAATATTTATTCTACAATAGGGATAAGCCTCCTTAGAGATTAACGACTTTTCAGATAATATAGATTTCAACATTAATCATAAAAGAACCTTTGTGTGACGCCCCCAAAATAGATTCACACAACCCATTCTAAGTCGCCAAATACATGGTACAAAAACCAAATATAAACTTCATTAATACAACTGTCATGAAAAATACGACAACACATACGCTGAGAGTTTTAATACAAATATTATCTTGTAGACAATATTCAAACTCAAATAAAGTACTCATTACAATTATTATTACACTATTTTACAAAATAGTGAAGACTGCTATAATAACCATCTTGGACCATTACTTCACTCCCCGACTAGTCCCAACTACATTCTTGCCTCCTGAGAAGAACAATGGAACCAAAAGGAAAAGGGTGAGCTCAACTAGCCCAGTAAAGAATATTATGACTCAGATAATATAGAACAAATTATCCTTAGTCCTTAACAGGGAAAAATCTGATAGAATACAATAGACAACAAATTTTAGAGTACAACTACAGTGGAAATAACAATCCATTAGAAGAGTCAAGTAGAGCATGATATCTACTATCTTCTATGATTTAAAAGTCCATCATCAATATTTTATTCTTGTAACATCATTCAATAAATATTTCAAATCAACGAATTATCCATGCACTACGAGCCAAGAATATTCATTTGTATCAGTAATGGTCATGATCATGCCAAACACATGTCCATCTATGCATTACGGGCCAAAGAGGACTTTCACCACAAACCTTATTTGTAATATTAAAGGTTATGATTATACCAATACACAATTCCTGGTCATAATCATATCAATCAACAGTCCATCTTATATTGAAGGTGTGTTTAGGAAGGAGGGTTACCCCCTATTTATAGTAAAATTCGGAGGAAGGAAACAAACGCAATTCGCCTAACTTTTCTTTTTTTTTTCCTTCTTTGCCTAATTTTTTGCCTAACTCCTCTCATTTTCCAATTGATTGAGGGCCGGCCATTTAGAAAACATAGCTTACAATGCCTTTCCAGGAGAAAAAAAAAAGCACATGGTTTTGAAAAAGTAATGTAGTACCCAATTTTGAAAAATAAAGGAATGAAAAGCCAGCTTCTCACCTTCACTTACCTTTAACATATTCACATGCTTAAATATATTATAATAATATTATTGTTTTAACAATTATAATACATTATAATAATATATTTGAATGAATATTTTATCGGAGAAAATAATTGTAATTTCACAAAAAAATATGTCAAACTTTTAACAAATATCTCATGCTAAATTCCTTCATTTATATCAAAATTGAACCAATATCCACCACATAATAATTATTCATAATTAATATTATAAGCTCACAATATTAACAAACAGATCATTCACAGGAAAGAGGGGGCTTTCCGATAATGATTTATCCTTATTGGCACGCAATTATATAACCTAACCCCTTTCCTCGACAGAACTTTCTAGACATTGTCAATAATGTTAACTAATAATATGAATAATTGTGTTATGTCAATTATTAATTTAATAATATAAAATATTGTACATATGATATTGTGACACTAGTTGAATCAATAATATGAGATACTGTGCAACAATTACTGTGACAATTATTGAATGAAACTGAGTGACTTCTTACGTAAGAATCAATAATCAAAAATATTGTGCAATACCGTGTGCTACTGTGTAACCATGCGTATTACTGTACTTTTATCGCCGGGTATTTCAACAGTTAACGGTAAAAATTTTGCTGTTATTATTTATAAAAAGGTTTGCTTTCTATATCCGACAGTTATTCCGTTATGTGGTCCACCAATGATTGGGCCGTCGTACGGATATTCCCCGACCAAACGAATATTTATGACCACTTGCTTACTTTGTAAAATTTACACATTTCACCCATAACTAAAGCATTAAATCAAACCAACACTTTATTATTCAAAATAATAATTAGAGAAATTAAATCTTTATTCATAAAAAGTTGGGGTCTTACAACCTCCCCTCCTTATAAAATTTTATCCTTGAAATTGATGTGCGTACCTAGTATGTCGAAAAGGTGAGGATATCTTGTTTTTATTTCAGATTCTAACTCTCAGGTCATTTCTTTAATTTCGTGGTTTCTCCATAAAATTTTAACTTGAGGTATAACCTTTGAGCATAGAATATGTTCCTTCTTATCTAAGATTTTGACAGGTACTTCCTCATACATTAAATCTTCCGCTATCTCATCTGGCTCTAATTCAATAATGTGGTTCGGGTCTTTCACATATTTACGTAGCATGGATATGTGAAAAATTTAATGAACACGAGACATACTTGGCGGTAAAACGAGTCTATAGGCCATAGTTCCTACTTAATTGAGGATTTAAATGGACCAATGAATTGAGGGTTGAGCTTCCCTCTCTTTTCGAATCTTGTAACTCCTTTCCATGGAGCAACACGTAACAATACATGATCTCCAACATTGAATTCCACGTCCCTTCGATGAAGATCAACATAACTCTTTTGTCGATCTTGTGAGGTTTATATACGTTGCCGGATCATTTGAATCTTTTTCGTAGTCATGCGTACCATTTTTGGCCCCAACAACGTTTCTTCACCCACCTCGTTCCAATATACTAGAGAACGACACTTTCGTCCATACAACGCCTCGAATGGAGCCATGCCTATACTTACTTGATAACTGTTATTGTAGGAGAATTCCACTAATGGCAAGTACTTGTCCCAACTTCCTTTGAATTCTAGGACACAAAGTCTTAATAGATCTTCAAGAGTTTGAATAGTCCTCTCTGATTGCCCGTCCGTTTGAGGATGATTGCAGAACTGAATCGTAGACCAGTGCCCATAGCTTTCTGTTAGCTAACCCAAAATCGTGAAGTGAATCGTGGGTCTCGATTAGTAAATATGGATACTAACATACCATGCAATCTCACAATCTCATATATGTACATACAAGTAAGGCGTTCAAGTGAATAAGTTTCTCGTATAGGCAAGAAATGAGCAGACTTGGTTAATCTATCGACAATGACCCAAATTGCATCTATGCCTTGAGAAACCTTGGGAAGACCAGTAATGAAATCCTTGTTAATGTTCTCCCACTTCCATTCAGGAATTTCAAGTGGTTTCAATGAACCTTTTGGTACTTGATGCTCCACCTTGACATGTTGACAAGTTAAACACCTTGAGATAAACTTCACGATCTCTCTCTTCATATTGCTCCACCAAAATGTATGTCAAAGATTATGATACTTTTTGGTACTCCTAGGATGGATTGCAAACGGTGTGTTATGTGCCTCCATCATGATTTTATACTTCAATTCAGAGTCGTTAGGAACACAAAGTCTAGAGTTAACTCAAAGTATTCCTTCTTCGTCGATTCTTACTTCTGGAATATCACTTTCTTATACTTTCTTCTTCATACGCATCAGCTCCGGGTCTGTGGCTTGAGCAACTTTAATTTTATCGATTAAAGTCGGTTCTACTCATATATTTGACATCATCATATGGGTCCCTAGATTTTTTAACTCTATCTCCATCTTTTGTAAGTCATAAAAAATGGGCCTTTATGTTGACAATATCGCACTCATACCCGCATATGATCTTCTACTCAACGCGTCAGCTACCACGTTCTCTTTTCCAGGATGGTATTGAATGGTATGGTCGTAATCTTTTAATAGCTCGAGCCAATGTCGTTGTCGCATATTAAGTTCTTTTTTGGTGAAAAAATATTTGAGGCTTTTATAATTTGTATAGATCTCCACTTTCTCTCCATACAGGTAGTGCCTCCAGATCTTTAACGCGAAAACGACTGCTGCCAACTCTAGATCATGAGTACGATAAATTCCTCTCATATTCTTTGAGTTATCGTGAGGCATAGGCTATGACTTTCCCATGTTCTATGAGAACACATCCTAAACCTCTACCTGAAGCATCGCTGTAGATGACAAATCCCTCTGAACCTGATGGTATTATCAGAACAGGTGTTGAAATGAGTTTTTTCTTAAGTTCTTGGAAGCTCTTCTCACATTCCTCACTCCATCCAAATTTTATATCTTTTCGAGTCAGCTGAGTTAATGGAGTAGCGATTCAAGAAAATACTTCCACGAATCTTCGATAATAACTAGCTAAGCCTAGAAAGCTACGTACTTCAGTTACTTACTTAGGTTGCTCCCAAATTTGTATTGCTTCAATCTTTGTCGGGTCAACTGATCAATATTCCATACTTCGATATCACGTGCCCAAGGAATGCTACTTCTTCAAGCCAGAACTCACATTTCTTCAACTTGGCGTATAACTTGTTTTCATGAAGCTTTTGGAGTATCAACTTCAAGCGTTACTCATGATCTTCAAGGCTTTTGGAGTAGATGAGGATGTCATCAATAAAAACAACCACAAAATGATCCAAATATTCCTTGAATACTCGGTTCATCATATCCATGAAAGCAGTAGGAGCATTAGTGAATCCAAAAGACATGACTAGGAATTCGTAATGCCCGTACCAAGTTCTGAAAGCAATCTTTGGAATGTCATCAGTTTTAATCTTTAACTGGTTATATTCGGAACATGACTAATCTAAGCATACTAATTATCAAAGCAAGTAAATGGATAACGAATGGTAATCGAAGGAATTACAAGCTAAGGTTACAACTTCACCCCACTCAGGAATTCTGTCGAACACCTAGCGTGCTATGTTTCATAAAACTAACTACCCTTCTCTCTCTGGTCTTAATGGTCACGACAATTTGTCGACCGAGAACACATAAGTGCTCATACACCTCTGTCGAGGTATATACAAACATATCCTTTCCAGATCCACCCGATAGGGAATAGAACAGAAAAGAACGCCCAAGCTAGATACAATCCTACATATGTCTATGCGAATTAATCAGAACAAGGATTTAAGCATAAGCTCTCAATTAGGTCGCACGTGGCACACAGATATATATCTATTCTACGAACAACTTATGCAGTCGAAACCCATAATCACATGCCAATATATTCAGGTGTAAACCTACAATCCTTCTGTCGATATCATGTAAATTACCAAAATCATCACTAATGTCTTAGTGAGAATCATTAAGCATAAATATATCGAACCAAATCATATGGTGCCAACCAAAGAGATAAGACAATCAATTTAAATAACAAAGGGGTTCCATTTTAACCTTAGAGCAAATATTCAGTTCATAGCTATTGAACAAAATACAAGTAGCAATAAAGACAACATTTATGGATTACAAAATTAGAGACAATAAATAGATAAGAAGAAACTCAGTCAAAGCCCTTCAATCTCTAAGCATTTTGCTCAAATCAAGCTTTCCAATCTGTGTCACTCACTGCTCGTGCCGCTCCAAGGAAACCCATACTTCTCCCTAATCTATCTAATCTATATTTACAAGCATTTATCTAAGAGAAAGAAAGAGAAATTAAAGAATATAACTAATCTAAGCTAATTATCTCGTCTCAGATCTACTGAGTATCTCTCAATGCAGAGCCATCCTTTTCTTATATATCAGCTACCCCTCTTTTGCTAGGTCAAGCCAAGCACTCTCTCTGCTGGGAAACCGAGGAGGGCTTTCACCAGTATGAAAGTACTGCAATTTCCACATTAATATCAAGGACACGGGGCTCATGTTGCAAGCCACGGGTCCATAAAGGAATATTGAAAGTTGCCATGGCCATGATGATGATGTCGGCGAGGGACAAGAAAGTAATGCCACTGCGCGAGCCCAAAGTTTGGCTTTGGCGCCGCGGCGCGGGTATGTAGAATTTGACCGTTTTATCCCTTTAAAGGTGGAAAAGTACTGTAAAGCCCTGCAATACATCAGTTAAGCGCAATAACACTATATTTATATAAAACTATACAAAAAACTACGAATTCAAGCAATTATTTAAGTCATAAAGTATCCGATTCGCGGGTATAAATTCCACTCTTCAATAACTATTTGTGAAGTAAAATTCAATAATGATATTCAGGTATCAAAAATAATTTGGACATAAAAGAAAATTAAATTCTATTGTGAATAGTACTCGTGAATAGTACCATATGTATGAATATTATCGTATGAATAGTGCCCATGAATTGTACCGTATAAATAGTAACCAGACATGAAAATTTTAAAATTTAATAAGAAAGTTCAGACCAATATTCCAATGAAATAATATTAGATGAAGCGCAAAACTTGAGGAATTTTTAATCATTTCAGGAATTATAGAAGCAATACTTACCATAGTAAGTTTAAATTTAGGAATATAAAATGAAATAATATCCCTTACATAATATGGAGTATGAAAGAAAATAATATTTCTTACGAGTATTGTAATAAAATAATATCCTTTCCCTTAGTAGAAACTAGATTTGACTAAAATATCGGATATTATTCTGAGAAAATCTTGCACAAAAAGTTACACTCAAAGTATCCTTATACTCAAGAGAAATACTCACAATACTATAGAATAAGAATTTCTAATATTGAAGGTGTGTTTAGGAAGGAGTGTTAACCCCTTATTTATAGTGAAATTCAAAGGAAGGAAACAAACGCAATTCGCCTAACTTTCCTTTTTTTTCATCTCTGCCTAATTTTTTGCCTAACTCCTCTCATTTTCCAATTGATTGAGGGCCCACCCTTTAGAAAGCATAGCTTCCAATGCCTTTGTAGGAGAAAAAAACCAGCACATGGTTTTGAAAAAGTAATGCAATACCCGATTTTGAAAAATAAAGGAATGCAAAGCCAACTTCTACTTACCTTTAACATATTCACATGCTTAAATATATATTAAAATAATATTATTATTTAAAAAATTATAATATATTATAATAATATATTTGAATGAATATTTTATCAGAGAAAATAATTATAATTTCATAGAAAAATATGTCAAACTTTCAACAAATATCTCATGCTGAATTCCTTCATTTATATCAAAATTGAACCAATATCCACCACATAATTATTCATAATTAATATTATAAGCTCACAATATTAACAACCAAATCATTCCCAGGAAAGAGGGGACTTTTCGATAAGGATTTATCCTTATTGGCGCGCAATTATATAACCTAACCCCTTTCCTCGATAGAACTTTCTAGACATTATCAATCATGTTGTATTTAACAACCAGGTCGTTCCCAGGAAAGAGGGGGCTTTTCGATAAGGATTTCTCCTTATTGGCGCGCAATTAGATGACCAAACCTCTCCTTGACAGAACTTCTAGACATTGTAAATATTTCAATTTATTATATGAATAACTTTGTCGTCTCAATTATTGATTTAATAATATATCATATTATGCAGATGATACCGTGACAATAATCGAATCAATAATATGAGAGATATGATGCAGCAATTGTTGTAGCAATAATTGAGTATAACTAAGTGACTTCTCACGTAAGCATCAATAATTAATACTGTGTGCTACTACGCAACCACGGGTATTACTGTACTTTTACTACCGGGTAGTTCAATAGTTTAACGGTAAAACTTTCGCCGTTATTTTTATAAAAAGATAATTATGTCATTTTCTAACTACGATAATACTTACGTTGTGGGGTCCACCAATGATTGTGCCGTCATACGAATATTCCCTGTTAAAACGAATATTCCCCGACCAATCGAATATTATATAACCACTTGCTTACTTTTTAAAATTTGTAAATATTACCCACAACTATAACATTATATCAAATCTGTGATGCCCCTAAATTCAGGTACTTGAAACCCGAATTCAGTGCTTCACGATACCATTTCTATGAGCGAAATAATACTACTAACAATCACAATAATATAAATATTAAACTTAATTTACATATAAGAGTCTGAATCCCAGGTACGCGACCTTTAAATATTTATTACATGATACTTAATAGTTATCAAAGTCTTAATAAGGTTATACTATTATATAGAATACCATAAATCTTATTCTGTTTGTTTTCCTTTTCCTTTGTTTCTGCATGAGCCTTCTAGTTGTTCACACTTAGCTGAAAACATTTAATTTAAGCAAGGATGAGCATTTGAGTGCCCAACAAGTAATAACAATTATAAATATTAGCTGAAAGGATTAAATATTTTCTTTGTACTACTCTTCTACAACAAATCAAAAGTTGTGAAGAAATCTGAACCGATAATAATAACATAAAAACTCTCTATCAAATTTTTGAAACTACGTACTGACTATAAATAGGGTTAAGGTGACATACTATGAACATTGTTCTCAATTTTTGAAAAGGTCTAACAGAACTTCATCTCAGAAATCATCATAACTTACGGTACACGGGGTGATCACCCGTTATGCCTGTATTGATCAATACTACATGTAAGAACGATATTATCGTTCACTCAGTCCGCCTTGGGCGCATAAAAGTTTTCCCATATTCGAGATGTTCATACTTAGTCTGGAATCCGAACCAAAGTAATTTGATTGGATACAAAAAGGTTTTATCATATTCAACAACATTTCTAAATCTGTGTCTAGCTAGTCAAATAGCTTGGACAACTCTTACTTCATGCATACATACTGGTATCAATAGGTGTGTGTGTGTATATATATATATATATATATATATATATATATATATATATATCAACATATGATTAAATACAATGACTATCCAAGTGGGGACACTTGTATAACCATATTTAGAAATTAACGAACATAATATATATCTGAATTACCATATACTAACATGTTGATAAGCTTTGATCGGATATATAATATATCACAATAGGGTTAATAATATAGCATAATAATAATATAATTCTGAAACTTCTTACTCATGTCCATTGCATAAAGAAAATGCAAAGGTAGGATACTTGCTCAATAATAATTGGAGTAAGTATAGGAAACTTGTCTGGTCTGCTGCTTACACAACTTAGTTCTATCCTTAACTCAACAACCTATCATTTATAAGATTGTTCTATTGATTAGAATAACATATCATAACACATCGTACTATTATTTACAGTCAACACATATCCTAATCACATTGTCACATAGTTATATCAGTCATTAAGACGCAAACAAACACTTATACAAAACGACTATAAAGGTTTGGATCAATTTCGATAACATTTCTGTTATGCAATCGACTATTTATCGTAATTTTCTTTTGTCTAAAACTCTAATATGTATCTCAAACATTATCCTGGATACTTCAAATATCAATTATAGGACTTATAATAATTTATAATTACTTATTATAATTTATCATAATTTTCAAACACTTTGGAATCACTATTACATGATTTAAATCTTAAACAATTCTATTATCATCAACATTTAAATAACATTAAAGTATTAATGAAACCATTGCCAAAATATTAAAGTTATTTATAATAACTTAAAATATTTTCAAAACACTTATATTACCCTTAAATAATTTTTAAAACATTTTAAATTATTTTAAATAATTACCATTAATATTAAAATATTAATGTACTATTTATCCAAATATTAAAAGTCATTAATTATAACTTAAAATATTTTTAATTTATTTATATCCTTTTTAAATGATTTTTAAAATTAATAAAACCATTTTAAAACTATTTATTTAATATAATTATTAAAAATTTAATATCATTAATATTAAATTATTAATGAAATTATCCTTTAAATATTAAAAGTTATATTTTATAACTTAAAATATCTTTAAATTGAGTGACTTCTCACGTAAGCATCAATAATCAATACCGTGTGTTACTATGCAACCACGCGTATTACTGTACTTTTACTACCGGGTAGTTCAACAGTTTAACGGTATAACTTCCGCCGTTATTTTTATAAAAAGATAATTATGTCGTTTTCTAACTACGACAATAATTCTATTGTGGGGTCCACCAATGATTGTGTCGTCGTACGAATATTCCCTGTTAAAACGAATATTCCCAACCAATCGAATATTATATAACCACTTGCTTACTTTGCAAAATTTGTAAATATTACCCACAACTATAACATTATATCAAATCCACACCATAATATTCAAAAATATATTTCGAAAAAATTATTCTTTATTCATAAAAGTTGGGGTCTTACAGTGGATCTCATTAGAATGAATATGATAGTAATCTTCTCGTTCTTCTTTTGGGTCTTAAAATATTTGCTGCTGTATTTTATATGGCATTTTAACAATTTGAGTTTGGAAACTGTCTACGAGACAATATTGTATTAAAACTCATAACTTATCTGTTATCGTACTCTGCACGACAGTTCAACAGTTGTATGAATTAAGTTTGTATTTAATTTTTATAGAGTGATATCTGGCGACTCAGAATGGGTCGTGTGGACCTATTTTGGGAGCATCACAAATGGTATCAGAGCTTAGGGATATAGTCGCTGGCGGAGATAAGAGTCTAGAACTAGGAGGGGAGAGACGAGTTATATACTTCGATAGTGTGTGACTTACCTAAGCTGAAATTATTTATTTGATAAGTTGACAAATTATGATCTGTCAATTAACCTTTGTTTTGAAGATATATTCTAGAATGATATCTGAAAAACAGGAGATGAGCAATGGAAAAATCATGATACAGAGGAAATAACCGGGAAGGTACAACCCGAAAAGAAAGCAAGGTATTCTCATCTCTTCGAACTACCAGGTACGTAAATTTCTAGGGCAAAATTTCATAAGGAGGGGAGATTGTAAGACCTCGAATTTTACGAAATAAAAGTATTCAATTTTTATAATTATTATTTTATTTAGTAAATGGTTAAATTGATAAAAATACAGTAATACGCGTGGTTGCATAGTAGCACACGGTATTGATTATTGATGCTTATGTGAGAAGTCACTCAGTTATACTCAATTATTGCTACAATAATTGCTGCATCATATCTCTCATATTATTGATTTAATTATTGTCACAGTATCATCTGCATAATATTTTATATATTATTAAATTAATAATTGAGACGACAAAGTTATTCATATTATTATTTATAATATTGACAATGTCTAGAAGTTTTGTCAAGGAGAGGTTTGGTCACCTAATTACGCACCAATAAGGAGAAATCCTTATCGGAAAGCCCTCTCTTTCCTGGGAACGACCTGGTTGTTAAATATTGTGAGTTATAATATTAATGATTAATGTTATTAAAAATTGAAGTTGAGTTCGGAGTTGAATTTGGAGACGCGGACGTGATATTTGAGTCCGGAACGATGAAATTAGTAGAAATAGACTATAAATACAAAATTTGTTGGGTTGACTTTTTGGTTAAAAAATTCAACAGTTGACTTTTTTCAAAAAAGTCAAACTTTGAAATTTCAAAAATAAAATTTTTGAGAAAATTATTTCCATTGTGTTGGGATTGTTAGTGTTTGTAGAAATCGACATTTATTTCAATAATAATTGATGTCTGGAGGTTATATTGACCAATCGGGTAATTAATCGAATAAATGAGCAATTAATTGCTATTAATTCACATGATTATAACTATTTGTTCACATGTGTGTATTATTGATTCACATTCATGTACTATTAGGGGAGGTGGTGCAAGATTGATAATACTTGCATGACTAAGTTAAAAATGGAGGTATAGATGGAGGTACTATTCTGTAATTCGTATTTTCACATGATTATAGCTATTTATCCACATGATTGAACTATTGATTCACATTATTTACTATTAGGGGAGGTGGTGCAAGTTTGATAATACTTGTAGGACCAAATTAAAAATAAAAGAAAAGTTGAAGTTATTGTACTGTAATATTTCGAGCCCCAAAACGCAAGTAATTATCAAACTATATTTTCCTATATATAAAGCTCATTCCTTCATTATTTTCACCAATTCACTAAAGCTATAGAGCAATTATTATAGAGAGAAATTATAGAGAGAAAGAAGAAGAGAAGTCTCACACCTCACTATTCTAGTATCCGCTTTTCTTCTAGGTAAGGGGTATTATTTCTTTCAGATTCATGAAGAGATCTATTGTTATTCCATTCCTTATTATTCTGTTGGAATAGCTTTGTATACGCGGACTACTAGTATACATGGTGAAATTCTTCATTATTCCATTCTTTATTATTATGTTGGAATATCCTCATGCGTAAGCGGATTACGCACGACCGGTTCCATTCTTTATTATTACATTGAATAACTTTTATGCATGCGGTCTATCGCATGCCTCGTGAATTCTATTGTTATTCCATTCTTTATTATTCATTGGAATATCCTCATGCATGCGGATTACGTATGACCGGTCCATTTCTTTATTATTCTGTTGGAATATCCTCATGCATGCGGATTACATACGACACCGTTCCATTCTTTATTATTCTTTGAAGGAATAACTCGCATGCATGCGGTCTCACCGCATGCATGGTGAATTCTTCATTATTCCATTCTTTATTATTCTCGTTGGAATAACTTTGTACATGTGAATTACAGATGCATGGTGAATGATCCTTCGTATTCATTCCTTATTAAATTGTGGAAATGATCTGTCTACGTGGATTACCGCATGTAATGTGAAAATCCATTTGCAGTTTCGTAATTTTTCTGATCCTCAAAAATTCTGAAAAAATTTGAAATGATAATTTGATGAGTTTTCTATATTGTGTCCAAAGATGACGATTTTTTGATGTATAGATTAAGAGTTATGGATTTTATGGGAAAATACTATTTTAAAAGTAAACCCTTATAACTCCTTGTGGTTAACTCCAAAATTGGTGAAATTGTTATTGGGAGTACATGTATATAACAGGAGTATACCCTGTAAATTTTGGAATTTTTGCACAAAAGTATAATTTATGATAAATGCCTAAATATTCGGCAGTTTTGGCTATATGAAAAATAGTAAATGAATTTTAAAAATTCCGAGAAAAATATATGTTCAATATGGGACTATATTCTGCTAAATCCCAGAATTTTTTTTTTTGGGACTAATTTGGTATTTTTCATGAAAATGAACTAGTTATGAGTAAATAAATTAAATATGTTATGTGAAGTAACAAAATTGGAAAATAGGATTTTATGGCTTGGGAATCCTATATAGGGTATATACAGATTTTTGATGAGGGATTTGATCATTGGTGATGAAATCTTATGAGTATGACATTTTTAAATGATTAAATGCATTATTTGGTAAAGTGTAAACAATTGAAATAAATTGTTGACAAGTTTAAGCAGTGATTAAAATATTGTTATAATATTAATAATATTAGATTATGAGTTTATTAAGTGATTGATAATATTTGGATAAATTTAAAGTCTTTAATATTTATCCTTGCTTTCGTTTGATTAATGCTTATATCATTGTCATCATCCTCATGCTTATATTATGATGAAAGTCATCTTTGGCTTACGTGCAAAGATGGACTGTTGATTATTGGTTTTACAGTTGAATATCTTTGGCCTACGTGCAAAGATGGACTGTTGATTATTGGTTTTACAGTTGTATATCTTTGGCTTACGTGCAAAGATGGACTGTTGATTATTGGTTTTATAGTTGTATATCTTTGGCTTACGTGCAAAGATGAACTATTGATTGATGAGTATCTTTGACTTATGTGCATAGATGAACTGTTTATTGGTATGATTGTGACCAGGGATCATTCGGTATAATCATGACCCGTAATGTTATAGATGATGTGGTAAAAGTCCTCATTGGCCCGTAATGCATTGATGGACAGTTATTGGTATGATAATAACCAAGGATTATTCGGTATAATCATGACCATTGATGATTACATGAATATCCTTGGCTGTAGTGCAAGGATGATTACATGATTATTTATTAAGCTGAGTCTCAGCGATAGAATATTGATTATACACTTTTAATTCGTAAAAGATAGTAGATATCATGCTCTACTCGACTCTTCTAAAATACAGTTGTATGTCTTTGGCCTATAGTGAAAAGAATAAATTGTTAATGAATATCTTTAGCCGTAGTGCAAAGATGAATTTATTAGTATGATTATGAGCAGGAATTATGATTTGGTATAACCATGATTTTTGATGTTTCAGGTGAAGATAGGTAATGAAAATTATCTTCGTCCTATGTGCGAAGAGGAATTTAGAATCACAATTATGATTATGAGTTATTCATATGATTGTGGATAAGAATTGTTGATTGATGTTACAGGGATAAAACATTATTGGTGGACTTTTAACATGGAGAAGATAATAGACCTGATGGTCTATTTGACTCTTCTAATGGATTGCTCGTTCTGCTGCAACTATGGTTGAAAAGTTTTATCTTCTACCATATGTTCTAAATCTCTGATTTATTATTGACGAAGGCTATTGATAATTTAATTATCTTTAGTCATGATATTCTTTATTGGGCTATTTGTGCTCACCCTTTGCTTCACAATTCCTTTTAGGTAATAAGAGTGTAGCTGGGTCGAGCGGGGATAATAGGGAAATAGTGTGATGGTCCGAGACTATCGAAGTTTCTCAATGTATTTTATATGGCATTATAACAATTTGAGTTTGGATACTGTCTACGAGATAATATTGTATTAAAACTCACAGCTTATTTGTTGTAGAACTCTGCACGACAGTTCAACAGTTGTATAAATGAACTTTGTATTTGTATTTGATTTTTATAGAGTGATATCTGGCGACTCAGAATGGGTCGTGTGGACCTATTTTGGGGGCCTCACACCTTGCTTGGTCATTACACAATTATCTTGGTCACCAAGAATAACCACATGATCATGGATTTCCCCATGGATCACCTCAATTCAATGGATCATAGCTTGGGCATAGGTTTAAATTTGATTAACTTAAGCTTTGGGCTTGTATTAACAACTTACTTGGGCTTTATATTAACAAACTCTTGGGCTTACACATTCAATTCTATTGGACTCTACAAATTACTACACAATCCTACAAGTCCAATTCATTTGGCTTAAAGCCTTATAACGTATTGTTTACGTATTATTCTCGTATTATAATTCGTATACTCGTTCATAATATACAATATTCCATCCTTCATACATACTTGTACAATACTTCGTAGCATACTCGTATTCTTTACCTCATACAATACATATGTATCATACGATCATCACATTAGCTTCTAACGCTTCATTTTCCCTAACATTCTCGAATTACGCCCGCATGTGAAAAATTACATTTTTCATACTTGAATTATTACTACATAATCCAACTTACTTCGATATTCTATCGTTACGTATTTCTTGGAATTTCAAAAATAATTCTCGAGCAGAAATCAATAAATAGTGTTTTTCAGAAAATTTCTCAGAAAACTTTTATTTCCATCTTAGAAATTCAAACACTTTAATTCTCTAACGTAGTCAAAATACTATGACGTTTCAATGTTTCTAGGTTATAGAACGATATTCATCTTACTAACACATAACAATAATAAATAATATAATTTTATTCATTATTTTATTTATTAAAATTATTTTACAAAGGATCCGAATTTCTCGGTTACATTCTGGTAAAAGTCTTGGCGTGGTGGGGCATGTAGAGGCGCAATGCAAATGATGGTACAGTATCTTGAGGCGCATAAGGGCGATGAGGGGTGCGGAGGTCGCAAGGGTCTGTGCGAGGGTAGTTGGGGTAGTAGAGGCACGCAAAGGCAATAGAGACGTACGGAGGTGCGTGAGGGCAACATGGACGGTTGAGGGCCGCGTTGCTGGTGTATCAGTGATTTTTAATTTAACATTAGAACAATATCCTCCTTCTAGCGCCAACATTAACGCAAAAATATGTTCGCATGCAGAATCACCAAACAACGAGCGAGAAACTTGTATAGGTAACAAAAGACCACTAAAAATCTTGACGACTAGGGCCGTCGGGGGATAGCTTCGGCGTGAGAATCATTACAAGTCAGAAATGTCAACAATGGAGGAATATAATTGCTTTAGTGCGTAAAAGTGAATAATATGTAAGGTACCTGAAATCTAAATTATGGTCGTGTATTAATATTTGATCACACCTCCTTAATTTTCTGATCCCTTTCTCTAGTAGGAATATGATTCTTTATGTAAAGTCCTATTATGACCGCAATCCTCATGATTGGATTTATTTGGTTTCCTTTGAAGTAGGAATTCAAATTAGGTATGGAAATTACAAGTTAATTAGGATTGTGAATCTTTCAAAAGTAAAGCCTCCTGATTGGAATATCCTTCCATGTGGTGAGGTCCATCGGATCATTCAGAGCCACAAAATCACGCCCCAACAAGTTACATGATGTTTTTAAGTTTTAGACGAAAAATAAAAAATTTAATTTATAATTAATAAGAAAGTTACATTTTTTAATATTGTTATTAAATTTATAACAAAATATTAAATAAATTATTGTTTCCATACTCAAGTTTAATTTTTAAGAACTCAAAATTTTACTTTATTTTATTTTTTTACAAATGTACAACTTTGTCGACGTTAGGATTTTTATTGTCCCTCTTCTGTTCTTGTCTTTTGGTATTCTCATGTTAGGTGAGATTTATTTGAAAAAACAAGTTATGAAAAGGTCTGACATTTATATGTCGATGATTTGACTATAAGAGTCGCCAGTTAGTTTTTTAAATGGTTGTACCAACACAACCGAGAAAAAATTTGCACATTGACCCAGTGATGTGACACTGCTAAACGAGTCTGTGAAACCGAGATTCATTAGGGTTCGGGGACTTGTTTATACGGAGGGATGGTGTTAGGCACCCTCCGACATCCGTGTTACCACGGTGACCGCCACTTTTCAATTTACCTAATATGATATTTAAATTTTCTTCACCTTGAATGAATTTAGCAAGAGATGATTTTAGTGAATCTATTTCTTTTTGAAGTTCGTAATTAGGAAATGTTTTAATAGGAGATTTATCACTAAATGCATCAATACATACATCTCTCATTTTCAGTTCATTAGTTAATTTATGGACTTCATTATTCAAAAAATTTACCTTATTAAAAAGTATTTTGTTATAATTATCTAAATAATTAATTTTAGCAAGCAAAACCTTTTCTTCTTTACAAGTAGATTCCTTTTCAATATCTTTCTTTTCATCGATTAAAGAGTCTACTTCACCCATTAATGTATTTACTAAGTCTTTCAAATATGCATTCTTTTCTTTTAATTTAGCATTTTCTTATTTCAAGGAATTAAAATCAAAATCAGATACCTCGTTTGATTCACCTTCTATTCCCATGAAGCATACTTGAGCTATCTCATCCTTGGCATCGACCTCAACCTCAGATTCTTCTTCATCACTCCAAGTGACTAATGCCTTGTTTCTCTTATTATCCTTGAAGCCTGTTTTTTCTTTATTCTTAAGTTGAAAACAGTCCTTCTTGAAGTGCCCTAGTCGTCCACATTCAAAACACGTCTCTTCAGTTTGCTTTCCTTTGCCTTTATTTGAGTTGAAGATATTCTTTCTTTTATTCTTCCTTTGTAGAAGTCCTTTGAGTCTCCTTGACATCATAGCTATCTCTTCGTCAGAATCATCATCAAGCTCTTCTTCATTTCCTACACTAAGAGCTAGAACCTTTCTACGAGGAGTTTCCTCCTCATCGTCATACCTCTTTAACTAATGTTCATATTCCTCAAGTTCACCAAAAAGGGTTAGTGTGTCCATAGTAGATATAGTAGAGGAATCTTGAAGAGTAGTAATTTTAGATGCAAACCTCTTGGGCATAGCCCGAAGTAACTTACGATTAATCTCACTTTGTGGAATAGATTTGCATGAGCATGCTTAGTTTAACTTCTCGAACTTTTGATGTTCCTTCATGACTCACCACTAGAGTATCCCAAATTTCCTTAGCTGTGTTGCATTAGGATACTTTGTCAATCTCGAACTGCACCATGCCGCTTAGTAGAGTATTCATAGCCCTTGAATCATAGGAGACCATGAATGTTTAAGTTGAATCCATCTCTAAAAAAGTCTTTGGAGTACCGTCATCTTTCCTAGGAATAACTGGTCCATTCTCCACAACCCACCATTCCCAAGGATCTCTTTTAAGGTAGATCCTTATTCGCAATTTCCAGAAGTTGTAGTTTTCTATTCCATGCAGCAGTGGAGTTCTATTGGTTGATTGACCTTCTTGATTGTTGTTTCCGAACTGTGCCATGTCAGAATCTTTCCCTACAAGTCACCTTTAAGACCAAGTAAGTAGAGCCAAGCTTTGATACCAAATGAAATTCAGATAAGGCACACTTAGAAGGGGGGGGGGGGGGTTGAATAAGTGATACATATCTGATATGACCAATTCAAAATTTTAATCCAAACTATTGAATATAGCCTACTATATTGATGATTGCAGCTTGCTGAATGAATATGGTCTACCGAATTAAATTTTTGCTTAAGAAAATATCTTGGTGATTTTATAAGCTAAATAGAATATTTAATCAAAAAATTTCATGATGAAATAAATAGTTAAATTTAGTTTATTAAGCAAATCAATTATCTTGAGTGATATTAAGTTAAAGCAAGTAATAAAAATAACACCAAGATTTTTTACGTGGTTCAGCTATTACCCTCTATAATAATAGCCTAGTCCACGTCCAATACCAACTAGTATTGGAGACTCACTTTTATTTCTTTAAAAGACTTGTTACAAATCAGATTCTATAAAGTTGAATTACAATAATTCTATTGAGCACTCTTGCTCCTTGTGCACCAATGCACTCCTTAAGCACCTATGCTTCCTTGAACCTGTTTGTAAACAAACCTTAATCCACCTGGATTAAATTCCCTTAGACAACACTTAGTTAAAAAAATTAAGATTACAATAATAGAGGTCTAATGATCAAAGCAAATAAGCAATTTAACAATGCAAGGCTCAACTAGTGAATGCAATGATCAAGTAATAAAAGATAGATATCACCAATATGAAGCTCACGAAAGTTGTCTGAAAATATCAATTGATCAGCAGCTCAAAATTTGCACCAAGAATAGAATAACTTTCCAAGTATGTGAGTGCAATTAAGTATTGTAAGTGTTGTAAATTATCACTGATCTCAGTTCTTCTTTTATAGCTCAAATATATTACCGCTGCTAATAAGAACCAAAATCAATCCAACAATAAGAACCAATCCAACAATACAACCGTTAAATACAAAATCAATTATCTTTGAAAGTTACACATATATGTTGTACTCTTCAAACAATTATCCATAAAGAGACCAAGTCAGATTAAATCACTTCTAGACTTTTCAATTTCCATAGCAATAAGTCTGCCGCCAGTTGTTACACCAAATTTTGAAACAAAAGATATCATGATAGGAGTAACAGTTACCTAGCATAACAAATTCCAACTCTCAAGGATAATCATGATTTTACAAGGCATGTGCTAATAAAAACTTTACCGCCATATATAATGCCTTTTACCGAGATATGTGCAATTAAACTTCTAACAGATAATGATCACACCTTAGTTGGCACAAACAAAAATTTTAAGTTACCAACACATGTAAAACTCAATTAATTCATACAAAATTTTTTCGCATGCATGCTAATTAAATCAGTTTTCTTAATAACAAATAGGAATAAATAACATATGTTAGACATGCACAAATAATTCACATTTTAATGCACACATAAAATGTTCTAGAGACTTGTATTGAAAAATTAAATATTTGCAATGACCTTACATATTTTTCCAAATCGTCTTCAATCCTCTTGAATAATCCATCAAACAATTTTTGAACCAATTTCCTGAAATTCACAATAAAAATTTAGTACCAATGAACAAGTCATCATCAAAACATTGGGTTAGAACATGATATAATCAACATTCTCCCCCTTTTTGAAGATGACAACATATATGAAAACTCCCCCTAAATTCATGCATATAACTTATTTCAGGATAATAAATTTCGTTGTACGACCTGCATATGTTAGTATCATACCAAATAATAATATAATTCAGTACATCATAATATTAACTAAATAAAACAATCAGTCTTAACATGCAGGCAGTCATGCCTATCAAAAACCAAATAAAACCATAGTCTTTTAAAAACATATCAAAATAGTCTCAAAAACAAATCAAAAGAAATAAATCAAAAGAACTGACGAATTGATGGTAAGTCTCCCCCTTTGTCATCAGGCAAAAAGGATAGAAAGGTAGGCAAATTTAGTCAATGTCTTCAAGATTTGCCCTTTGTTCAGCACGGGTAGTGAAATAAGGACGATGGCGAATGCGATGAAGACGTTCTTCTAAATAATAATCATCTGCAAACCGAGGAGGTCGTGGTATAAAAGTGGTAGGAGGAAGTGCCATGTCAAGAAAATCACCCTTGTATTCAGCCATCCAATTGCATATTGGCCATTCTGGGATTGGGGAATACATGGTTGGAACATGGAATCTCTGTCCCACTTCATTGAATCTTGTTGCCATAAAATCTGCAAGCTCCCCAAGTTGATAACTAATAAACTTAACCTCTTGACTCAACTGACAGGTGTTATTATTGAATTTTCTTTGAAGTGCTTCAACCATGGCCAGTGTTTGTATTTCAAAACTTGCCTGAAGATCAATGAATTCATCTTCAACATGATGATATAACTTGTTAATTTCTGGAGCATCCATCTGTAGTTTTCCTTTCTCAAGAATCACAAGTCGATTTCTTATTTCGACCAAATCAGCTTTCACAGAATTTTAATTTTGCAGAATCTCATTTAAAACATTCATAATGTCAGGCCCATGAGAGTTTGATAAAGAGGATGAAGATGAGTCGTGATTTGGAGAAATGGGAGGAGGATCAGGGAGAAGACGAACAAACTCACCAGCATGAAAAGTAATATGAGATTTTGTCAAATTAGCAGTATCGATAAGCTCATTACTTGTGACAGAAATTTCATCATCAAAAGATATTTTGAAATGGTGGAAGGGTTTTGTTAAAAACTTGCTATAAGGAAGACACTTCTTGGTTTGACGAATGCAACTTAGTATATGAGACATCATCATTTGAGAAAGATTGAAAGGTTTTCCTTTAAGAATCATAGCCACAACCACTAAATCTTAATAGGTAAAATCTGCTTCACCACCAAGTCGTGGAAACAAATTATACCTAACCAACTTATGTAACACACAGGCAGTAGGTGTGACGCCCCCAAAATAGGTATACATCACCCATTCTGAGTTGTCAATACATGGTACAGAAACAACTACAACTTTATTATTACAACAAGAAATCGTGAGTTTAAATACAAATATTATCTTCTGACAATATCTATACTCAAATAAATCCTCATCACATTTATTGATACATTATTTTACAAAAATGGTGAGGACTACTAAACGACTCTCTCTAAAACCTTCATTCCATACCCCAGGCTAGCGTACTCGCTATATTTCTCCCTCCCGAGAAAAATGGAACAAAAAGGAAAAGGTGAGCTCAACTAGCTCAAGAAAGAATATTATGACTAAGATAATATACAACAAATTACCGTTAGTCTTCAACAGGAAAAAATCTAATAGAATACAATAGACAACAAATTTTAAATCAATATTCGCAATGAAATAATAATTCATTAGAAGAGTTAAGTAGAGAATGCAAACTACTATCTTCTATGTATGAATTTAAAAGTTCATCATCTATCTTTTATCCCCAGTAACATCAATCAATATACATCCGAATCAAATATTCATCTTTTTTGCTACTGAAGCCAAAGATATTCATCACTTAATCATGTTCATCTAAACACTGCTCATCTTTGCACTACTACCAAAGATATTCTTCAGAAATCATTCATCTTTTACTACGTGCCAAAGATATTTAATAATATCATCATTTAAGACGAGAGGATGATGAAAAATATTTTTAAAGAAACGAATCCAAAGAAACAAAATGACAAGGATTAAGGATTAAGGATTCAGTACTTTGTTTTATCCATGTTCAAAAATACCTCAAAAATGATCTAGTGGTGTAAAATTCAAGAATGATCAAAACATGGATACAATCAAAGCTAGTATCCCAGAATAGATATTTTGGACAAAAAGAAGAAATTTTATTTTTCGGTGAATAGTGCAGATATCGTGAATAGTCTTAGTATCGTGAATAATAATCTCACACCAAAAGATAGAAATTCCACAAAAACATCTTCACGCTTCATGAATAGTACTCGTGAATAGTAACTCGTGAATAGTAACTCATGAATAGTAACTCGTGAATAGTAACTCATGAATAGTAACCCCGACATGAAAAAGATCCAAATTTGATAAAAAGTTCCAACCAATATTTTAGCATAATGATATTGAAGAAATAATATCATTTGAGAAGAAAATAACATCCCTTACCTCAAAAGATTAGTACTTCTAGCTGGAATACCGGGTATAGTGCTGAAGGGAACTTCTAGCTTTTCTCTCTTTCCAAATCTTGTAACTCCCTTCCATGGAGCAACTCGTAATAATATATGATCCCCTACACTAAATTCCACGTCCTTTCGATGAAGATCCGCATAACTCTTTTGTCGATCTTGTGCCGTTTGTATACGTTGTCGAATCATTTGGATCTTTTCGGTAGTCATACGTACTAACTCGGGTCCCAACAATGTTGCTTCACCCACCTCATCCCAACATATTGGAGAACGACACTTTCGTCCATATAATGCTTCAAATGGAGCCACACCTATACTTGCCTGATAACTGTTGTTGTAGGAGAATTCCACCTATGGTAAATACTTATCCCAACTGCCTTGAAGTCTAGGACACGAGTCTTAATAAATCTTCAAGAGTTTGAATTGTCCTCTCCGATTGTCCGTCTGTTTGGGGATGGTATGCGAACTAAATCGCAAATCCGTGCCCATAGCTTTTTGCAAGCTAACCCAAAATCTTGAAGTGAATCTTGGGTCACGATCTGAAACTATGGATACAGGCATGCCATGCAACCTCACAATTTCATTCACGTACATACTAGCAAGACGTTCAAGGAATAAGTCTCCGTATCGGCAAAAAATGAGCGGACTTGGTTAATCTATCAACAATAACCCAAATAGCATTGATGCCTTGAGAAACCGTAGGAAGACCCGTGAACGAAATCCATGGTAATGTGTTCCCACTTCCATTTCGAATCTCAAGTGGTTGCAACGGACCCTTAGGTACTAGATGCTCCGCCTTTACACGTTAAGCAAGTTAAACACATCGAGATAAACTTTGCAATCTCTCTCTTCATATTGTTCCACCAAAATGTATGTCGAAGATCACGATACATTTTAGTACTTCCGTGATGGATTGCAAATGGCGTGATTGTGTGCCTCCATCATAATCTTGTACTTCAAATCGAGTCGTTAGGAACACAAAGTCTAGAGTGGACTCAAGTATTCCTTCTTCATCAATTCTCGCTTAGGAATAGCTCCTTCTTGTACTTTCTTCTTCATACGCATCATTTCCGGGTTACGGTGGCTTGAGCAACCTTAACTTTTTCTATTAAAGTTGGCTCTATCGTATACTTGACATCATCGCGCACTCGTTCCGCATATGATCTTCTACTCAATGCGCTACCTACGTTAAACTTACCGTGATGGTATTGAATAGTGTGGTCGTAGTCTTTCAATAGTTCGAGCCAACGTCGCTACCGCATGTTGAGTTCTTTTTGAGTGAAGAAATATTTAAGGCTTTTATGGTCTGAATATATCTCCACTTTCTCCCCATATAGATAGTGTCTCCATATCTTTAGCGCGAAAACGACTACTGCCAACTCTAGATCATGAGTAGGATAATTCCTCTCATACTCTTTAAGTTGTCGCGAGGCATAGGCTATGACTTTCCCACGTTGCATGAGAACACATCCTAACCCTTTTGCAAAGCATCATTGTGAGATAACAAATCCATCCGAACCGGATGGTATTGTTAGAACAGTCTTGAAATAAGTCTCCTCTTAAGCTCTTGGAAACTTTTCTCGCATTCTTCGCTCCAAACGAATTTTGTATCCTTCCGAGTTAGGCGAAGTTAATGGAGTAGCGATTCGAGAAAACCCTTCCACGAATCTCCGATAATAACCAAACTAAGCCCAAAAAGCTACGTGCTTGATCATCGACTTGGTTGCTCCCAACATTGTATTGCTTCAATCTTCACGGATCAACAGATACTCCATGTTTCGACACCACGTGCCCAAGGAATGCTACTTCCTCAAGCCGAACTCGCATTTCTTCAATTTGGCATATAGTTTATTTTCACGAAGCCTTTGGAGTACCAAATTTCAAATGGTGCTCATGATCTTCACGACTTTTGGAATATATAAGGATGTCATCAATAAAGACAACAACGAACCGATCCAAATATTCCTTGAATACTCGGTTCATCATATCCATGAAAGCCGCAGGAGCATTAGTCAATCCGAAAGACATGACTAAGAATTCATAATGTCCGCATTCGAGTTCTAAAGGCGCCTTTGGAAAATCCTCGCCTCTAATCTTCACCGATGATATCTAGAACGAAGATCGATTTTTGAAAAGAATTGTGCCCTTGCAATCGGGTCAAACGAGTCATCAATACGAGGTAGAGGATACCTATTCTTGATGGTGACATGGTTCAATTCCCGATAGTCAATACAAAAGTCGCATACTCCCGCCTTTCTTCTTTACGAATAAAACAGAGCACCCCAAGGAGATGTACTAGGGCGAATGAAACCGATGTCCAACAATTCCTCAGAGTTGGACCTTTAACTCTGAAGTTCAATAGAGCCATTCGATATGGGGTTTTAGAAATGGGCTTTGTACCAGTTTGAGATCAATAAAGAATTCAACTTCACGTTACGGGGGTAGACCGGAAGTTCTTCAGAAATACGTCCGGAAAGTCAATAACAACAGAATATTATTCAAATTTGACGTGTCTTTATTCAAATCCATAACATGGGCTAAGAAAGCTTGACATCCGTTTTTCAATAAACGAATAGCTTTATGATTAGATATGATAGTGATTGATTTTAATGGTTTAGTTGCTTGAATTAAATATAACAAAGTTGGTTAGGAATATGAAAACTAACAATCTTACGAAAACAATCAATTTTGGCATGATGAGTAGTTAACCAATCAATCCCTAAAATCACATCAAAAGCAAGTATCTTTAAAGAGATAAGGTCAACAGGTAAGGTGATGGTGCCAACTTGAATCAAACAAGATTTATAAACAGTGGATGTGATGAAAGTTTCTCCTAACGGAGTTTCCACAGATAGGTCAAAGTCTAATTTCTCCGGAGTCAAGTTTAAACGTTGAGCACATGCAGGAGAGATAAATGAATGGGTAGCACCTGAATTATCAAGTAAGGTATAAACTTCGCAAGAATTTATAAATAGCTTACCCGTGATCACCTCGTTTGGGTTCCTCGCATTTTGACCAGTCACAACAAACGCTCTTCCCAGAATCGTTGACTTTGACTTTTCTGGGACAGTCTTTTGAGTCACCGTCCCCGCTGAACTAGGTTTTGCTACTGTACAATCTCGAGCGATATGTCCTTCCTTTCCACAATTATAGCATACCTTGAACTGTTGTGGGCAGTTTGGACTGATATGTCCCTCTTTTCCGCATTTGTAGCATATGACCGGTGGTCGTTTTCTCCTTAGAACCGGTTGTTCTTGGTGACTGCTGCCTTCACATGGTCGTTGTTAAATCTCCTCTTTTAAAATCTCCTCCCACTCGCTTCTTCTATTTTCATGGCCATGATACCACCAGTAGTGGTTACCATTTTTGTCCGTCTGCTTTTCTTTCTCCATTGGTTATCATTATTACATTGATCGCTATCTCGGTACGATCCGGTTATGGTCCCTTGGTTGAATATACTCGTTATCTCGCTCTAACAATTGAGCCCTATTAATAACATCTGAATAGAGAGAAATTTATGAGAAATGAGATATTGTCGTGATATCTTAGGGTTTCAAACCTCTCGAAAACATCCGCGTCGTACATTCCTCATTCTCCACCAAATGAGGTGCAAACACGGATAACTCGCAAACTTTGCCTCGTCTTTGAGACACCGTCATGTTATTTTGTTCTAATCGATGAACTCCACTTCCTTCATATAGCCGAACACTTTCGTGAAAGTATTTGTCATTAAATAGCTTCAAACGTATCCTAAAACATCTTTGAGTGCGGTGGATGGAGTACGCTTCACGCAGACTCCCACCAATGAGTCTCGCCTCGCCACGGAACATAAAAGGTGGCGAATGGAACCTTCTGTTCCTCAGGTGCATCCCAAGACATCGAATATCTTGGTAATTTGCTTGACCCATGTTTCCGCCATGATCGGATCTCGGCTTTCCCTTAAATTTTGGTGGTCCCAACTCTTTGAATCGCTTGCGTTGTGACAACCGTGTGAATTGCTATCATTTCCTCCTGTATTTTGAACACGAGTCTCCCTCGTCTGATTTTGCATGAACTGCAAAAAACTTCTAAACATCCCCTCGTTCATCATCTGCTCAGTGGTGTTGTTCACAGGAGGAACATTGCCAGCCTGTTGCACGTTCTCCTCGTTGGTGAGTACAGGCGTCTCCACGGTCTCATTTCCATTGTTAATATTCTCAATCGACATTCTTAAATCTTTGTGATAAAACAAGGGTTAATTAAGGAAATCAATATATAACATAATATCCCTATATCTTGACCAACTAACAAATAAGCTTAGGTAGGACACACTAGCAAAGGATTTACTCGTCTCTCCCTCCTAGTTCTATTCCCGATCTCCGCCAGAGATCATATCCCTAAGCTCGATACCAACCGTGACGCCCCAAAATAGGTATACATCACCCATTCGAAGTTATCAATACATGGTACGTAAACAACTACAACTTTATTATTACAATAGTAAAACTGTGAGTTTAAATACAAATATTATCTTCTAGACAATATCTATACTCAAATAAATCCTCATCACATTTATTGATACATTATTTTACAAAAATGGTGAGGACTACTAAACGACTCTCTCTAGAACCTTCATTCCATACCCCGACTCGTACTCGCTATATTCTCGCCTCCTGAGAAAAATGGAACAAAAAGGAAAAGTGAGCTCAACTAGCTCAGTAAAGAATATTATGACTAAGATAATATACAACAAATTACCGTTAGTCTTCAACAGGGAAAAATCTAATAGAATACAATAGACAACAAATTTTAAATCAATATTCGCAACGAAAATAATAATTCATTAGAAGAGTTAAGTAGAGAATGCAAACTACTATCTTCTATGTATGAATTTAAAAGTTCATCATCTATCTTTTATCCCCGTAACATCAATCAATATACATCCGGAATCAAATATTCATCTTTTTGCACTACTGGGCCAAAGATATTCATCGATTAATCATGTTCATCTAAACACATGTTCATCTTTGCACTACTGACCAAAGATATTCTTCGTAAATCATTCATTTTTTGCACTACAGCCAAAGATATTCAATAATATCATCATTTAAGACCGAGGATGATGAAAAATATTTTAAAGAAACGAATCCAAAGAAACAAAATGACAAGGATTAAGGATTAAGGATTCGTACTTTGTTTTATCCATGTTCAAAAATACCTCAAAAATGATCATAGTGGTGTAAAATTCAAGAATGATCAAAACATGGATACAATCAAAGCTAGTATCCGAATAGATATTTTGGACAAAAAGAAGAAATTTTATTTTTCTATTGAATAATGCCAGATCATGAATAGTCTTGAGTATCGTGAATAGTAACTCAGACACCAAAGATAGAAATTCCACAAAAACATCTTCACGCTTCATTGAATAGTACTTTCGTGAATAGTAACTCGTGAATAGTAACTCATGAATAGTAACTTCGTGAATAGTAACTCATGAATAGTAACCCGACATGAAAAAGTTCCAAATTTGATAAAAAGTTCCAACCAATATTTCAAAGATAATGATATTGAAGAAATAATATCATTTGAGAAGAAAATAACATCCTTACCTCAAAAGATTAGTACTTCTAATTTGGAATCTAATTTATAGTCTTTGAAGGAACTTGCACCGCCTAACAATACTCAAAGTATACTCAAAATACTCACAAGAATACGCTCGATAATATAGAGAGAAAAACTTGAGTTTACGGTGTGATTTTCAATTCTAACCTAAGCACCCTATTTATAGGAAAATGCTTAGAACACCAAAGTAGAAAATTTAATAAAATAATAATATTTCTTAAAAATATTCAAGCCCACCTTAGAAATCTGATTTCAGATCATTTATAACACATGTGAGCCACTCAATTACAACAAAAAATTTTTTTCTTACAAAAAAAATATTTTAAACTCCAAAAATCAATTATTCCGGAATTTCAGAACTTCAATAATTCATAATAAATAGCCCTTTCATTAGAAAATTCTAATCTTGCGAGTTTTTATAGGAAATTCAATTCTCTACAACTTTGCGAGAAAGAAAGTTTTCCAAATTCCAAATAGAAATTGACCAAAATCCACAAACAGACGATTTTACAAATATAATCAAATTTCATCGATAAATGGGGTCCACCGACATGTTTAACATGTTTTAAACATTTATTGCAACAAAAATACTCCTCCTCGTATACTCATATATCCCCCATTCGTTGTAAAAATATCACCATTATTATATTATTAAAATATAATAATATATTTAAATAATTATTTTATCGAAAAAAGATAAAATTTCAATTTTCAACAATTGTCACAATAAAATTTTCTCCATCTATATCCACATAAAATCAATATTTTTCTCATCATATGAATCAATAATTAATTATTCACAAATAATATTACAGAAATCACAATATTGACAACCGTGCGCCTCAGGAAAGAGGGGCTTTCGATAAGAATTTCTTCTTGTTATGCGCTTGAATTAGGTGACCAAACCTCTCCTTAGATGCGAAACTTTCTAGACATTGCCAATAATGTTATCTAATAATATTATTCGAGATAATATGAATTATTGCTTCGATAATAAAAATCTTGTGTAATGACAATTATTGAAACAATGACCGAATATAAAATATCAACGCAGTAATTATTAACTCAATAAAATCTTTGAGCAATAATTACGTAACCATTATTGAGTAGTGCCTTCTTCACGTAAGAATCAATAATTGGTGCAATACCGTGTCTTCTTGTGTTTTAACCAATTTAGTATTTTAACAAGATAATTAGCAATAACTACGTCGTTATTTTTAAACAACTTATATTTGTCGTTTTCTTCATCCAATCGCTTTCAGTTATGGGGCCCACACATGGTCATGCTGTCATCATACGAATATTCTGAAGCGATTTAATATTCCACGACCAAACGAATATTCCCCGACAACAATGAATATTTTATAACCACTTGCTTATTTTGAAATATTTGCGTATTTTACCCCTAACTATCCACATTAATCACATCAACCCTTACTATTTCAAAATAATAAATAGAGAAAATTAAATTTCATTAATAATAAGTTGGGGTCTTACAGTAGGACACACATTCACAATTTTTGGAAGAAACAGAGTTGTAAGAGAATAATCATTCATAACAATATGAAGCTGTTCCAATGGAGGAAAAGGAATATTTGCAGCACCTTTAAGAGTAAAAGGACAAGGTCCAACAAAAGATATACCAAGAATGCTACCAAAATCGATACTAGTGAAAAATAATGACTTTCCCTTAACATATGTTGTAAAACAATCCCCATTGCATTCAAGATTAGTGTAAAACTGTTAGACTAATCTAGGATAAGCAATAGTAGGAGGAAGCAGCATAGGGGATATTTCGCAATCAGTGAAGAGTTTTTCCAGAATAGTGTTTGAAATAAAATATATCCAGAGATTTTTCATAAACAAATTGCTTTGTAGCAATTGAATTTTTAAAACGAGTTTCAAAACTATATCCTCTGAAGAAATTTTCTTGCATATCAAGGGAAGATGAAAATGGATTTACAAGATTTGAAGGAGACTCTGGCTGTGAAAAAATTTGTTCTTCATCCACTGGTTGCTTCAACTTGCTCCATTGAGATGGTTTTGCTTCTGAAGCCTTTAGGAAAGAAAAACTAGAATCTGAGTCATCGGATAACATTGTGGCATCAGACAACACATGCACAGAAGAGTTCTTTTGCGCTCGCTTTGATTTCATTTTTGTTCCAGTAACATTCTTCAACAAAGATCCTTCGTCGTTTGATTTTCCAGACGATCGCTTGCTAGCTCTGGTTTTCATGGTGTTACAGAAGAAGGGTTTTTGATAAATGATGGATGTGTAAGATCTGATTTAAGAAGAAGGTTAAAGATATAAGAAATAAAAATCAATTAAAATGCTGTCACCGAAAGACGTGCATCTTTTCAATTTCAAAAAATCTGTTCGGCTGCTGTTCCGTATCTCAAGGTATAGACCTTTATGTTTCCCAATTAAATGACATCCAGTGATATTAATAGAAACGTGTATCTAGAATATAGTTAGAACAGATAAGGAATGGCAAAAAGATATATTTTATCAGATATCATGCAGAAAATAAATGATATATATGTGCATAAAATATAATCTGCATGTCATAAAATGTTAAGTACATGAATCACAATTATACCATGCACATTCCAAGTTCTCTCCTTAGCATACAAAATCTTTCCTCACTCAAGGGTTTAGTGAAAATATCTGCTAATTGTTTTTTTGTAAGAATAAAAACCAATTTAACTAACCCTTTTGAAACATTATCCCTTAAAAAATGATGCCTTACCTCTATATGTTTTGTACGTGAATGCAAAACAGGATTCTTTAATATGTCAATAGCACTAGAATTATCGCAATATATAGGCACATTATTGCAGATTATATCAAAATCACATAGAGTTTATTTCATCCATAATATTTGAGAGCAACAACTCCCTACAGCTAAATATTCACCCCTAGTAGTTGATAAAGCAACTGAAGTTTGCTTTTTACTATGCCATGAAACAAGACTTTGTCCCAAAAATGTACAAGCACCACTTGTACTTTTTCTATCAATTTAAAACCCTGCATAATCAGCATCTGAATAACCCATTAGTTCAAAATGATTACTTATTAGATAAAATAACCCTAAATTCATAGTACCACTTAAATATTTAAAAATTCTTTTAACTGTTTGTAAGTGGGATTCTTTGGGTTTTGCTTGAAATCGAGAACAAAGACATACACTATACATTATATCAAGTCTAGATGCAGTTAGATATAATAAAGAGCCTATCATACCTCAATATTTAGTTACCTCTACATCTATACCTTTATCATCTGATGTGAGCTTTATCGATGTACTCATTGGTGTAGCCTTTGGGTTGGTTCTTTCAAAATCAAATCTTTTAAGTAGTTCTTTTATGTACTTGGTTTGATGAATATAGATCCCTTCCTTTGTTTGCTTGATTTGAAGTCCCGAAAAGTAATTTAACTCTCCCATTAAGCTCATATCAAATTCCTTATGCAAACACTTTGAAAACCACTCACAAAGAAAATCATTAGTAGCACCAAATATTATATCATCTATATATATTTAAACAATGATTATTTCTTGTTTTTCATGTTTAATAAATAATGTAGAATCTATTTTACCTCTAGTAAAACCACTTGAAATAAGATACTTACTCAACCTCTCGTACCAAGCCCTTGGAGCTTGTTTGAGACCATAGAGAGCTTTCTTTAGCTTAAAAGCATGATTTGGATATTTCTCATATTTGAATCCAGGAGGCTGTTTGACATAGACTTCTTCATTGATGTATCCATTAAGAAACGCACTCTTTACATCCATTTGATAAAGCTTGAATTTCTTGTAACAAGCAAATGCTAACAAGATTCGAATAGACTCTAGTCTTGCAACTGGAGCATAAGTTTCTTCGTAGTCGATCCCTTCATGTTGATTGTAACCTTGAAGAGTAGTAATTTTAGATGCAAACCTCTTGGGCATAGCCCGAAGTAACTTACGATTAATCTCACTTTGTGGAATAGATTTGTCCAATAGCTTTAAGGAGTTCAGAAGAACAAGGAACCTTGCTTGAGCCATCTTTATAGTTTCATCTTTCTCGAGTTTAAACATTTCATAATCATGCATGAGCATGCTTAGTTTAACTTCTCGAACTTTTGATGTTCCTTCATGACTCACCACTAGAGTATCCCAAATTTCCTTAGCTGTGTTGCATGAGGATACTTTGCCAATCTCAGACTGCACCATGACGCTTAGTAGAGTATTCATAGCTCTTGAATCATAGGAGACCATGAATGTTTAAGTTGAATCCATCTCTAGCAAAGTCTTTGGAGTACCGTCATCTTTCCTAGGAATAACTGGTCCATTCTCCACAACCCACCATTCCCAAGGATCTCTTTTAAGGTAGATCCTTATTCGGAATTTCCAGAAGTTGTTGTTTTCTGTTCCATGCAGCAGTGGAGGTCTATTGGTTGATTGACCTTCTTGATTGTTGTTTCCGAACTGTACCATGTCAGAATCTTTCCCTACAAGTCACCTTTAAGACCAAGTAAGTAGAGCCAAGCTTTGATACCAAATGAAATTCAGATAAGGCATACTTAGAAGGGGGGGGGGGGGTTGAATAAGTGTGGATACAGACTATAACCAATTTAAAATTTTAAACCAAACTATTGAATATAGCTTACTATATTGATGAATGCAGCTTGCTGAATGAATATGGTCTACCAAATTAAATTTTTGTTTAAGAAAATATCTTGGTGATTTTATAAGCTAAATAGAATATTTAATCAAAAAATTTCACGATGAAACAAATAGTTAAATTTAGTTTATTAAGCAAATCAATTATCTTGAGTGATATTAAGTTAAAGCAAGTAATAAAAATAACACCAAGATTTTTTACGTGGTTCAGCTATTACCCTCTATAATAATAGCCTAGTCCACGTCCAATACCAACTAGTATTGGAGAATCACTTTTATTTCTTTAAAAGACTCTTTTTACAAATCAGATTCTATAAAGTTGAATTACAATAATTCTCTTGAGCACTCTTTCTCCTTGTGCACCAATGCACTCCTTAAGCACCTATGCTTCCTTGAACCTGTTTGTAAACAAACCTTAATCCACCTGGATTAAATTCCCTTAGACAACACTTAGTAAAAAAATTAAGATTACAATAATAGAGGTCTAATGATCAAAGCAAATAAGCAATTTAACAATGCAAGGCTCAACTAGTGAATGCAATGATGAAGTAATAAAAGATATATATCACCAATATGAAGCTCACAAAAGTTGTCTGAAAATATCAATTGATCAACAGCTCAAAATTTGCACCAAGAATAGAATAACTTTCCAAGTATGTGAGTGGAATTAAGTATTGTAAGTGTTGTAAATTATCACTGATCTCAGTTCTTCTTTTATAGCTCAAATATATTACCGTTGCTAATTTTGTTCAGTTTATCAAACTTTATTTACGTTGCCAACTGATAAGAACCAATCCAATAATACAACCATTAAATACAAAATCAATTATCTTTGAAAGTTACACATATATGTTGGGCTCTTCTAGATTTTTCAATTTCCACAATAAGTCTGCCGCCAGTTGTTACACCAAATTTTGAAACAAAAGATATCATGATAGGAGTAACAGTTACCTAGCATAACAAATTCCAACTCTCAAGGATAATCATGATTTTACAAGGCATGTGCTAATAAAAACTTTACCGCCATATATAATGCCTTTTACCGAGATATGTGCAATTAAACTTCTAACAGATAATGATCACACCTTAGTTGGCACAAACAAAATTATTAAGTTACCAACACATGTAAAACTCAATTAATTCAGACAAATTTTTTTCGCATGCATGCTAATCAGTTTTCTTAATAACAAATAGCAATAAATAATATATATTAGACATGCACAAATAATTCACATTTTAATGCACACATAAAATATCCTAGAGCCTTGTATTGAAAAATTAAATATTTGCAATGACCTTACATATTTTTCTTAAGACTCAAATCGTCTTCAATCCTCTTTAATAATCCATCAAACAATTCTTGAACCAATTTCCTGAAATTCACAATAAAGAATTTAGTACCAATGAACAAGTCATCATTAAAACATTGGGTTAGAACATGATATAATCAGCATCAAGATTGTTGGGCCTTGAAACACAAGATTCAAGATCTAATAGACAACAGTGAGATCGTGATCGCCAAACCAGATCAACCTCATGTGCAAGACAACCCTCTTCCTCAACACAAAGAAGAAGAGGTCAACATGATCAGTTGGAGCACTGGACAAGGTTCCAATTTTAATGGCAAATCATCCCAACCAATCAAAGACGGTGTTGACAGATGAGATTATGTAAAGTTCCAGTTTACCATGGAATGAAAGATGAAAGCTCTTTGCAAACAAATGGAGCAATTGGCAGAACTGGTGACCCACCAGCATCAAGTCACATGCCAATTAATCAGGCAGGAGCATGCCTATCTCCTTCCTTTTGTTACGAATGCCTCCTCACCACCTTCAGAAAGCGAAGCTATGGAGGATAAGGTTGCGAAGAGAGCAAATGCTAAAGCCCGTCGGGATTTTGCCAATCAGAGGGAATTTACCTATTTGGGACAATCTATGGAGGAGATACTGCAGATGTTGATCAACGAAGGAAGAATTACCTTCCTTCTCCCTCCAATCAATCCCCGTTCAGGACGGTTTAATTCTGATGAAGTGTGTCAATATCATTCACATTCTAGCGGTCACAACACAAAAGAATGTTGGGCACTCCACCATCTCATTCAGAATCTTATTGATAGCGGTGTCCTGCAAATAGCAAATGATTACACTGTGCAACTCAAGGGTGGGAATGCATGTCCTACCAAATGGAAGGGATCAGTAGCAGTTATATCCGAAATGGATGATGAGACTGTCAAAGTATTTCCCATACAACCAATTCAACTCAAAGGAGCTAACAATCCTTTGAAAGTGGCCGCACCAGAGCCAATTTATTTATCTTTCAGACCACAATATCCTATTGTCAGCTTACACAAAGTTCCATGGAATTATGGAGAAGCTCAAGGATCCACGCCTCATATCATCACTCATTAATGTCGAAGGAAAATCCACTGTATCTTCCTCAACGGGTTATTAAACCTACTTGCGAAGAAAAGGGGAAGTTGCCCATGGAGAAGATTGAAAAATTCCTCCGCACTATGGGCCAAAATGAAGCCAAAGTGGTTTTAAGCTTGTAAGAAGCTCCACACTAGATTTCAATACTGGACTTGGTTTTCTCTTCTGAGGATCATCGAAAGATCTTACTGAAGGTTTTGGAAGAAGCCTACTTGCCAAAATCAGTGGATGTGGAAAAATTTCAACATTTGGTTGATCACATTTTCAACAACAATGTGATATCCTTCACTGATGACGACATACCTCCCGAAGGGACCGATCATTGCAAGCCTTTGCATATTGCGGTTTGTCTTCCTGTACATGCTAGCGGAGTTTTGATAGATGGAGGCTCATCTCTAAATATCATCTTTATGCCACCTTGGTGAAGATGAATATCAATCTCAAGCGGATCCAAAGCGACCCATACGGTCATCGTGAGCTTTTGATGGATCCCGAGCGAAATTACATTGGAAAGATTGAATTGCCAATTGAGATTGGTCCAAATACATTCAATGTATCTTTCCACGTCCTCAAGATAGACTCGGATACAACTTTGTTATTGGGGAGACCATGGATACACATGGCTGGAGCTGTTCCCTCCACCTTACATCAACAACTCAAATACATTATCAACAACAGTCTAGTCACTGTCAACGTTGAGCCGGAATGTCCTGAACAAGGAACTCTACCAATTATCAGATTTAATTCAGAAGTTGAACCGGCCAGTTTCCATACTCTAGAAGTGAGTAATACGCAATACCATTCTATTGGAGCGCCACTTCCCATACCGACGAGGTTATGTCGGCCACTCAAGAAATGATGTTATTGGGTCATCAACCTGGACAAGGGCTTTGTAAAGATAAGTAGGGTATTAAGCACCCTATCCAAATGTCGAAATCAAATTGGAACAATGCCTGGCAGGATATTCTCGCCAGCCTCGCATACACGTGAACTCCTTATAATCACAAGCAGGTTCCTCAAGCGTCTGCCGCACGGAAATTCTATACCTTTACCTCATGAGTTGATGCAATCTCTAGTAAAGGTTCCAGCCCATGTCGTGGCTATGCTATTTCTGAAACCAGTGCCAATCAAAGTAAAAGAGGTGCTGATTCCTGATCCCGAGGCGGAAGAAAAGGAACGGAAACGTAAACATGACCTTGCCTTAATGATGGCAGGCATACGCGTCATTGTTCATGATGAACATACAAACATATACAACCCAGACGATGATTGCCTAGATGTCATGGTTATCATTCAGGAAAAGGAGGACAATGATGATCCTTCCATCACTGTAGTCCTTCAGGACTTTGCCCTCGACAATTAGAGCAGCACTCCATGCATTGGTCGACGAGGGTAAAATGGGCAGAAAATCCCTCTGCCTTGTAGATAACTTTAATTACTTGCTTTCCTTTACACTACTAGCAGTTATTTTATCAAGTACATGCTAACACTTTTGTATGATCAAACAGTTGCATATATTAAGTGAAAGCATCTTTCGTTTTAGGACTCTGAATTTAGATGTGCCTGTACTTGCTGATGAGGTGCCTTCTCTCCACAAGGGCTGTAACTTTGATGCAAAGTTGGACTCAGACTTGATGGACATACAAGAGGACATTGAGACACCTCAAGAGATTAAGGAATGGGTCATAGACAAACCCAAACCCAATCTTGATCAAATCGCTTCTTTTAATATTGGAACCTTAGACAACCCTAAGCTAATCCAAATTGGTTCAGACCTTACCATAAATCAACGGAATGACATGGTTACACTATTAACCTAATTCCAGGATTTGTTTGCATGGTCTCATGAAGACATGGTGGGTTTGTCCACTGATATTATTCTTCATCGCGTTCCCATTAAAGAAGGATTCAAGCCAGTTAGGCAAAAGCTCAGGCGATTAAAACCTGAGTGGAGTTTAAAGGTTAAAGAAGAAATTGTGAAACAATTTCAAGCTGGCATTATCATGGTGTCTACATATCCGGAGTGGATATCCAACATTGTTCCCGTGCCTAAACCAGGGGGAAAGGTGCGAATTTGCGTGGATTATTAGGATTTGAACAAAGCTTGCCTTAAAGATAGCTTTCCCGTGCCCTTTATCCACATTCTTATTGACAATACTGCTCAATACGACATTTACTACTTTGCTGATTGCTTTGCGGGATACCATCAAATTATGGTCACTGAGGAAGATCGTGAGAAAACTGCTTTCATCACGCCTTGGGGAACCTTTTGCTACAGACGGTTGTCATTCAACCTCATCAATGCCGGGGCAACCTATCAGCGAGCTATGATGGCTCTTTTCCACTATTTAATGCATAAAGAGATAGAGATCTACGTGGATGACATCATTATCAAATCCCGAAAGGAGGAGGACCACTTAGACTATCGTAGAAAACTTTTCAACAGTTAACGTAAGTACAACTTGAAGTTGAATCCCGCCAAAGTCGCCTTTGTGTGTTAATTCGGATAAGTTGCTAGGTTTCCTAAGTCACCACAAAGGATTGAACTAGATCCTACCAAAATCCGAGCCATCAAGGAAATGCCCATTCCTCGATGCAGAGAGGAAAATACGGGATTTTGGGAAGAATCAACTTCATTAGCGATTCATTTCTCAACTCACGTTAACTTCGTGAGCCTATCTTCAAGTCATTAAGGAAGAACTCCTCCATGAAATGGAATGGTGAGTGTCAGAAAGCCTTCCTTACCATTAAAGAACAACTGATTAACGCTCCTATTTTGGTACCTCCTAGGGATGATGTTTCCCTGTTCATATACCTGTCCATAAATGACAATGCCATGGGCTGTATGCTGGGGCAAAAAGATAATAGAGGCCAAGAATGAGCTATCTATTACCTCAACAAAAGATTCAGCATCAGTGAACACAAGTACATTCTGATTGAGAAGACTTGTTGTGCTTTAGCATGGGCTTCCATGAGGTTATAGCATTACCTCCATGGTCACACAACCCATCTCATTTCTCGAATGGATCCTCTCAAGTATGTGTTCAGTAAGCCCATACTGAATTGTCGACTGTCGAGATGGCAGTTGATCCTACAACAATTTGACATCGTTTACGTGATGCAAAAGTCTGTCAAAGGTCAAGGAATTGCGGATCAACTGGCCGCCGGACCTGCAAGGGACTACAAACCCTTAGAAACATACTTTCTCGATGAAGGGATAATGACCGTTCAGCTACAACATCAGTACGATACATGCCATATGTGGAGAATGTATTTTGATGGAGCTGTTAACACAGAAGGCTCTGGAGCTGGAGCAGTTCTAATATCCGGTACGGGGGAGCAGTATCCCGTCGCCGTCAAATTGCAGTTTGTCAGCACCAACAACACAACTGAGTATGAAGGCTGTATCATGGGGCTAAAACTTGCCCGTTCAATGGGCATCAGGCGGTTAACTGTCTTTGGGGATTCCAAATTGGTAATCAGACAATCCACAGGAATATATCAAACCAAAGAATTACATTTGTTGCCTTACCATTGGCAAGTTTTACAGATGGCTTTGGAGTTCGAAGAAATCTCCTTTCTGCACATTCCTCGTAATAGGAATGATTTTGCACATTGGCAAGTTTTACAGATGGCTTTGGAGTTCGAAGAAATCTCCTTTCTACACATTCCTCGTAATAGGAATGATTTTTCAGATGCATTAGCAACGTTGGCCTCCTTGGTTTACATACCTGACAAGGAAAACATGCCAAGCATCACGTTTACTCTGCATAAAGCGCCAGTCTATTGGAATTACGTTGGAGAAGTATTGGATGAGCTACCTCCCATCCACAACCCTTGGTATCAGCACATCAAGGAGTATCTACGAGATGGATCTACACCCGCTGAGGCGAGCCTAACTGAGAAGAGGCGGATTCATCGACTTGCTATGAAATTCTACCTGAGCGGAGATACACTCTACAAAAGAGATGCTGGATTATGTCTCCTCAGATGTCTATATAAAGACCAAGCTCAAAGACTCATGGATGAGATCCATGGTGGAGTATGTGGCCCTCACATGAGCGGACCCCTACTTGTCAAGAAGATCCTCAAAACGGAGCATTATTGGCTTACACTCAAGGTTGACTGTGATGATCACGTCAAGAGGTGCTATCAATGCCAGATTCATGGGAATGCTATCCATGCCCCTCCAAGGGAACTCCATAATATGAGTTTGCCATGGCCCTTCTCAATGTGGGGAAATGGACGTGATCGGGCCCATCGAGCCCAAAGCCAGTAATGGACATCGATTTATATTCACCATGATCGACTACTTCACCAAATGGGTAGAAGCAGCCTCCTTCCCCAGGGTTACTAAAGAAGTCATCATTACTTTCATCAGAAACAATGTTATTTGTCGATATGGACAACCAGAGGTCATCAGTGTCGATAAATGCTAAGAACCTCAACAACAAAATGATGGAGGAGTTATGCAGAAAATTCCACATCAAACACCTCAACTCCGTCATCTACCGTCCAAAGATGAATGGTGCTGGTAAAGTGGCTAATAAAAACATCAAAAAGATCATGCAAAAAATGTCCGCCAATCACAAAGAATGGCCTGACCTCTTGCCTATGACTTTATTAGCCTACAGAACTTCCATGCGTGCTTCCACTGGGGCAACCCCCTACTCATTAGTCTATGGGATAGAAGCAGTGCTCCCCATAGAGGTGGAAATGGAATCCCTCAGAGTATTGATGGATGCTCAGTTGGGTGAAGACCAATGGGTACAAGACAGGTATCACCAATTGTCTCTAATAGACGAAAGGCAATCTGCGACTATCTTCCATGGTCAGTTATATTAGCAATGGATCACACAATCCTACAACAGAAATGTCCGACTACGGCAGTTCAAATAACATGACTTGGTTTTAAAGAAGATCATTGACAACCAAGATCAATCTAAGGGAAAATTTGCTCCTAACTGGGAAGGCCCATTTGTTGTCAAGGAGGTATTGACAGGAGGCGCTCTCAGATTACAAGAAATGGATGGTGATGAATTTCCATAGCTTATCAACTCAGACACTGTGAAATGGTACTATGTCTGAAGTTACCATCAAACAAATATCCTGGTTTTGATCATCAAATCACCAGTCATTCCGGTTTTTAACCCTCTCTTTTTGCATACTCTTCTGCCCCTCAGGGAAACATACAGTTTAAACCAGCAGCCTGGTATTACTTCATTTCAAACCATCCATACAATTTCGGTTATCCTGAAGACGGGATTTAACCTTTCACAATTTCGGTTATCCTGAAGACGGGATTTAACCTTTCACAATTTCGGTTATCCTGAAGATGGGATTTAACCTTTCACACTTACAGTTTATCCTGAAGACGGGATTAAACTTTTCTACGCCTGCAGTTTATCCTAAAGACGGGATTAAACTTTTCTACGCTTGCAGTTTGTCCTGAGGACGGGATCAAACTTTTTCCACACTTGCAGTTTATCCCCATTATGGGATCAAACTTTCTTCTCCCCGCAGTATAGCCTGCACATGGGATTCATGCTTTTTCTTCAGTTGTGATTTGTCCTGAGGGGCGAACTACGTCGACCTGATCTCCATGATACCCGGGGGTACGTAGGCAACCATATTCTATATGGCCCGGTTGTAATAAAGAAAAACAACAAAAACATTTTTGCCCTTTCTATACAAAAACAACAAAAACATCTGTACACCCATCCGCCTTTCACATTCAGCGTTGAACCTCTTACACCAGGTTCAAACTACGCAGACTTGATCTCCTCTTCGATAGGAGTATGTAGGCAGCCATTCATGGTTCAGTCTAACCCCTACCAGAACAAAATTACTTGTCACACGGTATTGGGATCAGCCTTCAATTCGCCACATTTCATCAGTTTCAGATCAAAGGGATGAAATTACCCAACCTCTTCTCACAAATAGAAGATTCGGTGACCATCTAAGCTATGATCGTGCCTCAAAGAGCAATACCAACCCATAAGAGATGGAATTAACTAGGCTTCTCAGAAATAGAAGTACTGGTGACCATCTGTGGTGCGGTCAATCTCAGAGAGGAAGAAACTACCATCCTCTCCACTTTTCTATACAGATACTAGTTCCAAGACACCAAAGATGGTAGGGATTTACAAAAATCAATTATCCGTTCTGAGAGATCTTGCGACGTCTCAATGTCCATCTATCAAGGATAAGTTTAGAATGCATCAAGATCACAAGGCCCTGAAGAAACAGGCAAATATCAAGCAAGTATCAAGGCATAACTAAAAGGGAAGTGAATAAAAATATATTTCCCTGCCATACATAATACTGTTTGATATACACATATGTGCTGTACATGACAAAATGACTAAGCTAGTCTGTGCAGGAAAATACAAAGCTATCTACATATCTGTATGTATACGGACTATCAGATCTAACATAGCATCCCTCTCTCAAGATTTTAGGTAGCGGCCATAAGCTCCCCGCCCAAGAGGGCATCTACACGAGCTAGCAGATCAGAGGCTAACTACATGGTGGCATAATGCTCATCAATGTAAGCACTCATGTCGGCAAGACTGACAGTCATTTGGGATCTAACGGAAGTACTATTTGCAATGGCCACATCCCTAGCAAATAAGGCAGCATCCCGCTCCCCAATCAATGCATCCCTGGCTAATATAGCCTCATCCCTCTCTATTAGAGCGGCGTCTCTCTCATCAAGAGCTGTCAACATCGTGGCCCTAGCCTGATCTCTATTATAGGTCATCAGATGTAAGCTCTGCTCCAAATGTTGTGCCGAATATCTCGAGTAACAAAGTGGCACTTGGGGTGGGAGAATCCATCACAAATCTTTGGCGACCCAATGAGTCAAATCATCGATGGGAATAATAGCCTCCTCTATAGGCTCCTCATCATCGTAATCAATCTTCAGACCGTGGATACCGCCACAACCGATCATGATCTCTGTCTCCATCCATGCGAATACTCTGCAGAACAACCTGGATGACTGATAGAAAACTCAGCCAGCCCTTGCTGATCCCAGCAGACCATACACAACTGGATCGTCGCTTTGCGATAAATGGTGTGAAGCGAAGCCGACACTCATTTCCTCATATATTGATGAAAATCCTGAAACTAGTCAAACTGACACATAACGGCCAATGGGTGGTAAGTGATCATACCCCTCAAACCAGCTAGAGGGAGATAATCCACGCTTAGAGCATGAATAATGAAGCTGTAGGGTGAGCTAAGCCCTGAACATGGCAATATAGCAAATGGATCTCTAATCCCTGCCAGAAAAGCTAACCACAATGCAACATCTGTACACTCCGCAGGCTGGAAGGAGTACGACATGGCTATATCATGGGTGAAACAAAACCCCTGCCGTCTAAATGTGCCAATCGATCTCAAGTGTGACATAAGCCAGACATACAACACGATCGAAGCTACACAGAAACACTCTCTTGGATAAGTGCAAAAAGATGTAGTCGACCCTCGAGTCTCTGCAATGATCATCGATATAATGGTATGACCCTCCCTGAGAGCTCTCATTGCCATAATGACTCCAATATCCAGCTCATCATGTATCGCGGCATGAAGACGTATGACAATACGCATAGAAGCAGTACATCTACTCTGGCTAAATGCCAATAATCCTCCGGTTTGGTGAAATCCCCGGAATGCCGTGCATAGCTATCCTCAGAGCCAAATCTATCAAACAGGAAACGCTGGGATATCACGTGGCCGGATGTAATCTCGTCCTGGACCACTCTACGTCTCAATTCAGTGAGGGTCATGAATTATCTGCTCATGTCTCCAATAGCCATATACACGCAAGGTCTGTCTAGCGGCAGCATCGTTAACCGTGCATACTCCTCCAAAGTAGGAGTCAACTCCTGGGTCCCAAATCAGAAAACCTGCCTCTCCGATACCTAGTGCTCTAGCATACCCTCTACAAATCCAGTGGAACACGAAACATCAATGTGGTCATAGTATGTCAGAATAAATCATCTACAATCACCATGTCTGATGGTGATATACTATCATACCATTAGCGCATACCATATACCACCAAAAATGGTGGGGTATGATCAATACGGCTAACTGTCGAAGAAGACATCTGTACGGGCCATGTCATAAGACCATCCAGGGGTCAATGCTAAATATCTCTAGACATACATACATATGCATAATACAATAACATGCATGATATAATAGATAGAAATATGATATAGGGAATGGAAAACTGTACATACATTCCTAAGTATATCATCATCTAATACATCTCTGTACAGCTAAAATATAGGGAAATGGGGCGAAGCTACCCAACATCTAACAGAGGCCTATCAAAAGATATAGCGAGAATGGGACGAAGCTACCCAGCTGCTGACAGAGGCCTATCAAAAGAGATAATGAGAAATACATCAGAAAAAGTCAATGGTGTCGATGTCTACATCATCAATACTGTCCACCTGATGTACCTCCTCCTGAGTCACTAGATCTCAATCTACAGGGATGTCAGGCCGATACAAGGGAGGATCTACACCGGAAAAGCCATATGGGTCACCTGAGGGGCCAACGCCAGAGCTGAAAGGATCAAAAGTATCTACCTTTGAAGGATCTCTGCCCAAATGCCGAATGAAAAGATGTGTCCGGTCCAACTGCCGGGTCAATCTGTCAATCTGTGTCACATAAGTCGGATCTCTGACACAGGCTAACCAATCCGTCATCATCACGGATCCCAGAACTATATCCCCTATAAACTGTGTGGCACGAGTCTGAGCTCCAATAGTACGAGGGATCCACCAATGCTGGAACATCTCTTGAGACCAGGGGCCCTCTGACAATGTAAAACTGTGAATCCCCATCAATGGGATGTTAATGATGGGTGACTGCGAAACAGGCTAATAACACTTGGTAGGAGACAAGATCGGCATACGGATCTCTCCTGTAGTGCTCCTAATAGCACGCTCTCTTAAATAGAGCTCCCATCCTCCATCTGTGAAGAGAGGAATCCTGAAGGTGGAAATGACGTACTCTACTCCAGTCGGGTAACCCTCCTCAAAACTAACTCCCAAATGCTCTCCAGAGTAGGGAACCCATGTGATGACATCAACTATCAATAACTCCAACTGTAGGCGACAATGAGTGAAACCCTCAGCAATAGGGACCTCCGCCATCTCCGTCCTCCGTCCTTGTGGATAGGTGTCTAAACCTAACACGATCACATGACGTAAATAGGGAAGCCTCTCATAGGCCCAAAACTGCCAACACAAAGGCAAACATCTGTTGTCAGTCAACACTCTTAACCTATACATGGGAAAAGACAAGAGAAACACTCACCAGCAAAAATGGGTAGAATCCTAACCACGCCTCAGTCAAGCCCTATGATCACATGCGCATTCCCCTAGGGAAATTGGCAAAGATATAGGAACCCCAATCATACTCTCCTATACGGTCCATGTGTCGAGTGGCGCTGATCAAATCGAAGGACACCGTAGAGGAATTATCTGCTATGAAGCAGCCCCTAATGATCATCAGGAATAATCGCCGAAGAATGCGATCCTTGATAAACTGCCAACAAGGATCTGACGGCAGTAGGGGTGATATCCGCTGTGCAAGGCACTGGATCCCCTCTAAACTCCAAACCTGTGATAAACCGCCAATCCATCGGCGTCATCATCACCTCACGATCCCAAAAATGGAGTGATCGAGTGCGTGAAACCACCACTCGAGACAATGCCCCGAGGTAACCCGAGGGGACAAATGACGAGGTAGAATGGAGAAGAACACCCCAAATCCCCAGCCATGAACGATCACTCTGTAGTCATCATGCAAAGCCTGATACATAGAGTGGATGCTAAACCAGTTCCCTCGAGGCTGTGTGAAGCTGGGAACCTACATCAAATGTAGATCAACATCAGAATCCTTGACTCCTCATTAATAGGAAATAAGAAAGATTAAAGATCTAACTTCATACCTCGTTTGCGTGCAGGTATACTGAAGGATGTCTACTCCAGTCACCCAGAAGATCTGGGTTCGCCACTTGAATACCTGGAAATTCCCTACAGGGAACACGTACAGCAGGAGCAGGAACCTCGATTGGTACATCCTCCTCCTCGTCCTCAACATTCGGCACTTCAACCCGAATAGGATGTATTACTGCCTCCACTAAACGACGAGGCTGTCTGACAGAACGATGTTAAGGCTCTTCAGAAGCTCTCCTCCGTACACTAGAAGTGGTCCTGCAGGAACTAGTCGGCTGATCCGGATCCATAATATCTGGACAACAAGTCTCCAAATCACCTCAAAAAGGGTGTGGTAAATTCTTACCTAGAGCTTTTCAAAATGTATTATTTTAACATACATCTATAGTAGAGTTAAAAATGCATGACTACCCAATACCTACATTTTGGGAAAATTTTGCCATAGCCCCCTTTGTAAATGGGACTATCCACATACACATAGGCATGACTAGGTGGCCATTCAGTAGCACACCTATACACAGTCATATACATCCTACATGCATTAATCACATCACAGTAAAAAATTTGTAAGTGTAGTCTAATTACTAGGATTATTTTTCTTTTCTAACTTTACTCATTTGTCCTCAGATAGGATAAGAAATGACAGTAAAAGGTGCCAATTTGAATGTTTCAAAAGTTAAATTTTTTTCACATCATTATGTTTAACATGGTTTAATACTAATATTGGCTATGTTGAATATTTTTTATCAAGTCATATCAGCATGCATATTCACTACTATGTGTCTAAATGCATTTTATGTGATAAGTCATTTTCCGACGGATAGAAACTGGAAAAAATACATGTATACGTTACCAGGACAGTGAAGAACGCTTGTACGGTGGTAGAATATATAGAAAGTTGCCCGAACTCAGTAGATCTGAAGAAGAGCTCTCAGATTTCCTTCGCTGCACAACTTGAAATTGACTTATGAAAGCAACTATTGGCTTATACATAGGCACGGTTGGCCGCAGGCTCACCTGCGGCTCCTGTAGGTGTACCTGCGGCACTTCTACATGGGTCCCACACCTCTGACTCACTCCAGTTAGAGTTGCAAAGGAGGTCTCATAACCTGAAAAGGCCAAATTAGGAATAAAAATGCTATGCGATTGAGCGGAATAGCCTGAAATCTTGGTTTCTTGTCGGTCAGAGTTAAACTCCCGTCGTCTTAATGGTATTCACCTGAATACAAGGTATACTATACCAATAAGCTCAGCTTTCACAGATCATGCTCGGCAATACCCCACAAAGGTCCGATGCCATCATTTGCAGGGTCACAACCCTAAACTTCCCCGGTGGGGGTTACAACGCAAAACCACGAAATACCAAACCTCCCCGGTGGGGGTTACAACGCCAAAGTTACAAACTGACAAAGTATCCCCGGCGGGGGTCATAACGCACATCTTTCAAGCATCTACGTATCCCCTGCAGGGGTTACAACACAATGCAACCATTGATACACACATCAATAAAGGTCAAGTAACCTTGACGTTATGTCAGCCGATGGCAAGTAAACCCATCGAAGCAACTCATCTGCGTATCCCCGACGGGGGTTATAACGCAATGCTACCATTGACACATACATCAATAAAGGTCAAACAACATTAACAATGCACCCAGCAGGGATCTATCTGGTGATACACACATCAACGAAGGTCGGGCAACCCTTACGACGACAAACTGTTGGCAGTAACTCTGACAGAATGAGGAAATATGTTATACACATCCTCAAATAGACAAAGCTTTATCCCCACAGATCTCTTACACACAAGAGGTACCTCTATGGAATATAAGCCAGTATCTAGGATTCAAGACTTTGGTGATAGCCCCAACGTTAACATCCTTGGAGACTTGGATTTCATGTCCAAGCCATCACTGATTGTCATCCCAACAGGATTACCTGACAATCTTGCATCATACATTTGCATCATGTTGCTGCATATAGCATCATGTTTATCTTGCTTGCATTTCAATTTTCTAGGATTCTTTATCCTATCCATGCCTTGCATTGCATGAATATGATAAAAAGGGGCATTTGTAGACACTCAAAATTTTCTGCATGCCTGTTACTGACATTGCAGGAGAGCAGATTCGTCTTTCAGAGATAACCCTGGAAGACAGCTGACATCCATTCCCGATACTACCGGAAGTTAAGTTCCAACCCAAAACACAAACCAGGAACATCAGTTCCAACCCGGAACACAAACCGGGAATGTCATTTCCAATCTCGGAGATAACCCCGAGGTATGCAGATCAAAAGACCGGTAACAACACCGGAGAGGACAGTTCTGTCTCAGCGATAACACCGCGATGCTCAGTTCTAGTCCTAGAAACAACACTGGGAGTAGCGACTCCATCCTTGGTGATAGCCCCAAGTGATGTCATTGTAGTTCCAGCGATAACTCCGGAAATGCTTGTTTCAAATACATGCGATCAGCTTCAAGCTCAGACCTCCTGCCGAGGCACTCATACCTCAGACCCGGAGCTAACACCGAGCAGATAGGTTCTCCCACAGATGATCTTGCGGAATTCAAACACTTGCAGTAGTCCAATCTCTGATGTAACACTGGGCAACGTCTACTTTCAGCTCAAACCGACGATAACCCCGGTGAGGAGTCAAACATCATCTTACCGCCTCAATATTCTCTCTCACAAGATGATATCTCAGCATACCAACAAGCAGTCCAATCTCAGATGTAACCCTGAGCAACGTCTGCTTTCAACTCAAACCGGCGATAACCCCGACGAAGAGTCAAACGTCATCTTTCCCCTTCAACACATGCGCGTCGTCTCAACACTTCATACATACATACATCCAACAATGTCCCACAAGAACCGAAGAGTTACAATCCCGAGTGACTATTACGCATGGCAATACTTTGGATAGAATTTGAAGCTTGAAGACCATGGGCATATGTGACGCCCCCAAAATAGGTATACATCACCCATTTTGAGTCGCCAAATAAATGGTACAAAAATTAAATACAACATAATTATACAACTATCGTGTAAAACATAAACTGAGAGTTTAAACAAGAATATTGCCTTCTAGACAATATCCATTCTCAATGGAGTCCTCATAGACAGTATACAAACTCAAATTCAGTCCTCATTACATTTATTATCACACTATTTAACAGAATAGTGAGGACTACTAATGCTATCATCTGGACTGTCAATCTGTTCCCCGACTCGTCCCAGCTATATTCTCATTTCCTGAAGAGAACAGTGAAGAAAGGGTGAGCTCAACTAGCCCAGTAAGAAATATTATGACTAAGATAATGCAGAATAAATTATCATTAGTCCTCAACAATGTTAAACTGATAAAATATAATAGACATCAAGTTTAACTGCAGCGGAACAAGCAATCCATTAAAAGAGTCAAGTAGAGAATAAAATCTACTATCTTTTATGATTTAAAATGTTTTCATCAATTTTTATAGCTGAGACTCAGCTTAATAAATAATCCACATCATCCCTGCACTACGGCCAATGATATTCATTAGGGTCACGACCACGAATTATCCATGCACTACGGGCCAAGGATATTCGTGTATTCATCAATGGTCATGATCATGCCGACAACTGTCCATCAATGCACTACGGGCCAATGAGGACTTTTACCACATCATTTATAACATTACAGTCATGATTATACCGAATAATCCCTAGTCATAATCATACCAAGTCCATCTATGCACTACAGGCCATAGATGACTTTCAAAAAAATATAAACATGAGGATGATGACAATGATATAAGAATTCAATAAAACAATTTCACGAATTAAATTATCCAGAAACTAATAACGTCCAAATTGTCAACATGATACTTCTTTGTAGAGTAAAATTCAAGAATGCTTAGAAGAATATTTCCATGAAAAGATACTGGATGAAGCGCAAATATCAAGGATATTCCACTAATTTCATGGAGTATAGAACTCAAAACTTTAACCAACTGGGTATAATAAAGAATGGAATAACAAAAGAAATCACCATGCATGCGGTACTTCGTATAGACAGGATATTCCAACAGAATAATAAGTAACGGAACCAGGTCCGGTGTAAAACACACAGATAGGATATTCCAATAGAATAATAAAGACGAAACCAGGTCTGGTGTAAAACACACAGACAGGATATTCCAACAGAATAATAAAGATGGAACCAGGTCCAGTGTAAATGTATACAGGTTATTCCAACAGAATAATAAAGAATGGAATAACATAAGGATTTCACCAAGTATAGGGTATGTCGCGTATACAGGTTATGTATATGGTATGCCACATATACAGGTTATTCCAAAAGAATAATAAAGAATGGAATAACATAAGTTCTCTTCATGAATAAGAAAGAATAACACCCCTTACCGTAAAAGAAACTGGATATAGAAGTAGTAAAGTAGCAGAATACTCTTTTTCTTTCTCTCTATAATTTCTCTCTCTAGAGTTTTAGTGAATTCGTAAAAAATAATGAAGGAATGAGCTTCTATTTATAGAAAAACTGAGAGTGGCTCTTGGTCTTAACGAAGGGTCAAAATGACTCTTGGTAATATTGAAGAGACAACTACTATTTGCGAAGGGGTAATTAACTCTTGGAACACCGAAGAGGCAATTAACTCTTGGTAATATTGAAGAGACAACTACTATTTACGAAGGGGAAATTAACTCTTGGTAATATTGAAGGGACAAGTTACTATTAAGACTTTAAATCAACGATCCATATTGATTTACTATTATAATTTCAACCAACGGTCTGAAAAATTAGCACATCTCCTCATGGAATAATATTGTACCCAAATACCATAGTGAACAATACTAGAGTGAATAGTAATCGGGTGAATAGTAACTAATGAATATTATCTCGTGAATAATAACTCGTGAATAGTACTCCGACACGAAAAGTGCCCCGAATACCCGATTGAACAATATAACCTCCAGACATCAATTATTATCGAAATAAATGTCGATTCTCACTAACACAAATAATTTCAACACAATGGAACTATCAAATTTATATTTAATCAACATGAACTTATCCATCATTAATATCATAACTCACAATATTTAACAACCAGGTTGTTCCCAAGAAAGAGGGGGCTTTCCAATAAGGATTTCTCCCTATTGGCGCACAATTAGGTGACCAAACCTCTCCTTAAAAGAACTTCTAGACATTATAGATATTGCAATTTAATAATATGAATAACTTTGTAGTCTCATATAATGCAGATAGTACTGACAATAATTGAATCAATAAAATGAGAGATATGATGCAGTAATTACTGTAGCAATAATTGAGTATAACTGAGTGACTTCTTACGTAAGCATCAATAACCAATACCGTGTGCTACTATGCAACCACGCATATTACTGTACTTTTACTACCGGGTAGTTCAATAGTTTTAATAATAACACCTCCGCCATTATTTATAAAATATTTTTGTCGTTTTCTCAATCCGACAATAATTCTGTTGTGGGGTCCACCAATGATTGTGTGTCGTTATGCGAATATTCCCCAAAAAAAGAATATTCCCACCAATCGAATATTTATAAAACAACTTATGTACTTTTGCAAAATTTATAAATACTACCCACAACTATAACATTATATCAAATTCATTCCATAATACTCAAAAATAATATTCATAGAAAAATCATCTTTATTCATAAAAGTTGGGGTCTTACAACCTCCCCTTCTTATGAAATTTCGCCCTTGAAATTAGGGTACGTACCTGGTATGTCGAAGAGGTAAGGATACCTTGATTTCATTTCAGATTCTAACTCCCAGGTCATTTCCTCAATATCGTGGTTTCTCCACAAAACTTTAACTTGAGTTATAACCTTGGTGCGTAAAATATGTTCCTTCCTATCCAAGATTTGAACAGGTACCTCTTCATACATTAAGTCTTCTGCTATTTCGTCCGGTTCTAAATCAATAATGTGGTTTGGATCTTTCACATATTTACGTAACATGGATATGTGAAAAACATTATGAACACGAGACATACTTGGCGGTAAGGCGAGTCTATAGGTTACCGTTCCTACTCGATCGAGGATTGAAAATGGGCCAATGAATCGAGGATTAAGCTTTCCTCTCTTTTCGAATCTCGTAACTCCTTTCCATGGAGCAACATGTAACAACACATGATCTCCAATATCGAATTCCACGTCCTTTCGGTGAAGATCAGCATAACTCTTTTGTCGATCTTGTGAGGTTTTTATACGTTGTGGGATCGTTTGAATCTTTTCCGTAGTCATACGTACCAACTCTGGTCCCAACAACGTTGCTTCACCCACCTCATCCCAGCATACTGGAGAATGACACTTTCTTCCATACAACACTTTGAATGGAGCCATGCCAATGTTTGCTTGATAACTGTTGTTGTAGGAAAACTCCACCAATGGTAAGAACTTTTCCCAACTTCCCTTGAAGTCAAGGACATAGAGTCTTAATAAATCTTCTAGAGTTTGAATAGTCCTCTCTGATTGTCCGTCCGTCTGAGGATGATATGTCGAACTAAATCGTAAATCCGTGCCTATAGCTTTTTGCAAACTAACCCAAAATCTTGAAGTGAATCTTGGGTCTCGATCAGAAACTATGGATACTGGCATATCATGCAATCTTACAATCTCGTTTATGTACATGCTAGCAAGACGTTCAAGTGTATAAGTTTCTCGTATTGGTAAGAAATGAGCAGACTTGGTCAATCTATCAATAATGACCCAAATCGTATCTTTACCTTAAGAAACCTTGGGAAGACTAGTAACGAAATCCATGGTAATGTGCTCCCACTTCCATTCTGGAATTTCAAGTGGTTGTAATGGACCTTTTGGCACTTGATGCTCCGCCTTGACTCGTTGACAAGTTAGACACCTTAAGATAAACAGCGCTATCTCTCTCTTCATATTGCTCCACTAAAATGTATGACAAAGATCACGATACATTTTGGTACTCCCAGGATGGATTGCAAATGATGTGTTGTGCGCCTCCATCATGATTCTATACTTTAAATCAGGGTCGTTAGGAACACAAAGTCTGGAGTTGACTCGAAGTATTCCTTCTTCATCAATTCTTGCTTCCGGCATAGCACCTTCTTGCACTTTCTTCCTCATACGCATCAGCTCCAGGTCTGTAATTTGAACAACTTTAACTTTATCAATTAAAGTTAGTTCTACTCGTATATTTGCCATCATCACATGGGTCTCTAGAGTCTTTAACTCTATCTCCATCCTTTGCAAGTCACACAAAATGGACCTTTGCGTTAATAATATCGCACTCGTACCCGCATATGATCTTCTACTCATTGCATCAGCTACTACGTTCGCTTTTCCAGGATGGTATTGGATGGTATGATCATAATCTTTCAATAGTTCAAGCCAACGTCGTTGTGGCATGTTGAGTTCTTTTTGAGTGAAGAAATATTTGAGGCTTTTATGATCCGTAAAGATCTCCACTTTCTCCCCATACAAGTAATGCCTCCAAATTTTAAGTGCAAAGACAACAGCTGCCAACTCTAGATCATGAGTAGGATAATTCCTCTCATATTCTTTGAGTTCTTAGAGAGGCATAAGGCTATGACTTTCCCATGTTGCATGAGAACACATCCTAACCCTTTGCACCAAGCATCACCAGTAGATAACAAATCCTCCGAGCCGGATGGTATTGTCGAGCAATGTGCACTCGAAATGAGTCTCCTCTTGAGTTCTTGAAAACTCTTCTCACATTCCTCGTTCCAATCAAATTTTGTATCTTTCCGAGTCAGCTGAGTTAATGGAGTAGCGATTCGAGAAAATCCTTCCATGAATCTTCGATAATAACCAGCTAAACCGAGAAAGCTACGTACTTTGGTCACTGATTTAGGTTGCTCCCAGCTTTGAATAGCTTCAATCTTTCTTTGGGTCAATGGATATTCCATGACTTGATACCACGTGCCCAAGGAATGCTACTTCCTCAAGCCAGAACTCGCATTTCTTCAACTTGGCATAAAGCTTATATTCACGAAGCTTTTGGAGTATCAGCCTCAAGTGTTGCTCATGATCTTCACAAGTTTTGGAATATATGAGGATGTCATCAATAAAGACGACCACAAAGTGATCCAAATATTCCTTGAATACTCGGTTCATCATATCCATGAAGGTAGCAGGAGCATTAGTCAATCCAAAGGACATGACTAGGAATTCATAATGCCCGTACCGAGTTTTGAAAGCTATCTTTGGAATGTCATCGGTTCTAATCTTCAATTGGTGATATCTGGAATGAAGATCAATCTTTGAAAAGAATTTGGCGCCTTGCAATTGGTCAAACAGGTCATCAATACGTGGCAGCGAATATCTATTTTTGATGGTGACATGGTTCAACTCCTGATAATTAATACAAAGTCGCATACTCCCATCTTTCTTTTCACGAATGAACAGAGAGCACCCCAAGGAGACGTCTTGGGACGAATGAAACCGATGTCTAACAATTCCTGCAGTTGGGTCTTTAACTCCTCGAAGTTCTATAGAGCCATTTGATATGGGGCTTTGGAAATAGGTTTTGTACCGGGTTCAAGGTCGATACAAAATTCAATTTCACGCTCTGGGGGTAGGCCAGGAAGTTCTTCAGGGAATACGTCAGGAAATTCATTAACAATAGAAATATCATTCAAAACTGACGTATTTTTGTTTAGATCCGTGGCATGAGCTAAGAAAGCTTGACATCCGTTTTTCAATAAACGAATAGCTTTATGGCTTGAGATGACAGTGATTGATTTTAATGGTTTGGTTGCTTGAATTCACATAATAGGTTGGTTAGGAATATGAAAGCTAACAGCCTTTCGAAAATAATCAATTTTTGCATGATGAGTAGTTAACCAATCAATCCCTAGAATTATGTCAAATGCAAGTATTTTCAATGAAATAAGATCGACGGTGTAATGTGATTGATGCCGATTTGAAACAAACAAGACTTATAAACAGTGGATGTAATGAAGGTTTCTCCCAATAGAGTTTTAACAGATAAGTCAAAGTCCAATTTCTTCGGAGTCAAATTTAAACGTTGAGCGCAAGTAGGAAAAATAAAAGAATGGGTAGAACCGGTATCAAATAAGGTATATACTTCGCTAGAGTTTATGATAAGCTTACCCGTAATGACCTCGTTCGGGTTCCTTGCTTTCTGGGAGGTTACAACAAACGCTCTCCCTTGCACTACCGGCTTTGACTTTTCTGGGACGGCCTTTGATGCCTCCATCCCAAATTGGACTTGTCTTGATCTGCCAACGACAAAATTGTGCCAGGTGACCTTCTCTTCCACAGTTGTAACATGCTTTGGATGGCATCACATAGTTGGGACTGATGTGTCCCTCTCCTCCACACTTGAAGCATATGATAGGTGGTCGTTCTCCTTCCTTAACGATAGGTGCTGATGATGACGTCTTTCCATCATTGTTAAATCTCCTCTTCTTGAAATGTCCATTCTTATTATTTTGGCCATGATTACCACCGAAGTGGTTACCATTTCTGGCATGTTGATTCCCTCCACACTTATTGTCACCGCTTCGATGACTGTTATCACTGGTATTATCATTTTGCCGGCTGCCTTCTTTTGGTTGGGTTGACTCATTATCGCGCTCCAATAACTGAGCCCTATTAACAACATCTAAATACAAACAAAGTTTATGAGAGATAAGATATTGACGTATCTCAGGTTTCAAACCTCTTAAAAACATTCGCCTCATTCTCTCCTCATTATCAACCACATGGGACGCAAACTGGGACAACTCTGCAAACTTGGCTTCATACTACGATACGGTTATGTTGTTTTGTTCCAGCTTGATGAACTCTACCTCTTTCATGTGATGAATACTTTCGGGAAAGTACTTGTCGTTGAACAGTTCTTGGAACTACTCCCAAGACATCTTCGATCGGCGGAGTTGAGTCGCTTCTGATTCCCACGATGTCTGCCTCACCCGCAACATGAAGGTGGCAAAGGGATCCTTTTGCTCCTCGAAGCATCCCAAGACATCAAATATCTTGTTGATCTACTTAATTCACGTCTCCGCCTTAAGTGGTTTTGGCTCTCCAAAAAACTCCGGTGGTCCCAGTTCCTTAAACTGCTTGGCGGTGACCGTCCGAGAGTTATCAGTATTTCCACCTGTATTTTGGACAGGAGCCGCTCTTGCCCGATGTTGCATAAATTGTATGAAGCCTCGGAACATTCCATCATTCATCATTTGGTCAGTGTTGTTGTTTTCCTGAGGAATGTCGCCTTCCTGGTGCACATTATCCTGATTATTGATCTGTGGAGACTCAACGGTCTCCTGTGCTCCATTGATGTTCTCAACATTCTCGGATGCCATTTTCAAACACTGCCACAAAACAAGGGTTAATTATCATATCACATATTATCCCTATACTCTGACCGACCAATTAAATATCAAATAAACTTAGGTTAGGTCATACTAGAGAAGGAATTCCCCGTCTCTCCCCTCCTAGTTCTTGTCTCACACCTTAGCCAGGGATCATATCCATAAGCTTTGATACCAACTGTGACGCCCCCAAAATAGGTATACATCACCCATTTTTAGTTGCCAAATAAATGGTACAAAAATCAAATACAACATAATTATACAACTGTCGTGTAAAACATAAACTGAGAGTTTAAACAAGAATATTGCATTCTAGACAATATCCATTCTCAATGGAGTCCTCATAGACAGTATACAAACTCAAATTCAGTCATCATTACATTTATTATCACACTATTTAACAAAATACTGAGGATTACTAATGCTATCATCGGGACTGTTAATCTGTTCCCCGACTCGTCCCAGCTATATTCTCATTTCCTGAAGAGAACATTGAAGAAAGGGTGAGCTCAACTAGCCCAGTAAGAAATATTATGACTAAGATAATGCAGAATAAATTATCATTAGTCCTCAACAATGTTAAACTGATAAAATACAATAGACATCAAGTTTAACTGCAGCGGAACAGGCAATCCATTAAAAGAGTTAAGTAGAGAATAAAATCTACTATCTTTTATGATTTCATCAATTTTTATAGCTGAGATTCAGCTTAATAAATAATCCACATCATCCCTGCACTACGGCCAATGATATTCATTAGGGTCACAACCACGAATTATCCATGCACTACGGGCCAAGGATATTCGTGTATTCATCAATGGTCATGATCATGCCGACAACTGTCCATCAATGCACTACGGGCCAATGAGGACTTTTACCACATCATTTGTAACATTACGGTCATAATTACCGAATAATCCCTGGTCATAATCATACCAAGTCCATCTATGCACTACAGGCCACAGATGACTTTCAAAAAAAATAGAAACATGAGGATGATGACAATGATATAAGAATTCAATAAAACAAGTTCACGAATTAAATTATCCACAAACTAATAACGTCCAAATTGTCAACATGATACTTCTTTGTAGAGTAAAATTCAAGAATGCTTAGAAGAATATTTCCATGAAAAGATACTGGATGAAGCGCAAATATCAAGGATATTCCACTAATTTCATGGAGTATAGAAGTCAAAACTTTAACCAACTGAGTATAATAAAGAATGGAATAACAAAAGAAATCACCATGCATACGGTACTTCGCATAGACAGGATATTCCAAGAGAATAATAAATAACGGAACCAGGTCCGGTGTAAAACACACAGATAGGATATTCCAATAGAATAATAAAGATTTTAAACCGTGTGCGGTATAAAATACACAGATGTGGATATTCCAACGAATAATAATAAAGATAGAACCAGGTCCAGTGTAAAACACATGCGGGGTGATATTCCAACCGAATAATAAAGAATGGAATAACATAAGGATTTCACCAAGTATAGGGTATGCCGCGTATACAGGTTATGTATAGGGTATGCCGCGTATACAGGTTATTCCAACAGAATAATAAAGAATGGAATAACATAAGGATTTCACCAAGTATAGGGTATGCCGTGTATACAGGTTATGTATAGGGTATGCCACATATACAGGTTATTCCAACAGAATAATAAAGAATGGAATAACAGAAGTTCTCTTCATGAATAAGAAAGAATAACACCCCTTACCGTAAAAGAAACTGGATATAGAAGTAGTAAAGTAGCAGAATACTCTTCTTCTTTCTCTCTATAATTTTTCTCTCTCTGAGAGTTTCAATTGAATTAAGTAAGAAATAATGAAGGAATGAGCTTCTATTTATAGAAAAACTGAGAGTGGCTCTTGGTCTTAATGAAGGGTCAAAATGACTCTTGGTAATATTGAAGAGACAACTACTATTTGCGAAGGGGTAATTAACTCTCGGAACACCGAAAAGGTAATTAACTCTTGGTAATATTGAAGAGACAACTACTATTTACGAAGGGGAAATTAACTCTTGGTAATATTGAAGGGACAAGTTACTATTAAGACTTTAAGTCAACGATCCATATTGATTTACTATTATAATTTCAACCAACGGTCTGAAAAATTAGCACATCTCCTCATGGAATAATATTGTACCCAAATACCCGAGTGAACAATACTAGAGTGAATAGTAATCAGGTGAATAGTAACTCATGAATAGTAACTCGTGAATAGTAACTCATGAATAGTAACTCATGAATAGTAACTCGTGAATAGTACTCTGACACGAGAAGTGCCCCGAATACCCGATTGAACAATATAACCTCCAGACATCAATTATTATCGAAATAAATGTCGATTCTCACTAACACAAATAATTTCAACACAATGGAACTATCAAATTCATCTTTAATCAACACAAAATTATCCATCATTAATATCATAACTCACAATATTTAACAACCAGGTTGTTCCCAGGAAAGAGGGGGCTTTCCAATAAGGATTTCTCCCTATTGGCGCACAATTAGGTGACCAAACCTCTCCTTGACAGAACTTCTAGACATTTTAAATATTGCAATTTAATAATATGAATAACTTTGTCGTCTCATATAATGCAGATAGTACTGACAATAATCAAATCAATAATATGAGAGATATGATGCAGCAATTATTATAGCAATAATTGAGTATAACTGAGTGACTTCTTACGTAAGCATCAATAACCAATACCGTGTGCTACTATGCAATCACGCGTATTACTGTACTTTTACTACCGGGTAGTTCAACAGTTTTAACAATAACACCTCTGCCGTTATTTATAAAATATTTTTATCATTTTCTTAATCCGACAATAATTCCGTTGTGGGGTCCACCAATGATTTTGTCATTGTACGAATATTCCCTGCAAAAAGAATATTCCCCGACCAATCGAATATTTATAAGACAACTTGCGTACTTTGCAAAATTTATAAATACTACCCACAACTATAACATTATATCAAATTCATTCCATAATACTCAAAAATAATATTCATAGAAAAATCATCTTTATTCATAAAAGTTGGGGTCTTACAGCATAGACTCCTCTTCTTGACTTCGTACAACCTCTAATCCATGTCATTGCGTAACTCTCGACACAAGCGGTCCGAAGAAGGTCAGATATACCTCGATCAGATGCTCAAATTGAAGTTCTGCAAGTTCGAGCGGACATTACAGTGCATGAGTGCACGTACTTTGAGACGACGAGACCAAGGCTCGGATGCACTATGACCAAAGTAGGTACAAGCTGCAAGGGTCGCGAGTGTACCGCGCCATCCATCTATAAATATGAGCCTTGGGGTCAGCCATTTGAAGGAGAGAAAGAGAGGAAAAGGCGAGGAAGCCCTGTCCATTTTACTCTGTATACACATCTTTTGAGTTTTTCTTCATCTTTAAACACTTGTTAGCTCACATATAGCTATCTTTTATCCGGCGGGAGCTGAGTGTTTATCCATTTAAAGTCATAGAAGTCTATATTGGCAGCCCACTGTAAGCCTTCTCACATTATATAAAGCCTTCTTTTCATATTAGCACACACTGTTATACACATTGAGAGTCGTGTTGTGTGCGTTTGCCCGGACTTCAGTCCGTGGTTTTCATTTTTGTCTGTATATATATACTTATATATGTATATATTTCATATATGGACTAACATTATCGAGTTATGCCTCGATTGAGCCTAGACTTCAGTCTGGAGCGTTTATTGCTTATATATATATACTTATATATATAATTATAGTCAAACTTATCTGATGAGCCTGGATTTTACATCCGGAGCATTTACTTGGTTATATATATATATACTTATATATATAACTGTTGTCGGACATATCCGATGAGCCTGGATTCACACCCAATGCGTTTATTGGTTATATATATATATATATTTACGTTTCTGTCAGGCCTGGAGTTTACTTCGTGGCCTTTTATAGCTTTATTTACATTTCGTCCTACCTAGAGTTTACTTCGTGGAAGTTGATCGCTTTTACAACTTTATTTACATTTCGTCCTACCTGGAGTTTACTTCATGGCAGTTGATCGCTTTTATAGCTTTATTTACATTTCGTCCTGCCTAGAGTTTACTTCGTGGAAGTTGATCATGTCCATATATATATATATATATATTTACATTTCCGATCCCCCATGGAGTTGCTTCGTGGTGGTTGATCATGTCTGTATATATATATTTACATCTTTTATATATATATAACTGCTTACTGCTTTCCATACAAATTGCAGTATCATGTGAGCCTAGGAATCATGTGATCATAGATTCGGTCTACTGAATCTAGATTCGATTTCCATGATGGATAATTTTTAGCTGTAAGCAGCTTGTACATTATTTTACAGTGTCTGAATTTCCTTGGATGGCTGTCATGACCATGAGGAGTTTGGCATTGCTGTATATTATTTTCTCGAGAATGCTTAGCATCTCAAAAATAAAAGCAAACAAGCCGAACATTTAATAATAAAATGGAAGTATCAAAGGCCTCAATTACTATTGAGCACAGGGTTTAAAAAACCTCTTTTACAAAACTTCATTGCTATATCTTGTTTAAAACTGAATTTTTCTATAAATTCAAACCCTATGTATATGGGTGCGAACGAGGTACAACACTACTTCCAAATAATTGCACATTGATCCACACACACACACACGCACACACATTCATATAACAGTTTCTTTGAAAAGTGGCGGTCACCGTGGTAACACGGATGTCGGGGGGTGTCTAACACCTTCCCTCCGCATAATCAAGCCCCCGAACCCAAAATGAATCTTGGTTTTATAGACCCATCTAGCAGTGTCAAATCACTGGGTCAATGTGCAAACCTTTTCGGTTGCGTTGGTGCAACCAGTTAAATACACCAACTGACGACTCTTAAAGTTAAATCGTCGACATTATACATGTTGGACCTTTTTCACTTGTTTTTTCAAACAAATCTCACATTAACATGAGAACACTAAAGAATAAGTAACGAAAAGGGACACTCAAAAATCCCGACGTCGACAGGGGTCTTACAACCTCCCCTCCTTATGAAATTTTGTCTTCAAAATTAACTTACGTACCTGGTGTTTCAAAAAGGTGAGGGTACCTCGCTTTCATTTCTGATTCCAACTCCCAGGTCATTTCCTCAATAGCATGGTTCCTCCACAAAACCTTAACTTGTGGTATAACCTTGGTGCGTAGGACATGCTCTTTCCTATCCAAGATCTTAACAGGTACCTCTTCGTACGTTAAATCTTCGGCTATCTCGTCTGGTTCTAACGCAATAATATGGTTCGGGTCTTTCACATATTTACGAAGCATAGATATGTGAAAAATATTATGAACACGAGACATGCTTGGAGGTAACGTGAGTCTATAAGCCACATTTCCTATTCAGTCAAAAATCTCAAATGGACCAACAAATCTTGGATTGCACTTTCCCCTCTTCCCAAATCTTGTAACTCCCTTCCATGGAGCAATACGTAACAATACATGATCCCCAATATTAAATTCCACATCATTTTGATGAAGATCCGCATAACTCTTTTGTCGATCTTGTGAGGTTTGAATACGTTATCGAATCATTTGGATCTTTTCTATAGTCATGCGTACCAATTTTGGTCCCAACAAAGTTGCTTCACCCACCTCATCCCAGCATACTGGAGAACGACAATTTCGTCCATATAACGCTTCGAATGGAGCCATGCCTATACTTGCTTGATAACTGTTGTTATAGGAGAATTCCACCAATGGTAAGTATTTATCCCAACTTCCTTTGAAATCAAGGACAGAGTCTTAATAGATCTTCAAGAGTTTGAATAGTCCTCTCTGATTGTCCGTCCGTTTGAGGATGGTATGCCAAACTGAATCGTAAATCCGTGCCCATAGCTTTCTGCAAGCTAACCCAAAATCGTGAAGTGAATCTTGGGTCACGATCTGAAACTATGGATACTGGCATGCCATATAATCTCACAATCTCATTCACGTACATACGAGCAAGACGTTCAAGGGAATAAGTCTCACGTACAGGAAAGAAATGAGCAGACTTGGTTAATCTATCAACAATAACCCAAATCACATCTATGCCTTGAGAAACTTTGGGAAGACCCGTAACGAAATCCATAGTAATGTGTTCCCACTTCCATTCCGGAATCTCAAGTGGTTGCAATGGACCTTTTGGTACTTGATGCTCTCCCTTTACACGTTGACAAGTTAAACACCTCGAGATAAACTCCGCGATCTCTCTCTTCATATTGTTCCACCAAAATATGTGTCGAAGATCCTACCAAGATGGATTGCAAATGGTGTGTTGTGTTCCTCCATCATAATTCTATGCTTCAAGTCGGAGTCGTTCGGAACACAAAGTCTGGAGTTGACCCTAAGTATTCCTTCTTCATCGATTCTTGCTTCCGATATAGCACCTTCTTGCACTTTCTTCTTCATACGCATCAGCCCCAGGTCCATAGCTTGAGCAGCTTTAACTTTATCGATTAAAGTTGGTTCTACTCGTATGTTTGATATCATCATGTGGGTACTTGGAGCCTTTAACTCTATCTCCATCCTTTGTAAGTCGTACAAAATTTGTTTTTGTGTTAACAACATCGCACTCGTACCCACATACGATCTTCTACTCAATGCATCAACTACAACGTTTGCTTTTCCAGGATGATATTGAATGCTATGGTTGTAATCTTTCAACAGCTCGAGCCAACGTCGTTTCCTCATGTTGAGTTCCTTTTGGGTTAAGAAATATTTGAGGCATTTATGATCCGTATAGATCTCCACTTTCTCCCCATACAGGTAATGTCTCCAGATTTTCAACACGAAAACGACTGCTGCCAACTCTAGATCATGAGTAGGATAATTCCTCTCATATTCTTTGATTTGTCGTGAGGCATAGGCTATGACTTTCCCATGTTGCATGAGAACATATCCTAACCCTTTGCCTAAAGCATCGCTATAGATAACAAATCCATCCGAACCAGATGGTATTGCCAGAACAGGTGCCGAAATGAGTCTCCTCTTGAGCTCTTGGAAACACTTCTCGCATTCCTCGCTCTATACGAATTTTGTATCTTTCCGAGTTAGCTGAGTTAATGGGGTAGCGATTCAAGAAAATCCTTCCATGAATATCCGATAATAACCAGCTAAACCTAAAAAGCTACGCACTTCGGTCACCGACTTCGGTTGATCCCAACTTTGTATTGCTTTAATCTTCGCCGGGTCAACAGATACTCCATGTTTTGACACCACGTGCCCAAGGAATGCTACTTCCTCAAGCCAGAACTCGCATTTCTTCAGCTTGGTATATAACGTGTTTTCACGAAGCCTTTCAAGTATCAGCTTCAAATGGTGCTCATGATCTTCACGGCTTTTGGAATAGATGAGGATGTCATCAATAAAGACAACAACGAACTAATCCAAATATTCCTTGAATACTCGGTTCATCATGTCCATGAAAGCAGTAGGAGAATTAGTCAATCCAAAAGACATGACTAAGAATTCATAATGCCCGTACCGAGTTCTTAAGGTAGTCTTCGGAATATCCTCAGTTTTAATTTTTAGCTGATGATATCCAGAACGAAGATCGATATTTGAAAAGAATTGTGCTCCTTGTAACTGGTCAAACAAGTCATCAATGCGAGGTAGCGGATACCTATTCTTGATGGTGACATGGTTCAATCCTCAGTAGTCAATACAAAGTCGCATACTCCGGTCTTTCTTCTTCTGAATAAAAAAGAGCACCCCAAGGAGATGTACTAGGACGAATGAAACCAATGTCTAATAACTCCTGTAGTTGGACTTTTAACTCCTAAAGTTCAATAGGAGCCATTCAATATGGGGTTTTAGAAATGGGCTATGTACCCGGTTCAAGATCAATAAAGAATTCAACTTCACGTTCTGGGGGTAGACCAGAAAGTTCTTCAGGAAATACGTCAGGAAATTCACTAAAAACATAAATATTATTTAAATCTGACGTATTTTTGTTCAAGTCCATAACATAGGTTAAGAAAACTTGACATCCATTTTTTAATAAACGAATAGCTTTATGGCTTGATATGACAGTGACTGATTTTAGTGGTTTAGTTGCTTGAATTCGTATAACAGGTTGGTTAGGAATATGAAAACTCACAACCTTATGAAAACAATCAATTTTGGCATGATGAGTGGTTAACCAATCAATCCCTAAAATCACATCAAAAGCAAGTATCTTTAAAGAGATAAGATCCACAGGTAATATGATGGTGCCAACTTGGATTAAACAAGATTTATAAACAATGGATGTAACGAAAGTTTCCCCTAACGGAGTCTCCACTGATAAATCAAAGTCTAATTTCTCCAGAGTCAAGTTTAAACGTTGAGCACAAGCAGGGGAGATAAAAGAATGTGTAGAACCGGTATGTAGTAAGGTATAAACTTTACAAGAGTTTATGATAAGCTTACCCGTGATCACCTCGTTCAGGTTCCTTGAGTTTTGGCCAGTCACGACAAACGCTCTTCTAGAAACCGCTGATTTTGACTTATCCGGGACAGCATTTGGAGTCACCATCCCTGCTAAACTTGGTTTTGCTATAGAACAGTCTCGAGCTATATGGCTCTCCTTTCCACAATTATAACATACTTTGGATTGTTGTGGGCAGTTTGGGCTAATATGTCCCTCTTTCCCGCATTTATAACACACGACCGGTGGTCGTTCTCCTCCCCTAGTAATAGTTGATGCTGGTGTTGCTACTGATGTCTTCCCGTCATTATTGAATCTCCTCTTTTTGAAATTTCCACTTGACTCACCTCTCCTATTATCATGGCCACGATTACCACCAGAGTGGTTACCGCTTTTGTCCGTATTTTTCCTCTCCTCATTTGGTTATCATCGCTCGATGATCGCCATCACCGATTATGACCTCGGTTGTGGTCCCTCGGTTGAATATACTCATTATCTCGCTCTAATAATTGAGCCCTATTGACAACATCTGAATACAGAGAAAATTTATGAGAGATAAGGTATTGACGAATCTCGAGTTTTAGACCTCTCAGAAACATCCGCGTCATACGTTTCTCATTCTCTACCAAATGAGGTGCAAACCTGGATAACTCTGCGAACCTTGCCTCGTACTGAGACACCATCATATTATTTTGTTCCAGTCTAATAAACTCTACCTCCTTCATATGACGAATACTTTCAGGAAAGTACTTGTCATTGAACAGTTTCTGAAATCTTTCCCAAGACATGTTGAGTGCGGCTGGCTAGGTATGCTTCACGGATTCCCACCAGTAATCTGCCTCACCACGGAACATAAAGGTGGCGAATGGAACCTTCTGTTCCTCTGTGCATCCCAAGACATTGAATATCTTGGTAATTTGCTTGACCCATGTTTCTGCCTTAATCGGATCTGGCTTTCCCCAGAAATCTAGTGGTCACAACTCTTTGAACTGCTTGGTCATGATGTATCACAAGGCCGCTTCATTATCATTTCCACCGTATTTTGTACACGAGTCTCCTCGTTCGATTTTGCATGAACTGCAAAAAGCTCCTAAACATTCCATCATTCAACGTTTGCTCGGTAGTGTTATTTACAGGAGGAATATTGCCTTCCTGTTGTACGTTCTCCTGGTTTATGACTAAAGGTTGTTCCACAGTCTCATACACTCCATTGTTAACGTTCTCTGCAACCATTCTTAAATACTGCCATAAAACAAGGGTTAATTAAATAAATTAAAATATCACATAATATCCCTATATTATTACCGACTAACAAATAAGCTTGGGTATGACACACTAGCAAAGGATTTACTCATCTCTCCCCTTCTAGTTCTATTCCCCGATCTCTGCCAGAGACCATATCCCTAAGCTCTGATACTAACTGTGACGCCCCCAAAATAGGTATACAACACCCATTCTGAGTCGCCAAATATATGGTACAGAAAGAAAACTACAACTTCATTATTACAATTGTCATGCAAAATACGACAACACATACTGTGAGTTTAAATATAAATATTGTCTTCTAGACAATATCCACACTTAAATAAGTCCTCATTATAATTATTCATACACTATTTTACAAAAATGGTGAGGACTGCTAAAACAACTTTCTAGAATCATGACTCTCTACCCCGACTGGTTCCTGCTATATTCTCGCTTCCTGAGAAGAAAAATGGAACAACAAGGAAAAGGGTGAGCTCAACTAGCCCAGTAAAGAATATTATGACTTGGATAATATACAACAAATTATCATTAGTCTTCAACATGGAAAAATCTGATAGAATATAATTGACAACAAGTTTTAGATCAAAAAATACAGCGAAAACAACAATCCATTAAAAGAGTCACGTAGAGAATGAATTCTACTATCTTCTAAGATTTAAAAGTCCATCATCAATATTTTATCCCTGTAACATCAATCAATATACATCTTGCATCAAATATTCATCTTTGCACTACGGGCCAAAGATATTCATTTGTATCATCAGTTGGTCATGTTAATCACAAGACCTGTTCATCTTTGCACTACGGGCCAAAGATATTCATCAGGTAATAATTCATCTTTGCACTACAGGCCAAAGATATTCATCAAGTATCACCTATTTAAGGACTGAGGATGGTGAAAAACATTTTAGAGAACGAATCCAGTGAGACAAAAGGACAAAGATTAGAGATTCATACTTTAGATAATTCAAGTTTAAAAATACTCCATAATGGAGTAAAATTCAAGAATGAAGATCAAAACATAGATTCAATAAGGGTTACAACGGATAACTTAAAAAAAATATTTTTTTTTCTTTTGTGAACGATGTCGTGAATAAGATTGCAGTCAAACAAGCGATAGCGTGAACGATGCCAAATCGTGAAAAGTTCCAAATTTGATTAAAAGTTCGTGATAATATTCTTATGAAATGATATTAGATGAAGCGAAGTTTCTAATCATTTCAGGAATTATAAAAGCAATACTTACCATAGTAAGATCAAATTCAAGAATACGAGTTGAAATAATATCGCTTATATAATATGGAGTATGAAAGAAAATAATAATTCTCATGAGTATTGCAATAAAATAATATCCTTTACCTTAGTAGAAACTGGATTTGACTGGAATATCGGATATTATTCTGAGAAAATCTTGTAGAAAAACTACACTCAAAGTATTCTTATACTCAAGAAAATACTCACAATACTTTAGAATAAGAATTTCTGAATTTGAAATGGTGTGTTGAGGAAGGAGCAGTTACCCCCTATTTATAGCAACGGAAGGAAAGAAAAGTTAAGCAGATTTGCCTAACTTTTCTACCTAACTTCTCTGCCTAATTTTCAAGCCTAACATATTTTCCATATGGGTGGGGGCCACCCTTTGAAATCAAGCTTGCAGGCAACTCATTTTCCATTTACACCAACCATTTTCATTTCCACCAATCATACCAACTAAAACAAAGTCACAACTGTTAGGTTTGTAATATTCATGAGCGCAATCAAATTGCATAAAATATGCGAAAAACGTGCAAAATCAGAGTTTTAAAAATTTTACAAACCATATACCCGGATCACCCTTTATGCACAATTATTAATTAAACGAAAAAGAAAGAACAAGAATCATACCCTTGAAGATCCGAGCTTCCTCAGGTACAAGTTCACCTCCAATCCTTTTCGCGTTCAACTTGAATCCACCGGGTTTGGTTCCTTCCTTTGATCAACGTTAGCCACCCAAGTGTTTGGCCTCTAGAGGTGATCCACCAAGGAAGAAGAAGGATTCAAGAAGATGAGTGTTTGGCTAAACCCTAATTTTTCTATCTCTATAGAAAAAGTCGTACTCTCCCAGCAATTGGAATTACGTGTGTTGTAAAAGTCAACAACCACCACACCCATAATAAGACTCCTCTTATTTATAGATGTAAGCAACCGTCCTTAACAATTAAAAAATTATATTTTATTTAATTAATTAAATTCTTTTAATTAATTAAGCTCTCTAATCTTATTAGGGATAATTAATTAAACTCTTTTAATTAATTTGCCTCATAATCCTATTAGGATATTTGAGAGTACTTTTATTAATTAATTCCCAAACTCCTTTAGGAATTAAATAATAGTAATAGTAATAATAATAATAATAATAAAACTCCTCTTATTAATTTATATTTAATATTTCCTAAATATTAAATAATAAATATTAAGCTATTTAATTTATTCTATCACCATAGATTAAATTAAATATACTTAACTTATTATTATGATTATGTCATTAACTTCTTAAATAATTATTCTTCCTTTTATGGTGTGACCCTTTAGGTTCTCCATATTAAACCTATTGTGAATAAATCAATTAGAACAATTCTAATCTTATTTAAATAAATAAATTAAACTATTAATTTATTTAAATAAATAATATTTATTCTACAATAGGGATAAACCTCCTTAGCGATCAACGACTTTCTAGATAATATAGATTTCAACATTAATTATAAAAGAACCTTTGAGTAAATAGTTACCGTACAATTCAATCCTTCCACCATACAATGTCCCAATTAAATATAAGACATGGAATTTCTGTCAAGTCTTATTTTATTTAATTATATGTATTTCGACTCTTAAATGCACAACTCCAAATAATGCAAATTCGAAACTCCTTTCTAATTTCATTCTGCCTTGGCCAAGGACTACTGGGTTGTTATTTATCGAATCACATAGGACATTTCTCTTCTTTTACTAGAAGTGGTATATTCTTTATTGATCATACATTATCTCCATGTACAACTTATTATACCCAAGCATGCCCTTTGATATACCCTAAGGGTCTTAAGGAATAAGTCAAAGTATAACTCATCATACACAAGATACTATGATGATCTCAAGTCCAAGGATCACTTGTACTACTATCACTACAGAAATTCCTATTGACAGGCAAGTAAAACTCCATTATGTATTCCTTAGCGAGCCACGTTCAGTGAACTTATTCTCTAATAAGCACCTACATAATTGCTTTAGTGTCTCCACATAAATGATCATGAGATCAATCATCCTCATCAAATGAGGAAGCAACGTATGTACCAATCTATCCAGATTCACTAATCCCCAATTTAGTAATCGAACGATTGAGAACTATTTTAGTTTTATGCTTTCTAAGAATTTAGATCTCATTAGAATGATCATCATCATTATTCTAAAATCATTGCTTAAAACTATGGGTTTATCACATATTATAAAATAGCATCATGTAGATAATTAAAAGCCTTTAATAAATTAATAATTTTTATTAATAAATGAATAAGATTGTTACAAAGTATATGTTTTATCATCAAACATGATTGGCTTGTATGCATACTACTTTCAATCTCCCACTTGCACTAAAGTCAATCGTCATGGTATCTCATACTCTTCTTCTCTAAGTGACGATTATCCTGCTGTTAGATAAGCTTTAGTAAATGGATATGTAATGTTGTTCTTGAGAGTCCACTATCTCTATAGTGATTTCCCATCTTTCAATGATTCTTATAATCAAATGAAAGTGCCACAACACATGTTTAGATCCAAGATGAGACTTAAGAACTATTCCTAGTTCTGTAATGAACTTTTAATCCAAATAATCAACTTACAGCTTCATTTATAGCTATATACTTTGTCTTTATCACTAAACCAACAACACTTTGCTGTTTGGAATCTTTCCAATTTCACTGCACCACCGTTCAAGGTAACATTTTACCTTAAAGTGGATTTCCTGTCGTCTTGGCCTGTCTAAAAAACTTGAGTCTATTAAGCCCTCTAGTTTTAATTTAGACCCATCATGAATATGATCACATCCTTAGTTCCAGTTAAGTACTTTAAGATGTTTTTCACTGTCTCACAGTGAACTTCTCCAGAATATGACTGATCAACATTAGTTCTCGTACATTTCATTGCATACATGATAGTTACTCATGCGATCTCTCTTTTTGGAGTCTATGGGGCCTATTAAGAGAGATACACTCCAGGGCTCATCAACATGAGATATCCCATGGAGTTTGCCATGCTAAACGACTTTAGCATCAAATGAATATACGTTCCTTGGGTTAAGTCGAGCATCCTATTAAATCTATCTATATAGATTTATATCCCCAATTAAGATACTCTTCCCAAATTATTCATGGAGGAATGTTTAGACAACTTTATCTTTCCTGATTGTAGCATTGGTATGTTATTCCTCATCCGTAGTGTATCAACATATAATACTAGAAATTTCACGACGCTCCTACTGACCCTTTTGTACACACTAGAACTCTTACCTCATCGTATGTAACTCTGGATCATCATCTTCTATGATGCGTACCTCATCATCATCATCCATGATGAATCCATACCTCCTAGGTATCTTCTGGTACTATTCCATATTTACGATTGGGTTGTGGTACAATAGGTCTATCTACTGAGTTCCTCTTATTTGACTTATAGTGTTTTGTGGTTCTTGAACTCTTCAAGATCTATTATCCTCCACTAGCCCCTTCATGATAAACACCTTTATCTTAGGCAATGACGTGTTTCGCATAAACACCTTTTGCTAAGTAGGATTATAGAACATATACCCTAAACTTACTTTAGGATGTCCCACAAATCATACATGTCAAATCTTGTCCCAAACTTATCCTTTGAAACCGTTTCACATAAGTTGGACAACCCCTTATCTTAACATACTTAAGATTAGGAATCCTCCCTGTCCATAACTTTTATGAAGTCTTGGGGCCGAATTTTGAGGTTACCTTTTCTGTAGATATGCAGCCATTTCTAGGGCATGACCTTAGAAGGACTGGAATATCGGTAAAATCATTATGGACCGCACCATGTCCAACAAGGTATAATTTTTCCTTTCAGATACATCAATCAATTATTGCATATCAGGAGGCGTCCATTGTGAGAAAACCATTTGAGATGATTTAAAACCTCATTGCACAAGTATTCCTTCCTTGATCCGATCAAAGAATCCTAATACTTTGCCATGTTGTTTCACTTTTGAATTCTTTGAACCTTTCAAATAATTCACACTTGTATTTCAGCAAATACACACATTCAACTCTTTGAATGATCATCTCCTTTTTCTTGTACTAGTTTGTTCAATTTGCAAAATTATTTTTCACGCAAGTCAAGTATACAAAATCAATTAAGTAATATTCTGGTTCTATACAAAACATTATTATTATAAATAGAACAACAATTGTTCTTAATTATAATACCAAAGATTTCATTGTCCAAAAATAAAATAGAAATAATGTTTCTAACAAGAACTGGAATACAATAACAACTTATTGACTTAATAGATTTGCCCGTAGGCATTGCTAAACTATAAGTTTCTATGGCTAATGTGCAACCTTTGCTACATTTCACGCACATAGGATTACTTATATTTGTTTAGCTTTCTACTTCTGCTTGGTCCCTTCATAAATCTATATTTATGATAATCAAAGTCGGTATCCAATACCCAAGTAGAACCTTGACTTAAAGAAAAATTTATTTTAAATCATGAACAAATTTGTATTTGCAACTGAAACTTCACTAAGCTTCTTTGGTTAGCCTCTGCAAGATACTTCTCGTAGTTTCTTTCCAGTGTCCAGGATTATTGCAGTGGAAGCAAACTCCTTTGCTATCCATATCAGTTTTGTTCTTATTATCCTTTGTTTACGCCTTTCTGTTTACCTTCTTTGAATCATTCTTTTTTTTCAGAAGATCCTTTGGCCCCTACCAGTAAGACATGGTCTTTCTTGGTTGGAAAGTGACTCTCAACATTTTTCAACATGTTAAGCAAATCAGCGAAGATGATATCTAGCTTGTTCCTATGAAAAATTCACAACAATTATGAAAGGAGTCCGAGAGTGAGTGCAAGATCAAATCTTGGCTCAACTCTCCATCCATGACAAAACCAGTTGTCCTAATTGATCAATCAAATTGATTATGTTAAGAACTTTTGTCTGTACTGTAGTGTCATCGGTTATTCTAGATCGAAAGAGCTCCTTAGATATCTGATATCTATCAGTCCTACTTTCTTCACCATCAACTAATTGATGTGCAGGAATATAGTAGGAGCATCCATAGTTTCATGCTGACGCTGAAGCTCATTACTCATGGATGCGAGCATGATGCATTGAGTCAACTGTGCATCATCTTGCCACTTTCTAAAAGTAGCAATCTCTTCCTCAGAGGCATTGTCTACAACAATTGCATGGATAGGCGTATTAAGGACATACGATAGCTTTTCAGCCATGAGAACTTTTCTCAATTTCCTTAACCAATCCGTTTAATTCGGACCGATTAATTTAACATCTAATATGCTACGCAGTGATAGTGATTTAGACATTGTAAAATTCTGTAAATGAATTTGTAATTAACAATATTTTAACATACATTATTTTATTAATTACCAAAATAATTTAGGTCTTGTTTTAAATTGGTATCTCCCACTATTTTCTTCAAACTATATTACCCTCACTTATATAGTTCGGCAAAATCTAATTAAAGATTTACTAGTGAGAATAAGGATCCTATTTCAAATGTATATAGCCTTGTGGTGACACAACAAACTATATATAAATAAATAGGTAGACAACTCTTGTCAATTACATCAACTATGCAACTCCTTGTATTTTGCCTCTTAGATTATTTTGATCAAGTGGTGGCACATCCAAATCAAAATTATCCAAGTTAAGTTCAACCTAGCACTCCATATATTCAAAAAAGAAAAATATTGTCTTTGTGGTGACACAACAAAACAATACTGTTCAATTTTCTTTATAAGCATCAAATGTGGTAAATTAACATCTTAAATATTTAATATTTGCCTTGTGGTGACACAACAAACTCATATTAAATATTTAATACTCTATTAATTTTATCATGCTAGAAGGCGACGTTCGATATTCCAAATATATTTTAACGCTTAGGACTTAATATAAAATATTTGAGGGGTTTGTTATTAATTTGTCTCATCTTGTTTAGCGCGCATGCACATATATATATAAAATACGCGTCATATTAATGAACATGCGAAGCATGTTTGCATAATATATAATATATATAGTATAAGCATGCACATATAGAATACTATATTCTACCTGGATTGATTATGAACTTTTATTCTAGTTTGGTTCACTAGAGCCACCAAGTGAACCAAAAGGTCAAACCCTAGGGGTGCAAGAATTAAATTTAAATATAACTATTACATTTACACCCGGGCTCCATTACAAACGGGTCTTCAAGCGCTCCTTGCTCCTTTATCTCCAATTCTTCAAAATTAATTTTAACTATTCATATTACAAAACTATTTAAAATAAATAGAAACCTTAATGAGCAGTCAAGGGGAAGTACATAAAAGGGAGTTAGAATTACATTAAGGAAAAATTAGAGAAGACGAGGTACGCAGACCCCATTTAATAAAACCCATACATTCATGCATCCAACTAAAATAAAATCCAATCACATTGGTCAATAGTCCATAATCAATCCCATTTATTATCATACACATCACCATATGCATCAATAAATAACATTCATCTCATGAATAATAAAAATTCAATATATATATTGATATCATTTAATGGGCAAATTTAGTTAGTATAAAATCTAATTTTGAATTAAAATAAACTCATTTATTTTAATCCAAATTTAAATCAAAATAAAACTATTTTAATTTAATTTATCCAATTTTGAATAAAATAACCTATTTTATTTTAATCAAAATCTAAAATCAAAATAAACTCCTTTATTTTAATTAATTATGGAATCTAATTCCATATAAAAAAACTCCTTTATTAAAAGAAACACGGATTTTCTTTCTTATTCACAAATAAACTCATTTATTTTGAATAATATGAAATCTTATTTCATATCAAAATAAACTCCTTTATTTAAGGAAATACGGATTCTCTTTCTTATTCACAAATAAACTCTTTTATTTTGAATAATATGAAATCTTATTTCATATCTAAATGAACTCCTTTATTTAAGAAAACATGGAATCCAATTTCAACTCTAATTAGTTATCATGGAATCCAATTTCAACTCTAATTAGTTAGCATGAAATTTAATTTTATAATTAAAATAAACTTTTTTTTATTTTAATATTAAAATAAGCTTTTTATTTTAAAATTAAAATAAAGTTTTATTTTAATTATAAAATTATTAAGAAAATTATATATATATATATATATATATATATATAAAATAACCATTCTTCCTTGATCCGCGTGATCCTGACCACGTTACCTTGGACAACATCTTGCAGGAATCTTGATTCAAGATTAGAGTATTATATATAATTAGTAATCAAAGATAACCTGTTTACTTGGGACTGAGCTGGTGCCGCGATCAAGGAAATCCGTGAATCAAATTTTTAACAGTCCGCAATATAACAGTTTTTCGGGGGAAAATTTTTTTTTGACCTTTTTTTTAAAATAAATTTTATACAACAAAATTATGCCCAATAAAATTGTTCTAAACACATATCAATATACATATCAAATCTGAACAATTAATAATTCGCATAAAGGTTTGACTCTGATACCACTGTAGGTTTGTAATATTCATGAGCACAATCAAATTGCATAAAATATGCGGAAACGTGGAAAATTAGAGTTTTAAAAATTTTACAAACCATATACCCGGATCACCCTTTATGCACAATTATTAATTAAACGAAAAAGAAAGAACAAGAATCATACCCTTGAAGATCCGAGCTTCCTCGTGTACAAGTTCACCTCTAACCCTTTTCGCGTTCAACTTGAATCCACCGGGTTTGGTTCCTTCCTTTGATCAACGTTAGCCACCTAAGTGTTTGGCCTCTAGAGGTGATCCACCAAGGAAGAAGAAGGATTCAAGAAGATGGGTGTTTGGCTAAATCCTAATTTTTCTATCTCTATAGAAAAAGGCGTACTCTCCCAACAATTGGAATTACGTGTGTTGTAAAAGTCAACAACCACCACACCCATAATAAGACTCCTCTTATTTATAGATGTAAGCAACCGTCCTTAACAATTAAAAAATTATATTTTATTTAATTAATTAAATTCTTTTAATTAATTAAGCTCCCTAATCTTATTAGGGATAATTAATTAAACTCTTTTAATTAATTTGCCTCCTAATCTATTAGGATATTTGAGAGTACTTTTATTAATTAATTCCCAAACTCCTTTAGGAATTAAATAACAATAATAGTAATAATAATAATAATAAGACTCCTCTTATTAATTTATATTTAATATTTCCTAAATATTAAATAATAAATATTAAGCTATTTAATTTATTCTATCACCATAGATTAAATTAAATATACTTAACTTATTATTACGATTATGCCATTAACTTCTTAAGTAATTATTCTTCCTTTTATGGTGTGACCCTTTAGGTTCTCCTTATTAAACCGGTTGTGAATAAATCAATTAGAACAATTCTAATCTTATTTAAATAAATAAATTAAACTATTAATTTATTTAAATAAAAAATATTTATTCTACAATAAGGATAAACCTCCCTAGCGATCAATGACTTTCCAGATAATATAGATTTCAACATTAATAATAAAAGAACCTTTGAGTAAATAGTTACCATACAATTCAATCCTTCCACCATCTGATGTCCCAATTAAATATAAGACGTGAAATTTACATCAAGTCTTATTTTATTTTATTATATATGTATTTACGACTCTTAAATGCACAACTCAAATAATGCAAATTGAAACTCCTTTCTAATTTCATTACGCCTTAACCAAGGACTCTTTGGGTTGTCATTTATCGAATCACATAGGACATTTCTCTTCTTTTACTAGAAGTGGTAGATTCTTTATTGATCATACATTATCTCCATATACAACTTATTATACCCAAGCATACCCTTTGATATACCCTAAGGATCTTAAGGAATAAGTCAAAGTATAACTCATCATACACAAGATACTATGATGATCTCAAGTCCAAGGATCACTTATACTACTATCACTACAGGAATTCCTATTGGCGAATAAGTAAAACTCCATTATGTATTCCTTAGCGAGCCACGTTCAGTGAACTTATTCTCTAATAAGCACCTACATACTTGCTTTAGTGTCTCCACACAAATGATCATGAGATCAATCATCCTCATCAAATGAGCAAGTAACGTATGTACCAATCTATCCAGATTCACTAATCCCCAATTTTGAAATCCAACGATTGGGAACTATTTTAGTTTTAAGCTTTCTAAGAATTTAGATCTCATTAGAATGATCATCATCATTATTCGAAAAGCATTGCTTAAAACTATAGGTTTATCACATATTATAAAATAGCATCATGTAGATAATTAAAAGCCTTTAATAAATTAATAATTTTTATTAATAAATGAATAAGATTGTTACAAAGTATATGCTTTATCATCAAACATGATTGGCTTGTATGCATACTACTTTCAACAACCTACTTTCTTTTGAAAATAAGTAGTCATATACATTTTGTTTACTTCCGTTTCAAATTACCACATGCTTATATATTATAATATTATTATTATTAAACAATTATTATACTAATATATATGAATAAATATTTTATCAGAGAAATAATTATAATTCCACATAAAACATGTCAAACTTTCAACAATTATTTCATACTGAAATTCCTTCATTTATAACCACATAAAATAAATAAAACCATCATTTATATCCACATCAAATAAATATTTCCTTATCATATAAATCAATAATTAATTATTCACAAATAATATTACAGAATCACAATAATGACAACCAGACAGTTTCCAGGAAAGAGGGGGCTTTCCGATAAGGATTTCTCCTTACTGGCACGTAATTAGGTGACCAAACCTCTCCTTGACAGAACTTTCTAGACATTGCCAATAATGCTATCAAATAATATTATTCAAATAATATGAATTATTGATCTGATAATGGGAAATACTATGCAGTGATAATTATTGAAACAACAATAATATAAAATATCAACGCAACAATTATTGAATTAATAAAATAAAATATTGAACAGTAATTACTCTAACAATTATTGAGTAGTGCCTTCTTACGTAAGAATCAATAATTCAATAATCTTTATGCGCAATACTGGTAATGTTTGCAACACTGCAACCACGCAGACATCGTATTTTAACCACCGTGTAATCCAATGATTAAACTTGATAATAATTACGTCTATAAAACTCAAACTTTGTCCTTTTCTTCATCCTACAGTTATTCCGTTATGGGGCCCACAAATGACTGCGCCTTCGTACTAATATTCCCCAACAACAAGAATATTTCACGACCAAACGAATATTCCCCGACAATAATGAATATTTTATAACCACTTACTTATTTTGCAAAATTTGCACATTTCACCCATAACCAAAGTATTATAGCAAATTATCACCTTATTATTTCAAGATAATAAATAGAGAAAATTCAATTTTATTTATAATAAGTTGAGGTCATACAACCTCCCCTCCTTATGAAATTTCTTCCTTGAAATTGACATACGTACCTGGTGTTTCGAAAAGGTGAGGGTACTTCATCTTTCACGCTTCGTAAATATGTGAAAGACCCGAACCATATTATTGCGTTAGAGATTGAAAGTAGTATGCACACAAGCCAATCATGTTTGATGATAAAGCATATACTTTGTAACAATCTTATTCATTTATTAATAAAAAGTATTAATTTATTAAAGGCTTTTAATTATCAACATGATGCTGTTTTATAATATGTGATAAACCCATAGTTTTAAGCAATGCTTTTAGAATAATGATGATGATCATTCTAATGAGATCTAAATTCTTAGAAAGCTTAAAAACTAAAATAGTTCCCAATCATTGGATTACTAAATTGGGGATTAGTGAATCCGGATAGATTGGTACATCGTTGCTTGCTCATTGGATGAGGATGATTGATCTCATGATCATTTGTGTGGAGACACTAAAGCAAGTATGTAGGTGCTTATTAGAGAATAAGTTCACTTTGAACGTGGCTCGCTAAGGAATACCTAATGGAGTTTTACTTGCTGTCAATAGGAATTCTGTAGTGATAGTAGTACAAGTAATCCTTGGACTTGAGATCATCATAGTATCTTGTGTATGATGAGTTATACTTTGACTTATTCCTTAAGACCCTTAGGGTATATCAAAGGGTATGCTTGGGTATAATAAGTTGTACATGGAGATAATGTATGATCAATAAAGAATCTACCACTTCTAATAAAAAAGAAGAAATGTCTTATGTGATTCGATAAATGACAACCCAGTAGTCCTTGGCCAAGGCAGAATGTAATTAGAAAGGAGTTTCTAATTTGCATTATTTGGTGTTGTGCATTTAAGGATCGAAATACATATAATTAAATAAAATAAGACTTGACAGTAATTCCATGTCTTATATTTAATTGGGACATTGTATGGTGGAAGGATTGAATTGTACGGTAACTATTTACTCAAAGGTTCTTTAATGATTAATGTTGAAATCTATATTATCTGGAAAGTCGTTGATTGCTAGGGAGGCTTATCCCTATTGTAGAATAAATATTATTTATTTAAATAAATTAATTGTTTAATTTATTTATTTAAATAAGATTAGAATTGTTCTAATTGATTTATTCACAACCGGTTTAATATGGAGAACCTAAAGGGTCACACCATAAAAGGAAGAATAATTATTTAAGAAGTTAATGGCATAATCGTAATAATATAAGAAGTATATTTAATTTAATCTATGGTGATAGAATAAATTAAATAGCTTAATATTTATTATTTAATATTTTAGAAATATTAAATATAAATTAATAAGAGGAGTCTTATTAATATTATTACAATTATTATTATTATTTTAATTTCTAAAAGAGTTTAGAAATTAATTTGATATATGTACTCTCATTTATTCCTAATTGGATTAGGAAGAAAATTTAGTTAAAGGAGTTTAATTAATTATCCCTAATAAGATTAGGGAGCTTAATTAATTAAAAGAATTTAATTAATTAAATAAATCCCAATTCCTTAATTGTTTAGGTGGGTTGCCCACATCTATAAATAAGAGGAGTCTTATTATGGGTGTGAGGGTTGTTGACTTTTACAACATACGACATAATTCCAATTTGTTGGAGAGTACGCCCTTTTTCTATACAGATAGGAAAAACTAGGGTTTGAGCCAATACACCATCTTCTTGAATCTTTATTTTTCCTTGGTGGATCACCTCTAGAGGCCAAACACTTGGGTGGCTAACGTTGATCAAAGGAAGGAACCAAACCCGGTGGATTCAAGTTGAACGCGAAAGGATTTGGAGGTGAACTTGTACCTGAGGAAGCTCGATCTTCAAGGGTATGATTTTATTCTTTATCTTTTCGTTTAATTAATAATTGTGCATAAAGGGTGATCCGGGTATATGGTTTGTATAAAATTTTAAACTCTGATTTTTACACGTTTCCGCTTATTTTTGCAATTTGATTGCGTTCTTGAATTTTTACAAACCTAACAATACCATCTGGCTCAGAGGGATTTGTCAACTACAGTGATGCTTCAGGCAAAGGGTTAGGATGTGTTCTCATGCATCATGGGAAAGTCATAGCCTATGCCTCTCGACAACTCAAAGAATATGAGAGGAATTATCCTACTCATGATCTAGAGTTGGCAGCAGTCATTTTTGCCCTTAAGATTTGGAGGCATTACCTATATGGAGAGAAGGTGGAGATCTATACGGATCATAAAAGCCTCAAATATTTCTTCACTCAAAAGGAACTCAACATGCGGCAATGACGATAGCTTGAGTTGTTGAAAGATTATGATCATACCATCCAATACCATCTTGGAAAAACGAACGTAATAGCTGACGCATTGAGTAGAAGATCATATGCGGGTGCGAGTACAATATTGTCAACGCAAAGACCCATTTTGTATGACTTATGAAGGATGGAGATAGAATTAAAGACTCCAGGGACCCATGTGATGATGGCGAATATACGAGTAGAATCAAATTTAATCGATAAAGTTAAAGCTGCTCAAACTACAGACCTGGAGTTGATGCGTATAAAGAAGAAAGTGCAAGAAGGTGCTATTTTGGAAGCAAGAATCGATGAAGAAGGAATACTTCGAGTCAACTCCAGACTTTGTGTTCCTAACGATTCTGACTTGAAGTATAAAATCATGATGGAGGCGCACAACACACCGTTTATAATCTATCCTAGGAGTACCAAAATGTATCGTGATCTTCGACATACATTTTGGTGGAGTAATATGAAGAGAGAGATAACGGGGTTTATCTCAAGGTGTCTAACTTGTCAACGAGTCAAGGCGGAGCATCAAGTGCCAAAAGGTCCATTGCAACCACTTGAAATTCCAGAATGGAAGTGGCGACACATTACCATGGATTTCAATTCTTGGTCTTCCCAAGGTTTCTCAAGGCATAGATGCGATTTGGGTCATTATTGATAGATTGACCAAGTCTGCTCATTTCTTACCGATACGAGAAACTTTTACACTTGAACGTCTTGCTAGTATGTACATAAATGAGATTGTAAGATTGTATGGTATGCCAGTATCCATAGTTTCTGATCGAGACCCAAGATTCACTTCAAGATTTTGGGTTAGTTTGCAAAAAAGCTATGGGCACGGATTTACGATTTAGTTCGGCATATCATCCTCAAACGGATGAGCAGTCGGAAAGGACTATTCAAACTCTTGAAGATTTATTAAGACTTTGTGTCCTTGACTTCAAGGGACGTTGGGACAAGTTCTTACCATTGGTGGAATTTTCTTACAATAATAGTTATTAAGCAAGTATTGGCATGGCTCCATTTGAGGCGTTGTATGGAAGAAAGTGTCGTTCTCCAGTATGCTGGGATGAGGTGGGTGAAGCAACATTGTTGGGACCGAATTTGGTACGTATGACTACGAAAAAGATTCAAACGATCCGACAACGTATAAAAACCTCACAAGATCGACAAAAGAGTTATGTTGATCTTCATCGAAAGGACGTGGAATTCAATATTGAAGATCATGTGTTGTTATGTATTGCTCCATGGAAAGAAGTTACGAGATTTGGAAAGAGAGGAAAGCTCAATCCTTGATTCATTGGCCCATTTTTAATCCTCGATTGAGTAGGAACTGTGACCTATAGACTCGCCTTACTGCCAAGTATGTCTCGTGTTCATAACGTTTTTCACATATCTATGTTACGTATATATGTTAAAGACCAGAACCACATTATTCAATTAGAACCAGACGAGATAGAGGAAGATTTAACATATGAAGAGGTACCTGTTAAAATCTTGGATAAGAAGGATCATATTCTATGCTCTAAAGTTATAACTCAAGTCAAAGTTTTGTGGAGAAACCATGATGTTGAGGAAATGACAGGAGTTAGAATCAAAATGAAATCAAGGTATCCTCACCTCTTCGACATACCAATCACGCACCCTAATTTCGAGGATGAAATTTCATAAGAAGGGAGGTTGTAAGACCCCAACTTTTATGAATAAAGATTAATTTCTCTCAAATATATTTTTTTGAATATTATAGGCGTGGATATAATATAATGTTATAGTTGTGGGTAATATTTAGAAATTTTGCAAAGTAAGCAAGTTGTTATATAATATTCGATTGGTCGGGGAATATTCATTTTAATAGGGAATATTCGTATGACGACACAATCATTGGTGGAACCCACAACAGAAGTATTGTCGTAGTTAGAAAACGATATAATTATCTTTTTATAAAAATAACGGCGGAAGTTTTACCGTTAAACTGTTGAACTACACGGTAGTAAAGAAATCTGATGTCTGGCATGGTTGCATAGTAGCACACGGTATTGATTATTGATGCTTACGTGAAAAGTCACTCAGTTATACTCAATTATTGCTACAGTAATTACTGCATCATATCTCTCATATTATTGATTTAGTTATTGTCACAGTATCATCTGCATAATATGTTATATTATTAAATCAATAATTGAGACGACAAAGTTATTCATATTATTAAATTGTAATATTTACAATGTCTAGAAGTTCTGTCAATGAGAGGTTTGATCATCTAATTGCGCACTAATAAGGAGAAATCCTTAACGGAAAGCCCCCTGTTTCCTGGGAACGACCAGGTTGTTAAATTCGTGTGATTAAAGATGAAATTGATAGTTCCATTGTGTTGGAATTATTAGTGTTAGTGGAAATTGACATTTATTTTGATATTAATTGATGTCTGGAAGTTTTATTGACTAGTCGGGTAATTAATCGGATAAATAAGCAATTAATTGCTATTAATTCATATGATCATAACTATTTGTTCACATGTGTGCACTATTGATTCACATTCTTGTACTATTAGGGGAGTTGGTGCAAGATTGATAATACTTGCATGACTAAGTTAAAAATGGAGGTATAGATGGAGGTACTATACTGTAATTCGTATTTTCACACGATTATAACTATTGATTCACATGATTGAACTATTGATTCACATTATTTACTATTAGGGGAGGTGGTGCAAGTTTGATAATACTTGTAGGACTAAATTAAAAATGAAAGAAAAGAGGAAGGTATTATACTGTAATATTTTGAGCCCCAAAACGTGCAATTATCGAAACTATATTTTCCTATAAATAGAAGCTCATTCTACCTTAATTTCTCACCAATTAACTAAAGCTTTAGAGCAATTATTATAGAGAGAAATTATAGAGAGAAAGAAGAATAGAAGTCTGCTACCTCACTATTCCAATATCCAGTTTCTTCTAAGGTTAGGAGTATTATTCTTTCATATTCATGAAGAGAATTATTTTCTTTCAATACTCGTAAGAGTTGTTATTCCATTCTTTATTATTATGTTGGAATAACCTGTCTATGCGAAGTACCGCATACATGGTGAAATTCTTACATTATTTCATTCTTTATTATTACATTGGAATAACCTATCTCATGCGGTCTATCGCATGCACCGTGAATTTTGTTGTTATTCCATTCTTTATTATTCATTGGAATATCACATGCATGCGGATTATGCATGACCTGGTTCCATTCTTTATTATTCTCGTTGGAATATCATGTCTGCATCTGGATTACGCATGAACTTTGTTCTATTCTTTATTATTCATTGAAATATCCTATTTATGCGGTTTCACGCATGACTGATTCCATTCTTTATTATTCTATTGGAATAATATGTCATCGTGATTACGCATGCACGGTGAATTCTTCATTATTCCATTCTTTATTATTACATTGGAATAACTTTTGCTATGTGGATTATCTTTGCATGCATGGTGAATGATCCTTCGTATTCATTCTTTATTAAATTGTGGAAATGATCTGTCTACGTGGATTACTGCATGACGGGCAAAAATCCATTTGTAGTTTGATATATTCTATTATACTCAGTTGGTTAAAGTTTTGGCTTCTATACTCCATGAAATTAGTAGAATATCCTGGATATTTGCGCTTCATCCAGTATCTTTTCATGGAAATATTCTTCTGAGCATTCTTGAATTTTACTCCACAAAGAAGTATCATGTTGACAATTTGGACGTTATTGATTTTTGGATAAACTAAAATTTTAAATCTTTAAAATTTATCCTTGAACTTATTTTATTGAATTATTATGTCATTGTCATCATCCTCATACTTATATTGTGATGAAAGTCATCTTTGGCTTACGTGTATAGATGGACTTGGTATGATTATGACCAGGGATTATTCGGTATAATCATGACCTGCAATGTTATAAATGATGTGGTAAAAGTCCTCAGTGGCCTGTAGTGCATTGATGGACATTTTTTGGTATGATTATGACCAAGGATTATTCGGTATAGTCATGACCATTGATGATTTAATGAATATCCTTGACCTGTAGTGCAAGGATGACTCGATGATGTGGTTTATTTATTAAGCTGAGTCTCAACGATAAAAATTGATGAAAACATTTTAAATCATAGAAGATAGTAGATATCATGCTCAACTTGATTCTTCTAATGGATTGCTTATTCCGCTGCAGTTAAACTTGATGTCTATTGTATTTTATTAGATTAACATTGTTGAAGACTAATGATAATTTATTCTGCATTATCTTAGTCATAATATTTCTTACTGGGCTAGTTGAGCTCACCCTTTTTCTTTCATTGTTTTCTTCAGGAAATGAGAACGTAGCAGGGACTAGTCGGGGAACGGAGTGATGGTCCGAGATGGTGTATTAGTAGTCCTCACTATTCTATAAAATAGTATGACAATAAATTTAATGAGGACTCTATTTGAGAGTGGATATTGTCTAGAGGGCAACATTCCTGTTTAAACTCTCAGCTATGTTTTGTCGTATATTACACGACGGTTGTATAATTAAGTTTGTATTTGTATTCTGTACCATGTATTTGGCAACTCAAGATGGGTGATGTATACCAATTTTGGGGGCGTCACATATAATGTAATGTCTAATACTTAACTATGTTAGACAATTTAATATAAGATGATGAGTTAACAGGTATGTTATGCTAATTGAAAGATCAATCTTATAACTGATAGGTCTTTTCAATAAGGACGTTAACTTAGGTTGCGTAGCAGTAATCAATGGTTTAGACAAGTTTCCTTAACTCAAACTCGAGTTATATTACAAAGCATGTTAGTGAATGATTATTGATGATTATTCACGTCTATACTGATTATTGATTCGCACTTAGTGCATGTTGCATATGTTCATCAGGTATGAAAGGCTGATCACCTTCATTACCATAAGGTTTAGTTAAATTGTTCATGGTCATTGTTGACCTTCAAACATTATTGATTCAGTCATGCAATTATTGAAACTTGATTCATGTTATTTCACAACTATTATATTGTTGAAAACTTGAAAACTTATTCATTCTTTTCAATCATGATATATCTCCTTTGTATTTAAAACTTGCTGGGCAAATTTGTTGCTCACCCTTGCTATATCATGATAAAATTTTCAGATTAAGATGAAAGCTTGAATAAGGACATAGGCAAAGGCAAAGTGCAAGATTTAATTATGGTGCAGTTAGATCTATTAAATTTTCTGACGAAAATAGCATTGTAAACCTTTTTAGATATTGAAGGTATGTATTTAGTTAAGGTTGTAGACCTTAGGAATGATGTGTAAAAGTTTAATGTATAAATAATTTATGTTTATATCTTCCGCAATAGTTTTATAAATGATGTACCAGATCTGAGGTAAAAAGTACCCGGATTTGGGGGCGTCACAGTTGGTATCAGAGCCGTAGGTTATAAACCTTAGGTAGGGGTACCTTAGGCTATAACCGTGGAGATGATGATAAGGGATAAACTCAGATCGAGTTTAAGGGATAAGAGATGAATTTAAGAAATTCATCATTAAAGTAAAGAGAAAGATAAAAAAGATTCAAAGAAGAATCTTGAAGAGCTATAAGGATAGGAATCTGGAGTTACCTGACTCCAGTAATAGAGATGAAAAGTGATACTAAATAGACGATGTCTATAAGATAAAAAGTCAAATAAAATCATAATATAATATGATTAAAGAGAAGAATAAGAAGATCGTAGTATAAAACGATCGTAAGTATAAGTAGAAATGATTACAAAATAAGATCACGACGTGATCAGATTAAATTATTGAATTAAATTTGATATGTTAAGTGATTGGAATGATATAGCTTGACTCTATAAAGAGAAGGTACTATGAGATGGTACGATGTAAACTCAGAAAAGAGTGGTAAATGTTAAGATACGGATTAAAGAAAATTCATATTAAGAAAAGAGAAAGTTAAGATCATGTGGGATTTTAATTGAGGACTCAAGTCAGCAGCTGAGTTGTTTGATTCCTTGTATGGGCGGGGAATTTGTACTTGGTTTTAGAATCACATAGCTTCCTGGTCGATATAGTGGTTAGGTTGACAAATTCTTTGTATGGGCAGGGAATTGTCCGCTTAGCTTCCTATATTGATTAGTGGCCGAGTTTGGTTTGACAACCACTTAGCTTCTTAAATTGATAATTATTGGAACTTGATGTCGCGCTATTTGCTATATACATGTTGAGAAGGTGATTCTTTTCTTATGTGTAGAACGAATAGGTAGAGAATATAAGGTTAATTGCGAGTTATTAAAACTCATACTTATGGTAAGTTCATGACTCATAATCATATGGTATGTTTTGAACCCCTCAACGAATGGACGCCTATGGTCTGACTAGGATAAGTTTTGAAACCCATATGATTGTGGCAAGTTACTGAACTCATAACGTGTGGTAAGTTTGATGAACTGGGGTATAGCTAAGTGTGAATGAAGTATTAAGGATGATAGAAATAGATAAAATTATTAAGCAATGGATTAGTAGAGAAAGTGAAGTTGATGGTGGAAGCATAGGTATTCCAAATCTTCTAGCTATGCTAGACTTCAAAGTTTTTGACATCAAGCTAAATTTGCACTGATGTGCCTTTAAAAATAATTTTTTTTTATCCTCAACACATGGTATCAAGTATGTAGGTGTGGACTTCGGGCCACTAACACATTGTTACCTGTTGTAGCATGATGACACCAAAGATGATTTTCAAAGGTTTTTAAACAATTTAAAGAAGAGTCTATGCTAATTGATTCGGCTAAACGAAAATGATTTGAATGATCAAAATGTATTTTTATATCATTAATGCATCATGCAACCTGGTGCAAAGATGATAAAAATGATGGAGTTATCAATGCATAATTACTTAGTGTCGAATGTGACCTAAAGATCGCCAGCCCACTATAGTATGATGTAGTATGACAAAGTCACAAAATGATGAAATCCTCAAACGGACTGTATATACAGTACGGTATCATGACATCAAAATGATTTTAAGAATTTTAAAGATAATTTATTGCCAACTGAATTTGGCTAGAAATGTTTCGATTGAAATTCAAATTATTGATATGCGTCTAAGCTATTTGATTCAGCTAGACAAATGTTTATGAAATTCAAAGTATTCTTTGAAAGCTTATGCCGAACCAAATTGTTTTGGTGATGAATCTTATGATACGTCTGAGGTGAACAACCTTGAAAATGGGGATATACTAATTGGATAAAATATTCCAATCTAAGAACACATATAGTCGTTCTGATTACTAAGGTACAATAGACTGATCATCTAAAGTACCCGCATCGGTAGTTTACCTTCTTCGTGATTGTAAACATACCAAATATAAAATATTTCAGAGGTAGAGTACCTTTCTTTCGTAATTGAAAGAGGTAGTAGGTAGAAATACCCCTAAACCTCAAAGTTCACAGTTTTTATGATCCCTCAAACAGATATGAATTTTTTTTAAACTCTTTAGAGTAATGTTGTGGTAGTATGTGATGATGGATATGAAATAGTGTGAACTCGTTGCGTACGAGTAGAATCTGAGATGATTGAATAAAGGTTATTATGACAACCTAGTTTTGATGAATGTTTAAAAGTTGTAAACTCCTAGTGAGTAGTTATGGTGAAATATGATAATAGATAAGAAATCCTCAAATGAGGAAATTGTAAAGGTTAAGTTAAAAACCTAATTTTGATCAATAGAATAAGCAGAGATTAGTATGCTTTAATTTCAAGGACGAAATTCTTAGAAGAAGGGGTGAATGTGATAACCCAAAAATTTATAAAATCTTGAATGATTAGAATAAAGGTTAAACAATAAAACCTAGATGAGAATTTGAAGATTTATTAAAAAATTTCAATTAAAACCTATATGGTTTGCTATTCGAATGAGAATAGAGAAAATATGGGTTACAAAATTTTAAAACCCTATAAATGAATTAATATGTACTTGAAGGATTATCAAGAATAATGTATTACGATACCTGTAAATTCGATGTGAACTGAATAGTCTAAAAAATGTTATATAAGTACATATGGAAATTTTCTTAAGGAGATAAGATTTCACATGAAGAGATGCTATGAGGTTAAACGAAGATGAGTATATGTATAGAAATATATATATACTTAGTAAGGTGCTATATATATTTTAGCAAGAGGAATGATGAGTTAAGTTAATGATATAAGGATCAAGATAACACTATGTTAGCAATTAACATAGCTTGAACGTTGGCCTTAACTGGGAAATAAGAATTTGAATAAGTATAAAGTCGTTAGTTAATACGATTAGCAATAAGAAGGGAGTAATTTTAAAACTCAAAATTTGAGTTAGATAAAGAATTTTGAAGCATGGACTGCTCGGTTGCATCCGAAACATCAAGTTTAGCTAGAATGGACAGTAAACACAAAATGTGTAAAGGTTGACTTTTAGTCAAAGTTAACAGTTGACTTTTTATGGAAAAAAGTTAAAATTAGTGTGAGAAGTGAAATATGTTATGATTATGTGAATTATGTATATGATTAAATAAATATACATTATATAATGTGAATACATTTATTTTGTATATAAAAGTGAATTAAGAATTAGGTTATGTAACCTAATATATATATATATATATATATATATATATATATTAGGTGTGATAATTAAATAACCTAAGAGGTTATAATATGGGAGAATATTAGTATATAAATATATATACTAACATTAAGAGATTTATTTTAAATATCTCAAATAATTAATGTTATAACCAAAGTTTAATTGGGTTATGAAATTAAAGATATATGAGTAAGGAATTTATTTACAAAGGTATAGTGGAACCCTAATTAAATGATAAGGGTAGAATGGAATAGAATTAAAAGTAATGGACTATAATAAGGTCATAGTCCAAGAATTTAAATTGAGTCCAAGAGAATTAGATTTCATGGACTAAGGAGGTTATATTATTTTAAAAAAGTCCAATTAATTAATTAAGCATGTGACTTGTGTATAAAGTGATTAAGGGTGATTAAATTGTTAATCTAGCCCAATATATTATGTGTGGGACAAGTATTATAATGACCCAATTAAATTTTGGGTGGAAGCCCAAATGTATTTTGTTAGTAAGCAAAATAATAAAAGTACAAGCCCAATAAAATTTAATTAATAAGTGGCCCAATTTTTGACCCACTTAAGGAAGGACTATTTAGTTATTTGTTAAGTAAATTAACAATTAAAATAAAATAAGATTTGGATGATAAGAGGCCACATGTGGCCGAAAAAGAGGGGAAGAATCACGACTAATTAATAAGAGAAGAGGAGAGGATAAGAAGAAGTAAGAGATAGAGAGAGAAAGCCAAGAGGAAAAGAAAAAGGGAACGAAAGAGAGAGAGAGAGAGAGAGAGAGAGAGAGAGAGAGAGAGAAAGGCCATGGAGGAGTAAGAGAGGAGGGGCGGCAGCCCCATGAGGGAGAAGAAGAGAAGAGAGAAGATCCTCCATGGAAGAAGAAGAAAGAATAAAGAAGATTTTGATAAAAGGTATAAAACTATTTTTCTTCCTAAGTTTTATTCTCTTTCTTTTTGTAATTTGATGAAATGGGGTTTTTGATTTGGAAGTTCAAACCCCTATAATCTATGTATTTTTAGGATTGATTTGGTATTTTTCATCTAAATGGTGATAAATGGATAAATGGATTTAATTAAATATATGATGTCCAAAAATATGAAAAATACGATTTATGACTTGAGACCCTTAAGCATGATTTATGCAGATTTGTGACAAAGGTTTTGGGTCGGGTCTGAGGTGTTATGAAGTTTATAGCATTTTGGAATGCTTAAACAAGTTAATTAATAAAAGGAAAATAATTGAAAATAATTGTTTATTAATGTGATTAATGACTTAAATTATTTTTATATGACCGTAAGACCCCAACTTTTATGAATAAAGATGAATTTTCTATAAATATCATTTTTGAATATTGAGGAGTGAGTTTGATATAATGTTATAGTTGTGGGTAATATTTATAAATTTTACAAAGTATGCAAGTTGTTATATAATATTCGATTGGTCAGGGAATATTCGTTTTAACAGAGAATATTCGTACGACGGTACAATCATTGGTGGACCCCATAACAAAATTATTGTCGGAATGAGAAAACGACAGAAATATCTTTTTATAAAAATAACGGCAGAAGTTTTACTGTTAACTGTTGAAATACCCGGTGGTAAAAGTACAGTAATACGCGTGGTTGCATAGTAGCACATGGTATTGATTATTGATGCATACATGAGAAGTCACTCAGTTATACTCAATTATTGCTACAGTAATTGCTGCATCATATCTATCATATTATTGATTCAATTATTGTCAATATTTTATATATTATTAAATCAATAATTGAGATGACAAGTTATTCATATTATTATTTGTATAATTAACAATGTCTAGAAAGTTCTGCTGGGGAAAGGGGTTTGGTCACCTAATTGCGCGCCAATAGGGAGAAATCCTTATCGGAAAGCCCCCTCTTTCCTGGGAACGATATGGTTGTTAATATTGCGAGTGATAATAATATAAATAAATATTGTTAAAAATATTGAGGGAATTTTTATGAAGTATTTGTGTAAATTTTGCTTATAATATGGACCTCCATTTATCCATTTTTTCAAAATAATTGGTAAAAAATTATTTAATATAATAAAGGTGGGGCCACATGTGGGGCCCATGTGTGGAAAATGGAATAGCAGAGAATGTCACGGGTGGTTGTTATTTTGTTGTTATATATATATATATATATATATATATATATTATAATAAGTTTTGTTATTTATGGAAAATAGAATATATTAAATTTTATTATGCATAGTATTTGCATAGTGCCTGCGTAGTAAATGCACAGTAACTTTTGAAAAATCTGACGTTTTGAAATCGTCCGTGATTTTTTTTTATAAAAAAACTGTTAAGTCCGTGTGAAATTCAAATAGTATCCTTTCCATTCTCCTATAAATAGGATGCTTAGTTAGAATTAAAAATCACACCAGAATTAGAGAATTATTCTTCTATAATATTGAGCGTATTTCTTTCGAGTTTTAGAAAGTTTTGAGCGTAGAAAACAGTATAAGTTTTCTTCAAGAATATCCCCACCCTACCAGTCGGAATACTCTTCTTTTAAGGTAAGGGATGTTATTTTTGTTCAATATTCATATGAAATAATATTTTCTTCCATACTCTGTAGTATGTAAGTAATATTATTTTATTTCAGATTTCGAATTTTATACTCATTTTGTTAAAGTTTTGGCTTCTATACTCCATGAAATTAGTAGAATATCATTGATATTTGCACTTCATCCAGTATCTTTTCATGGAAATATTATTCTGAGCATTCTTGATAAGTTTTAACTTTTTCATGCCAGAGTACTATTAACGGGGTTACTATTCCCAAAGTTACTATTCACTCAGTTACTATTCACCCGAGGTACTATTTATGATAAAAATTGATTTCTTTTCGATCAAAATCATTTTTGATACAATATTTTTCTTGAATTTTACTCCACAAAGCAGTATCATGTTGACAATTTGGATATTATTGAATTCTGGATAAATTAAATTATAAATCTTTAAAAATTTATCCTTTACTTTCTTTTAATTGAATTCATATATCATTGTCATCCTCCTCATGCTTATATTGTTATGAAAGTCATCTTTGGCCATAGTGCATAGATGGAATTGGTATGATTATGACCAACGATTATTCAGTATAATCATGACCGTAATGTTACAAATGATGTGGTAAAAGTCCTCATTGGCCCGTAGTGCATTGATGGACAGTTGTTGGCATGCTCATGACCATTGATAAAAACATGAATATCCTTGGCCCGTAGTGCATAGATAATTTGTGGTCGTGATACTAATGAATATCCTTGGCCGTAGTGCAAGGGTGATTCGATGATGTGAATTATTTATTAAGTTGAGTCTCATCGATAAAACTGATGATAAATTCTTTTAAATCATAGAAGATAGTAGATATCATGCTCTACTTGAATCTTCTAATGGATTGCTTGTTCTACCTAGCAGCTTAAACTTGATGTCTCATTGTATTTTATCGGTTTAACATCTTTGTTGAAGGCTAACGATAATTTATTCTGCATTATCTTAGTCATAATATTTTTTACTGGGCTAGTTGAGCTCACCCTTTGTTTTCATTGTTCTCTTCAGGAAATGAGAATATAGCTGCGACTAGTCGAGGAACGGAGTGACGGTCCAGATGTTTGCATTAGTAGTCCTCACTATTCTGTGAAATAATGTGATAATAAATGTATTGAGGACTTATTTTGAGTTTTTGAATCGCCTGCAGAAGACATTATTTGTATTAAAACTCACAGCTCATGTTGTATATTTAAGTTTGTATTTGTATTTTGTACCATGTATTTGGCAACCCAAGATGGGTGATGTATACCTATTTTGGGGTGTCACAGTTGGTATCAAAGCTTAGGGATATGATCCTTGGCTAAGATGTAAGACTAGAACTAGGGGGGAAATGTAACAACCGAGATTTTGTAATTTAATTTTAATATTTATTGGATTAAATAAATATTTTTTTTGATGAATAAATTATTAGATTAAATAATTAATTGATGAGGTTGTGGTAGATTAATTTAATTATATGTGTTATATTTATTAAATTAATGTGGAGAATTTTATTATTCGAAGTATGTAATTATGTGAGCTTATTGAATTAAAAGAAATATTTAATAAGCCTAATGTTATTTTAATTAATTTAATAATTAATTGGAGATTTAATAATTTGACATAATTAATAAATGAGAAATTTAATTATGTGACTATGCGAATTAATGAAAAATTATTATATGCTATTTAAAATAAATTAAATAAGATATTGGAGTTATTTTATAAAGGGGTGTGACATTATTTAAACTATATGATAAAAGTTTAATTAAATTAATTGGGTATAAGCCTTTTAAGGCTAGCCAAACATGGCATTAGTAGAGGTTGGGAGCAGTTAACCCATGATGGATAACTGACCTCCACAACGCGTCAGTTCTTCATTATATACGCTTTCCTTCTTTTATTTTTCTTAGTCTTTTATTTTCTAAGTCTGGCAAAGCAAAAACAGAGAGAGTTTTGAGAATCAGTAAAATTAAGGAGTAGAAGTGTGAGGAAATTGGGAGATGTTATCACCCTGTGTAATCCAAGCAGAGTAATCAAGGGTAAACTCTTCTTCCCCAAATTTCAAATTACGTTGTTTAAGTTTTGGCTTTCAAGTTCATTAAATTGCATAATTGGAAAGAATAAGGATTATGTGTATATATGTGTTAAGATATTATTATAATGTGTTTTCATATATATTATATGGTTCCATATCATCAGTTTCATAATATTATACAGTATATGGTTACAAAGTATAGAATATGGCCATATGGCCATTATACGTGAATTTAATATGTCAAACATAAATTGTTTTGTAAAATTCCAACTTGTATATAATTATGCATGCTAAAACGAAGAAAACAAAACTTGGATGGATGGATTTGGTGTTATAAGAATCCATAGTGTTAATTTTCATTTGTAAAATTCTCACTTGTATATAATTATGCATGCTAAAACGAAGAAAACAAAACTTGGATGGATGGATTTGGTGTTATAACGAATCCGTAGTGTTAATTTTCATGTTTTATGTTCAAAACCTTCAAGAACAGTGAAATTATGTGTTTTGATTCAAGTAATTAAATAAATTAAGTTGTTAAAATCATGTTAGAAAGGTTGGGTAATGATTATATATGAATTATAGTATTTGGGTATGCTTAAATTAATATATGGACAAGAAAATTGGAAGTTATGGCCATGTTCTCTGTGTTCTTCACAAGAACATATGGGTGAACTTTGGAGATTTTTTTTTGCCCAACCTTGTTACGTGTGAACTGCAAAAACTGCAAAAATTGAGTCTGGGTAACCCCACCCCCGGCAGGTGTTACCAAACTAAATTACCCCGCCTCGGCGGGCAAAATAATAATAATAATAATAATAATAATAATTAATTAAAATATTTATAAAATAAAATAAATATTTTAATTGAGATATTTATGGAGTAAAATAAATATTCGATGAAAATTATTATTAAAATATTTATAAAATAAAATAAATATTTTAATTGAGATATTTATGGAATAAAATAAATATTCGATGGAAATTATTATTAAAATATTTATAAAATAAAATAAATATTTTAATTGAGATATTGATGGAGTACAATAAATATTCGATGAAAATTATTATTAAAATATTTATAATAAATAAATATTTTAGTTTAAATATTTATGGAATAAAATAAATATTCGATGAAAATTATTATTAAAATATTTATAAAATAAATAAATATTTTAATTGAGATATTGATGGAGTAAAATAAATATTCGATGAAAATAATTAATTAAAATATTTATCAAATAAATAAATATTTTAATTGAGATATTTATGGAATAAAATAAATATTCGATGAAAATTATTATTAAATAATTTATTCGAGTGTAATAATAGTAAGGGAATGAAAATATTTTAATTTAATTAAGTAATTAAATTAGAAGGGTAATGATTTGTTAAATAAAGTGGAGTTTACATTAAATAATTAAGTGAAAATGTAACTAATGAATGTCGTGAATACATATGGTATGTGTGTAGGACTTGTGGTGAATGGAAGTAGTAATCGGTTAGCCTACACACGAGGCATGTTCCTAAACCTTGATTCTTTACATAAAACAAGTTCATTATTCTATCTTGTTTATTATTGTTCAAGTCAAGATTTCATATTAGATCTTATCATTCTTTAAAAGAACGATTCCTGTTATACAATACTTATTCGATTGTATACATCTTGAATTTTATTATTCAAATTGAATAACAATTATTGTTGAACCTTGTAAGACTAGCGAACCCTTATTGATTCGACTAGTCCATAGTTGATGAGCGTTATAAATTCTAGAACTTTTATTGAGCTTATCCAAACCAAACTTCCTTTGGTACGAAATCCGATGTCAAATTGAGATGAACAACCCTTTAATAGGGGATTATTTACGCTTTAACGTTAAGATATTGTGCACAATATGGTACTAAGGGCTTATCCCCCTAAGTACGAGAAGAAGAGTCCATAGTCTTATGACTGTTAAAGGTTTCAAGTATAAACACTTGACAACCTAGGACATAGTTCAAGGTCTTATGACCCTTAGAAGTTCTTTTGATTCTTGGTATTCATTCTTGATTCAAAAGCCTAGTTTTCTTATTTCAGAAGTCTTTGATTCATTCGTATGTTATTATTTTATTGTTGTACTATTATACTTGTGGGCAATCGTGCTCACTCTTGCATAATAATAACATTGTAGTTAAGAACGAACGGTCCGACGAGCCTTCTACTAGCAAAGGCAAGGCCAAGATTAACAAGTGATGAAGACTTGTTGTTTATGGGATTATGTATTTATGTTTCAGACTTATGTTAATGTTGTCTAAGACTATTATTTATTTATATTTTTGCATTTGAGATTTAAGGTTAGTATGACCTGGGATTTATGTATTTAATTCAGATGATGTAACTCCTTAAGGAGAGGATTTGTTTCTATCTATTGCATGGTTTGTATTTATTATGGGTAGATAGATAGATGATATTTGTACAGTAAACACTTAATCCCGTGGAATTGAAGTACCCGGATTTGGGGGTGTCACAGGTTGGTATCAGAGCCGTAGGTTATGAACCTTAGGTGGGGGAACAACCTTAGGTAGTAGCCTTATAGGAGATCGAGAACATAGTGGTGGTAAACTCTTATCGAGTTCTAAGAAATGAATTTCTTAATTCATTGAAGATAATAAAGGACTTTATGTGCTTATGTGTTAAATTATGTGCTTGCTAGTACGGATTAGTAACTAAAACTTAAAAATTTTGTTGTCAGGATGTCGGATGTTGGCGGAGCTAGTCGAGCTGGGGAGGAGGAACTCTGAGTACCTACAGAGGAGGAGCCCCGAGACATTCATGTCGTCAGGGAGCAGTTGGTATGGAGAGAGCCATCTCCTTTGATCACTGTTGTTGGTCGGGAGCATGAGCCTGAGACTGATCCAGAGGAGGATTCTGATGAAGAAGAGGAGGAAGAGGAGTTCCCACCGAACTCCATCGATGCTGAGATGTATGATTCACTTTATGATTATAACATAGAGTTACAAGACACTATTCAAGAGCTGAAGGAGCAGACTGTTATACAACAGATTACCATCGAGCAAAAGGATGGGGAAATTGTGACTCTTCACACACGTTTAGGAAACGTTGAGTGGGATTTGGTTCACGAGAAGGGTCAAACCAAGGAGAAGTCCGATGAAATAGAAAAAGTTGAAGAAGGATCTGAAAGAGAGCTCAAAAAGGTTGGCTATAGTAGAGGAGGGTTGGGTAAGAGAGTCACGTCGTGCTGATCTTCCAGAAGAAGATTGTCGTACGAAGAAGGCTAAGCTTGGGGAGATGTACTCTACACTTCAAAATGCAATGGATGTGGCCCAGGATTGAGTTATGAGGTATCCAATCCATTTTGAAGGTCTACCATCGTATATGCTAGATCGCATGATGATGTCCCGCATCATGGAAGAGGAATGTAGCAAGGTATTTCAAATACTATAATGAGCGATGATGGGATTAGTTTAATTATGTGAAAATCTATCTGGAAGTTAAAGATGTAAATTCTGATGTGTTTATGAACAAAGGAATATTTTAATGTATTAAATCCTGTAGATTCTTTATCTCGGGATAGTCGATGTATATAGCACAGATGCTATCGTTTGATGTTAAAACTTTCAATTTGAATAAATATCAGAGTTTATTGATATAATATGTTAAGTGATTATGATTAAATGTTTTAGTTAAGCCTTAAATGTTTAAGGGATTGAATAAAGACTTAATAAGTGTATATTCTTAACAGAAATATGCTGCCAAGAAGATGACCAAATCGTCGACCAGCCCAGGAAGGGTCAACGAATAACAACAACAACACCAATGCTGACCCCGTTCAATAGTTAGTGAATTTAATCGCTGGAGCAATTAACAATCAACCTCAAGCTCCACCAAATACAGCGTTCAAGGATTTCAAGGCAGTGGGACCGCCAGAGTTTAAAGGCTCCATGAACCCGATAGAAACTCAAACATGGGTTATGGAGATGGAGAAGGTGTTTGATGTCGCCAGAGTAAGAGAAGACAAGAAAACCGCCTACGCAACATTTATGCTGAAATCCGAAGCCAGTTATTGGTGGCAGACAAACAAAGTATGGGGAGGAGAAGGTGTGATAACCTAGGAGAGATTCAAGGAGATGTTCTTCGAGATATATTTTCTGACCAGCTCACAGAACCAAATGAAGGTTCAGTTTCTGGAGTTAAAACATGGGAATATTGTTAGGTTTGTAATATTCAAGAACGCAATCAAATTACAAAAATAATGCGGAAACGTGTAAAAATCAGAGTTTTAAAATTATACAAACCATATACCCGGATCACCCTTTATGCACAATTATTAATTAAACGAAAAAGATAACGAATAAGAATCATACCCTTGAAGATCGAGCTTGGTTGTAAAATGACTCTCAACATTTTTCAACATGTTAAGCAAATCAGCGAAGCTGATATCTAGCTTGTTCATATGAAAAATTCACAACAATTGTGAAAGGAGTCCGGGAGTGAGTGCAAGATCAAATCTTGGCTCAACTCTCCATCCATGATAAAACCCGTTGTCCTAATTGATCAATCAAATTGATTATATTAAGGACTTTTATCTATACTATAGGGTCATCGGTCATTCTAGATCGGAAGAGCTCCTTAGATATCTGATATCTATCAGTCCTACTTTCCTCACCATCAACTACTTGACGTGCAGAGGTATAGTAGGATGATCCATAGTTTCAGGCTGACGCTGACGCTGAAGCTTGTTACTCATGGATACGAGCATGATGCATTGAGCCAACCGTGCATCATCTTGTCACTTTCTAAAAGCAGCAATCTCTTCCTCAGAGGCATTGTCTGCAACCATTGCATGGATAGGCGTATTAAGGACATAAGATAGCTTTTTCAAATACATGAGAACTATTCTCAAATTCCTTAACCAATTCGAGTAATTCGGTTCGATTAATTTAGCATCTAATATGCTACGCAGTGATAGTAATTTAAACATTGTAAAATTCTATAAATGAATTTATAATTAACAACATTTTAACATACATTCTTTTATTAATTACCAAAATAAATTAGGTCTTGTTTTAAATTGGTATCTCCTACTATTTTCTTCAAACTATATTACCCTCACTTATATAGTTCGGCAAAATCTAATTAAAGATTTGCTAGTGAGAATAAGGATCCCATTTCAAATGTATATAGCCTTGTGGTGACACAACAAACTATATATAAATAAATAGGTAGACAACTTTTGTCAATTACATCAACTATGCAACTCCTTTTCTTTTGCCTCTTAGATTATTTTGATCAAGTGGTGGCACATCCAGAATCAAAATTATACAAGTTAAGTCCGACCTAGCACTCCATATATTCAAAAAGAAAAATATCATCCTTGTGGTGACACAACAAAACAATATTGTTCAATTTTCTTTATAAGCATCAAATGTGATAAATTAACATCTTAAATACTTAATACTTGCCTTGTGGTGACACAACAAACTCATATTAAATATTTAATACTCTATTAATTTTATCATGCTTTGAAAGCTGACGCTCGATATTCCAAATATCTTTGAACGCTTAGGACTTAATATAAAAAATTGAGGGGTTTGTTATTAATTTGTCTCATCTTGTTTAGCGGCGCATATATATATATATAAAATACGCGTCATATTAATGAACATGCAAGCATGTTTTGCATAATATATAATATATATAGTATAAGCATGCACATATAGAATACTATATTCTACCCGAATTGATTATGGACTTTTATTCTAGTTTGGTTCACTAGAGCCACCAAGTGAACCAAAAGGTCAAACCCTAGGGGTGCAAGAAATAATATTTAAATATAACTATGACATTTAAACCCGGGCTTCATTACAAATGGGTCTTCAAGCGCTCCTTGCTCCTTGATCTCCAATTTTTCAAAATTAATTCTAACTATTCCTATTACAAAACAATTTAAAATAAATAGAAACCTTGATCAGCAGTCAAGGGGAAGTACATAGGAGGGAGTTAGAATTTACATTAAAAAAAAAATAAAAGAAGACGTGCTGTACGCAGACCCCCATTTAATATAACCCATACATTCAATGCATCCAACTAAAATAAAATCCAATCACATTGGTCAATAGTCCATAATCAATCCCATTTATTATCATACACATCACCATATGCGATCAATAAATAACATTCATATCATGAATAATAAATATTTAATATATATATTGATATCATTTAATGGGCAAAATTTAGTTAGTATAAAATTTAATTTTGAATCAAAATAAACTCCTTATTTACTCTAAATTTAAATTAAAATAAAACTATTTTATTTTAATTTATCCAATTTTGAATAAAATAAACTATTTTATTTTAATCAAAATAAACTCCTTTATTTTAATTAATTATGGAATCCAATTCAAGTAAAAAAACTCCTTTATTAAAGGAAATACTAATTCTCTTTCCTATTCACAAATAAACTTCTTTATTTTGAATAATATGAAATCTTATTTCATATCTAAATAAACTCCTTTATTTAAGGAAATACTGATTCTGCTTTCCTATTCATAAATAAACTCCTTTATTTTGAATAATATAAAATCTTATTTCATATCTAAATAAACTCCTTTATTTAAAGAAACATAGAACCCAATTTCAACACTAATTAGTTATCACTAATCCAATTCCAACTCTAATTAGTTAGCATGAAATTCAATTTTAAAAATAAAATAAACTTTTTATTTTAAAATTAAAATAAACCTTTTATTTTAAAATTAAAATAAATTTTTATTTTAATTATAAAATTATTAAGTATATTATATATATAATATATTATATATATAATCTAAGGGAAATCTCATGTTACTTGATCCAAGTGATTCACGCCACCCTTGTATGTATAACAAAATTATGATAAGTCATCCACTTGGAAAGAAAAAAAAAAGAATACAGTGTAGCAGTAAAAAAAAAAAAAAAAAAAAAAAAAAAACTCGCGCTTGTCAAAATTTCTAATGTTTTTTTTTTTTCAGATTGACACAGACTCAATGTAAGAAAAACAGATTTCATGATTTACAATCTGAGATTTCGTGAATAAGGATCTCTCATGACCCAAAAAAAAAAATACACACAGCGAGATAAAAAAAAAATCGGGTTGGGATTACCCCTTTTTTTTTAAATAAATTTTATACAACAAATTATGCTCAATTAAATTGTTCTACACACATATCAATATACATATCAAATCAAACAATTAATAATTCGCATAAAAACCTGGCTCTAATACCACTGTTAGGTTTGTAATATTCAAGAACGCAATCAAATTGCAAAAATAATGCTAAACGTAAAAAATCGAGTTTTAAAATTATACAAACCATATACCCTGGATCACCCTTTATGCACAATTATTAATTAAACGAAAAGATAACGAATAAGAATCATACCCTTGAAGATCGAGCTTCCTCGTGTACAAGTTCACCTCCAATCCTTTTCGCTTGACTCAATCCATCGGGTTTGGTTCCTTCCTTTGATCAATGTTAGCCACCCAAGTATTTGGCCTCTGAGGTGATCCACCAAGGAAAAGAAGAATTCAAGAAGATGGGCATTTGGCTAAACCCTAGTTTTTCTATCTCTATAGAAAAGGAGCGTATTCTCCAACCATTGGAATTATAATCGTAGTCTTGATATCCGATATAAGACTCTCTTATAAAGATATCAAGTAACCCTATTAAAATAAGGTATTATTTAATTAAACCCTTTTAATTAAAGGGCTCCCTAATCTTATTAGGGATAATTAATTAAACTCCTTTAACTAATTTTTCTTCCTAATCCAATTAGGAATAAATGAGAGTACTTATATTAAATTAATTCCTAAACTCTTTTAGAAATTAAAATAATAATAATAATTGTAATAATATTAATAAGACTCCTCTTATTAATTTATATTTAATATTTCTAAAATATTAAATAATAAATATTAAGCTATTTAATTTATTCTATCACCATAGATTAAATTAAATATACATAACATATTATTACGATTATGCCATTAACTTCTTAAATAATTATTCTTCCTTTTATGGTGTGACCCTTTAGGTTCTCCATATTAAATCGGTTTGTGAATAAATCAATTAGAACAATTCTAATCTTATTTAAATAAATAAATTAAACAATTAATTTATTTAAATAAATAACATTTATTCTACAATAGGGATAAGCCTCCTAGCGATCAACGACTTTCTAGATAATATAGATTTCAACATTAATCATAAAAGAACCTTTGAGTAAATAGTTACCGTGACAATTCAATCCTTCCACCATACAATGTCCCAATTAAATATAAGACATGGAATTACCATCAAGTCTTATTTTATTTAATTATATGTATTTCGACTCTTAAATGCACAACTCAAGTAATGCAAATTAGAAACTCCTTTCTAATTTCATTCTCGCCGCCAAGGACTACCTGGGTTGTCATTTATCGAATCACATAGTACATTTCTCTTCTTTTAATAGAAGTGGTAGATTCTTTATTGATCATACATTATCTCCATATACAACTTATTATACCCAAGCATACCCTTTGATATACCCTAAGGGTCTTAAGGAATAAGTCAAAGTATAACTCATCATACACAAGATACTATGATGATCTCAAGTCCAAGGATCACTTGTACTACTATCACTACAGGAATTCCTATTGACAGGCAAGTAAAACTCCATTAGGTATTCCTTAGCGAGCCACGTTCATTGAACTTATTCTCTAATAAGCACCTACATACTTGCTTTAGTGTCTCCACATAAATGATCATGAGATCAATCATCCTCATCCAATGAGCAAACAACATATGTACCATTCTATCCGGATTCACTAATCCCCAATTTAGTAATCCAATGATTGGGAACTATTTTAGTTTTAAGCTTTCTAAGAATTTAGATCTCATTAGAATGATCATCATCATTATTCTAAAAGCATTGCTTAAAACTATGGGTTTATCACATATTATAAAACAGCATCATGTAGATAATTAAAAGCCTTTAATAAATTAATACTTTTTATTAATAAATGAATAAGATTGTTACAAAGTATATGGTTTATCATCAAACATGATTGGCTTGTGTGCATACTACTTTCAAATATGTCCGTAGCAGACTATGCGGAAAGATTCAATGAGTTGGCCAGGTTCGCCACATATCAACTGCATACTGACGAGAGAAAGGCAAGACGTTTTGAAAGGTGGATCAAGCCGTTGTTTAGCAAAGGTGTCAATGTTCCAATTGAACACTTTTGGCCGAGTGTTAAAGAAGGCCATACTACCAAAGGTGGAAGTGATGCGAGAATTCAAATATAATCGTGGATCGTAAGAAGAAAAAGAGTAAAAATAAAGGAATTAACAAGACTGGTAGAAGTAGCACGGGAGGTAGTAATAATCAGAAGAGAAAGTGGTCTGATAACTCATCAACTAGAAATCAACAAGGAGGGCAGAAGAAGAGGATCGAAGCGTGCTCAACCTGCGGGAAAGCTCATCTGGGAGTTTGCATGAAGGAAAAATGAGTATGCTACAATTGTGGTCAGGAAGGCCACATAACACCTAACTGTCCTAACCCAAAGAAGGGTGCTTGATTCACTTGTGGCTCAAAGGATCATCTTTCAAGGGATTGTCCTAAGAAGGGATCTGGAGGGAGAGGATCGGAGGAATAGAGGAAACAAATGGTGGAAGCACTCACTCATCACAGACCAACTACAACCAACCGACCGACCGCCAGAACATTCAACATGACAATACAGGATGCAGTGCAGTATCGTTATGTGGTGTCAGGTATCATTCCGATCAATAAAGTTAATGCTTATGTATTATTTGATTTGGGTACTACTTGTTCATTTATATCCGATGACTTTGCTAAGAACTTAGAATTGCCTAAAGATGAGTTAGAATACCCCATGAACATAGAAATTGCGAATAGAGAAGTGATCCCTGTTAAATACATACACAAGAACTGTAGGGTGGATATTAAGGGTAACATTATGAACGTAGACCTTATCCCTATCAAACTTGGGGAATTTGACATTATCTCGAATGGATTGGCTATTCAATTACGGGGTCAGAATTGATTGCCAAAAGAAGCGAATTAACCTTATGACTCCGTCAAAGGTTGTGTTTTATGGTAGCAAGTCGCCTAGACAAGGGAGTTATCTGACGATGATGCAGGCCAGGAAGTTGTTAAGACAAGGCTGTGTAGGATATCTAGCTTACATAGTCGACAATCGTAAAGAGAATCCGAAAATAGAAGAGATACCAGTAGTGAGGGATTTCGCAGACGTATTTCTAGACGATTTTCCAGGAATTCCACCAGATAAAGAAGTTGAATTCGTGATCGATTTGGCTCCAGGAATGGCTCCAATATCGAAGGCACCGTATTGGATGGCTCCGATAGAGATGAAAAAATTAATGGTACAACTGCAAGAGTTACTGGACAAGAAGTACATTCAACCGAGCGTATCGTCGTGGGGAGCGCCAGTGTTATTTGTAAAGAAGAAGGACGGGACGATGCGGCTCTGCATCGACTATAGAGAACTGAATAAGGTCACGATTAAGAATAGGTATCCATTATCGAGGATCGACGACCTGTTTGATCAATTAAAAGGAGCGAGATACTTTTCAAAGATAGACTTGAGGAGTGGTTATCATCAGTTAAAGGTGAGACCAGAGGATGTTTCGAAGACAACGTTTAGGACTCGATATGGTCACTACGAATTTCTGATGATGTCATTCGGTCTAACAAATGCTCCTGCAGCGTTTATGGACTTGATGAACAGGGTGTTTAAACCATTTTTGGATAAATTCGTGGTGGTGTTCATCGATGACATTTTGGTATACTCAAAAACCAAGGAAGAGCATGTAGAGCATTTGAAAGTAACGTTAGAGGCATTGAGAAGAGAGAAGTTGTACACCAAATTTTTGAAATGTGAATTCTCGATTGAAAGAGTACAATTTCTCGGACATGTGATTGATAAGGATGGAATTTCAAAGATCCTCCAAAGTCGGTCGCTGATTAATCGGGATCACCCAAAAAATACCGCCGAAGTAAGAAGTTTTCTCGGATTGGCAGGTTATTATAGAAGATTCATTCAGGACTTTTCCAAGATCACGACTCCGTTGACGAATTTGACTAGGAAATTGGTGAAATTCCTTTGGACGGAGAAGTGTGAGGAAAGTTTCGAAGAACTTAAGAAGAGGTTGAGTTCAGCACCTGTGTTATCTCTTCCAGATGATACAGGAAATTTTATGGTATACAATGATGCATCGTATAAAGGACTAGGTTGTGTGCTTATGCAAAACGGCAGGGTCATTGCGTATGCATCACGACAGTTGAAGGACTATGAGAAAGGGTATCCGACCCATGACTTAGAATTAGCCGCGGTGGTATTCGCTTTAAAGATCTGGAGACACTATCTTTATGGCGAGAAGTGTGAAATATATACAGACCACAAGAGTCTGAAATATATTTTTACACAGAAGGATCTAAATATGCGCTAGAGAAGGTGGTTGGAGTTAATTAAGGACTATGATTGTGAGATTTTATACCATTCGGGTAAAGAAAATGTGGTTGTTGATGCCTTAAGTAGGAAGGGTCGGGAGAAATTGATGATGTTGACTGCTCAGGAGGAGCTAATTTTAGCAATGGAAAAGCTGGAATTGGAAGTGAGGTATCCCATGGAGATAAACGAGAAGATGTTCCAAATACAAGCTGGTACAACTTTACTGGATAAAATTAAGGAAGCTCAACTTCAGGACGAAGAATGTGAGAAAGTAAAAAAGAAAATATCCGAAGGGACTAAACCGAGATTCAAAATAGACAGTGAGGGACTACTAAGATTTGAGAGCAGAATTTGGGTACCGCCAGTGCTAGAGATTAAGTATGACATTTTGAATGAGGCTCATAGTTCACGATATTCGATTCACCCTAGTAGTACTAAGATGTACCAAATCTTTGACAACACTTCTAGTGGTCGAATTTGAAACGAGAGGTTGCAGAGTGTGTTGCCAAGTGTCTGACATGTCAGAAAGAGAAAGCAGAACATCAGAGGCCGAGTAGGTTACTACAACCTTTAGAAATTCCAGAATGGAAATGGGAACATATTACGATGGATTTCATGGTTGGCCTACCGATAACTCAGAAAGGCTACGATGCAGTATGGGTTATTGTTGACCGATTGACGAAATCTTCACACTTCCTTTCGATCAAAATCATATTCAACTTAGATCAGTTGGCAAGGTTATATGTGAAAGAGATTGTTTCGAGGCATGGAGTTCCGGTGTCAATTGTTTCCGATAGGGATCCACGCTTTACATCAAACTTTTAGAAACATCTACAGGAATGCATGGGTACACAGTTGCGAATGAGTACGGCATATCACCCTCAGACAGATGGACAGAGTGAAAGAACAATTCAGACATTAGAAGACATGTTAAGAGCTTGTATAATAGACTTTAAAGGAAATTGGGATGATCATCTACTGCTCGTAGAGTTCGGCTACAATAACAGTTACCACGCTAGTATTGGCATGCCGCCTTATGAAGCGTTATGCGACAGAAAGTGCAGAACTTTGCTACACTAGGATGAAGTTGGCGAAAGATAATTACTAGGCCCAGAATTGGTTCAGCAGACATCAGAAATAGTCAAAGTGATCCGAACAAGACTGATAGCAGCTCAAGATAGGTAGAAGAAATACGCCGATCCACACCGTAAAAATGTTGAGTTTGAATCGGGTAGTATGTGTTCTTAAAGGTCTCTCCTTGGAAGGGAAAGATCAGGTTCGGAAAGAAAGGGAAATTAAGCCCAAGATTCATTGGACCCTTTGAAGTTTTACGAAGGGTCGGAGAAGTTTCTTATGAGGTAGCCTTACCTCCAGCTCTAGAGAATGTCCACAACGTCTTCCATGTTTCAGTTCTACGGCCCTACAAACCCGATTACAAGCACGTGATTGAATATGAACCCCTACATTTTGACAAAGACTTATCTTATGAAGAAATTCCTGTTCAGATTATCGACCGAAAAGAGCAAGTTCTAAGAAATAAAGTAATACCTTTTGTTAAGGTAATTTGGAGGAACCACAACGCTGAAGAAGAAACGTGGGAACTCGAAGAGAATATGATGAAGAATTATCCTCATTTATTTACTTAGATTATTATAAGCGATTCTGGGGACAAAATCTTTGTAAGGGGGGGAGAATGTAATGGGACGAATTGTTTAAGTTATGATTCTGAGGACAGAATCCTTTTAAGGGGGGAAAGATGTGACAACCGAGATTTTATAATTTAATTTTAATATTTATTTGATTAAATAAATATTTTTTTTTGATGAATTAATTATTAGATTAAATAATTAATTGACGAGGTTGTGGTAGATTAATTTAATTATATGTGTTATATTTATTAAATTAATGTGAAGAATTTTATTATTCAAGTATGTAATTATGTGAGCTTATCAATTAAAAGAAATATTTAATAAGCCTAATATTATTTTAATTAATTTAATAATTAATTGAGGTTTAATAATTTGACATAATTAATAAATGAGAAATTTAATTATGTGACTATGTGAATTAATGAGAAATTATTATATGCTATTTAAAATAAATTAAATAAGATATTGGAGTTATTTTATAAAGGGGTGTGATATTATTTAAACTATATGATAAAAGTTTAATTAAATTAATCGGGTATAAGCCTTTTAAGGCTAGCCAAACATGGCATTAGTAGAGGTTGGGAGCAGTTAACCCATGATGGGTAACTGACCTCCACAACGCGTCAGTTCTTCATTATATACGCTTTCCTTCTTTTATTTTTCTAAGTCTTTTATTTTCTAAGTCTGGCAAAGCAAAAACAGAGAGAGTTTTGAGAATCAGATTAAGGAGAAGAAGTGTGAGGAAATTGGGAGTTGTTATCACCCTGTGTAATCCAAGCAGAGTAATCAAGGGTAAACTCTTCTTCCCCAAATTTCAAATTACGTTATTTAAGTTTTGGCTTTCAAGTTCTGTTAAATTCGTACAATTGGAAAGAATAAGGATTATGTGCATATATGTGTTAAGATATTATTATAACGTGTTTTAATATATATATATATATATATATATATATATATATATTGTATGGTTCCATATCATCAGTTTCATAATATTATACAGTATATGGTTACAGAGTATAGAATATGGCCATATGGCCCTTATACGTGAATTTAATATGTCAAACATAAATTGTTTTGTAAAATTCCCACTTATATATAATTATGCATGCTAAAACGAAGAAAACAAAACTTGGATGGATGGATTTGGTGTTATAACGAATCCGTAGTGTTAATTTTCATGTTTTATGTTCAAAACCTTCAAGAACAGTGAAATTATGTGTTTTGATTCAAGTAATTAAATAAATTAAGTTGTTAAAATCATGTTAGAAAGGTTGGGTAATGATCATATATGAATTATAGTATTTGGGTATGCTTAAATTAATATATGGACAAGAAAATTGGAAGTTATGGCCATGTTCTCTGTGTTCTTCACAAGAACATATGGGTGAACTTGGGAGATTTTTTTTGCCCAACTCATTACGCGTGAATTGCGAAATTACGAAATCGAAGTTCTGGTAACTCGCTTCCTGGTGGGTGTTACCAAACTAAATTACCACCTTGAAAAAAAAAAAAAAAAAATAATAAAAATTAATTAAAATATTTATAAAATAAAATAAATATTTTAATTGAGATATTTATGGATTAAAATAAATATTAGATAAAAATTATTATTAAAATATTTATTAAATAAAATAAATATTTTAATTGAGATATTTATGGAATAAAATAAATTTTTGATGGAAATTATTATTAAAATATTTATAAAATAAAATAAATATTTTAATTGAGTTATTGATGGAGTAAAATAAATATTCGATGAAAATTATTATTAAAATATTTATAATAAATAAATATTTCAAATTGAAATATTTATGGAATAAAATAAATATTTGATGGAAATTATTATTAAAATATTTATAAAATAAAATAAATATTTTAATTGAGATATTGATGGAGTAAAATAAATATTCGATGAAAATAATTAATTAAAATATTTATCAAATAAAATAAATATTTTAATTGAGATATTTATGGAATAAAATAAATATTTGATGAAAATTATTATGAAATAATTTATTCGAGTGTAATAATAGTAAGGGAATGAAAATATTCTAATTTAATTAAGTAATTAAATTAGAAGGGTAATGATTTGTTAAATATAGTGGAGTTTATATTAAATAATTAAGTGAAAATGTAACTAATGAATGTCGTGAATACATATGGTATGAGTGTAGGACTTGTGGTGAACGGAAGTAGTAATCGTTTAGCCTACACACGAGGCAAGTTCCTAAACCTTGATTCTTTACATAAAACAAGTTCATTATTCTATCTTGTTTATAATTGTTCAAGTCAAGATTTCATATTAGATCTTATTATTCTTTAAAAGCACGATTCCTGTTATACAATAGTTATTCGATTGTATACATCTTGAATTTTATTATTCAAATTGAATAACAATTATTGTTGAACCTTGTAAGACTAGCGAACCCTTATTGATTCGACTAGTCCATAGTTGATGAGCGTTATAAATTCTAGAACTTTTATTGAGCTTATCCAAACCAAACTTCCTTTAAAGCGGACTCATGTCAAACCGAGATGAACAACCCTTTAATAGGGGATTATTTACGCTTTAGCGTTAAGATATTGTGCACAATATGGTACTAAGGGCTGATCCCCCTAAGTACGAGAAGAAGAGTCCATAGTCTTATGACTGTTAAAGGTTTTAAGTATAAACACTTGACAACCTAGGACATAGTTCAAGGTCTTATGACCCTTAGAAGTTCTTTTGATTCTTGGTATTCATTCTTGATTCAAAAGCCTAGTTTTTTTATTTCAGAAGTCTTTGATTCATTTGCATGTTATTATTTTATTATTGTACTATTATACTTGTGGGCAATCGTGCTTACTCTTACATAATAAAAATATTGCAGTTAAGAACGAAAGGTCCGACGAGCCTTCTACTAGCAAAGACAAGGACAAGATTAACAAGTGATGAAGACTTGTTGTTTGTGGGATTATGTATTTATGTTTCAGACTTATGTTAATGTTGTGTAAGACTATTATTTGTTTATATTTCTGCATTTGAGATTTAAGGTTAGTATGACCTGGGATTTATATATTTAATTCAGATGATGTAACTCCTTAATGAGAGGATTTATTTCTATCTATTGCATGGTTTGCATTTATTATGGGTAGATAGGTAGATGATATTTGTACAGTGAACACCAAATCTCGTGGAATTGAAGTACCCGGATTTGGGGGTGTCACAGGAGAGACGGGTACTTCCTTCGCTAGTATGACCTACCTAAGTTTATTTGTTATTTAATTGGTTGGTCAGAATATAGGGATAATATGTGGTGTGTCAATTAACCTTTGTTTTGTGGCAGTATTTGAAAATAACATCCGAGAATGTTGAGAATAACAATGGAGTACAGGAGACCGTTGAGTCACCACAGATCAATACCCAAGATAATGTGCAACAGGAAGACAATAATCCTCAGGTAAACAACAACACCGATCAAATGATGAACGATGGGATGTTTAGGGACTTTATGCAATTCATGCAACATCAGGCGAGAGCGGCTCCTGTCCAAAATACAGGTAAAAACACTGGCAACTCTCAGATGGTCACCGCTAAGCAGTTCAAGGAGCTGGGACCACCGATGTTTTTGGGAGAGCCAAAACCACTTAAGGCAGAGACGTGGATAAAGCAAATCACCAAGATATTTGATGTCTTGTGATGCTCCGAGGAGCAAAAGGTTACCTTTGCCACCTTCATGTATGAGGAGAGGCGATTCTTGGTGGGAATCAGAAGCGTACCACCGCCGCGACTCAAAATGTCTTGGGAGAAGTTCCAAGAACTGTTCAACGATAAGTATTTTCCCGAAAGTATTCGTCACATGAAAGAGGTAGAGTTTATCAAGTTAAAGCAAAACAATATGATCGTGTCGCAGTACGAAGCCAAGTTTGCCGAGTTATCCCGGTTTGCATCCCACTTAGTTGATAACGAGGAGAGAATGACGCAGATGTTTCTAAAAGGTTTGAAACTCAAGATACATCAATACCGTATCTCTCACAAACTGTGTTTTTATTCAGATGTTGTAAATAGGGCTCAATTATTGGAGCACGATAATGAGTCAACCCAACCAAGAGAGAGCAGCCGATAAGTCAATAATACAAATGGTAGCAGTCATCGAAGAGGTGACAACAAACGTGGAGGGAATCAACATGCCAAAAATGGTAACCACTTCGGTTGTAATCATGGCCAAGACAATAAAAGTGGATATTTCAAGAAAATGAGATTCAACAATGATGGAAAGACGTCAGCACCAGCACCCGTTGTTAAGGAAGGAGAACGACCACCTATCATATGCTTCAAATGCGGAGGGGAAGGACACATCAGTCCAAACTGTGCGCAACCGTCAAAAACATGTTACAATTGTGGAAGAGAAGGTCACCTAGCTAGATTTTCTTGTACAGGGAAGCCAAATCCAGATGGGATGGAGGCATAAAACTAGTTGATCAAGGGAGATCGATTGTCGTAACCTCCCAGAAAGCAAGGAACTCGAACGAGGTCATCACGGGTTTGCTAATCAAAAACTCTAGCGAAGTCTATACCTTATTTGATACCGATTCTACCCATTCTTTTATTTCTCCTACTTGCGTTCAACGTTGAAATTTAACTTAGGAGAAATTAGACTTTGACTTATCTGTTGAAACTCCGTTAGGAGAAACCTTCATTACATCCACTGTTTATAAGTCTTGTTTGGTTCAACTCGGTACCCTCACATTACCTGTCAATCTTATTTCATTGAAAATACTTGCATTTGACGTAATTCTAGGGATTGATTGGTTAACTACTCATCATGCAAAAATTGATTATTTTCGTAAGGTTGTTAGCTTTCATATTCCTAACCAACCTATTATGCAAATTCAAGCAACCAAACCATTAAAATCAATCACTGTCATCTCAAGCCATAAAGCTATTGGTATATTGAAAAATGGATGTAAAGCTTTCTTAGCTCATGTCACGAATTTAAACAAAAATACGTCAGTTTTGAATGATATTTCTATTATTAATAAATTTCCTGACGTATTCCCTGAAGAACTTCCTGGCCTACCCCCCAGAGTGTGAAATTGAATTTTGTATCGACATTAAACCCGGTACAAAACCCATTTCCAAAGCCCTATATCAAATGGCTCCTATTGAACTTTAGGAGTTAAAGACCCAACTACAGAAATTGTTAGACTTCTATTTCATTCGTCCTAGTGTGTCTCCTTGGGGTGCTCATGTTCTATTCGTGAAGAAGAAAGATGGGAGTATGCGACTTTATATTGATTATCGGGAGTTGAACCATGTCACTGTCAAAAATAGATACCCGTTGCCTCGCATTGATGACCTGTTTGACCAGTTGCAAGACGCCAAATTCTTTTCAAAGATTGATCTTCGTTTCGGATATCACCAATTGAAGATTAAAACCGATGACATTCCAAAGATGGCTTTTAGAACTCGGTACGGGCATTATGAATTCCTAGTCATGTCTTTTGGATTGACTAATGCTCCTGCTGCCTTCATGGATATGATGAACCGAGTATTCAAGGAATATTTGGATCATTTTGTGGTTGTCTTAATTGATGACATTCTCAAATATTCCAAAAGCCGTGAAGATCATGAGCAACACTTGAGACTGGTACTCCAAAAGCTTCGTGAAAACAAGCCTTATGCCAAGTTGAAGAAATGTGAGTTCTGGCTTGAGGAAGTAGCATTCTTTGGGCACGTAGTATCAAGTCATGGAATATCTGTTGTGTGAGATCCCGAATGTTATGAAATAAAAGTATTCAATTTTTCTATTTTGGTAAATAGTTAGATTGATAAAAGTTTAAAGTTAAGGGTGATATGTGAAAATTTTTCAAAGTAAACAAGTTGTCATAAAATAACCGATAGTAAAAGTACAGTAATACGTGTGGTTGCATAGTAGCACACGGTATTGATTATTGATGCTTATGTGAGAAGTCACTCAGATATACTCAATTATTGCTACAATAATTGTTGCATTATATCTCTCATATTATTGATTCAATTATTGTCACTATATCATCTGCATTATATTTTATATATTATTAAATTAAAAATTGAGACGATAAAGTTATTTATATTATTATTTGCAATATTAACAATGTCTAGAAGTTCTGTCAAGGAGAGGTTTGGTCACCTAATTGCGCGCCAATAAGGAGAAATCCTTATCGGAAAGCCCCTTCTTTCCTGGGAACGACCTGATTTTTAAATATTATCAGTTATAATATTAATGATGAATGTTATTAAAAATTGAATTTGAGTTTGGAGTTGAATTTAGAGACGCGGACGTGATATTTGAGTCCGAAATGATGAAATTAATAGAAATAGACTATAAACACAAAATAATTGATGTCTGGAGGTTATATTGACCAATCAGGTAATTAATCAAATAAATGAGCAATTAATTGCTATTAATTCACATGATTATAACTATTTATTCACATGTTTGTACTATTGATTCACATTCATGTACTATTAGGGGAGGTGGTGCAAGATTGATAATACTTGCATGACTAAGTTAAAAATAGAGGTATAGATGGAGGTAATATACTGTAATTCGTATTTTCACATGATTATAACTATTGATTCACATGATTGTACTATTGATTCACATTATTTACTATTAGGGGAGGTGGTGCAAGTTTGATAATACTTGCAGGACTAAATTAAAAATGAAAAAAAAGGAAGGTATTATATTGTAATATTTTGAGCCCCAAAACGTGCAATTATCGAAACTATATTTTCCTATAAATAGAAGCTCATTCTTCCTTCATTTTTCACCAATTCACTAAAGCTATAGAGCAATTATTATAGAGAGAAATTATAAGAGAGAAAGAAGAAGAGAAGTCTGCTACCTCACTATTCCAGTATCCAATTTCTTTTAAGGTAAGGGGTATTATTTCTTTCGTATTCATGAAGAGAGCTATTGTTATTCCATTCCTTATTATTATGTTGGAATAACCTGTCTATGCGAAGTACTGTATACATGGTGAAATTCTTCTATTATTCCATTCTTTATTATTCTGTTGGAATAACTTTTCTGCATGCGATTCTATCGCATGCCCGGTGAATTCTATTATTTATTCCATTCTTTATTATTATGTTGGAATATCCTTGCGTCATGGATTACGCATGACTGTTCCATTCAATATTATTCTCATTGGAATAACTCGTCTGCATATGGTTCATCGCATGCAGGTGAATTCTATTGTTATTCCATTCTTTATTATTCTCGCTTGGAATCCTCACATGCATGAGAGGATTACGCATGACCTGGTTCCATTCTTTATTATTTTGTTAGGAATAACCTGTCTGTGCGGTCTACCGCATGTATGGTGAATTATTCTGTTATTCTATTATTTATTATTCTATTGGAATAACCTGTTGATGTGGACTACTCCATGCATGGTGAATGATCCTTCGTATTCATTCCTTATTAAATTGTGGAAATGATCTGTCTACGTGGATTTCCGTATGGCGGGTGAAAATCCATTTGCAGTTTCGTAATTTTTCTGACCCTAAAAAATTCGGGAAAAATTTGAAATGATAATTTGATGAGTTTTCTATATTGTATCCAAAGATGGCGATTTTTGGATGTATAGATTAAGAGTTATGGATTTTATGGGAAAAGACTATTTTAAAAATAAACCCTTATAACTCCTTGTGGTTAACTCCAAAATTGGTGAAATTTTTATTGGGAGCACATGTATATAACAGGAGTATACCTTGTAAGTTTCAGAATTTTTGGACAAAAGGATAATTTATGATAAATGTCTAAATATTCGGCAGTTTTGGCAATATGAAAAATAGTAAATGAATTTTAAAAATTTTGAGAAAAATATATGTTTAATATGGGACTATATTATGTTAAATCCTAGAAATGAAATATTTTTGGGACTCATTTAGTATTTTTCATGAAAATGAACTAGTTATGAGTAAATAAATTAAATATGTTATGTGAAGTAACAAAATTGGAAAATAGGATTTAATGGCTTGAGATTCTTATATAGGGTATATGCAGATTTTTGAGGAGGGATTTGATCATTGGTGATGAAATCTTATGAGTATGGCATTTTTGAATGATTAAATGCATTATTTGGTAAAGTGTGAACAATTGAAATAAATTGTTTATAAGTTTAAGAAGTGATTAAAATATTGTTATAATATTAATAATATTAGATTATTAGTTTATTAAGTGATTGATAATATTTGGATAAATTTAAAGTCTTTAATATTTATCCTTGTTTTCGTTTGATTAATGCTTATATCATTGTCATCATCCTCATGCTTATATTATGATGAACGTCATCTTTGACTTACGTGCAAAGATGGATTGTTAATTATTGGTTTTATAGTTGAATATCTTTGGCTTACGTGCAAAGATGGACCGTTGATTATTTGTTTTATAGTTATATATCTTTGGCTTACGTGCAAAGATGAACTATTGATTGATGAGTATCTTTGGCTTATGTGCATAGATGAACTGTTTATTGGTATGATTATGACTAGGGATCATTCGGTATAATCATGACCCGTAATGTTGTAGATGATGTGGTAAAAGTCCTCATTGGCCCGTTGTGCATTGATGGATAGTTATTGGTATGATTATAACTAGGGATTATTCGGTATAATTATGACCATTGATGATTACATGAATATCCTTGGCCGTAGTGCAGGGATGATTTGATGATGTGGATTATTTATTAAGCTGAGTCTCAGCGATAAAATATTGATTCTACCCTTTTAATTCGTAAAAGATAGTAGATATCATGCTCTACTTGACTCTTCTAAAATACAATTGTATATCTTTGGCCTGTAGTGCAGAGAATAAATTGTTAATGAATATCTTTAGTAGTAGTGCAAAAGATGAATTTATTAGTATGATTATGAACAGGAATTGTGATTTGGTATAACCATGATTTTTGATGTTTCAGGTGAAGATGGGTGATGAAAATTATCTTCGTCCTGGGTGCGAAGAGGAATTTAGAATCACAATTATGATTATGAGTTATTCATATGATTGTGGACAGGAATTGTTGATTGATGTTACAAGGATAAAACATTATTGGTGGACTTTTAACATTGAGAAGATAATAGACCTGATGGTCTATTTGACTCTAATAAATGGATTGCTCGTTCCGCTACAACTATGGTTAAAAAGTTCTACCATATGATCTAAATCTCTGATTTATTATTGACGAAGGCTATTGATAATTTAATTATCTTTAGTCATAATATTCTTTACTGGGCTATTTGTGCTCACCCTTTGCTTCACAATTCCTTTCAGGTAATAAGAGCGTAGCTGGGTCGAGCGGGGATAACAAGGAAATAGTGTGATGGTCCGAGACTGTCGAAGTTTCTCAATACATTATAAAATGGCATGACATGAAACAGATAATTATATTGAGGACCTAAGATGTGTGTGTCGTATTTTATACGTCACTTAATAATTGATTTTGGCGAACAACAATAGGGTGATAAGAACTCGACTTTGAAAGCGTCAAAAGTGCACCTCATTAGAATGAATATGATAGTAATCTTCTCGTTCTTCTTTGGGGTCTTAAAATATTTGCTGCTGTATTTTATATGGTATTGTAATAATTTGAGTTTGGATACTGTTTACGAGATTATATTGTATTAAAACTCACAGCTTGTCTGTTGTCGTACTCTGCACGACAGTTCAACAATTGTATAAATGAAGTTTGTATTAGATTTTTATAGAGTGATATCTGGCGACTCAGAATGGGTCGTGTGGACCTATTTTGGGGGCGTCACAAATGGTATCAGAGCTTAGGGATATGGTCGCTGGCGGAGATAAGAGTCTAGAACTAGGAGGGGAGAGACGAGTTGTATACTTCACTAGTGTGTGACTTACCTAAGCTGAAATTGTTTACTTGGTAAGTTGACAAATTGTGATATGTCGATTAACCTTTGTTTTGAAGATATATTCTAGAATGATATCTGAAATACAGGAGATGAGCAATGTGAAAATCATAATACAGAGGAAATAACCAGGAAGGTACAATCCGAAAAGAAAGCAAGGTATTCTCATCTCTTCGAACTACCAGGTACGTAAATTTTGAGGGTAAAATTTCATAAGGAGGGGAGATTGTGAGATCCCAAATTTTATGAAATAAAAGTATTCAATTTTTCTATTTTGGTAAATAGTTAAATTGATAAAAGTTTAAAGTTAACGGTGATATGTGAAAATTTTTCAAAGTAAGCAAGTTGTTATAAAATAGCCGGTAGTAAAAGTACAGTAATACGCGTGGTTGCATAGTAGCACACGGTATTGATTATTGATGCTTATTTGAGAAGTCACTTAGATATACTCAATTATTGCTACAATAATTGCTGCATCATATCTATCATATTATTGATTCAATTATTGTCACAGTATCATCTGCATAATATTTTATATATTATTAAATTAATAATTGAGACGATAAAGTTATTCATATTATTATTTGTAATATTGACAATGTCTAGAAGTTATGTCAAGGAGAGGTTTGGTCACTTAATTGCGCGCCAATAAGGAGAAATCCTTATCGGAAAGCCTCCTCTTTCCTGGGAACGACCTGGTTGTTAAATATTATGAGTTATAATATTAATGATGAATGTTATTAAAAATCGAATTTGAGTTCGGAGTTGAATTTGGAGACGCGGACGTGATATTTGAGTCAAGAATGATGAAATTAATAGAAATAGACTATAAACACAAAATTTGTCAGGGTTGACTTTTTGCTCAAAAAGTCAACAGTTGACTTTTTTGGAAAAAGTCAAACTTCAAAATTTCAAAAATAAAATTTTAGTGAAAATATTTTCATTGTGTTGGGATTGTTAGTGTTAGTGAAAATCGACATTTATTTCGATAATAATTGATGTCTAGAGGTTATATTGACCAATCGGGTAATTAATCGAATAAATGAGCAATTAATTGCTATTAATTCACATGATTATAACTATTTGTTCACATGTGTGTACTATTCATTCACATTCATGTACTATTAGGGGAGGTGGTGCAAGATTGATAATACTTGCATGACTAAGTTAAAAATAGAGGTATAGATGGAGGTACTATACTGTAATTCGTATTTTCACATGATTATAACTATTGAATGACATGATTGTACTATTGATTCACATTATTTACTATTAGGGGAGGTGGTGCAAGTTTGATAATACTTGCAGGACTAAATTAAAAATGAAGAAAAAGAGCAAGGTATTACATTGTAATATTTTGAGCCCCAAAACGTGCAATTATTAAAACTATATTTTTCTATAAATAGAAGCTCATTATTCTTTCATTTCTCACCAATTCACTAAAGCTATAGAGTAATTATTATAGAGAGAAATTATAAGAGAGAAAGAAGAAGAGAAGTCTGCTACTTCACTATTCCAGTATCCAGTTTCTTTTAAGGTAAGGGGTATTATTTCTTTCATATTCATGAAGAGAGTTATTGTTATTCCATACCTTATTATTATCTTAGATTAACCTGTCTATGCAAAGTACTACATACATGGTGAAATTCTTTTATTATTCAATTCTTTATTATTCTGTTGGAATAACCTATCTATGCGGTCTATCGCATGCCTGGTGAATTCTATTGTTATTCCATTCTTTATTATTATGTTGAAATATCCTATCTATGGGGATTACACATGACTTGGTTCCATTCTGTATTATTCTTTTGGAATAACCTGTCTGTGCGGTTTATCGCATGCCTGGTGAATTCTATTGTTATTCCATTCTTTATTATTCTGTTGGAATATCCTGTCAATGCGGATTACGCATGACCTGGTTCCATTCTTTATTATTCATTGGAATATCCGTCATGCGTGATTACGCATTTAACACGTTCCATTCTTAATTATTATGTTGGAATAACTTGTCTGCATGCGCTTCTACCGCATGCATGGTGAATTCTTCATTATTCCATTATTTATTATTCGCTGGAATAACTTTGTCTATGTGAACTACTAGCATGCATGGTGAATGATCCTTCATATTCATTCCTTATTAAATTGTGGAAATGATCTGTCTACGTGGATTACCGCATGGTGGGTGAAAATCCATTTGCAGTTTCGTAATTTTTTTGACCCTAAAAAATTCTGGAAAAATTTGAAATGATAATTTGATGAGTTTTCTATATTGTATCCAAAGATGGCGATTTTTGGATGTATAGATTAAGAGTTATGGATTTTATGGGAAAAGACTATTTTAAAAGTAAACCCTTATAACTCCTTGTGGTTAACTCCAAAATTGGTGAAATTTTTATTGGGAGCACATGTATATAACAGGAGTATACCTTGTAAGTTTCGGAATTTTTGGACAAAAGGATAATTTATGATAAATGTCTAAATATTCGGCAGTTTTGGCAATATGAAAAATAGTAAATGAATTTTAAAAATTTTGAGAAAAATATATGTTCAATATGGGACTATATTATGTTAAATCCTAGAAATGAAATATTTTTGGGACTCATTTAGTATTTTTCATGAAAATGAACTAGTTATGAGTAAATGAATTAAATATGTTATGTGAAGTAACAAAATTGGAAAATAGGATTTAATGGCTTGGGAATATTATATAGGGTATATGCAGATTTTTGAGGAGGGATTTGATTATTGGTGATGAAATCTTATGAGTATGGCATTTTTGAATGATTAAATGCATTATTTGGAAAAGTGTAAACAATTGAAATAAATTGTTTATAAGTTTAAGAAGTGATTAAAATATTGTTATAATATTAATAATATTAGATTATGAGTTTATTAAGTGATTGATAATATTTGGATAAATTTAATGTTTTTAATATTTATCCTTGTTTTCGTTTGATTAATGCTTATATCATTGTCATCATCCTCATGCTTATATTATGATGAACGTCATCTTTGACTTACGTGCAAAGATGGATTGTTAATTATTGGTTTTTACAGTTGAATATCTTTGGCTTACATGCAAAGATGGACTGTTGATTATTTGTTTTATAGTTATATATCTTTGGCTTACGTGCAAAGATGAACTATTAATTGATGAGTATCTTTGGCTTATGTGCATAGATGAACTATTTATTGGTATGATTATGAGTAGGGATCATTCGGTATAATCATGACCCGTAATGTTATAGATGATGTGGTAAAAGTCCTCATTGGCCCGTAGTGCATTGATAGATAGTTATTGGTATGATTATAACCAGGGATTATTCGGTATAATCATGATCATTGATGATTACATGAATATCCTTGGCCGTAGTGTAGGGATGATTCGATGATGTGAATTATTTATTAAGCTGAGTCTCAGCGATAAAATATTGATTATACACTTTTAATTCGTAAAAGATAGTAGATATCATGCTCTACTTGACTCTTCTAAAATATAGTTTTATGTCTTTGGCCTGTAGTGCACAGAATAAATTGTTAATGAATATCTTTGGCCGTAGTGCAAAGATGAATTTAATAGTATGATTATGAGCAGGAATTGTGATTTGGTATAAACATGGTTTTTGAAGTTTCAGGTGAAGATGGGTGATGAAAATTATCTTCGTCCTGGATGCGAAGAGGAATTTAGAATCACAATTATGATTATTAGTTATTCATATGATTGTGGACAAGAATTGTTGATTGATGTTACAGGGATAAAACATTATTGGTGGACTTTTAACATGGAAAAGATAATTGACCTGATGGTCTATTTGACTCCTCTAATGGATTGCTCGTTCCGCTGCAACTATGGTTGAAAAGTTTTATCATCTACCATATGTTCTAATTCTCTTATTTATTATTGACGAAGGCTATTGTTAATTTAATTATCTTTAGTCATGATATTCTTTACTGGGCTATTTGTGCTCACCCTTTGCTTCATAATTCCTTTCAGGTAATAAGAGTGTAGCTGGGTCGAGCGGGGATAACAGGGAAATAGTGTGATGGTCCGAAACTATCGAAGTTTCTCAATACATTATAAAACGGCATGACATAAAACAGATAATTGTATTAAAGACCTAAGATGTGTGTGTCGTATTTTATACGTCACTTAATAATTGATTTTGGCGAATAACAATAGGGTGATGAGAACTCGACTTTGAAAGCGTCAAAAGTGCACCTAATTAGAATGAATATGATAGTAATCTTCTCGTTCTTCTTTGGGGTCTTAAAATATTTGCTGCTGTATTTTATATGGCATTATAACAATTTGAGTTTGGATACTGTCTACGAGACAATATTGTATTAAAACTCACAGCTTGTCTGTTGTCATACTCTGCACGACAGTTCAACAGTTGTATAAATGAAGTTTGTATTTGATTTTTATAGAGTGATATCTGGCGACTCAAAATGGGTCGTGTGGACCTATTTTGGGGGCGTCACATGTTGACCCATCGAAGATTGAAGCAATACAAAGCTGGGAGCAACCTTAATCAATGACTAAAGCGAATTTCGTAGCTGGGAGTAACTCTAGCTTTCTCGGCTTTGCTGGTTATTGTCGGAGTTTCGTAGAAGGGTTTTCTCGAATCGCTACTCCATTAACTCAACTGACTCGAAAAGATACAAAATTTGATTAAAGCGAGGAATGTGAGAAGAGTTTTCAAGAACTCAAGAGAAGACTCATTTCAGCACCTGTTTTGACAATACCATCTGACTCGGAGGGATTTGTCATCTATAGTGATCCTTTGGGCAAAGGGTTAGGATGTGTTCTCATGCAACATGGGAAAGTCATAGCCTATGCCTCTCGACAACTCAAAGAATATGAGAGGAATTATCCTACTCATGATCTAGAGTTGGCAGTTGTTGTCTTCGCACTTCAAATTTGGAGGCATTACTTGTATGGGGAGAAAGTGGTGATCTATACGATCATAAAAGCCTCAAATATTTCTTCACTCAAAAGGAACTCAACATGTGGCAACGACGTTGGCTTGAACTGTTGAAAGATTATGATCATACCATTTAATACCATCCTGAAAAAGCGAACATAGTAGCTGATGCATTGAGTAGAAGATCATATGGGGGTACGAATGTGATATTGTCAATGTAAAGGCCCATTTGGTATGACTTGCAAAGGATGGAGATAGAGTTAAAGACTCTAGGGACCCATGTGATGATGGCGAATATATGAGTAGAACCAACTTTAATCGACAAAGTTAAAGCTGCTCAAGCTAAGAAAGTGCAAGAAGGTGCTATCCCAGAAGCAAGAATCGATGAAGAAGGAATACTACGAGTCAAGTCTAGACTTTGTGTTCCTAACGACCTTGATTATAAGTATAAGATCATGATGGAGGCGCACAACACACCATTTGCAATCCATATTGGAAGTACCAGAATGTAGCATGATCTTCGACATAGATTTTGGTGGAGAAATATGAAGAGAGATATAGCGGGGTTTATCTCAAGGTGTCTAACTTGTCAACGAGTCAAGGCAGAGCATCAAATGCCAAAAGGTCCATTGCACCCACTTGAAATTCCAGAATGGAAGTGGGAGCGCATTACCATGGATTTCATTACTAGTCTTCCCAAGGTTTCTCAAGGCATAAATGCAATTTGGGTCATTGTTGATAGATTGACCAAGTCTACTTATTTCTTACCTATACGAGAAACTTATTCACTTGAATGTCTTGCTCGTATATACATAAACGAGGTTGTAAGATTGCATGGTATTCCAGTATCCATAGTTTCTGATCGAGACCCAAGATTCATTTCAAGATTTTGGGTTAGTTTGTAAAAAGTTATGGGCACGGATTTACGATTTAGTTTGGTGTATCATCCTCAAATGGACGGGCAGTCGGAGAGGAATATTCAAACTCTTGAGGATCTATTAAGGCTCTGTGTCCTTGACTTCAAAGGAAGTTAGGACAAGTTCTTGCCATTAGTTGAATTCTCCTACAACAATAGTTATCAAGCAAGTATCGACATGGCTCCATTTCAGGCGTTGTATGGAAGAAAGTGTCATTCTCCAGTATGTTGGGATGAGATGGGTGAAGAAACATTGTTGGGACCGGAGTTGGAACGTATAACTACAGAAAAGATTCAAATGATCCGACAACGTATAAAAAACTCACAAGATCTACAAAAGAGTTATGGTGATCTTCATCGAAAGGACGTGGAATTCAATATTGGAGATCATGTGTTGTTATGTGTTACTCAATAGAAAGGAGTTACGATATTTGGAAAGAGAGGAAAGCTCAATCCTCGATTCATTGGCCCATTTTTAATCCTCGATCAAGTAGGAACTGTGGCCTATAGACTCGCTTTACCGCCAAGTATGTCTCGCGTTCATAACATTTTTCACATATCTATGTTATGTAAATATGTGGAAGACCCAAACCAAATTATTGAGTTAGAACCAGATAAAATAGTGGAAGATTTAATGTATGAAGAGGTACCTGTTAAATCTTGGATAAGAAGGAATATTTTCTACGCTCCAAGGTTATACCTCAAGTCAAAGTTTTGTGGAGAAACCACGATGTTGAGGAAATGACCTGGGAGTTAGAATCTGAAATGAAATCAAGGTATCCTCACCTCTTCGACATACCAGGTATGTACCCTAATTTCGAGAGCGAAATTTCATAAGAAGGGGAGGTTGTAAGACCCCAACTTTTATGAATAAAGATGAATTTTCTATAAATATTATTTTTGAATATTGAGGAGTGAATTTGATATAATGTTATAGTTGTGGGTAATATTTATAAATTTTGCAAAGTATGCAAGTTGTTATATAATATTCGATTGGTTGGGGAATATTCGTTTTAATAGGGAATATTTGTACGACGGCATAATCATTGGTGGACCCCACAACAAAATTATTGTCGGAGTGAGAAAACGACAGAAATATCTTTTTATAAAAATAACGGCGGAAGTTTTACCGTTAACTGTTAAAATACTCGATGGTAAAAGTACAGTAATACACGTGGTTGCATAGTAGCACATGGTATTGATTATTGATGCTTACGTGAGAAGTCACTCAGTTATACTCAATTATTGCTACAGTAATTGCTGCATCATATCTATCATATTATTGATTCAATTATTGTCAATATTTTATATATTATTAAATCAATAATTGAGATGACAAGTTATTCATATTATTATTTGTATAATTAACAATGTCTAGAAAGTTCTGCTGGGGAAAGGGGTTTGGTCACCTAATTGCGCGCCAATAGGGAGAAATCCTTATCGGAAAGCCCCCTCTTTCCTGGGAACGATATGGTTGTTAATATTGCGAGTGATAATAATATAAATAAATATTGTTAAAAACATTGAGGGAATTTTTATGAAGTATTTTTGTAAATTTTTCTTATTATATGGACCTCCATTTACCCATTTTTCAAAATAATCGGTAGAAAATTATTTAATATAATAAAGGTGGGGCCACATGTGGGACCCATGTGTGGAAAATGGAATGGCAGAGAATGTCACGGGTGGTTGTTATTTTGTTATTATATATATATATTATAATAAGTTTTGTTTTTTATAAAAAATAGAATATATTATATTTTATTATGCATAGTGTTTGCATAGTGCCTGCATAGTAAATGCACAGTAACTTTTGAAAAATCAGACGTTTTGAAATCGTCCGTGATTTTTTTTTTAAAAAAAAACTATTACGTCCGTGAGAAATTCAAATAGTATCCTTTCAATTCTCCTATATATAAGATGCTTAGTTAGAATTGAAAATCACATCAGAATCAGAGAATTCTTCTTCTATAATATTGAGAGTATTTCTTTTGAGTTTTAGAAAGTTTTGAGCGTAGAAAACAGTATAAGTTTTCTTCAAGAATATCACCGCCCTACCAGTCAGAATACTCTATTTTTAAGGTAAGGGATGTTATTTTTGTTCAATATTCATATGAAATAATATTTTCTTCCATACTCTGTAGTATATAAGTAATATTATTTCGTTTCATATTCCGAATTCTATACTCATTTTGTTAAAGTTTTGGCTTCTATACTCCATGAAATTAGTAGAATATCCTTGATATTTGCGCTTCATCCAGTATCTTTTCATGGAAATATTATTCTGAACATTCTTGATAAGTTTTAACTTTTTCATGCTGGAGTACTATTCACGGGATTACTATTCCCGAAGTTACTATTCACTTGATTACTATTCACCCGGGGTACTATTTATGATAAAAATTGATTTCTTTTGGATTAAAATCATTTTTAATACAATATTATTTTTGAATTTTACTCCACAAAGCAGTATCATGTTGACAATTTGGACATTATTGAATTCTGGATAAATTAAATTATAAATCTTTAAAAATTTATCCTTTACTTTCTTTTAATTGAATTCGTATATCATTGTCATCATCATCATGTTTATATTGTTATGAAAGTCATCTTTGGCCGTAGTGCATAGATGGACATGGTATGATTATGACCAGGGATTATTCGGTATAATCATGACCATAATGTTACAAATGATGTGGTAAAAGTCCTCATTGGCCCGTAGTGCATTGATGGACAGTTGTTGGTATGATCATAACCATTGATAAAAACACGAATATTGTGATGCCCCCATAACGGGTATACATCACCCATCTTGGGTCGCCAGAAAATACATGGTACAAAATTCAAATACAACTTAATAATATAACTGTCGTGTAAACTACGACAAAACATAAACTGAGAGTTTTATTAAGAATATTGTCATCTAGACAAAATCCACACTCAATGGAGTCCTCATTACATTTATTGTCACACTATTTAACAAAATAGTGAGGACTACTAATGCTATCATCTGGACCGTCACTCCGTTCCCTGACTCATCCCAGCTATATTCTCATTTCCTGAAGAGAACAGTGAAAGAAAGGGTGAGCTCAACTAGCCCAGTAAGAAATATTATGACTAAGATACTGCAGAATAAATTATCCTTAGCCTTCAACAGGATAACAACTGATAGAATACAATAGACAACAAGTTTTAGATCAACAACTGCAGCGGGATAAGCAATCCATTAGAAGAGTTAAGTAGAGCATGATATCTACTATCTTCTATGATTTAAAATATTTTCATCAATTTTTATCACTGAGACTCAGCTTAATAAATAAAATTGAATCATCCCTGCATCACGACCAATGACATTAATGTAATCATCAATGGTCATGACTATACCGAATAATCCCTAGTCATAATCACACCAAGAACTGTCCATCAATGAACTACAGGCCAATGAGGACTTTTACCACATCATTCGTCACATTACGGTCATGATTATACCGAATAATCCCTGGTCATAATCATACAAAGTTCATCTATGCACGTAAGCCAAAGATGACTTTAATCACAATATAAGCATGAGGATGATGACAATGACATAATAATTCAATAAAATAAGTTCAAGGATAAATTTTAAAGATTTATAATTTAATTTATCTAGAAATCAATAACGTCCAAATTGTCAACATGATACTGCTTTGTAGAGTAAAATTCAAGAATAATATTCATGTACCAAAAATAATTTAGACAGAAAAGAAATATATTTTTTGGGTGAATAGTACCCCGTGAATAGTACTTCATGAATAGTACCCCGTTAATAGTACCCCGACACGAAAAGTGTCCTGAATACCCGAGTGAATGATACTAGAGTGAATAGTAATCGGGTGAATAGTAACCCATGAATAGTAACTCATGAATAGTACTCCGACATGAAAAAGTATCCCGAATACCCGAGTGAATAATAATAAGGAATGAATAGTAACCCGTGAATAATAACTTCGTAAAAAAAAAAATACCAAAGAAAATGATATTCCATGGCGAGTACAAAAGAAATGATATCTCGAGATAAGTATAATAGAATATACGAAACTACAAATGGATTTTCATCCGCCATGCGGTAATCCACGTGAGATGCGAGATCATTTCCACAATTTAATAAAGAATGAATACGAATGATAATTCACCATACATGCGGTAATCCATACGTATACATATTATTCCAATAGAATAATAAAGAATGGAACCAAAAGAATGCATAATCCGCATACGCGAGATAGGATATTCCAATGTAATAATAAAGAATCGGAACAGGTCATGCAGTAATCCGCGAAAGAGCAGCCGGATATTCCAACAGAATAATAAAGAATGGAACTAGGTCATGTGCAATCCGCACAGACAGGATATTCCAATAGAATAATAAAGAATGGAATAACAATAGAATTCACCAAGCATGCGATAGACCGCACAGACAGGTTATTCCAACAGAATAATAAAGAATGGAATAATAGAAGAATTTCACCACAAATGCGGTACTTCGCATAGACAGATTATTCTAACATAATAATACAGAATGGAATAACAACCCTTACGAGTATTGAAAGAAAATAACTCTCTTCATGAATACGAAAAAATAATACCCCTTATCTTAGAAGAAATTTGGATACTGGAATAGTGAGGAAGCAGACTTCTCTTTTTCTTTCTTTCTATAATTTCTCTCTATAATAATTGCTCTATAGCTTTAGTGAATTGGTGAAAAATAATGAAAGAATGAGCTTCTATTTATAGGAAAGTATAGTTTCGATAATTGCACGTTTTGGGGATCGAAATATTACAGTATAATACCTTCCTCTTTTCCTTCATTTTTAATTTAGTCCTGCAAGTATTATCAAACTTGCACCACCTCCCCTAATAGTAAATCATGTGAATCAATAGTTCTAAACATGTGAAAATACGAATTATAGTATAGTACCTCCATTTATACCTTCATTTTTAACTTAGTCATGCAAGTATTATCAATCTTGTACCACCTCCCCTAATAGTACAAGAATGTGAATCAATAATAGACACATGTGAACAAATAGTTATAATCATGTGAATTAATAGCAATTAATTGCTCATTTATCCGGTTAATTACCCGATTGGTCAATATAACCTTCATACATCAATTATTATCGAAATAAATGTCAATTTCCACTAACACTAATAATTCAAACACAATGGAACTATCAATTTCATCTTTAATCAACACGAACTTATTCATCATTAATATTATAACTCACAATATTTAACAACCAGGTCGTTCCCAGGAAAGAGAGGTCTTTTCGATAAGGGTTTCTCCTTATTGGCGCGCAATTAGGTGACCAAACCTCTCCTTGACAGAACTTCTAGACATTGTCAATATTGCAAATAATAATATGAATAACTTTGCTGTCTCAATTATTGATTTAATAATATAACATATTATGCAAATGATATTGTGATAATAATTGAATCAATAATATGAGAGATATAATGTAGCAATTACTGTAGCAATAATTGAGTATAACTGAGTGACTTATCACATAAGCATCAATAATCAATATCGTATTGCTACTTATGCAACCACGCCGTTCTTTCGTACTTTTTACTACCGGGTAGTTCAACGGTTTTAACGGTAACACTTTTAGTTTTTTTATAAAATGATAATTACGTCATTTTCTAACTACGACAATACTTACGTTGTGGGGTCCACCAATGATTGTGTCGTCGTACAAATATTCCCTGTTAAAACAAATATTCCCCGACCAATCGAATATTATATAACAACTTGCTTACTTTGCAAAATTTATAAATATTACCCACACCTATAACATTATATCAAATCCACACCATAATATTCAAAAAAATATTTCGAGAAATTTAAATCTTTATTCATAAAATTTGGGGTCTCACAATCTCCCCTCCTTATGATATTTCGCCCTCGAAATTTATGTATGCGATACACAGTATCTTAGAAGAGGTGAGGATACCTTGACTTCATTTCTGATTCTAACTCTTGAGGTATAACCTTTGAGTGTCGAATATGATCCTTCTTATTCAAGATTTTAACACGTATCTCCTCATACGTTAAATCTTCTGCTATCTCGTCTAGTTCTAATTCAATAATGTGGTTTAGGTCATCCACATAATTAAGTAACATCGATACGTGAAAAATATTATGAATACGCAACATACTTAGCGATAAAGCGAGTCTATAGGCCACAGTTCCTACTCGATCGAGGATTTCAAATGGTCCAATTAAATAGAGGGTTGAGATAACGCCTTCTTGAACCTTCTTCTTCACATTCATCAGCTTCGGGTGTGTAGCTTGATCGGCTTTAACTTTATCGATTAAAGTCTATTCTACTCGTATATTCGTTATCTTCACGTGGGTTCCTAGAGTCTTTAAATCTATCTTCATCATTTGTAAGTTATACGAAATGGGTTTTTGTGTTAACAACATCGCACTCGTTAACGCATACGATCTTCTACTCAATGCGTCAGCTATTACGTTTGCTTTTCCCACGATGGTATTGAATGGTATAATCATAATCTTCAATAGCTCGAGCCAACATCTTTGGCGCATTATATGTTCATTTTGGTTGATGAAATATTTAAGGGTTGAAGAAATGGGTTTTGTACTGGGGTCAATACAAAATTAGATTTCACGCTCTAGGGTAGGCAAGGAAGTTCTTTGAGAATACGTCAGGAAATTTATTAACGATAAAAATATCATTTAAAAACTGTGACTCTTATCCAAGACTTGGATAACACATGAAATAAAGGTTTCTCCTAACGGAGTTTCAACCGATAAGTCAAAGTCTAATTTCTCTGGAGTCAAATTTAAACGTTGAGCGCAATCAAGAGAGATAAAAGAATGGGTAGAACTGGTATCTAATAAGGTATAGACTTTGCAAAAATTTATAATTAACTAACCCGTGCTAACTTTGTTTGGGTTACTCGCTTTTTGAGAAGTCATGAAAAACGCTCGTCCTGAAACCACCGACTTTGTTTTGTCCGTATCCGCCTTTGGTGCCACCGTCCCAGCTAGACTTGACTTTGGTGCATGAAAAAATTGGGCTAGGTGACCTTCTTTTCCACAATTGTAACATGCTTTGGACTGCATCACGCAGTTTGGAATGATATGTCCCTCCCCTCCGCATTTGAAGCATACAATTGGTGGTCGTTCTCCTTCCTTGAAAACGGGTGTTGGTGTTGCTGTCTTTCCATCATTGTTGAACCTTCTCTTCTTGAAATTTCCACTCCTATTATCTTGGCCATGATTACCACCGAAGTGGTTACCATTCTTGGCATGATAATTCCCCCACGATGGTTATCATTGTTCCGATGGCCGTTGCCACCGGTACGATTATTATCGTGTTATTGCTCGTTATCCTTTGGTTGTACAGACTCATTATCACACTCCAATAATTGAGCCCTATTCACTACATCTGAATACAAACATAATTTGTGAGAAATGAGGTATTGACGTATTTCGGGTTTCAAACCTCTTAGAAACATTCGCGTCATTCGCTCCTCATTATCGACCAAATGGGATGCAAACCGGGATAACTTCGCAAATTTAGCCTCGTATTGCGACACGGTCATATTGTTTTGCTCTAACTTGATAAACTCCACCTCCTTCATGTGACGAATACTTTCGGGAAAGTACTTGTCGTTGAACAGCTCTTGGAACTTCTCCTAAGACATCTTAAGTACGTCTGGCTGGGTACGCTTTATAGATTCCCACCAATAATCACCTCTTCACGCAACATAAAAAGGTGGCAAAGGAACCTTTTGCTCCTCGGAGCATCCCAAGACATCAAATATCTTGGTGATCTGCTTTAACCACGTCTCCGCCTTAAGTGGTTCTGGCTTTTCCAAAACCTCCGGTGGTCCCAGCTCCTTGAACTGCTTAGCGGTGACTGACCGTGGGTTGCCACTATTTCCACCTATATTTTGAACAGGAGTCTCTCTTACCTGATGTTGCATGAATTGCATAAAGCCTCTGAACATCTCATCGTTCATCATTTGATCGGTGTTGTTATTTACCTGAGGATTATTTTCTTCCTGTTGCACATTATCCTAGATATTGATCGTTGGTGACTCAACGGTCTCATGTGCTTCATTGCTTATCTCAACATTTTCAGATGCCATTTTCAAATACTGCCACAAAACAAGGGTTAGTTGACATATCACATATTATCCCTATACTCTGACCGACCGATTAAATACCAAATAAACTTAAGTAGGTCATACTAGCGAAGAAATTCCCCGTCTCTCCCCTCCTAGTTCTTATCTCACATCTTAGCCAGGGATCATATCCCTAAGCTTTGATACCAACTGTGACGACCCCAAAACGAGTATACATCACCCATCTTGGGTCGCTAGAAAATACATGGTACAAAATTCAAATACAACTTAATAATATAACTGTCGTGTAAAATACGATAAAACATAAACTAAGAGTTTTAATAAGAATATTGTCATCTAGACAATATTCATACTCAATGGAGTCCTCATTATATTTATTGTCACACTATTTAACAGAATAGTGAGGACTACTAATGCTATCATCTGGACCGTCACTCCGTTCCCCGACTCGTCCCAGCTATATTCTCATTTCCTGAAGAGAACAGTGAAAGAAAGGGTGAGCTCAACTAGCCCAGTAAGAAATATTATGACTAAGATAATGCAGAATAAATTATCCTTAGCCTTCAACAGTATAACAACTGATAGAATACAATAGAATATAAATTTTAGATCAACAACTGCAGTGGAATAATCAATCCATTAGAAGAGTAAAATAGAGTATGATATTTACTATCTTCTATGATTTAAAATGTTTTCATCAATTTTTATTGCTGAGACTCAGCTTAATAAATAAAATCGAATCATCCCTGCATCACGGCCAAGGATATTCATGTAATCATCAATGGTTATGACTATACCGAATAATCCCTGGTCATAATCCCACCAACAACTGTCCATCAACGAACTACAGGCCAATGAGGACTTTTACCACATCATTCATCACATTACAGTCATGATTATACCGAATAATCCCTGGTCATAATCATACAAAGTCCATCTATGCACGTAAGGCAAAGATGACTTTAATCACAATATAAGCATGAGGATGATGACAATGATATAATAATTCAATAAAACAAGTTCAAGGATAAATTTTAAAGATTTATAATTTAATTTATCCAGAAATTAATAACGTTCAAATTGTCAACATGATACTGCTTTGTAGAGTAAAATTCAAGAATAATATTCATATACCAAAAATAATTTGGACAGAAAAGAAATATATTTTTTGGGTGAATAGTACCCTTTGAATAGTACTTTAGGAATAGTACCACGTGAATAGTACCCCGACACGAAAAGTTTCCCGAATACCCGAGTGAATGATACTAGAGTGAATAGTAATCAGGTGAATAATAACCTATGAATAGTAACTCGTGAATAGTACTCTGACATGAAAAGTACCCCGAATACCCGAGTGAATAATACCAGAGTGAATAGTAACTGAGTGAATAGTAACTCATAAAAAAATACCAAAGAAAATGATATTCCATGACGAGTATAAAAGAAATGATATCTCGATTTAGTATAATAGAATATACGAAATCTAAATGGATTTTCACCGCCCGTGCGGTAATCCACGTGGAGCAGATCATTTCCACAATTTAATAAAGAATGAATATGAATGATCATTCACCATGAATGCGGTAATCCACATAGACAGATTATTTCAATAAAATAATAAAGAATGGAACCAATACATGCGTAAATCCGCATGCATGAGCATGATATTCCAAATGAATAATAAAGAATGCGAAACCAATTCATGCGTAATCCGCATGCACGGATATTCCAACGAAATAATAAAGAACGGAACCAGGTCATGCGTAATCACTTGCATGACGGGGATATTCCAACGAGAATAATAAAGAATGGAATAACAAAAGAATTCACCGGGCATGCGATAGATAGCCGATGATGTTATTCCAATGAAATAATAAAGAATGGAATAATGAAAGAATTTCACCATGTATGTGGTACTTCGCATAGACAAGTTATTCCAACATAATAATAAAGAATGGAATAACAACCCTTACGAGTATTGAAAGAAAATAACTCTCTTCATGAATATAAAAGAATAATGCCCCTTACCTCAGAAGAAAACTGGATACTGGAATAGTGAGGTAGCGGACTTCTCTTCTTCTTTTTCTCTATAATTTCTCTCTATAATAATTGCTCTATAGCTTTAGTGAATTGGTGAAAAATAATGAAGGAATGAGCTTCTATTTATAGGAAAATATAGTTTTGATAATTGCACGTTTTGGGGCTCGAAATATTACAGTATAATACCTTCCTCTTTTCCTTTATTTTTAATTTAGTCCTGCAAGTATTATCAAACTTGCACCACCTCCCCTAATAGTAAATCATGTGAATCAATAGTTCTAGATATGTGAAAATACGAATTACAGTATAGTACCTCTATCTATACCTCCATTTTTAACTTAGTCATGCAAGTATTATCAATCTTGCACCACTTCCCCTAATAGTACAAGAATGTGAATCAACAGTACACACATGTGAACAAATAGTTATAATCATGTGAATTAATAGCAATTAATTGCTTATTTATCCGGTTAATTACCTGATTGGTCAATATGTAAGACCCCAACTTTTATGAATAAAGATGAATTTTTTATAATTATCATTTTTGAATATTATCAAATGAATTTGATATTATGTTATAGTTGTGGGTAATATTTATAAATTTTGCAAAGCACGCAAGTTGTTATATAATATTCGATTGGTCGGGGAATATTCGTACGATGGCGCAATCATTGGTGGACCCCACAATGGAATTATTGTCGGATTGAGAAAATGACAAAAATATTTTATTGAAAATAATGACGGAAGTTTTACCGTTAATACTGTTGAACTATTCGATAGTAAAAGTACAGTAATACGCGTGGTTGCATAGTAGCACACAGTATTGATTATTGATGCTTACGTGAGAAGTCACTTAGTTTTGTTCAATTATTGCTACAGTAATTGCTGCATAGTATCTCACGTTATTTGATTCAATTATTGTTAATATTTTATATATTATTAAATAAATAATTGAGATAACAAAGTTGTTAATATTATTATTTGCAATATTAACGATGTCTATAAGTTTTGCCAAGGAAAGGTTTGGTCACCTAATTGCGCGCCAATAGGGAGAAATTTTTATTGGAAAGCCCCCTCTTTCCTGGGAACGACCTGATCGATTAATATTGTGAATTATAATAATGATGATAAATGTTGTTAAAAATATTGAGAGATTTTTTTTTATGAAATATTTGTTGTTTTTATGAACCCCATTTACCCATTTTTCAAAATAATCGGTGGAAATTTATTCTTTATAATAAAGGTGGGGCCACATGTGGGGCCCACTAGAAGAAAAATGAGGTGGGGGGAGGGAAATGAATCTGATTCGCGGAGGGGTGATTTATGGGATGGAATACTATTATTTGTTAGTGTGTGGGTGTATGTTATATATATATATATATATATATATATATATCTATATATATATCTATATATATATATATGGTGTACTGTTGCTTTTGGTGAAGGAATAAAAAAGAAAGTCAGTGGATGTTAAGAGATTTTCACGGGATGAGTACTATAAACATATTATATATATATATATAAATGTAAAAGTTTGAATAATGGCAGGGGAGAGTTCACGGGGGTGATAACCCGTGACTAATTTAGCATATGTTATATATATAATATATATATATATAATATTATATTTTATTTAAAAGATTTTGTTTTATTAGAATATGTTATAGTAAATTAATATGGACCGTCCGTTTAAAAGTGAATCAATCTGGACCGTTCAGGAATTAGTTACTATTCAGTCCATTCTTCTATAAATAGAAGCTCATTCCTTCATTATTTCTTAAGGATTCACTGAAACTCTAGAGAGAGAAACTATAGAGAGAAAGAAGAAAAGTGTTCTGCTACTTCACCACTTCTATATCCAGTTTCTTCTAAGGTAAGGGGTATTATTTCTTTTTTTCATCTTCATGAAGAGAGCTTCTGTTATTCTATTCTTTATTATTATGTTGGAATAACTTGTTTATGCGAAGTACCGCATACATGGTGAAATTCTTCTGTTATTCCATTCTTTATTATTCATTGGAATATCACATGCATGCGTTTTATGCGGACACAGTTCTCTTTATTATTATTCTCATTGGAATATTACATTCGTGTGTTTTACGTCAGACCTGGTTCCGTTATTTATTATTTTGTTGGAATAACCTGCTTGTGCAGTCTATTGCAGGCCTGGTGATTTCTTTTGTTATTCCATTCTTTATTATATTCAGTTGGTTAACGTTTTGACTTCTATACTCCATGAAATTAGTGAAATATCCTTGATATTTGCGCTTCATCCAGTATCTTTTCATGGAAATATTCTTCTGAGCATTCTTGATTTTTTCTCTACAAAGAAGTATCATGTTGACAATTTGGACGTTTTTAGTTTCTGGATAAATTAATTCTTGAACTTGTTTTATTGAATTCTTATATCATTGTCATCATCCTCATGTTTATATTTTTTGAAAGTCATCTCGGCACATGTGAGCATAGATGTACTTGGTATGATTATGACCAGGAATTATTTGGTGTAATCATGACCGTAATGTTATAAATGATGTGGTAAAAGTCCTCATTGGCCCGTAGTGCATTGATGGACAGTTGTTGGCATGATCATGACCATTGATGAATACACGAATATCCTTGGCCCGTGGTGCATGGATAATTTGTGGTTGTGACCCTAATGATTAGTGCAGAGATGATATGGATTATTTATTAAGCTGAGTCTCAGCGATAAAAAGTGATGAAAAACCTTTTTAAATCATAAAAGATAGTAGATTTTATTCTCCACTTGACTCTTTTAATGGATTGCTTGTTCCGCTGCAGTTAAACTTTATGTCTATTATATCTTATTAGTTTAACATTGTTGAAGGCTAATGATAATTTATCCTGCATTATCTTAGTCATAATATTTCTTACTGGGCTAGTTGAGCTCACCCTTTCTTTCACTGTTCTCTTCAGGAAATGAGAATATAACTGGAACGAGTTGGGGAACGGAGTGATGGTCTAGATGATAGTATTAGTAGTCCTCACTATTCTGTAAAATAGTGTGATAATAAATGTATTGAGGACTTATTTTGAGTTTGTATACGGTCTAGAAGACAATGATTGTATTAAAACTCACAGCTCATGTTGTATATTTATGTTTGTATCTGAATTTTGTACCATGTATTTAACGACTAAAAATAGGTGATGTATACCTATTTTGGAGGCGTCACACAATATAACCTCCAGACATCAATTATTATCAAAATAAATGTCGATTTCCACTAACACTAATAATTCCAACACAATGGAACTATCAATTTCATCTTTAATCAGCATGAACTTATTCATCATTAATATTATAACTCACAATATTGAACAACCAGGTCATTCCCAGGAAAGAGGGGGCTTTCCGATAAGGATTTCTCCCTATTGGTATGCAATTAGGTGACCAAACCTCTCCTTTATAGAACTTCTAGACATTGTCAATATTGCAAATAATAATATGAATAACTTTGCCGTCTCAATTATTGATTTAATAATATAACATATTATGCAGATGATACTGCGACAATAATTGAATCAATAATATGAGAGATATGATGCATCAATTACTATAGCAATAATTGAGTATAACTGAGTGACTTATCACGTAAGCATCAATAATCAATACCGTGTGCTACTATGCAACCATGCGTATTACTGTACTTTTACTACCGGGTAGTTCAACAGTTTTAATGGTAACACTTTCACCATTATTTTTATAAAATGATAATTCTATCGTTTTCTAACTACAACAATACTTCCGTTCTGGGGTCTACCAATGATTGTGCCGTCGTACGAATATTCCCTGTTAAAATGAATATTCCTCAACCAATCGAATATTATATAATAACTTACTTACTTTGCAAAATTTATAAATATTACCCACAACTATAAAAATATATCAAATCCAAACCATAATATTCAAAAAAATATTTCGAGAAATTTAAATCTTTATTCATAAAATATGGGGTCTCACAAATATCCTTGGCCCGTAGTGCATGAATAATTTGTGGTCGTGATACTAATGAATATCCTTGGCCGTAGTGCAGGGGTGATTCGATGATGTGAATTATTTATTAAGCTGAGTTTCAGTGATAAAACTGATGATAAATTCTTTTAAATCAAAGAAGATTGTAGATATCATGCTCTACTTGTCTCTTCTAATGGATTGCTTGTTCCGTTGCAGTTAAACTTGATGTCTACTGTATCTTACCAGTTTAACACTATTGAAGGCTAACGATAATTTATTCTACATTATCTTAGTTATAATATTTCTTACTGGGCTAGTTGAGCTCACCCTTTGCTTTCATTGTTCTCTTCAGGAAATGAGAATATAGTTGGGACTAGTTAGGGAACAGAGTGATGGTATAGATGTTTGCATTAATAGTCCTCACTATTCTGTGAAATAGTGGGATAATAAATGTATTGAGGACTTATTTTGAGTTTGAATACTGTCTAAAAGACATTATTTGTATTAAAACTCACAGCTCATGTTGTCTATTTAAGTTTGTATCTGAATTTTGTACCATGTATTTGGCGACCCAAGATGGGTGATGTATACCTATTTTGGGGGCGTCACAATGACTAATAATATTGGATTAAGATATTATTAGTAGTATTTGACTGGAATGTTATTAAAAAGTTAATAACCTTAGCGTAAAATATTATTACATAATTAATAATATTCGACGGGAGATTAAAATAAGAGATTTATGTTATTTTTCAATGTAGTTGTTGAATTTGGTATTCAATGAACTATATTATGTGTATGATTTGCTGAAATAGGAATCAAGGTTACTGAATTTGATTTCGGTTGCTGGAATTGAATTCAGTCTACTAAACTGATTTTGGTCTGCTGAAATAGTGATTTTAGGATACTGAAATGAAATTTGACTTACTGAAATGGTATTTCAGTTTACTAAAATGTTATCTAATTTACTAAGATAACATATAAAAGGTAAAACTTATAAGTATAAGTTATGTCATGATGAAAAGATTATCAAAGCATAATGATAGTACTAAGGCTATAATGTAATGTCTAATACTTAACTATGTTAGACAATTTAATATAAGATGATGAGTTAACAAGTATGTTATGCTAATTGAAAGATCAATCTTATAACTGATAGGACTTTTCAATAAGGACGTTAACTTAGGTTGCGTAACAGTAATCAACGGTTTAGGCAAGTTTCCTTAACTCAAACTCGAGTTATATTACAAAGCATGTTAGTGAATGATTATTGATGATTATTCACGTCTATACTGATTATTGATTCGCACTTAGTGCATGTTACATATGTTCATTAGGTATGAAAGGCTGATCATCTTCATTACCATAAGGTTTAGTTAAATTGTTCATGGTCATTGTTGACCTTCAAACATTATTGATTCAGTCATGCAATTATTGAAACTTGAATTATGTTATTTCACAACTATTATATTATTGAAAACTTGAAAGCTTATTCATTCTTTTCAATCATGATATATCTCCATTGTATTTAAAACTTGCTGGGCAAATTTGTTGCTTACCCTTGTTATATCATGATAAAATTTTCAGATTAAGATGAAAGCTTGAATAAGGACAGAGGCAAAGGCAAAGTGCAAGATTCAATTATGGTGCAGTTAGATCTATTAAATATTTTGACGAAAATAACATTGTAAACCTTTTTAGATATTTAAGGTATGTATTTAGTTAAGGTTGCAGACCTTGGGAATGATGTGTAAAAGTTTAATGTATAAAAAATTTATGTTTATATCTTTCGTAATAGTTATAGAAATGATGTACCAGATCTGAGGTAAAAAGTACCCGGATTTGGGGGCGTCACAGTGTGTGTGTTTGGATCCATGTCCAACTTATTTGAAAGTAGTGCTATGCCTCGTTCACACTAATATACAAAGGGTTTGAATTTGTGTATAAATTCAGTTTTAAACAAGATATAGCAATAATGTTTTGTAAAAGAGGTTTTTCAAACCTTGTGCTCAATAGTAATTGAGGCCTTTGATACTTCCATTTTATTAAATGTTCGGCTTGATTGCTTTTATTTTTGAGATGCGAAGCATCTTGAAAAATAATATATATAGCGATCTTAGAATTTCTTGTGAGGCATGAAAGCCATCTAAGGAAATTCAGATCACCGTGAATAATTTACAAAAGCTCTTTATAGTAGAGAATGTCCATCACGGAACAAAATCTAGATTCAATAGATGAATCGTGATCACATGATTCCTAGGCTCACATGATCATGATTTATATGAAAGCGATGGCGATTATATATATAAAAGTCAGTAAATATATATATATATATATATATATATATATATATATATATATATATATATATACAAACATGATCAATCACCACGAAAGCAACTCCATGGGGATCAAAAATGTAAATATATAAAAGTGGTAAAAATATATATAGAGACATGATCAATCACCACGAAGCAACTCTATGGGGGATCAAAAATGTAAATATATAAAAGTGGTAAATATATATATATATAGAGACATGATCAACCACCACGAAGCACCTCCATGGGGGATCAGATATGTAAATAAAACTGCTGCAAGTATTGGATATCTTCAAGGTTATATCTGAGGTGTGCCTGACCTCTCGCAGTTATCTCCGAGATTGGAGCTGAGTGCCTCGGTGTGATTTTCGAGGTTAAAGCAGATTGCATAGGTTGAAACAAACATCTCCAGGGTTATCTCCGGAACTATAACTGCATTCCTCAGGGTTATCTCTGAGGTTGACGTTGTCTTTCCTGGTGTTATTTCCGGAACTGAGACTGAGTATCTCGGGGTTATCTCCGAGATGAAACGACATTCTCCGATGTGATTTCCAGTATTGAGCTGAGTTGTCCTCCAGGGTTATCTTTGAAAGACGATTCTGCCCTCCTGCAATGTTACTAACAGGTATGCAGAAAATTTTGAGTGTCTATATATGCCCCTCTTTATCATATTCATGCAATGCAATGGCATGGATAGGATAAAGAATACTAGACACTTGAAATGTATCAAGATAATCATAATGCAATGTACAACAACATGATGTAAATGTATGTGGTTTGTTGGATTGTTCTCCAACACGGTGGGATGATTGTCGGCTCCCCTTGACTTCTACCGGGATTGACAGTTATTACTGACAACCCTGATGAACTATCTTGGACGTACAATCCAATGCTCTCAGGAGCTTCCAAGATGTTGACGTTTGGGGTTATCGCCAAAGTTCTTAATCCTTTGATACAGACTTCACACTGAAGATGCATCTCTCATGTATAAGAGACTCTGTGGGGATAAAGCTTTGTCTGTTGAGGATGTGTATAACATATTCCATCATCTTTCCTCCCCGATGAGGATGTTCTTCCCTGGTTCGTACCGCAAGGTCTTTTCGCTGCTCTGTTAAAATTACTGCTAACAGTCGGTGTTATCAGGGTTGCCTGACCTTCATTGACATGTACATAAACAGATGAGATCCCTGCTGGGGATAATGTCAAGGCTGCTTGAACTTCATTGACGTGTGCATCAACGGGTGGATTGTATGAAAACCAGCTGGGGAAAAGGTTTTAGGGCTTCGACCCTGAATTAATGGCATCAGACCTTCGTGAGGTATTACCGAATGTATTTTGCAATAACTAAGATCATTGGTATAGTGTACCCGATGTCTGGGCAAATTCTAATGATTGATATGTAAAGCCACAATTTGACCCGTGAAAACCAGGATTTCAGGCTATTCTGCTCAATCGCGTAGCGTTTTTATTCCTTATTTGGCCTTTTTAGCTTGTGAGAACTCCTTTGCAACTCGAACTGGACAGAGTCGGAGGGGTGGGCCCCACCCAAGGGAGTCGTAGGTACACCTACGGTAGCCGCATGTACACCTGCGGCCAGCCGTGGGTGGCTTTTAAGGCTGCAAGTTGCCTTCTTAAGTCATTTCATGTTGTGTCGCGAAGGAAATCTGAGAGCTCTTCTTCAGATTTGCTGAGTTCGGGCATCTTTCTACAAATTTTGTCACCGTACAAGTGTTCTAAACTGTCCTGGTAATGTATGCATGTCTTCTTTTCCAATTTTTATCCGTTAGAAAATGACTTATGATATGAAATGTGCTAAACACATAGTAGTGAATATGCATGCTCATATAATATGATAAAAATATTCAACATATAGCAAATTTTAGTATTAAACCATGCTGAACATAATGATGTAAAAAAATCTGACTTTTGAAACAGTCAAATTGGCACCTTTTTTCTATTATTTCTTATCCTATTTGAGGATAAATAAGCTAAGGTGAAAAAGTAAAGTAATCCTGATATTTAGGCTACCCTTATGGATTTTCACTTTGATGTATTAATGCATGTAGGATGTTTATGACTGTGGGTAGGTGTGCTACTGAATGGCCACCTAGTCATGCCTATGTGCATGTGGATAGTCCTGTTTACAAAGGAGACTATGGCAAAAAAATTTCAAAATGTAGGCATTGGGTAGTCATGCATTTTTAACTCTACTGTAGACGTATGTTAAAATAATGCATGCATGCACGTAGCTATAAAATTGCATTTTGAAAAACTCCATGTTAGAATTTACCACATCCTTTTTGAGGTGATTTGGAGACTTGTTGTCCAGATATATGGATCCGGATCAGTCGAGTAGTTCTCGCAGGACCACTTCAGGTGTGCGGAGGAGGGCTTCTGAAGTGCCTCGACCCTGTTCTGTTAGACAGCCTCGTCGTTTGGCAGAAGCGGTGATACGTCATGTCCGAGTTGAGGTGTAGAGTTGTGCAGGATGAGATCACATTCGGCCATATGGTATCCCAACATTTTCTGATGGACAATTTTGGCTTAGAGGATAGTTATACACGACACTCTGGTGATTTTATCATGCCAGAGGATCATTGGCATTTGGCCAGAGTAGACGTACTGCTATTGTGCGTATTGTTATATGTATACATGCCACGGTACATAGATGAGTTGGACATTAACGTCATTATGGCAGTGAGAGCTCTCAGGGAGGGTCATACCATTGTGCTGATGATTATAGTTGAGACGTTGAGGTCAGCCACATATTATAGCACATACCCTGTAGGGGTATTCACAGGTAGTTCGGTCATGTTATACGTGTAATTCATGTCACACCTGAGACCGATTGGCACTTTTAGACGGCATGGGTATTATTTTACCCATGAGATAGCCATGTCGTACTCCTTTCAGCCCGCGGAGTGTACAGATCCTGCATCTTGGTCCATTTTTCTGTCAGGGATTGGAGATCCATTTGATATATTGGTGTGTACAGGGCTTAGTTCACCCTATAGCTTCATTACTCATGCTCCTGGCATGGATTATCTCCCTCTAGTTGGTTTGAGGGGGATGACTGCTTACCACCCACTGGCTGTGAAGTGTCAGTTTGACCAGTTCCAGGACTTCCATCCTTTTGAGGGGGTATTGAGTCGGTGACAGCTTCTCACCACTTATCGATGAGAGGGCAGATCCGGGGTGTATACTGTTGGGATCAGTGAGCTAGTCTGCATTTTCATTAGCCATCCCGGCCGTTTCAGCAGTATTCGCATGGATGGAGACAAAGACTACATCGGCTGCGGTAGTATCCATATCACCAGGGATTGATCCTGATGATGGGGAGCCCATAGAGGACATTGATATTCCCACAGAGGAGGAGCCATTCACTGGGTTGCCAGCAGCTCTTACAGATTCTCCCAATCTGTATCTTGCTCGATTCACATTTCGACTTTTACATTTAGAAGCGAGTCTTTATCTGATGCCCTTTGATAGAGATCAGGCTAGGGCCTTTATGTTGACAGCTCTTGATGAGAGAAACACCGCTCTATTGGAGAGAGATGATGCTAGATCAGCCAGAGATGCATTGATTGTTGAGCGGAACGCTGCTCTATCTGCCTAGGACGTGGCCGTTACAAATAGTACATCAGTGAGATCCCTTATTACTAGTATGCTTGCTGATATGAGTGCATATATTGATGAGCATCATGCCACCATGCAGTTGTTTGTGGATCTATAAGCTCATGTAGATACCCTTGGGCAGGAGCTTGCAGCGTTGCCTCCTTCTTCAAAGAGAGATGCCATGTTGGACTTGATAGTTCGTATATCCATGGGATTGTAGATAGACTTGTATTTTCCTATACAGACTAGCTTAGCCATTTTGTCATGTAAAATACATATTCTATATATATTATAAGTTTTGTTTTTTTATGAAAAATAGAATATATTATATTTTATTATGCATAGTGTTGGCATAGTGCCCTGCATAGTGTTTGCATAGTAAAAAGTCGAATTTTTTTTCTTAATTTGAATAAACTCGTGAATCCTCGCCATCTTTATGCCCATGAAAACTTTTCTAAATAGTATCCTTCCATTCTCCTATAAATAGGATGCTTATTTAGAATTGAAAATCACCCCAGAATCAGAGAATTCTTCTTCTATAATATTGAGTGTATTTCTTTAGAGTTTTAGAAAGCTTGACGTGAAAAGCAATTGAAAGTTTTTTTTCAAGAATATCCCCACTATACCAGTTGGAATACTCTTTTTTTCAAGGTAAGGGATGTTATTTTTGTTCAATATTCGCTTGAAATAATATTTTCTTCCATACGCTGTAGTATGTAAGTAATATTATTTCGTTTCAGATTTCGAATTCTATACTCATTTGGTTAAAGTTTTGGCTTCTATACTCCATGAAATTAGTTGAATATCCTTAAATTTTGTGCTTCATCCAATATCTTTTCATGGAAATATTATTCTGAGCATTCTTCATAAGTTTTAACTTTTTAATGCCGGAGTACTATTCATCGGTTACTATTCATGAAGTACTATTCACGAGATACTATTCACTCAAGTACTATTCACTCAGGGTACTATTCATGATAAAAATTGATTCATTTTCGGTCCAGATCATTTTTTGTACAATATTATTCTTGAATTTTACTCCACAAAGCAGTATCATGTTGACAATTTGGACATTATTGAATTCTGGATAAATTAAATTATAAATCTTTATCATTTGCTTTCTTTTAAATGAATTCTTATATCATTGTCATCATCCCCATGCTTATATTATGTTGAAAGTCATCTGTGGCCTATAGTGCATAGATGGACTTGGTATGAATATGATCAAGGATTATTCGGTATAATCATGATCGTAATCTTACAAATGATGTGATAAAAGTCATCATTAGCCCATAGTGCATTGATGGACAGTTGTTGACATGATCATGACCATTGATGAATACACGAATATCCTTGGCCCGTAGTACATGGATAATTTGTGGTCATAATACTAAAGAATATCCTTGGTCGTAGTGCAGGGGTGATTCGATGATGTGGATTATTTACTAAGCTGAGTCTCAACGATAAAAGTGATGAAAAACCTTTTAAATCATAGAAGATAGTAGATATAATGCTCTATTTGACTCTTCTAATGGATTACTTGTTCATGTGACACCCCCAAATCTGGGTACTTCGTTCCCCTAAGACTTGGTGTTCACTTTCCATACATTCATACTATCTACCCAAATAAAATAACATTTAAACCATAAATCCTCCCTTTAAAAGGGTTACATCATTAAATCCAAAAAATATCCCAGGTTGTTTAACCTTAAACATCATTAAAGTGCGGAAATAAAATTATTACATCACATCATTAAGTAAAAGTCTATCATCAAATTGAAAGTCTAACATCATAACAATAATCAAAATTACAAGTCTTCATCACTTGTACATTTTTCCCTTTCCTTTGCTAGTTGTAGGTTCATCTACCTTCTCAACTTTAGCTGCAATAATAATATTTATGTAAGAGTGAGCAAAACAATTGCTCACTGGATATAAAAATGAATTAACAAGATAATAATAACTACCCATAAATAGACTCATCAAAACTGAATAGTACTCTATCAATGATAACCAAAGTCTGGAATCAAAATATTGAATATAAATATCCGAGGGTCATAAGACCACGAACTATGTCCACATTTGTGAGTAATCTTTCAACTCCAACTTTAACAGTCAAAAGACTATAAGGACTCCTCGTACTTAGGGGGATCAGCCCTTCGTACAATGTATTGTGCACAAATATTTCAACGCTAAGCATAAATTATCCCCTAATAATAGGGTTGTTCATCTCAGTATTTAGAGTACAAGTCCGCACAAAAGAAAGTTTGGTTTGGATAAGCTTTCAAGGGTAATTTGAAGTTTAATGATCATCAACTAGAGGACTAGTTGAATCAATAGTGTTTGATAACACAATAGTTGATCAATAATAATATAATATGCAACAATGAATAAGTGTAAGCGAACTAACTATATCTTGAACTCATGCTTATAAACAACTACAAAGCATAAGTATTGAATGGTAATAAACCTTGCTTGAATAATATTAAGCTAGGACTATGAATTCTTGAATATACATTAAGTAATAGCAAGTTGAAAAGAAAGCTTGCTCATTATGAGAATAGCTTGTTGAAATAATGATTAGGAATACAAGAGTTCGCTTAATGAAAATTTAAAGTAAGAAACTTGCTCAACATAAATGTAGAGTTAGAAAACTTGCCTCAAGCGTAAGCTATAAAATTGCCTCGAGCGCTGCTACGCCATACAGAGGCAGAGACAGCTATGAACAGTAGCCGACTTTAGCCCAACAAACATGAATTTCACCCACTAGACAATGATATTACCAAAAACAATTGATATAAAACTATCATAAACATGTTTGCCAACATATTCCTCAACATAGAACAATTTAACATCAACTAAAACTAGTTTAATTTCTCAAATTTCATGTTTTCATGCAAAACTCAATTTTCTTGACATTCATCCCAAAAAGCAACACTGTAAACATAATTCCTGTCCAAATTGCTTCATTCAAACTACGTTATGTTCGTTTGTTAATGAACTAACATAAACAAGACTCAATTTACAATTTTACATACAATTTGACCACTAAAAATTGTACTTATATAAGCCACATATCAAAATATATACACAATCATAATTTTTCTACTTTTAACCGTAATTAGCATAGCAATTCTTGTTTAAACACAAACTCTATTCATTATAAACACATACAATTGCAACAACTCAGTTTTCTACAACAATTTAAGAGAATTTGAATTCACAGAGGATAGAACACACATGACGTAAAACATATCAGAACATACATGTATATGCAATACTATGATTATGAACATACCTTTAATTTGCTAATACAATCTTTGCTAATTGCAGACTAATCTCCCTTAAATTCTCTCAATCTCTTTTCTCAATTATCTCAGAGTTCTCAGTCTTAGACCACATACAATTGACATAAACAACAGTAAATTGATAACAAGTATGCGTAAACCAAAAAAAAACCTGATATGGCCTTAATAATCATAATAACTAATATCAGTTATAAACTATTAACGTATATGTTATAATTATATTATATTTATTATTTATTTTATTTTATTTATATTATTTAACTTCAAAAATTAAAAGAAATCCAAAAACCATAAGGCTTTGTTTGGCAAAACCCTTTAAATATTAAAGACTTAATATACTTAAGCCTTGTTTGGCAAAACCACATTAAACTCCTTTAATTTATTTTTATAAATAATTTAGTTTATAATTTATAATCACCTATTATTTATTTGGATTTCCATATCCACACTAATCAAATAAATTAATCACATACTATATTTTAATTAAATATACCATTTTAATAAATACCACCAAATTATAATTTTTTATTATAATTTTATTTAATAATTTAACATACCATTTTAAATTATTAATCAACAACACAACACCTCATGTCATATTACAACTCTCTAAATTATAAATTAATTTAATTTAGAATATTATCTAATAAATTTAGATTCATAAATATTTATTAACAACCATCACATCAATAAATATTTAATCAACAATAAACACCTCAAATAAATATTTATTGAATTATATAATTAAATAAATATTTAAATTACAATTTAAAATTCTGGATTGTTACATTCTTCCCTCCTGACAAGGATTCTGTCCCCAGAATCACAACTCAAACAATCAAATCGTCACATTCTTCCATACTTACAAAGATTCTGTCCCCAGAATCGAAGACAAAGACTATCTTCATCATTTTCGCTTCGAGTTCCCACGTAGCCTCTTCGACATTGTGGTTCCTCCATATCACCTTCACAGAAGGTATCACTTTATTCCTGAGCACTTGTTCTTTCCTGTCTACTATCTAGATAGGAATCTCTTCATAGGACAAATCTTTACTGAACTACAACGGTTCATACTCGATCACATGTTTGTAATCGGGTTTATACGGTCGCAACACCGACACATAAAAAATGTTGTGCACATGTTCTAATTCTGGAGGTAAAGCTACCTCACAAGCCACTTCCCCCACGTTTCGTAGAATCTCGAAAGGTCCAATAAACATTGGGCTTAGCTTTCCCTTCTTGCCAAAACGAATTTTCTCCTTCCAAGGAGAAACTTTCAGGAACACTAATTTTCCTGCTTCAAATTCACAATTCTGCCTGTGTTGATCAACATACTTTTTCTGTCGATCTTGAGCAGCTACTAATCTTGCTCTGATGAATTTGACAATTTTAGCGATCTGTTGTACAGATTACGGTCCCTAGCGATTGGCGTTCACCAACTTCATCCCAAAGTAGTGGAGTTACGCACTTCGTGTCGTATAATGCCTCGTATGGCGGCATACCAATGCTTGCATGGTAACTGTTGTTGTATGCAAATTCAACCAACGGTAGATGATCATCCCAGTTTCCTTTGAAATCCATGATGCACGCTCTAAGCATATCTTTTAGCGTCTGAATCGTTCGTTCGCTTTGCCATCGATTTGCGGATGATATGTTGTACTCATCTTCAGTTGCGTTCCCAAGCATTCTTGTAGTCTCTTCCAAAAATTTGATGTGAACCTCGGGTCTCGATCTGACACTATTGATATTGGAACTCCATGTCTTGAGACGATCTCGTTAACATATAGTTTCGCCAGCTGATCAAGATTAAATCTAATCTTTATTGGAAAAAAGTGTGCAGATTTTGTCAGTCTGTTTACTATCACCCATATCGCAACGTATCCTTTCTGAGTCGTTGAAAGACCTACCACAAAATCCATTATGATATGTTCCCATTTCCATTCCAGTATTTCTAACGGTTGAAGTAATCCGCTTGGCCTTTGATGTTGTGCCTTTACTCTCTGACATGTCAAACATTTTACAACGCAATCTGCAACATCTCTTTTCATATTTGGCCACCAAAAATGTCACCGCAAATCTTGATACATCTTCGTACTTCCCAAATGAATCGAATATCTTGAGCTATGAGCTTCTGTCAAGATGTCTTTTTTAATATCTTATACTGCTGGAACCCCCCAAATTCGTCCCTCGAATCTCAGCATTCCCTCAGTATCAACCTTGTACTTCACTTCTTTTCCCTCGACTACACTTTCTCTTATTTTTTTGCATTCCTCATCCTACAGTTGAGCTTTCTTCACTTTGTCCACCAAAGTTGGACTGGCTTCCATCTGGTATAATTTTTCATCGGATTCTTTTGGAAATTTGATTTCCAACTCTAACCTTGCCATTGCTGAAATAAGCCCCTCCTTATCAGTTAACAACATCAACTTTTCTCTGCGTTTCCTACTCAAGGCATCTGCAACTACGTTTGCTTTGCCTGAATGATAAAAGATCTCACAATCATAATCCTTTATCAATTCCATCCATCTCCTTTGACGCATGTTCAAGTTCTTTTGAGTGAAGATATACTTCAGACTCTTATGGTCTGTATAGATCTCACATTTTTCTCCATAGAGATAGTGTCTCCATATTTTCAAAGCAAACACAACCACCGCCAACTCTAAATCAGGAGTTGGATACTATTTTTCGTAGTCTTTCAATTGCTTTGATGCATATGCAATGACTTTGCCATTTTGCATAAGGACACATCCTAAACCCTTGTGTGACACATCACTATACATCACAAAGTTTCCTGTATTATCTAATAATGACAACACAAGTGCCACACTTAACTTCTTTTTCAATTCTTGGAAACTTTCTTCACACTTCTCCGTCCAAACAAATTTTACAGATTTTCTCGTCAAATTTATCAATGGAGTAGCAATCTTGGAAAAATACTGGATAAACTGTCTGTAATAACCTGCCAATCCCAAGAAACTTCTCACTTCTGATGCAGTTCTTGGTTGTTCCCAATTTATCACAGCTTCAACCTTTGATGGATCCACTGAAATTCCATCCTTGTCAATTACGTGCCCAAGAAATTGTACACGTTCCAGCCAAAATTCACATTTAGAGAATTTCGCGTACAACTTTTCTTTTCTTAGCATCTCCAACGTTAGACGTAAATGTTCCACGTGTTCTTCTTGAGTTGTTGAGTACACCAGAATATCATCAATAAACACCACCACAAACTTGTCTAAGAATGGTTTATACACCCTGTTCATCAAATCCATGAATGCTGCCGGGGCGTTTGTCAAACCAAAAGACATCACCAAAAATTCGTAATGTCCATACCGAGTTCAGAATGGCGTCTTCGATACATCCTCCTTCCTTACTTTCAGTTGGTGATACCCACTTCTCAAATCTATTTTTGAGAAGTATCTAGCACCCTTCAATTGATGAAACAAGTCATCTATTCTTGGCAATGGATACTTGTTTTTAATAGTGACTTTGTTTCATTCCCTATAATCAATGCAAAGATGCATTGACCCATCCTTCTTCTTCACGAACAACACCGGTGCTCCCCACAGTGATACACTCGACTGAATACACTTTTTATCTAACAACTCTTGTAGTTGCACCATTAGTTATTTAATCTCTACCGGAGCCATTCTATACGGGGCCTTTGATATCGGAGCGGTTCCTGGCGCTAAGTCGATCATGAATTCGATCTCTCGGTCAGGCGCAAGTCCTGGCAAATCTTCTGGAAACACATCCCCGAATTCCCTAACTACTGGTATTTCCTCCAATTTCACATCCTTCTCCTTTTGAGTATCGACTATGTAAGATAAATAACCCACACAGCCTTGACTGAACAACTTCTTGGCCTGCATCATCTTCAGACATCTCATTTGTTTAGGCGATTTGCTACCATGAAAAACTACCTTTGACAAAGTCATAAGGTTTACACACTTCTTTTGGCAATCAATTATCGCTCCATAATTGAATAACCAATCCATTTCCAATATAACATCAAACTCTCCGAGTTTTATCGGGATTAAATCTACTTTCATAACATTCCCCTTAATGTTCACCCTACAGTTCCGGTATACGAACCTAACAGGAATCACTTCCATATTCGTAATTTCTATGTTTAAAGGGAAATTCAACTATTCACTAGGTATTTCTAACTTCTTAGCAAAATCATCAGATATAAACGAGCAAGTAGCACTCGAATCAAATAATACATATGCATTTATATCATTGATGGGGATAATACCTAACACGACATCTTTTGATTGCACCGTGTCCAGCATCGTCATGTTGAAGGTTCTTGTTGTGGGCTTTGTAGACACTCGAAATTTTCTGCACGCTTGTTACTGACATTGCAGGAGGGCAGATTTGTCTTTCGAAGATAACCCTGGAAGACAGCTCACATCCATTTTGGATACTACCGGAAGTTCAGTTTCAACCCCGGACCACACACCGGGAGTATCAATTTCAACCCCGAACCACACACCAGGAAGTTCAGTTTCAACCCCAGACCACACACCAGGAGTATTAGTCTCAACCCCGGAACACACACTGGGAAATCATTTCCAACCTCGGATATAACCCCGAGTTTCATCCTTGGCGATAACCCCAAGGAATGTTGTTGTAGTTCCGGCAATAACTCCGAAAATGCTTGTTTCAAATGTATGTTATCAGCTTCAAACTCAGACCTCCTATTGAGGCACTCATACCTCAGACTCGGAGCTAACACCGGGCAGACAGGCATTCTCACAGATGACATTGTGGCATACAAACAAGTAGTCCAATCTCAGATGTAACCCTGAGTAACGTCTGCTTTCAACTCAAACTGGCGATAACCCCGGTGAAGAGTCAAACGTCATCTTGCCACCTCAACATCTGCGCGTCGTCTCAACACTTCATACATACATGCATACAACAATGCCCCACAAGAACCGAGGAGTTACAATCTCGAGTGACTATTACGCGTGGCAGCACACCAGATATAATTTGAAGCTTGAAGACGATGGGCATGGTCCCCTCTTCCTGACTTTGTACAACCTCTAATTCATGTCATTGCGTAACTCTCAACACAAGTAATCCGAAGAAGGTCGTATATACCTCGTTCGGATGCTTGGATTGAAGTTCTGCAAGTTCGAGCAGACATTACAGTGCACGAGTGCATGTACTTCAAGACGACGGGACCCGCGGAACCCCGGGCAGCCCGGGCAGCCGTAGGTGCATCTGCGGCTGCCGCAGGTACACTTGTGACTAGCAGCTCTATAAATATAGAGCTTGGGCTAGCCATTTTAAAATAGAAAAAGGCGAGGATGCACTGTCCAATTTGCTCTGTACACACCCATATTGAGTGTTTCCTCATTTTAAACATCTGTTAGCTGACATATAGCTATATTTTTATTCGACGAGAGCTGAGTGTTTATCCATATAGAGTCATAGAAGGCTATATTGGCAGCCCACTGTAAGCCTTCTCATACTCTATAAAGCCTTTTCTTTCATATTTGCACACACTGTTATACACATTGAGAGTCGTGTTATGTGCGTATGCCCGGACTTCAGTCCGTGGTTTTCATTTCTATCTGTATATATATACTTATATATGTATATATTTTATATATGGACTAACATTATCGAGTTATGCCTCAATTGAGGCTAGACTTATGTCTGGAGCGTTTACTTGCTTATATATATATATATATATAATTGTTGTCAGACATATCTGATGAGCCTGGAATTACAATCGGTGCATTTACTGCTTTTATATATATACAATTGTTGTCGGACATATTTGATGAGCCTGGAATTACAACCGCTGCGTTCTTGCTTATATATATATATATATATATATATACAATTGTTGTCGGACATATCCGATGAGCCTAAATTACAACCCGGTCGTTTCTTTGCTTATATATATATATATATATATATATATATATATATATATATATATATATATATATATATTGTTGTTGTCGGACATATCCGATGAGCACGGAATTACAACCCCCATGCGTTCTTTCGCTTTTATATATATATATATGTATATATATATATGTATATATATACATATATATATATTTACATTTCATCAGTTCACAGAGTTCACTTACGTGGCCTTTTACAACTTTATTTACATTTAATCACTTTAGAGTTTACTTAAGTGGCGGTTGATCGCTTTTCTGACTTTATTTACATTCAAGTCCCTTTGGAGTTTACTTATTGGCGGTTGATAACATTCTTTGCTTTATTTACATTTCGATCCCCATGGAGTTGCTTCGTGGTGGCTAATCATGCACACACACACACACACACACACATATATATATATATATATATTATTTACAGCTTTTATATATATATAATACTGCTTACTGCTTTCCATACAAATTGTAGTATCATGTGAGCCTAAAAATCATGTGATCACAGATTCAGTCTACTAAATCTAGATTCGGTTCCCGTGATGGACTTTTTAAGCTGTAAGCAGCTTGTACATTATTTATAGTGTACGGATTTCCTTGGATGGCTGTCATGCCCATAAGGAGTTCAGCACTGCTGTATATTATTTTCTCGAAGATGCCTTGCATCTCAAAAATAAAAGCAAACAAGCCGAACATTTTAATAATAAAATGGAAGTATGAAAAGGTCTCAATTCCTATTGAGCACAGGGTTTGAAAAACCTCTTTTTATAAAACATCATTGCTATATCTTGGTTAAAACTGAATTTTTCAATAAAGTCAAACCTTGTGTATATAGGTGCGAACAAGGCCTCACTCTACTTTCAAATAATTGCACATTGATCCACACACACACACACATATTCATATAACAGTTTCTTTGAGAAGTGGCGGTCACCGTGGTAACACGGATGTCGGGGGGTGCCTAACACCTTCCCTCCGCATAATCAAGCCCCCAAACCCAAATGAATCTGGGTTTCACAGACCCGTTTAGCAGTGTCACATCACTGGGTCAATGTGCAAACCTTTTCGGTTGCGTTGGTGTAACCAGTTAAAAACACCAACTGGTGACTCTTAAAGTCAAATCGTCGACATTACACATGTCGAACCTTTTTCACTTGCTTTTTCAAACAAATCTCACATTAACATGACAACACCAAAGAACAAGTAACGAAAAGGGACAAATAAAAATCCCGACGTCGACAAGTGGCGACTCTGCTGGGGATTCCAGTAAGAGGGCTTAAGCCGCTATTACAAGCTTTTCAAAATTGTTATATGCTTGTGTGTGAATGTTTCATTTACATTTATGATGAATGTGTACGAATGCATTTTACTTACTGCACTGCTAAATATCTATCTATGATATTAGTGCTTCGCACATGTCATCATTTTCATGAACGGTGAGACACATTGTATGTGAATGTATGCTGTGTGGTTCCTCCACCAGGAGGCTATCGCGTCGGTGTTTGATTACTGGACTTGTAGGAAGAATAATTCCAACGAGGCTCAGGAAAGGCACCACCCAGATTCGCTCCAGTTGAAAGACCGGATTAACTTCCCATCAAGTAGATTGCGATGATCTGGGAACCTTCATGCCAAAAAGCCGTGAGAGTAACCCTAAGATTGGTCAACCTCTGATAAACCAAATGTGGAGGAAAGTCTCTTCATGCTTTCCATTTTCAATTACTTGTAAAAGCATTTACTTGTAATTTTATTCCATGTTCATCTTTATGTAATGGAAAATATGAAGATTATTTGTGCATACATGACATGTTATCAATTAACAACCGTTTTTGCAGGACCATATTCCTAAAACGGGTACATTATGATAACATTTACATTACCCTAAGACTAAACTACATAAGTCTTTTGTAGGGAAATCATTGGGCCTATTACCCGCTTAAAATCTAAAAAGGCCACGAGCCTGCAGCCAATCATGTCTTTGTCTGATCAGTCTAATCCTGTTTCTCATGAAGAATTTGACGGATTAAGTCAGTAAATCACAAATTTGGCTATTTTGCATAAAGAATTGCATCAATCCACTCAGGGTACGAAGATGCCTACACATACAGAATCTTTTTCACAAGGAGGAGCTCAAGGTTTGGAAAAAACAATTCCAGAACCTCAGTTGGATACAACCAACAAAGACCCTGAAAACACCCATCTCAAAGGAGATCCAGACACCGGTGACATCAGGAAGAAGATCCTCCAAATGGAGGAAAATATCCGTGTTCTCGAAGGGATTGGAACACATGGAAGTGTTTCATATGCTGACCTTTGCATATTTCCTGGGGTTTATTATCCAGAGAAATTCAAAACCCCTGATTTTGAAAAGTATGACGGATTAGGGGATCCTTATACACATTTAAAGGTGTTCATTGGAGAACTTGGATCTTACGCGAAAAATGAAAAGCTCAGAATGCAGCTGTTCCAGAAGAGTCTGACTGGAGAAACCCGTTCATGGTATACCATATTAGACAACTCCATGATCCATAGCTGGGAAGAGCTAGCTCACGCCTTCCTCATTCAATACAGTTTTCAATCTCAGATGGCTCTTGACCGGTACCAAATTACCAAGGTTAAGAAATAGTCTAATGAGTCTTTCAGAGAGTATGCTCAAAGGTGGAGGCGCCTTACTGCTCAATTTATTCCTTCCATGACGGACTCAGAAATGGTCATGACTTTTATAAATGTACAAGAAGCTCCTTTTTATGAAAGAGTTTTAGCCGATATCGGCAAACCATTCTTTGAAATGATCAAACACGGAGAGATGACTGAGATGGGATTGAAGTCTGGTAAGATTCAAGACCTAGCTGCTCTTAAAGCAGTTAATGAGCACATCCAATCCGGATCTTATGGGAACAACCCCTGGAGAGTCCATAAAAAGAAAGAGGAGGATGTTTCCTTGATACTACAAGGATAGAAAGGCAGTCAAAACATGCCTATACAGAGGAGAAACTACTCCCCTTTTCAAGTACAGTCTTTACACCCTCCATTGACTAAAAGTGGAGAAGTAAAGCATCCTCGAACGTTCACACCCTTAGGGAACTAGCTTGTGAATATTCTGGCTCTTCTGACTACTCAAAAGAAAATTACACGTCTTCTTCCACAAGCCAACCCTAATAGGAGGGATTTTAATGCTACTCGGAAGTGTGCTTATCATGTCGGAGCACCTAGATATGATACTCAAGATTATTAGGCCTTGAAACATAAGATCCAAGATTTAATAGACAATAGTGAGATCGTGATCACCAAACCAGATCAACCTCATGTCCAAGATAACCCTCTTCCTTAACACAAAGAAGAAGAGGTCAACATGATCAGTTGGAGCACTAAACAGAATTCCAGTTTCAACAGCGAATTATCCCCGACTATCCAAGACGGTGTTGACAAATGGGATTATGCAAAGTTCTAGTTTACTATGGAACGAAAGATGAAAGCTCTTTGCAAACAAATTGAGCAATTGGCAGAACTGGTGACCCACCATCATCAAGTCACACGCCAATTAATCAGACAGGAGCATGCCTATCTCATTCCATTTGTTATGAATGCTCCACCATCACCTTCAAAAAGCGAAGATATGAAGGATAAGGTTGTAAAAGAGCAAATGCTAAAGCCCGTCGGGATTTTGCCAATCAGAGGGAGTTTACCTATTTGGGCTAATCTATGAAGGAAATATTTCAAATGTTGATCAATGAAGGAAGAATTACATCCCTCCTACCTCCAATCAATCCCCGTGTAGGACGATTTAATGCCAATGGAGTGTGTCAATATCATTCCTATTCTCGCGCTCACTTTGCATGCATTTAATCTTTGGGCACTCGCCATCTCATTCAAAATCTTATTGATAGCGATTGTTACGCAAATGGCGGATAATGACACTTGTCTTGAACTTGAGGGTGGGAGTACATGTCCTACCAAACGGAAGGGATCAGTAGCAGTTATATTCGACGAAGATGATGAGATTGTCAAAGCATTTCCCATACAAATAATTCAACTCAAATGAGCTGACAATCCTTTGAAAGTGGCAGCACCAGAGCCAATTTCTTTACCTTTCAGACTACAATATCCTGTTGTCAGTTACACAAAGTTCCATGGAATTATGGAAAAGCTGAAGGATCTACATCTCATACTACTGCTACAGTGTCGAAGGAAAATCCACTGTATCTTCCTCAACGGGTTGTGAAGCCTACTTGCAAAGTAAAGGGGATGATTCCTATGGAGAAGATTGAAAAATTCCTCTGTACTATGGGCTATAATGAAGCTAAGGTGGTTTTAAGCTTACGAGAAGCTCCACATAAGATATCAATACTGGACTTGGTTTTCTATTCCAAGGATCACCGGAAGGTTTTATTAAAGGTTTTGGAAAAAGCCTATTTGCCAAAGTCAGTGGATGTAGAAAAATTTCAACATCTGGTTGATCACATTTTCAACAACAATGTGATATCCTTCACTGATGACGACATACCGCCCAAAGGGACCGGTCATTGCAAGCCATTGCACATTGCAGTTTTGTCTTCAGGGTATATGCTAGCTGGAGTTTTGATAGATGAAGGTTCGTCTCTAAATATCTGTCCTTATGCCACCTTGGTAAAGATGAATATCAATCTCAAACGGATCCAAAGCAACCATATGGTTATCAAAGCTTTTGATGGATCTCGACGAAATTCCGTCAGAAAGATTGAGCTGCCAGTTGAGATTGGTCCAAATACATTCAATGTATCCTTCCACGTCCTCAAGATAGATTTAGGATACAACTTCTTATTGGGAGACCATGGATACACATGGTTTGGAGTCGTTCCTCCACACTACATCGATAACTCAAATACATTATCAACAATAGTCTAGTCACTGTTAACGCTGAGCCGGAATGTTCTGAACAAGGAGATCTGCCCATCATCAGCTTCAACTCGGAAGTTGAGCCGGCCAGTTTTCATACCTTGGAAGTGAGTAACACTCAATACCATCCTATTGGAGCACCACTTCCCATACCCAATATTTTTGCCGAGGTTATGTCAGCCACTCAAGAAAAGATGTTATTGGGTCATCATCTTGGACAAGGCCTTGGTAAAAATCAGCAGGGTATTAAGCACCCTATTCAAGTATCCAGTCAAATTGGAACAACCGAACTAGGCTATTCTGCCAGTTCCAGTCACAGGAATCCTCATAAGCACAACCAGATTCCTCAGGCTTCCACCTCACGACGATTTTCTCAACCTTTACCTCATGAGTTGACACAATCTCCAGTAAAGGTACCAGCCCATGTTGTGGCCATGCTGTTTCCTAAACCAGTACCATTCAAAGCAAAAGAGGTGCTGATTCCTGATCCCAAAATGGAAGAAAAGGAACGAAAACGTAAACTTGACATCACCTTGATGATGTCGGGCGTACGCGTTATTGTTCATGATGAACATACAAACAGATATACCCCAGATGATGATTACCCAGATGTCATGATTATCATTTGGGAGAAGGAGGACAATGATAATCCCTCCATCACTACAGTCCTTTAGGACTTTGCCCTCGACAATTGGAGCAACACTCTATGCATTAGTCGACGAGGGTAAAATGGGCAGAAAATCCCTCTGTCATGTAGATAACTTTAATTGCTTGCTTTTCTTTACAGTATTAGTAGTTATTTTATTAAGTACATGCTAACACTTCTGTATGATCAAATAATTGCATATATTAAGTGAAAGCATACTTTGTTTCAGGACTCTGAATTTAGATGTGCATGTACTTGCTGATGAGCTGCCTTCTCTCTATAAGGGCTGTAACTTTGATGCAAAGTTGGACTCAGACTTGATGGACATACAAGAGGACATTGAGACACCTCAGGAGATTAAGGAATGGGTCGCAGACAAACCTAAACCCGACTTTGACCAAACCACTTCTTTCAATCTTAGAACCTTAGAAAACCTTAAGCTAATCCAAATTGGTTCAGACCTTACCCCAAACCAACGGAATGTCATGGTTGCACTATTAACCCAATTCCAGGATGTGTTTGCATGGTCTCATAAAGACATGGTGGGTTTGTCCACTGACATTGTTCTTCATTGTCTTCCCACTAAAGAAGGATTCAAGCTAGTTAGACAAAAGCTCAGGCGATTGAAACCTGAGTGGAGTTTAAAGGTTAAAGAAGAAATTGTGAAACAATTTCAAGCTGGCATTATCATGGTGTCTACATATCCGGAGTGGATATCTAACATTGTTCCCATGCCGAAACCTGGAGGAAAGGTGCGAGTTTGCGTTGATTACCAGGATTTGAACAAAGCTTGCCTTAAAGATAGCTTTCCCGTGCCCTTTATCCACATTCTCATTGACAATACTGCTCAATACGGCATGTACTCCTTTGCGGATTGCTTCGCAGGATACCATCAGATTATGGTCGCTAAGGAAGATCGTGAGAAAATTGCTTTCATCACGCCTTGGGGGACTTTTTGCAACAGACGGTTGTCATTCGGCCTCATCAATGCCGGGGCAACCTACCAGCGAGCTATGATGGCTGTTTTCCATGATTTAATGCATAAAGAGATAGAGATCTACATGGATGACATCATTGTTAAATCCCGAAAGGAGGAAGACCACTTAGACCATCTCAGAAAGCTCTTCAACAGGTTGTGTAAGTACAACTTAAAGTTGAATCCAGTTAAGTGCGCCTTTGGCGTCAAGTCAGGCAAGTTGCTAGGTTTCCTAGTCAGCCACAAAGGGATTGAACTGGATCCTGCCAAAATCTAGGCCATCAAGGAAATGCCCATTCCTCAGAAAGAGAAGGAAATACAGGGATTTTTGGGAAGAATCAAATTCATTAGTAGGTTTATCTCTTAACTCACAGCAACCTGTGAGCCCATCTTCAAGCTGTTAAGGAAGAACTCCTCCATGAAATGGAACGATGAGTGTTAGAAAGCCTTCCTTACCATTAAAGAACAGTTGGTTAACGCTCATGTTTTGGTACCTCCCAGGGATGATGTTCCCCTGTTCCTGTACCTGTCCATAAATGACAATGCCATGGGCTGTATGCTGGGAAAAAAAGACGATAGAGGCCAAGAATGAGCTATCTATTACCTCAGCAAAAGATTTAGCAGCAGTGAACACAAGTACACTCTGATTGAGAAGACTTGTTGTGCTTTAGCATGGGCTTCCATGAGGTTACAGCATTACCTCCATGGTCACACAACCCATCTCATATCCCGCGTGGATCCTCTCAAGTATGTGTTCAGCAAGCCCATACTGAATTATCGACTGTCCAGATCGCAGTTGATCCTACATCAATTTGACATCGTCTACATGACACAAAAGTCTATCAAAGGTCAAGGAATTGCAGATCAACTGGCAGCCGCACCTGCAGAGGATTACAAACCCTTGGAAACATACTTCCCCGATGAAGGGGTAATGATGATTCAAGAACAACATCGATGCGATACGCGTCTAGCACATGGAAAATGTATTTTGATGGAGCTATTAACACGAAGGCTCGAGTGGAGCGAGTTCTAATATCCCAGCACGGGAGCAGATATCCGTCAGCCAGTAAAATTGTTGTTTGTCAACACCAACAACACAGCTGAGTATGAAGGCTGTCTCATAGGGCTAAAACTTGCTCGTTCAATGGGAAGGCGATTAACTGTCTTTGGGGATTTAGAGTTGGTAATCAGATAATCCACGAGAATCTATCAAACCAAAGAATTATATTTGCTGCCTTACCATCGGCAAGTTTTACAGATGGCTTTGGACTTTGAAGAAATCTCCTTCCTACACGTTCCTCATAATAGGAATGATTTTTCGGATGCACTAGATACGTTGGCCTCCTTGATTCACATACCTGACAAGGAAAACATGCCAAGCATCACATTTGCACTGCAAAAGGCCCTAGTTTATGGGAACTATGTTAGAGAAGTATCGAATGAGCTATCTCCCATCCACAACCCTTGGTATCAACACATCAAGGAGTATCTACGAGATGGATCTACACCCGCTGAGGCGAGCCTAACTGAGAAGAGGCAGATTCATCGACTTCTTGTGAAAATTCTACACGAAAGCGAGATGCACTCTCTATAAAATAGATGCAGGATTAGGTCTCCTCAGATGTCTGGATAAAGACCAAGCTCAGGGGCTCATGGATGAGATCCATGGTGGAGTATGTGGCCCTCACATGAGCTGACCCTTACTTGTCAAGAAAATCCTCAAAACAGGGCATTATTAGCTTACACTCAAAGCTGACTGTAATGATCACGTCAAGAGATTCTATCAATGCCAAATTCATGGGAATGCTATCCACGCCCCTCCAAGGGAACTCCACAATATGAGTTCGCCATGGCCCTTCTCAATGTGGGGAATGGACGTGATCGGGCCCATCAAGCCCAAAGCCAGTAATGGACATCAATTCATATTCACCATGATCGACTACTTCACCAAATGGGTAGAAGCAGCCTCCTTCTCCAAGGTTATTAAAGAAGTCATCATTGCTTTCATCAAAAACAATGTCGTCTATCAATATGGACAACCAGAGGTCATTGTGTCAGACAATGCTAAGAACCTCAACAACAGAATGATGGAGGAGTTATGCAGTAAATTCCACATCAAACACCTTAACTCCGTCATCTACCGTCCAAAGATGAATGGTGCTGTTGAAGCGGCTAATAAAAATATCATAAAGATCATGCAGAAAATGTCCACCAATCATAAAGGATGGCCTGACCTCTTGCCTCTGACTTTATTAGCCTACAAGAACTTCCATGCATACTTCCACTGGGCTAACCCCCTACTCATTAGCCTATGGGATTGAAGCAGTGGTCTCCATAGAGGTGGAAATGGAATCCCTCAGACTTTTGATGGATGCTCAGTTGGATGAAAACCAGTGGTTACAAGAAAGGTATCACCAATTGTCTCTAATAAACGAAAGGCGAACCGCGACTATCTTCCATGGTCAGTTATATCTGAAAGTATTATGCATACAAGCCAATCATGTATGATGATAAAGCATATACTGTGTAATCAATCTTATTTATTTATTAATAAAAGAATTATTTATTAAAGGCATTTATTATCTACATAGTGTTGTTTTAATAATATGTGATAAACCCATAGTTTTAAGCAATGCTTTTAGAATCATGATAAGATCATGATAATGAGATCTAAATTCTTAGATAGCTTAAAATTAAAATGTTCCCAATCAATGGATTACTAAAAAGGGATTAATGAATCCGGATAGATTGAGTACGTCGTTGTTTGCTCATTGGATGAGGATGATTGATCTCATGATCATTTGTGTGGAGACACTAAAGCAAGTATGTAGGTGCTTATTAGAGAATAAGTTCACTGAACGTGACTCGCTAAGGAATACCTAATGGAGTTTTACTTACTTGTCAATAGGAATTCCTGTAGTGATAGTAGTACAAATGATCCTTAGACTTGAGATCATCATAGTATCTTATATATAATGAATTACACTTTAACTTATTCCTTAAGACACTTAGAGTATATCAAAGGGTATGCTTGGGTGTAATAAGTTATTTATGAAGATAATCAATGATTAATAAAGAATCTACCACTTCTAGTAAAAAAGGAGAAATGTCCTATGTGATTCTATAAATGACAACCCAGGAATCCTTGGCGAGGTGGAATGAAATTAGAAAGTAGTTTCTAATTTGCATTCATTAGAGTTAATGCATTTAGGAATCGAAATACATATAATTAAATAAAATAAGACTTGATGATAATTCCATGTCTTATATTTAATTGGGACATTGTATGGTGGAAGGATTGAATTATGCGGTAACTATTTACTCAAAGGTTCTTTTATGATTAATGTTCAAATCTATATTATCTGGAAAGTCGTTGATCGCTAGGGAGGCTTATCCCTATTGTAGAATAAATATTATTTATTTAAATAAATTATTTGTTTAATTTATTTATTTAATTGAGATTAGAATTGTTCTAATTGATTTATTCACAACCGGTTTAATATGGAGAACCTAAAGGGTCACACCATAAAAGGAAGAATAATTATTTAAGAAGTTAATGGCATAATTGTAATAATATGTTAAGTATATTTAATTTAATCTATGGTGATAGAATAAATTAAATAGCTTAATATTATTATTTAATATTTTAGAAATATTAAATATAAATTAATAAGAGGAGTCTTATTAATATTATTACAATTATTATTATTTTAATTTCTAAAAGGTTTAGGAATTAATTTAATATAAGTACTCTCATTTATTCCTAATTGGATTAGGAAGGAAAATTAGTTAAAGGAGTTTAATTAATTACCCCTAATAGGATTAGGGAGCCCATTTAATTAAAAGAGTTTAATTAAATAAATAATACCATATTTTAAGTAAAATAGGGTTACATGATATCTTTATAAGAGGAGTCTTATATCGGATATCTAATATACGTAATTCTAGAGTTGAAGAGTCGCCTCCTTTTTTCTATCTGAGATAGGAAAAACTAGGGTTTGAGCCAATACCCCTTCTTCTTGAAAATTCTTCTTCCTTGGTGGATCACCTCTAGAGGCCATATATTTGGGTGGCTTACATTGATCAAAGGAAGGAATCTACCCAGAGATTCAACGAGATCGCGGAGAAGTAGGAGGTGAACTCGTACCTGAGGAAGCTCGTTTCTACAATGGTATGATTTCATAATTTCTTATTCTTCGTTTAATTAATAATATGCATAAAGGATGATCCGGGTAATTGGTTTGTGAAAAATTTTAAAATCTGATTTTATTTCGCTTCCGCCAGATTTTCAATTTGATTGCTACTTTGAATTTCACAAAACCTAACAGTGGTATCAAAGCCAAACTTTATGCGAATTATTAATTATTTTGATTCCATATATGTTTGGGTATGTATTTTGAATAATTTATTGGGCATAATTTGTTGTATAAAATTATTATTTTATGAAAGAAAAAAAAAATTATTTTACCGAAAACTGTTTTCGGAAACCGTTTTTTTTAGGAATCCGTGGGTAATTTTTTTTTTTTATAAAGGCATGATCGCCAAAAGAAAAAAAAAAACGTGATACCTGCTAATTGCCGAAAAATATTTTGTTACAGATTTTTTTTTAAACAAGGAATCACGTTTTTTTAAGGATTTGGTACAGCCGGAGTTTATGTGATTTGGCATATTCTGTACGGCTCAATTAATATCAATATATATGATATATGTTATTACCTTAATATATTCAGGTGAATGATTTTTTATTTATTTATCTTATGATTCTCGTGAATCAGTTGGACATTGGGAGGTTACTAAACCTTTTTTTGCGTGAATCAGCAGGTTGGCATGACTAATTATATATATATAATAGTTATATATATATATATATATATATATATATATATACTTACCTTAATAATTTTATAATTAAAATAAAAGAGTTTATTTTAATCTTGAAATTGGATTTCATGCAACATAAAATTGCCCATTAAATGATATTCATATATATATGGAATGATTTAATTTATTGATACATATGATGATATGTATGATAATAAATGAGATTGATTATGGAAAATTGACCAATGTGATAGGATTTATTTTAGTTGGATGTTTGAATGAATGGGTTTTATTAAATGGGGTTCTGCGTACCTGCGTCTTTTTTTCGTTTTTCTTCTTGATGTAAATTCTATCTCTCTCTATGTACTTCCTCGATTTACGATCAAGGTTTCTATTTAAATTAAATAGTTTATGTAATAGGACTAGTTAGAATTTTTCAAGAACCAAAAGATCAAGGAGCGCTAAAAAGACCGTTTGTAATGGAGCCCGGTTTTAAATGTAATAGTTATATTTAAATGTTTATTCTTTGCACCCTAGGGTTTGACCTTTTGGTTCACTTGGTGGCTCTAGTGAACCAAACTAGAATAAAAGTCCATAATCAATCCGGGTAGAATATAGTATTCTATATGTGCATGCTAGTATTATATATATTATATATTATGCAAACATGCTTCGCATGTTTAATAATATGACGCGTATTTTATATATATATTTGCATGCTTGCTTAAACAAGATGAGACAAATAATAACAAATCCTCAAAGTTTTTATATATTAAGTCTTAAGCGTTCAAAGATATTTAGAATATCGAACGTCGCCTTCTAGCATGATAAAATTAATAGAGTATTAAATATTTAATATGAGTTTGTTGTGTCACCACAAGGCAAGTATTAAGTATTTAAGATGTTAATTTATCACATTTGATGCTTATAAAGAAAATTGAACAATATTGTTTTGTTGTGTCACCACAAGGGCGATATTTTTCTTTTTTGAATATATGGAAGTGCTAGGTTAGACTTAACTTAGATAATTTTGATTCGGATGTGCCACCACTTGATCAAAATAATCTAAGAGGCAAAACATAAGGAGTTACATGTTGATGTAATTGACAAGGAGTTGTCTACCTATTTATTTATATATAGTTTGTTGTGTCACCACAAGGCTATATATATTTGAAATGGGATCCTTTTTCTCACTAGCAAAAACTTTAATTAGATTTTGCCAAACTATATAAATGAGGGTAATATAGTTTGAAGAAAATAGTGGGAGATACCAATATAAAATAAGACCTAATTTATTTTGGTAATTAATTAAATGAATGTTTGCTAAAATATTGTCTTTTTACATGCAGAATTTTGAAAATGTCACATTCACTAATTTCATCACTGCGTAGCATACTTGATGCTTAACAAACCGAATTTGAATCGAACTACTACGGATTTGGTTAAGGAATCTGAGAATTGTTCTCACTTCTTTGAAAAAGATTTCTTATGTCCTAAATTAGCCCGTACCTGCAAAAGTTGCAGAGACAGCCTCTGAGGAAGAGATTGCTACTTTTAAATTGTGGCAAAATGATGCATCTGTGGCTCAATGCATCATGCTCGCATCCATGAGTAACGAGCTTCAGCATCAGCATGAAAACATGGATGCTCTCTACTATGCTCTTGCACCTTCGAGAGTTGTATGGTGAGCAAAGTAGGGATCGCTAGATATGAAATATCTAAGGAGCTCTTCCGATCTCGGATGATGAGGGCACTACCGTTGAGACTCATGTCCTAAAGATGATAAATCTGATTGAACATCTTGGACAGCTTGGGTTCGTCATGGATGGGGAATTGAGTCAAGATTTAGTCTTGCAGTCACTCCCAGACACCTTCTCACAATTTGTTGTGAATTTTCACATGAATAAGTTGGATGTCACTTGCACGAATTACTTAACATGTTGAAAATCTGTTGAAGGTCACTTCCCATCCAAGAAGAACCATGTTTTACTGGTGGATGATTCTTCCAAGAAAAGGAAGAGGCCCAAGGTATCTTCTGAAAAGAAGAAATCCAAGAAGGCAAAGGGAAAGGCGAAAGTGAAGGATCAAAAGAAACTGATCCATTAACAAAGGAATTTTCTTCCATTGCAATAAGTAGGGTCCTCACTGGAAGAGGAACTGCAAGGATTATCTAGCGAGAAAAAGCGAAGAAGCTTGGAGAAGCTTGAATCCTAATCAAGGTATGTTTATGATTGAAATTAATTTTTCCGAAAGTCAATCTTCTACTTGGGTATTGGATCTGGGATGTGGTTCTCACATATGTAATAATATGCGAGGGTGGTCGAAGTAGAAAGTCGAAAGCGAAGGATGAGGTCGTAGTCTAGTGGGAAATGGAGCAAAGGTTCTTTGCATTAGGCGTGAGGGACTTATTGTTTAGCACCGCCTACTGCAAGTTCATTAATTTAAATAATTGTTATTTTGTTCCAAATATCATTAGAAACATTATTTCTATCTCTCGTATTGGATATGGATGGTTTTAATATTATAATAAAGAACAACAGTTGTTCTATTTATAATGATAATGTTTTATATGGTGTTGGTAATTTGCGAAATGGACTTTATATACTTGACTTGCATGAAAATATATTTCAAATTGAACAAACTAAGAAAAGGAAAAGAGATGATGTTAATTATACCTTCATGTGGCACTCAGTAGACTCTATCATATTAATGAAACAAGATTATCCAAGTTGCGTAAAGATGGGCTCTAGAGCTATCGATTATGAATCATATCCAACCCGTGAATCTTATCTCATGGGTAAAATGACTAAATCTCCTTTTAGTGGAAAAGGAGAAAGAGTTCTGAAATTGTTAGCGTTGGTACACACGGATGTATGTGGACCTATGACAACGATCGCACGAGGAGGGTATTCTTATTTTATTACATTCACTGACGACCACTCAAGATTTGGATATGTGTATTTAATGAAATATAAATCTGAATCATTTGAAAAGTTCAAAGAGTTCAAAAGTGAAGTTGAGAAGCAAACTGGTAAGAGTATTAAGATTCTTCGATCTAATCGAGGAGGAGATTACTTAAGTGGTGAGTTTCTCAATTGTCTCAAAGAAAATGGTATAATCTCACAATGGACTCCACCAGGGACGCCACAGATGAATGGTGTATCTGAAAGGAGAAATCGAACATTGTTGGACATGGTTCGATCTATGATGAGTTTTACCAACCTTCCAGTTTCCTTCTGGGGATATGCCCTAGAGTCGGCTGCATACCTACTTAACAAGGTACCTAAAAAATCCGTCCCCAATACCCCATATGAGTTATGGACAGGGAGGAAACCAAATCTTAAGCATGTTAAGACTTGGGGTTGTCCAGCTTATGTCAAAAAGTTTGAAAACGATAAGCTGCAGACTAGATCTGACAAATGTAGATTTGTGGGATATCCTAAAGAAACATCGGGGTATTATTTCTATCATCCAACTGATCAAAAGGTGTTTGTTGCGAAACTTGCTGCCTTCTTGGAAAAGGAGTTTATCCTTGAAGGGGTCAGTGGGAGTAAGATATATCTTGAAGAGGTTCAAGAACCACAAAATACTACAGATCAAAGTGAGGTACCTAACCAAGTAGAGATTCCTTCTGTACCACACCCTATTCGTAAATCTGGAAGGGTACCAAAGATACCAGACAGGTATGGACTTGTCATAGAAGATGACAATGAGGTACGCATCATAGATGATGATGATCCATTGAATTACTGAGCAAAGCTATGAGTAGTAAAGACTTCGGAGAGAAGTGGCAAGAAGCCATGAAATCCGAGATGGACTCCTTGTATGAGAACCAAGTATGGACTTTGGTCTCACCACCAAGGCATTAAGCTATTTGGGTGTAAATGGGTCTTTAAAAGAAAGATGGAGCGGACATTTACAAGGTAGAGACCTATAAGGCCCGATTCGGTTGCAAAAGGTTTCAAACAAAGACAAGGAGTTGACTATGACAAAACCTTCTCACCATGAGTAAATGCTCAAGTCCATTCGGATTTTGCTTGCGATTGCGACTTACCATGACTACGAAATCTAGCGGATGGACGTGAAAACGGCCTTCCTCAATGGGAAACTTGAGGAGGATGTGTATATGACACAACCGGAGGGATTTGTTTCAAAGGTTGGAACAAATCAAGTCATAGAAGCTCTGACGATCCATTTATGGATTAAAGCAAGCTTCTGGGTGGAACATCCGTTTTGATGAGATAATCAAAGAGTTTGATTTTATCAAAATGAGGATGAACCATGTGTGTACAAGAAGGTTAGTGGGGCGCCAAGTTTCATTCCTTGTATTATATGTTGATGATATATTACGATAGGGAATGATATTCTATCTTTGGAATCAATTAAAATCACAGTTATCTAAACACTTCTCCATGAAGGACTTGGGATAAGCATCCTATATTTTGGGGATAAAGATCTATAGAGATAGATCTAAAAGGATGCTTGGCTTGTCCCAAGGAATGTACATTGACTTGATGCTAAAGAGGTTTAGCATGGAAGATTCCAAAAGAGGTCTCATGCCAATGAGCCATGGAATACATCTCTCCAAGAAACAAGCCCCAAAGACACTGAGGAGAGAAACCGTATGAGTAAGATTCCTTATGCTTGAAAGAATAGGATCTATCATGTATGGTATGATATGTACTAGACCGGATGTCGCTCATGCACTTAGTAACAACAAGCGATATCATGAATCCGGAGAAGAACAACTTTGGAAGGCGGTGAAAAATATCCTAAAAGTACTTAAGAAGAACTAAGGATGTATTTCTTGTCTACGGTGGAGTCCGAATTAAAACTAGAGGCTTCACAGACTCAAGTTTTCAAACGCACCAAGATGACAAGAAATTCGTTTTGGGGTATGTGTTTACCTTAAACGGTGGCGCAGATGAGTTGGAAAAGTTCCAAGTTGCAAAACGATTCTTGATTCGATGTGAGAGGCGCGTAGTACATAGGCGCAAGTGAAGTCGCAAAGGAAGTCTGTTTGGATGAAGAAGTTCATTCTAGAACTTGGTGTGGTTTCTAGCATTAAAGGACCAAAGGTGCCTTTATTCTCGCGACAACACCGGAGTCATTTGCATGAGTTAAGGAACCCGTGTCTCATCGAAATCCAAACACGTGTTGCGACGATTTCATTTGATCGGAGAGATCATTGAAAGAGGAGACGTCACCACAGGAGCGTGTGGACTCTCTGATAATATTGCGAGATCCATTTACTAAAGCGTTAACACAACAACAGTTTGATCATCACTTAGAGAAGATGGGTATGAGATACCACGGCGATTGGCTTTAGTGCAAGTGGGAGATTGAAAGTATTATGCACAAGCCAATCATGTATGATGATAAAGCATATCTTGTGTAATCAATCTTATTTATTTATTAATAAAAGAATTATTTATTAAAGGCATTTATTATCTACATGGTGCTATTTTAATAATATGTGATAAACCCATAGTTTTAAGCGAATGCTTTTAGAATCATGATAAGATCATGATAATGAGATCTAAATTCTTAGATAGCTTAAAATTAAAATGTTCCCAATCAATGGATTACTAAAAGGGGATTAATGAATCTGGATAGATTGATGCGTCGTTGTTTGCTCATTGGATGAGGATGATTGATCTCATGATCATTTGTGTGGAACACTAAAGCAAGTATGTAGGTGCTTATTAGAGAATAAGTTCAATTTGAGCGTGACTCGCTAAGGAATACCTAATGGAGTTTTACTTACCAGTCGATAGGAATTCTGTAGTGATAGTAGTACAAATGATCCTTAGACTTGAGATCATCATAGTATCTTATATATAATGAATTACACTTTAACTTATTCCTTAAGACTCTTAGAGTATATCAAAGGGTATGCTTGGGTGTAATAAGTTACATATAATTAAATAAAATAAGACTTGACAGTAATTCCATGTCTTATATTTAATTGGGACATTGTATGGTGGAAGGATTGAATTGTACGGTAACTATTTACTCAAAGGTTCTTTTATGATTAATGTTGAAATCTATATTATCTGGAAAGTCGTTGATCGCTAGGGAGGCTTATCCCTATTGTAGAATAAATATTATTTATTTAAATAAATTATTTGTTTAATTTATTTATTTAAATGAGATTAGAATTGTTCTAATTGATTTATTCACAACCTAGGTTTAATATGGAGAACCTAAAGGGTCTCACCATAAAAGGAAGAATAATTATTTAAGAGTTAATGGCATAATTGTAATAATATATTAAGTATATTTAATTTAATCTATGGTGATAGAATAAATTAAATAGCTTAATATTATTATTTAATATTTTAGAAATATTAAATATAAATTAATAAGAGGAGTCTTATTAATATTATTACAATTATTATTATTTTAATTTCTAAAAGGTTTAGGAATTAATTTAATATAAGTACTCTCATTTATTCCTAATTGGATTAGGAAGGAAAATTAGTTAAAAGAGTTTAATTAATTACCCCTAATAGGATTAGGGAGCCCATTTAATTAAAAGAGTTTAATTAAATAAATAATACCTTATTTTAAGTAAAATAGGGTTACATGATATCTTTATAAGAGGAGTCTTATATCAGATATCTAATATACGTAATTCCTAGAGTTGAAGAGTACGCCTCCTTTTTCTATACAGATAGGAAAAACTAGGGTTTGAGCCAATACCCCTTCTTCTTGAAAATTCTTCTTCCTTGGTGGATCACCTCTAGAGGCCATACATTTGGGTGGCTTACATTGATCAAATGAAGGAATCTACCCGGAGATTCAAGAAGATCGCGGAGAAGTAGGAGGTGAACTCGTACCTGAGGAAGCTCGTTTCTACAAGGGTATGATTTCATAATTTCTTATTCTTCATTTAATTAATAATATGCATAAAGGATGATCTGGGTAATTGGTTTGTGAAAAATTTTAAAATCTGATTTTATTTCGCTTCCGCCAGATTTTCAATTTGATTGCTACTTTGAATTTCACAAAACCTAACAATATCAGCAAAGGATCGCATGATCCTACAACAGAAAAGTACAGCTACGGTATTTCAAACAACATGACTTGGTTTTAAAGAAGATCATTGACAACAGAGATCAATCTAAGGGAAAATTTGCTCCTAACTGGGAAGGTCCATTTGTTGTCAAGGAAGTATTGATAGGAGGTGCTCTCAGATTACAGGAAATGGATGGCAATGAATTCCCACATCTTATCAACTCAGACACCGTGAAACGGTACTATATTTGAAGTTACCATCAAACAAACATCCTGGTTTTGATCATCAAATCACCAGTCATTTCGGTTTCTAACCCTTTTTACATACTCTTCTGCCCTTTAGGGAAACATACAATTCAAACCAGCAGTCTGGTTTCACCTCATTTCAAACCTTTCATATAATTTCGGTTATCCTAAAGGCGGGATTGAACCTTTCACGCTTGCAGTTTATCCTGAAGACGGGATTAAACTTTTCTACTCTTATAGTTTGTCCTGAAGATGGGATTAAACTTTTTCCACACCTGCAGTTTATCCCCATTATGGGATCAAACTTTCTTCTCCCCGCAGTATAGCCTGCACATAGGATTCACACTTCTCTTTGGCTGCGATTCGTCTTAAGGGGCGAACTACGTCGACCTAATCTGCCTGATACATGGGAGTACGTAAGCAACCATATTCTATATGACCCGGTCGCAATAAATAAAAAACAACAAAAACATTTCTGCCCTTTCTCTACAAAAACAAAAACCACAAAAAATTTCTACACCCATCTGCCTTTCCCATTCAGCGTTGAACCTCTTACACCAGGTTCGAACTACGTAGACTTGATCTCCTCTTCAATAGGAGTACGTAGGCAACCATTTATGGTTCAGTCTAACCCCTACCAGAACAAAAATGCTTGTCACACGATACTGGGATTAACCTTCAATCTACCACATTTCACAGGCTTCAGACCAAGGGGATGGAATTACCCAACCTCTCCTCATAAATAGGAGATTTGGTGACCATCTAAGCTGCGGTTATGCCTCGAAGAGCAACATGAATCCATAAGAGATGGAATTAACTAGGCTTCTCACAGATAGAAGTATTGGCAACCATCTGTGGTGCGGCCAATCTCAGAGAGGAAAAGCCACACTCCTCTCCATATTTCCATGAAGATACCAGTCCCAAGACACCAAAGATGGTAGGGATACATACAGCTTAATGATCCGTTCAAAGAGATCCTGTGATAGCTCAATGTCTACATATCAAGGAGAAGTTCAGAATGCATCAAGATAACAAGGCCCTGAAGAAACATGCAAATATCAAGCAAGTATCAATGTGAGACTCCAAATTTTATGAATAAAGATTTAAATTTCTCGAAATATGTTTTTTAAATAGTATGGTGTGGATTTGATATAATGTTATAGTTGTGGATAATATTTATAAATTTTGCAAAGTATGCAAGTTGTTATATAATATTCTATTAGTCGGGAAATATTCTTTTTGTCGGTGAATATCCGTACGATGACACAATCATTGGTGGACCCCACAACAGAAGAATTCTCGTAGTTAGAAAATGACAGAATTATCTTTTTATAAAAATAACGACGAAAGTGTTACCATTAAAACTGTTGAACTACCCAGTAGTAAAAGTACAGTAATACGCGTGGTTGCATAGTAGAACACGGTATTGATTATTTATGCTTACGTAAGAAGTCACTCAGTTATACTCAATTATTGCTACAGTAATTGCTGCATCATATCTCTCATATTATTGATTCATTTATTGTCACAGTATCATCTGTATATTATGTTATATTATTAAATCAATAATTGAGACGACAAAGTTATTCATATTATTATTTGCAATATTGACAATGTCTAGAAGTTCTGTCAATGAGAGGTTTGGTCACCTAATTGCACGCCAATAAGGAGAATTCCTTATTGGAAATCCCCCTCTTTCTTGGGAACGACCTGGTTGTTAAATTTTGTGAATTATAATATTAATAATGAATAAGTTCGTGTTGATTAAAGATGAAATTGATAGTTCCATTGTGTTGGGATTATTAGTGTTAGTAGAAATTAATATTTATTTCTATAATAATTGATGTCTGGAAGTTATCGGGTAATTAACCGGATAAATGAGCAACTAATTGCTATTAATTCACATGATTATAACTATTTGTTCACATGTGTGTACTATTGATTCACATTCATTTACTATTAGGGGAGTTGGTGCAAGATTGATAATACTTGCATGACTAAGTTAAAGATGGATGTATAGATGGAGGTACTATACTGTAATTCATATTTTCACATGATTATAACTATTGAATCACATGATTTACTATTAGGGGAGGTGGTGCAAGTTTTATAATACTTACAGGACTAAATTAAAAATGAAAGAAAAGTTGGAGGTATTGTACTGTAATTTTTGAAGCCCCAAAACGTGCAATTATCAAAACTATATTTTTCTATAAATAGAAACTCATTCTTCCTTCATTTCTCACCAATTCACTAAACCTTAGAGCCATTATTATAGAGAGAAAGAAGAAGAGAAGAGAAGTCTGCTACCTCACTATTCCAGTATCTAGTCTTTTTTTGAGGTAAGGGGTATTATTTCTTTCATATTCATGAAGAGTGTTATTGTTATTCCATCCCTTATTATTCTGTTGGAATAACCTGTATATGCGAAATACTGCATACATGGTGAAATTCTTCTATTATTCCATTTTTCATTATTATGTTGGAATAACGTGTTTATGCGAAGTACTGCATACATGGTGAAATTCTTCTATTATTCCGTTCTTTATTATTCTGTTGGAATATCCTGTCTGTACATTTACGCCAAACCTAGTTCCATTATTTATTATTCTGTCGAAATATCCTGTCTGTGCGTTTACGTCGGACCTGGTTCCATTATTTATTATTCTGTCGAAATATCCTGTCTGCGCGTTTACGCGTGACGTGGTTCCATTATTTATTATTCTGTTGGGAATAACCTGTCTGTGCAGTCTATCGCACACATGGTGAATTCTTCTATTATTCCATTCTTTATTATTCTATTGAAATAACCTGTCTATGTGGATTACCATATGCATGGTGAATGATCCTTTGTATTCATTCCTTATTCAATTGTGGAAATGATCTGTTTACGTGAATTATGATGAAAGTCATAATAAAAGCATTGGACTGATAAAAATCACAGGTATATGTAGTATTAGTAAGTGTTATGATGAGTTATGTTGGTTATTATGTGAAAACCTGAAAGTTTCTTCGAAATCACAAAGGGTTGAAAAATCAAATTTTGGTAAAAATGGAACATGAAATTTAATTGACCATATCTGCTATTATATTTCGAATTTTTGAGTGTGGTCAAGTTCTAGAGTTAGATATATGATTTTTCTAACTTATCCAAGTGGAATCACTGGAAAAGGTGTTACAGATTTTCGTGTGGACTGATTTTAACAAATGAGTCAAAAACTTCAAATTTCCAAAAAGCTACTGCCCAGAAATTTAAAAGGGCTGTTTCACCCACTTAATTTATGAGAAAAATTCTGGACTTTTGGGACATGGAAATATATGGTATAAAGTACCTCCTGTCCAAAAATGAGCTCATTCCGACTTAAAATGAGCAAGTTATGACTATTTCAATATTTTGGTTTTTTCAACGAAAAATGCTATAACCGGAGTTCTATAACTCCGATAACCATAAAATTTAAACTGGAAGCTCACATTAAAATGTGTAAGATCCTGCTAAGATTTGGGAATTTCTGGAGTTAAACTTGAGCTAGCTAATTTCTTAAGGAATTAATTAGAAATTGATTTTTGAAAAATAGTAAATGAATTTTAAAAATTCCGAGAAAAATATATGTTCAATATGGGACTATATTCTGCTAAATCCCAGAAAAAAAATATTTTTGGGACTGATTTGGTATTTTTCATGAAAATAATATAGTTATAAGTAAATGAGTTAAATATGTTATGTGATGTAACAAAATTGGAAAATAGGATTTTGTGGCTTGGGAATCCTATATAGGGTATATGCAGATTTTTGATAAGGGATTTGATTATTGGTGATGAAATCTTATGAGTATGGCATTTTTGAATGATTAAATGCATTATTTGGTAAAGTGTAAACAATTGAAATAAATTGTTTATAAGTTTAAGAAGTGATTAAAATATTGTTATAATATTAGATTATAAGTTTATTAAGTGCTTGATAATATTTGGATAAATTTAAAGTCTTTAATATTTATCCTTCTTTTCATTTGATTAATGCTTATATCATTGTCATCATTCTTATGCTTTTTGAAAGTCATCTTTGGCTTACGTGCATAGATGGATTTGGTGTGATTATGACCAGGAATTATTCAGTATAATCATGACCGTAATGTGACGAATGATGTGGTAAAAATCCTCGATGGCTTTGTAGTGCATTGATGGGCCGCTTTTTTGGTATGATTATGACCAGGGATTATTCAGTATACTCATGACCATTGATGATTTAATGAATATCCTTGGCCCGTAGTGCAGGGATGATTCGATGATGTGGTTTATTTATTAAGCTAAGTCTCAGCAATAAAAATTAATGAAAACATTTTAAATCATAGAAGTTAGTAGATATCATGCTCTACTTGACTCTTCTAATGGATTGTTTATTCCGCCGCAATTAAACTTGATGTCTATTGTATTTTATCAGTTTAACATTGTTGAAGACTAATGATAATTTAGTCTGCATTATCTTAGTCATAATATTTCTTACTGGGCTAGTTGAGCTCACCCTTTTGCTTTCATTGTTCTCTTCAGAAAATGAGAATGTAGTCGGGACTAGTCAGGGAACGGAGTGATTGTCCGAGATGGTGTCATAGTAGTCCTCACTATTATATAAAATAGTGTTATAATAAATGTAATGAGGACTCCATTGAGTGTGGATATTGTCTAGATGACAATTTTTGTATTAAAACTCAGAGCATATGTTTTTGTCGTATGTTACACGGAAGTTGTATAATTAAGTTTTTATTTGTATTTTGTTCCATGTATTTGGTGACTCAAGATGGGTGATGTATACCTATTTTGGGGGCGTCACAGTTGGTATCAAAGCTTAGGGATATGATTCCTGGCTAAGATGTGAGACAAGAACTAGGAGGGGAGAGACGGGGAATTCCTTCGCTAGTATGACCTACCTAAGTTTATTTGGTATTTAATTGGTCGGTCAGAGTATAGGGATAATATGTGATATGTCAATTAACCTTTGTTTTGTGATAGTGTTTGTATTCAGATGTTATGAATAGGGCTCAGTTATTGGAGCGCGATAATGAGTCAGCACAATCAAAAGGCATTGAGCAACGACACGATAATAATCGTACCGGTGGCAACGGCCATCGGAACAATGATAACCATCGTGGGTGAAATTATCCTGCCAAGAATGGTATCCACTTCGGTGGTAATCATGGCCAAGATAATAGAAGTGGATATTTCAAGAAGAGAAGGTCACCTAGCCGATTTTTTCATGCACTAAAGTCAAGTCCAGCTGGGACAGTGGCACCAAGGGCGGATACGGACAAAACAAAGTCGGTGGTTTCAGGAAGAACATTTTTCGTGACTTCTCAAAAAGCAAGTAAACCGAACGAAGTTAGCACGGGTTAGTTAATTATAAATTCTTGCAAAGTCTATACCTTATTAGACACCGGTTCTACCCATTTTTTTTATCTCTCTTGCTTGCGCTCAACATTTAAATTTATCCCCAAAGAAGTTAGACTTTGACTTATTGGTTGAAACTCTGTTAGGAGAAACCTTCATTACATGTGCTATCCAAGTCTTGGATGAGAGTTACAGTTTTGAATGATATTTCTATCGTTAATAAATTTCCTGACGTATTCTTGAAGACTTCTTAGCCTACCCCTAGAGAGTGAAATCGAATTTTTTATTGACCTCAGTACAAAACCCATTTCTAAAACCCTCAAATATTTCTTCACCTAAAACGATCGTATAATGTGCCAAAGACGTTGGCTCGAGCTATTGAAGATTACGATCGTACCATTCAATATCATCGTGGAAGAGCGAACATGGTAGCTAACGTGTTTAGTAGAAGATCGTATGCGTTTATGAGTGCGATGTTGTTAACACAAAAACCCATTTCGTATAACTTACAAATGATGAAGATAGAGTTAAAGACTCTAGGGATCCACGTGAAGATAACGAATATACAAGTAGAATCGACTTTAATCGATAAAGTTAAAGCCGCTCAAGCTAAACACCCGAAGCTGATAAATACGAAGAAGAAGGTTCAAGAGGGCATTATTCTAGAAGCAAGAATCGACGAAGAGAGGAAATCTCAACCCTCGATTTAATTGGCCCATTTGAAATACTTGATCGAGTAGGAACTGTGGCCTATAGACTCGTTTTACCGCCAAATATGTCACGTGTTCATAACGTTTTTTTTTACGTATCGATGTTACGTAAATATGTGGATGACCCGAACCACATTATTGAATTAGAACTAGACGAGATAGCAGAAGATTTAATGTATGAGGATATACGTGTAAAATTCTGGATGAGAAGGATAATATTCGATACTCAAAGGTTATACCTCAAGAGTTAGAATCTGAAATGAAGTCAAGGTATCCTCATCTCTTCGGCATACCAGGTACGTACGTAAATTTCGAGGGCAAAATTTCATAAGGAGGGGAGATTGTGAGACCCCAAATTTTATGAATAAAGATTTAAATTTCTCAAAATATTTTTTTTCAAATTATGGTGTAGATTTGATATAATGTTATAGTTGTGGGTAATATTTATAAATTTTGCAAAGTATGCAAGTTGTTATAAAATATTCGTTTGGTCGGGGAATATTCTTTTTGTCGGGAATATCCGTACGACGACACAATCATTGGTGAACCCACAACGGAAGTATTGTCGTAGTAAGAAAACGACAGAATTATCTTTTTATAAAATAATGGCGGAAGTGTTATCGTTAAAACTGTTGAACTACCCGGTAGTAAAAGTACAGTAATATGCGTGGTTGCATAGTAGCACACGGTATTGATTATTGATGCTTACGTGAGAAGTTACGCAGTTATACTCCATTATTGCTACAGTAATTGCTGCATCATATCTCTCATATTATTAATTCGATTATTGTCACAGTATCATCTGCATACTATGATATAATATTAAATCAATAATTAAGACGACAAAGTTATTCATATTATTAAATTACAATATTTACAATGTGTAGATGTTCTGTCAAGGAGAGGTTTGGTCACCTAATTGCGCGCCAATAGGGAGAAATCCTTATTGAAAAGCCCCCTCTTTCCTTGGAACGACCTGGTTGTTAAATATTGTGAGTTATAATATTAATGATGAATAAGTTCATGTTGATTAAAGATGAATTTGATAGTTCCATTGTGTTGGGATATATTAGTGTTAGTGGAAATCGACATCTATCCCGATGATAATTGATGTCTGGGGGTTATATTGATAAATCGGGTAATTAATCAGATAAATGAGCAATTAATTGCTACTAATTCACATGTTTATATAACTATTTGTTCACATGTGTGTACTATTGAATTAAATTCTTATACTATTAGGGGAGTTGGTGCAAGATTGATAATACTTGCATGACTAAGTTAAAGATGGAGGTATAGATGGAGGTACTATATCGTAATTCATATTTTCACATGATTATAACTATTGAATCACATGATTGAACTATTGATTCACATGATTTACTATTAGGGGAGGTGGTGCAAGTTTGATAATACATGTAGGACTAAATTAAAAATGAATGAAAAGTTGGAGGTATTGTACTGTAATTTTTCGAGCCCCAAAACGTGCAATTATCGAAACTATATTTTTCTATTAATAAAAGTTCATTCTTCCTTCATTTCTCACCAATTCACTAAACCTTAGAGCCATTATTATAGAGAGAAAGAAGAAGAGAAGAGAAGAGAAGTCTGCTACATCACTATTCCAGTATCCAGTCTTCTTTTGAGGTAAGGGTTATTATTTCTTTCATATTCATGAAGAAAGCTATTGTTATTCCATTCCTTATTATTACGTTGAATAACTTTGTATATCTGATATCGCATACATGATGAAATTCTTCATTATTCCATTTTTCATTATTATGTTGGAATAACTTTTGTTTATCGCAATCTACCGCATACACGGGTGAAATTCTTCTATTATTCCGTTCTTTATTATTACGTTTAAATATCACGTAAGTGCGTTTCTTAATTCTGGTTCCATTATTTATTATTCTATCTAATATCCTGCCTCAGACATGCGCTTTCGCCTAACCCGGTTCAATTATTTATTATTCTCATTTAATATCCTCGTCACGTGCATTTACGTATGACTTCGGTTCCATTATTTATTATTCTATTGGGAATAACACATGCATGCGATCTATCGCATACATATATGGTGAATTCTTCATTATTCCATTCTTTATTATTACATTGAATAACTCATACATGTGGATTACCACATGCATGGTGAATGATCCTTTGTATTCATTCCTTATTAATAAAAGTCATAATAAAAGTATTGGACTGATGAAAATCATTGGTATATGTAATATTAGTAAGTGTAATGATGAGTTATGTTGGTTATTATTTGAAAACATGAAAGTTTCCTGGGAACGACTTGGTTGTTAAATATTGTGAATTATAATATTAATGATGAATAAGTTCGTGTTGATTAAAGTTGATATTTATAGTTCCATTGTGTTGGGATTATTAGTGTTAGTGGAAATTGACATTTATTTCGATAATAATTGATGTCTGGAAGTTATCGGGTAATTAACCGGATAAATGAGCAATTAATTGCTATTAATTCACATGATTATAACTATTTGTTCACATGTGTGTACTATTGATTCACACTCATTTACTATTAGGGGAGTAGTGCAAGATTGATAATACTTGCATGACTAAGTTAAAATGGAGGTATAGATGGAGGTACTATACTGTAATTCATATTTTCACATGTCTAGAACTATTGATTCACATGATTTACTATTGATTCACATGATTTACTATTAGGGGAGGTGGTGCAAGTTTGATAATACTTATAGGACTAAATTAAAAATGAAGAAAAAGAGGAAGGTATTATATTGTAATATTTTGAGCCCTAAAACGTGCAATTATCGAAACTATATTTTACTTTAAATAGAAGCTCATTCTTCCTTCATTTCTCACCAATTCACTAAAGCTATAGAGCAATTATTATAGAGAGAAATTATAGAGAGAAAGAAGAAGAGAAGTCTGCTACCTCACTATTCCAATATTCAGTCTTCTTCTAAGGTAAGGGGTATTATTCTTTCGTATTTATGAAGAGAGTTATTTTCTTTCAATACTCGTAAGGGTTGTTATTCCATTCTTTATTATTATGTTGGAATAACCTGTCTATGCGAAGTACCGCATACATGGTAAAATTCTTCTGTTATTCCATTCTTTATTATTCTGTTGGAAAAATTTGTCTGTACGGTCTATTAAATGCCTGGTGAATTCTGTTGTTATTCCATTCTTTATTATTTTGTTGGAATATCTTGGCTGTGCAAATTACGCATGACCTGATTCCATTCTTTATTATTCTATTGGAATATCCATGTCATGCGATTACGCATGACTGGTTCCATTCTTTATTATTCTCATTGGGAATAACTTTTCATGCGGTCTATCGCATGCATGGTGAATTCTTCTGTTATTCCATTCTTTATTATTCTATTGGAATAACCTGTCTATGTGGATTACCGCATGCATGGTGAATGATTCTTTGTATTCATTCTTTATTAAATTGTGGAAATGATCTGTCTACGCGGATTACCGTATGGCGGGTGAAAATCCATTTGCAGTTTCGTATATTCTATTATACTCATATGGGATATCATTTCTTTTGTAGTCGTCATGAAATATCGTTTTCTTTGGTATTTTTCTTTTACGAGTTACTATTCACCCAGTTACTATTCACTCTAGTATTATTCACTCGGATATTCGGGGCACTTTTCATGCCGGAGTACTATTCATGAGTTACTATTCACGGGTTACTATTCGCCCAATTACTATTCACTCTAGTATCATTCACTCGGGTATTTGGGGTACTTTTCATGTCGGGGTACTATTCAAGGAGTACTATTTATCCGAAAAATATATTCTTTTCTGTCCAAATTATTTTTGGTACATGAATATTATTCTTGAATTTTACTCTACAAAGCAGTATCATGTTGACAATTTGGACGTTATTGATTTCTGGATAAATTAAATTATAAATCTTTAAAATTTATCCTTGAACTTGTTTTATTGAATTATTATGTCATTGTCATCATTCTCATGCTTATATTGTGATGAAAGTCATCTTTGGCTTACGTGCATAGATGGACTTGGTATGATTATAACTAGGGATTATTCGGTATAATCATGACCGTAATGTGACGAATGATATGGTGAAAGTCCTCATTGGCTTGTAGTTCATTGACGAATAGTTGTTGGTATGATTATGACCAGGGATTATTCGGTATAATCATGACCATTGATTATTACATAAATATCCTTGGCCGTGGTGCAGGGATGATTTGATTTTATTTATTAAGTTGAGTCTCAGCGATAAAGTTGATGAAAAACTTTTTAAATCATAGAAGATAGTAGATTTTATGCTCTACTTGACTCTTCTAATGGATTATTTATTTCGCTGCAGTTGTTGATCTAAAACTTGTTGTCTATTTTATTCTATCAGTTGTTATACTGTTGAAGGCTAAGGATAATTTATTCTGCATTATCTTTGTCACAATATTTCTTACTGGGCTAGTTGAGCTCACCCTTTCTTTCACTGTTCTTTTCAGGAAATGGGAATATAGCTGGGACGAGTCAGGGAACGGAGTAACGGTCCAGATGATAGCATTAGTAGTCCTCACTATTCTGTTACATAGTGTGACAATAAATGTAATGAGGACTCCATTGCGTATGGATATTATCTAGATGACAATATTCTTATTAAAACTCTCAGTTTATGTTTTGTCGTATTTTACACGACAGTTGTATTATTAAGTTGTATTTGAAATTTGTACCATGTATTTGGCGACTCAAGATGGGTGATGTATACCTATTTTGGGGGCGTCACAATCAAGGCATAACTAAAAGGGAAGTGAATCAAAATATATTTCCCTGCCATACATAATACTGTTTGATATATACATATGTATTTATACATGACAAAATGGCTAAGCTAATCTGTCTGTGAGGAAAATACAAAGCTATCTACGGATCTCAGATGTATGCGGACTATCGATCTAACATGGCATCCCTATCTCAAGAAAGGTAACGCCGCAAGCTCCCCGCCCAATGGTATCTACACGAGCTAGCGGATCGATGTTAAGCGCATGGTGGCATAATGCTCATCAATGTAAGCACTCATGCTGCGGCAAGAGTGATACCATCCGGGATCTCATCAAGCATCTTCTGCGCAATGGCCACATCCCTAGCAGATAGGGCGGCATCCTGCTCGACAATCAATGCATCCCTGGCTAATCTAGACTCATCCCTCTCTAACAGAGTGGCGTCTCTCCCATCAAGAGCTATCAACATCGCGGCCCTAGATTGATCTCTATTATAGGTCATCAGATGTAGGCTCTGCTCCAAATGATGTGCTGAATACTGAGTAACAGTGGCACTCGGGGTAGGAGAATCCATCACAAATGTTGGCAGCCCAGCAATCAAGTCCCCATCGATGGGAATGTCAGCCTCCTCTATAGGCTCCTCATCGTCAGAATCAACATCCTGCACTGTGGATACTACCATAGTCGATGCAGTCTCTGTCTCTATCCATGCCGAATACTCTACAGAATAACCTGGATGACTAACAGAAAACTCAGCCAACTCTCGCTGATCCCAACAGGAATACAACCTGGATCTGTCCTCTGCTGATAAACGGTGTGAAGCGAAGCGCTGACTCACTGCCCCCTCGTAAGGATGAAAATCCTGAAACTGGTCAAACTGACACATCACAGCCAGTGGGTGGTAAGTGATCATCCCTCTCAAACTAGCTAGAGGTAGATAATCCATGCCCGGAGCATGAGTAATAAAGCTGTAGGGTGAGATAAGCCTTGAACACGGCAGTATAGCAAATGAACCTCCGATCCCTGCTAGGAAAGCTGACCAAGGCGCAGCATCTGTGCACTCTGCTGGCTGAAAAGAGTATGACATGGCTATATCATGGGTGAAACAATATCAATGCCATCTGAATGTGCCAATCGATCTCAAGTGTGACATAAACCACACGTACAGCATGACCGAGCTACCTGTAAACACTCCTGCTGAATAAGTGTAGCAATATGTAGCTGACCTCAAAGTCTCTGCAATGTTCATCGGTATAATGGTATGACCCTCCCTGAGAGCTCTCAATGCCATAATGACGTAGATATCCAACTCATCCATGTACCGTGGCATGTAGACGTATGATAATACGCATAGAAATAGTACATCCACTCTGGCTGAACGTCAATGATCCTCTGGTGTGGTGAAATCCCCGGAATGCCATGCACAACTATCCTCAGAGCCAAATCTGTCAAACAGAAAATGCTGGGATATCACGTGGCTGGATGTAATCTCGTCCTGTACCACTCTACGTCTCAATTCGATGAGGGTCATGAACTATATATTCATGTCTCTGATAGCCATATGCACGCAAGGTCTGTCCAGCGGCAACATCGTCAATCGTGCATATACTCCTCCAAAGTAAGAGTCAACTCCTGGGTCCCAAATCGAAAAACCTATCTCTCCGATACCCAGTGCTCTAGCATACCCTCTACAAATCCTATGGGAACCTGAAACATCAACAAGGTCATAGTATCTTACAACAAATCATCTACAGTCGCCATGTCTGATGGTGACATACTATCATACCATGAGCGCATACCAGATGCCACCAAAAATGGTGGGGCATGATCAATACGGCTAACTGTCGAAGAAGACATCTGTACGGGCCGTGTCATAAGACCATTTAGGGGTCAATGCTGAATATCTCTGGACATACATACATATACATAACATAATAACATGCATGATACAATAGATGGCAATATGATATAGGGAATGGAAAATTGTACATACATTCCTAAGTATATCATCATCTAATACATCTCTGTACAATTAAAATATAGTGAAATGGGGCGAAGCTACCCAACATCTCAACAGAGGCCTATCAAAAGATATAGCGAGAATGGGGCGAAGCTACCCAACATCTAACAGAGGCCTATCAAAAGAGATAACGAGAATACATCAGAAGAAGTCGATGGTATCGATGTCTACATTGTCAATCCTTTCCACCAGATGTAACTCCTCCTGAGTCACTGGATCTCTATCTACAGGGATGTCAGGCCTATACAAGGGAGGATCTGTACCGGCAAAACCATATGGGTCACTTGAGGGGCCAGCGTCAGAGCTGGAAGGATCAAAAGTATCTGCCTCTGAAGGATCTCTACTCAAGTGCCAGATAAAGAACTGTGATCGTTCCAACTACCGGGTCAAATTGTCAATTTGTGTCACATGAGTCGGATCTCTGACACAAGCTAGCCAATTCGTCATCATCACAGATCCTGGAACCATATCCCCCATAAACTGTGTGGTGCGGGTCTGAGCTCCAATGGTACGAGGGAACCACCAATGCAGAAATATCTCTTGAGTGTAGGGGCCCTCTGACAATGTATAATTGTCAATCCCCAACAATGGGATGTCAATGATGGGTGACTGCGATACAGGCCAATAACGCCTGGCAGGAGGCAAGATCGGCATGCGAATCTCTCCTGTAGTGTTCCTGATAGCAGGCTCTCCTAAGTAGAGCTCCCATCCTCCATCTGTGAAGAGAGGAATCCTACGGGTGGACGTAGCGTACTCAACTCCAGTCGCGTACCCATCCTCAAATCCAACACTCAAGTGTTCCCCAGAATAGGGAACCCATGTGATGACACCCGCTGTCAACAACACCAGCTGTAGGTGGAAATGAGTGAAACCCTGAGCTACAGGGACCTCCGCTAGTATGGAATGATGCCATCTCCGTCCTCATGGATAGGTGTCTAAACCTAGCACGCTCATAGGTTGCAAACATGGAAGCCTCTCGTAGGCCCAAAACTGCCAACACAAAGGCAAACATCTGCCGCGCTAACACTCTTAACTTCAGACATGGGGGAAAGACAAGAGAAATACTCACCAGCAGAAATGGGTAAAATCCTAACCATGCCTCGGTCAAGCCCTACGATTGCATGCGCATTCCCTTGAGGAAGTAGGCAAAGGTGTAGGAACCCCAATCATAGTCTCCTATACGGTCCACGTGTTGAGTGGCGCTGATCAAAGCGAAGGACACCGTAGAAGAGTTAAGCAGCCCCTAATGATCATCAGGAATAATCGCTGAAGAATGCGATCCCTAACTCTCACATCATCAGATATAGGCTCACTCAATAGCCCGTTCATAGCATCTACGCTCAAAGGACCTGTACGAACAGTCCTACCCTTGAGCGCCTCCACCGGAACTCCCAATAAGGATCTGACGGTGGTAGGGGTAATATCCACCGTGCAAGGCACTGGATCCCCTCCAAAATCCATACTTGTGATAAATCGCCAATCCATCGGCATCATCATCACCTCACAGATCCAAAGAAATGGAGTGATCGAGTCCGTGAAATCAAGGCGCTCGAACAATGTCCCGAGGTAACCCGGGGACGGCAATGACGGGGAAGAATGGAGAAGAATGTCCCGAATCCCCAGCCATATACAATCTCTTTATATTCATCATGCAAAGCCTGATACATAGAGTGGATGCTGAACCTGTTCCCTCGAGGCTGTGTAAAGCCAGGAACCTACATCAAATGCATATCAACATCAGAACCTTTTTCTCCACATCAATAGGAAATAAGGAAGATTAAAGATCTAACTTCATACCTCATTTGCGTGCATGTATACTGAAAGATGCCGACTCAAGTCACCCAGAAGATCTGGGTTCGCCACTTGAATGCCTGGAAACTCCCTACGGGGAACACGTGCAACAGGAGCAGGAACCTCAGTCGGTACATCCTCCTCCTCGTCCTCGACATCCGGCCCTTCAACCTGGATAGGACGTATCACCGCCTCCACCAAATGATGAGGCTGTCTAATAGAACGAGGTCGAGGTACTTCGGAAGCCCTCCTCCGTATACCAGAAGTGGTCCTACGAGAACTACTCGACTGATCTGGATCCATAATATCTGGACAACAAGTCTCCAAATCACCTCAGAAAGGGTGTGGTAAATTCTTACCTGGAGCTTTTCAAAATGCATCGTATGATTACATGCATGCATGCATTGTTTTAACATACATCTATAGTAGAGTTAAAAATGCATGACTACCCAATGCCTACATTTTGGAAATTTTTTGCCATAGCCCCCTTCGTAACTAGGACTATCCACATGCACATAGGCATGACTAGGTGGCCATTCAGTAGCACACCTATACACAGTCATATACACCCTACACGCATTAATATATTGTAGTAAAAAATTCGTAAGTGTAGTCTAATTACCAGGGTTATTTTACTTTTCCACCTTTACTCATTTGTCCTCGGATAGGATAAGAAATAACAGTAAAAGGTGCCAATTTGACTGCTTCAAAAGTCAAATTTTTTTCACATCATTATGTTCAGCATGGTTTAATACTAACATTTGCTATGTTGAATATTTTTTATCAAGTCATATCAGCATGCATATTCACTAATATGTGTCTAAATGCATTTCATGTGATAAGTCATTTTCCAATGGATAGAAATTGGAAAAAAATACATGCATATGTTACCAGGACAGTGAAGAACGCTTGTATGGTGGCAGAATATGCAAAAAGTTGCCCGAACTCAGTAGATCTGAAGAGAAGCTCTCAGATTTTCTTCGATGCGCAGCTTGAAAATGACTTATGAAAGCAACCTGCAGGCTTTGTATAGCCACGGTTGGCCGCAGGTCCACCTGCGGCTACTGCAAGTGTACCTACGGCACTCCTACGTGGGTCCCACACCTCCAGCTCGCTCCAGTTAGAGTTGTAAAGGAGGTCTCACAAGCTAAAAAGGCCAAATCAGGAATAAAAATGCTACGCAATTGAGCGGAATAGCCTGGAATCCTGGTTTTCATGGGCCGCAATCTGGTCCCATCTCTCTCATTGGTATTCACCTGTGTAAAAGGTATACTATACAAATGGCCTCAGCTTTTACAAATCATGCTCGGCAATACCCAACAAAGGTCTGATGGCGTAATTACAGGGTCACAACCCTAAACCTTCCCCAGCGGGGGTTACAACGCCGAAGTCATGAAATGCTAATGTATCCCCGGCGGGGGTTACAACGCCGAAGTTATGAACTGATTAAGTATCCCCAACAGGGGTCACAACGCAAATCTTTCAAGCATCCAAGTATCCCCATCAAGCATTACAACGCAACTCAACCATTGATACACACATCAATGAGGGTCAAGCAGCCTCGACGTCATGTAAGTCGATGACAAGTAAACCCATCGAAGCAACCTTTCCCGGCAGGGGTTACAATGTAACTTAACCATTGATACACACATCAATGAGGGTCAAGCAGCCTTGACATCATATTAGCCGATGGTAAGTAAACCTATCGAAACAACCTTCCCCGGTTGGGATTACAACGCAACTCAACCATTGACACATACATCAATGGAGGTCAAGCAACCTTGACAATGCACCCAACAGGGATCTATCCGGTGATACACACATCAGCGAAGGTCGGGTAACCCTGACAATGACAGACTGTTGGCAGTAACTCCGACAGGATGAGGGAATATGTTATACACATTCTCAAACAGACAAAGCTTTATCCCTACAGATCTCTTGAAAAAGAGAGACACATCTGCAGGATAGAGCCAGTGTCTAGGATTTGAGACTTTGGTGATAACCCCAACGTCAACATCCTTGAAGACTTGGATCGCATGTCCAAGCCATCACTGATTGTCATCCCGACAGGATTAGCAGGGAACCGACAATCATTTCCATCATGCATCATACATTTGCATCATGTTGCTGCATATAGCATCATGTTTATCTCTCTTTCATTTCAAGTGTCTAAGATTCTTTATCCTATCCATGCCTTGCATTGTATGAATATGATAAAGAGGGGCATCTGTAGACACTCGAAATATTCTGTACGCTTGTTACTGACATTACAAGAGGGCAGATTTTTCTTTCATAGATAACCTTGGAAGACAGCTCACATCCATTCCGGATACTACCCGAAGTTCAGTTTCAACCCCAAACCACACACCGGGAGTATCAGTTTCAACCCCGGACCACACACCGGGAAGTTCAGTTTCAACCCCAGACCACACACCAGGAGTATCAGTCTCAACCCCGGAACACACACCGGCAATATCATTTATAACCTCGGATATAACCCCGAGTTTCATCCTTGGCGATAACCCCAAGGAATGCTGTTGCAGTTCTGACAATAACTCCAGAAATGCTTGTTTCAAATGCATGCTACCAGCTTCAAGCTCAGACCTCCTGCCAAGGCACTCATACCTCAGACCTCGAGCTAATACCGGACAGACAGGCATTCTCATAGATGACATTGCGGCATACAAATAAGTAGTCCAATCTCAGATGTAACCCTGAACAACGTCTACTTTCAACTCAAACCGGCGATAACCCTAGTGAAGAGTCAAACGTCATCTTGGCACCTCAACAGCTGCGCGTCGTCTCAACACTTCATACATACATACATACAACAATGCCCCACAAGAACTAAGGAGTTACAATCCCGAGTGACTATTACGCGTGGCAGCACAACGGATAGAATTTAAAGCTTGAAGACTATGGGCATGCTCCCCTCTTCCTGACTTTCGTACAACCTCCAATCCATGTCATTGTATAACTCTCGACACAAGCAGTCCAAAAAAGGTCGTATATACCTCGTTCGGATGCTCGAATTGAAGTTCTGTAAGTTCGAAGCGACATTACAAAGGCACGAGTGCACGATTTCGAGATAACAGACCATGCGGAACCCCGAAAGCGGCTCGAGGCAACAGCAGTGCATCTGCATGCTACAGTAGTATACACTGCCACTAGTAGCTCTATAAATATAGAGCTTTGACTAGCCATTTTAAAAGAGAAAAAGGCAAGAAAGCCCTGTCCAATTTGCTCTGTACACACCCACATTGAGTGTTTCCTCATTTTAAACATCTGTTAGCTCACATATAGCTATATTTTTATCCGGTGAGAGCTGAGTGTTTATTCATATAGAGTTATAGAAGCCTACATTGGCAGCCCACTGTAAGCCTTCTCATACTCTATTAAGCCTTTCCTTTCATATTTGCACACACTGTTGTACACATTGAGAGTCATGTTCTGTGCATATGCCCGGACTTCGGTCCGTGGTTTTCATTTCTGTCTATATATATATATACTTATATATGTATATATTTTATATATGGACTAACATTTTTGTGTTATGCCTCCATTGAGCCTAGACTTATGTCTGGAGCGTTTACTTGCATATATATATATATATATATATATTTATATTTTTGTCAGGCCTGGAGTTCACTTCGTGGCCTTTTACAGCTTTATTTACATTTCGTCCCGCTTGGAGTTTATTTCATGGCGGTTGATCGCTTTTACAACTTTATTTACATTCAAGTCCTGCCTGGAGTTTACTTCATGGCGGTTGATAGCATTTACTGCTTTATTTACATTTCAGATCCCCCATGGAGTTGTTTCGTGGTGGCTGATCATTCACACACACACACACACATATATATATACAACTTTTATATATATATATATATATATATATAACTTCTTACTGCTTTCCATACAAATTGCAGTATCATGTGAGCCTAGGAATCATGTGATCACAGATTCAGTCTACTGAATCTAGATTCGGTTCCTGTGATGGACTTTTTCAGCTGTAAGCAGCTTGTACATTATTTATAATGTACGAATTTCCGTGGATGGCTGTCATACCCATAAGTAGTTCGGCACTGCTGTCTATTATTTTCTCGAAGATGCCGCGCATCTCAAAAATATAAGCAAACAAGCCGAACATTTTAATAATAAAATGGAAGTATGAAAAGGTCCCAATTCCTATTGAGCACAGGGTATGAAAAACCTCTTTTTATAAAACTTAATTGCTATATCTTGGTTAAAACTGAATTTTTCTATAAATTCAAACCTTGTGCATATAGGTGCGAACGAGGCCTCACACTACTTTCAAATAATTGCACATTGATCCACACACACACACATTTATATAACAGTTTCTTTGAGAAGTGGCGGTCACCGTGGTAACACGGATGTTGGGGGGTGCCTAACACCTTCCCTCCGCATAATCAAGCCGCCAAAACCAAATGAATCTCAGTTTCACAGACCTGTTTAGCAATGTCACATCACTGGGTCAATGTGCAAACCTTTTCGGTTGCGTTGGTGCAACCAGTTAAAAACACCAATTGGCGACTCTTTAAGTCAAATCGTCGACATTACACATGTCGGACCTTTTTCACTTGTTTTTTCAAACAAATCTCACATTAACATGAGAACACCAAAGAACAAGTAACGAAAAGGGACAAATAAAAATCCCAACGTCGACATGCTTATTTGTTGACGTTGGTCCAGCAATAGTCAGTGTACCTCCACCAGCATTTCCCTTGCTTCCATTTGCCTCACCAGATCTCTTTTTAGGGCATTCACGAGCAAAGTGATCCTTGGACCCACACGTGGAGCAAACGTTCTTCTTAGGTTGATTGTAATTTGGGGCGATGTGACCCTCTTGGCCACAATTGAAGCATACTCATTTCTCCATTAAGCACACACCCTTGTAAAACTTTTCGCATGTAGCACATGCTTCGAACTTCTTATTTTGCTGATTACCTTGCTGGTTTCCTGAACCCATATTTCCTTTCCATTTCCTCTTCAGGTTACTGCTACCATTTCAACTGTTACCCCCTCCACCATTTTTAACTTCGCCCTCATTCTTCTTCTTTCTCTGCTCTTGGTTATGTTTTGTTACAGCCTCGCCTCCACTCTCAGCGAGAATTGCTTTCTCAAGCACTGCTGCAAACGTCTTCAACTGGAACAGTGAGACTCTACTGTACAACCATGGCTTCAGTCCCTACTCGAATCTCCTTGCCTTGTGCTCATACGTATTCACCTGATATGGCGCAAACCTCTGACAATGAACCTCGCTAACTCGTTGAACCTTGCTGCATACTCCAACATTGTCATTGTGCCATGTTTCAGCTCTAGAAACTGCACCTCCATCTGAGTCTTTGAACTTTCTAGAAAATAGGTCTCAAAGAATATTTCCTTGAACCTTTCCCAAGACATTACTCCTTGACCTTCTCGGGTTTTATTGGCTTGCCACCAATAACTCGCCTCTGCTTTCAACATGAATGTTGTAAAAACAGTCTTCTGGTTATCCTCTACCCTAGTACCATCAAAAACTTTCCCTATTTCCATGATCCAGGTCTGAGCCTCAACTGGATTCATGGACCCACAGAATTCTGGTGGTCCAACCACCTTGAAATCCTTAAAAGTTGTACCTTAATTACATGGGCTTCTCGTAATACTCCCATCGAAGTGGCGTATTTAATCACGAACTGGATTATCCTCGGCGTTGTTACTCTAAGGGTTCCTTTGTCATGGTTGGCATCTTGGAGGCATTTTCTGTTAAAATACACCCATTAGATTCTATTCAACTTTTTAAGTATTACGTACTTAAGTTGCACATCATAAAAGATCATCACATAACACATAACACTTTGAATAAAACAATAACTTTTATTCATTCATAATCTTTTAAAAACATCAAAACAATAGCATCACTGCTATTACATTACTCCCCTGAACTACAAAAGTTGCAGGATTACTTCAACATCATCACATCCCATTGGTTGTATTATACCCAGGATTTACATCTTATTCACTCACTAATCACATAGTAATTACATTTATGACGTTCTATTAAAATGCTTCCTAGCCTTACGATGCTCCTCCTCCATAATTCGGAACATTGTTCGGTGATCTAATACGTACGATGGCAACGTCTTGAACTGAATTGGATAACACATGACCCGATCCTGAGCTTGATTGATCACGGTGTTGAATACGTTATTCATCTCTTCCATCTTCATCCTCTTTGATTGTGCATCTCTCTCTGCCATTCCGGCTCGTTGATAAACTTCATTGTACGCGTCTTCAGCTCTTGCTCTCTTAGTAGATTCCTCTTTCAACTTGTTCTTCAACTCTGCAATTTCTGCTATCATTCGCTCGTTCTCTCCTTCAGTGTGGACCAGCTTCTCTTCAACATTATTCAGACGTTCCTCTCGATCCTGGATCTCGTCATCCTTCTGTGCCATCGAGGTCTGTTGTTCAGCTACTATCTCTTATAACTACTCGACGGTATCTTTAAGTTCCACATTACGGTCATACACCTCATCGTACATACGGCCGATAATCGAATTAAGTGGAATCTCTTCCTCCTCATTCTCCTCATCCTCCGACTGTGGCAGCTCTTCAGGGTCTTCATCGTCCGTCTCTATCTCATCATCCTCATCAGGCAACCTCTCCTGCTCAACCACTATGACCAACGGAGTTATTTCCCGTGGCAGTAGTTGTTCCCAAACCACCTGAATATTTCGATGCTCCTCCTTTCTAGGCATCTGGGATCCTTCCTCCCTAGCCTGACTAGATTCTCCTACATTAGCCATCTTGACACCAAAATTTTTTTAAGTTTTAATTACTAATCATTACTACTCGACACTCACGAGCACATAAGTTGTAATCACATAAGCACATAAGTGTTTTATTACTTCTTCCTTAAAACTCGATAAGAGTTTATCATCACTATCTTTTCAAAGGTTACTTCCTAAGGCTTTTCCCCACCTAAGGTTCATAACCTAAAGCTTTGATACCAACTTGTGACACCCCCAAATCTGGGTACTTAATTCCCCTAAGACTTGGTGTTCACTTTCCATACATTCATACTATCTACCCAAATAAAATAACATTTAAAGCATAAATCCTCCCTTTAAAAGGGTTACATCATTAAATCCAAAAAATATCCCAGGTTGTCTAACCTTAAACATCATTAATGTGCGGAAATAAAATTATTACATCTCATCATTAAGTAAAAGTCTATCATCAAATTAAAAGTCTAACATCATAACAATAATCAAAATTACAAGTCTTCATCACTTGTACATTTTTCCCTTTCCTTTGCTAGTTGTAGGTTCATCTACCTTCTCAACTTTAGCTGCAATAATAATATTTATGCAAGAGTGAGCAAAACAATTGCTCACTAGATATAAAAATGAATCAACAAGATAATAATGACTGCCCATAAATAGGCTCATCAAAACTGAATAGTACTCTATCAATAATAACCAAAGACTGGAATAAAAATATGGAATATAAATATCTGAGGGTCATAAGACCACGAACTATGTCCATAGTTGCGAGTAATCTTTCAACTCCAACTTTAACAGTCATAAGACTATAAGGTCTCCTCGTACTTAGGGGGATCAGCCCTTTATACAATGTATTGTGCACAAACATTTCAACGCTAAGCGTAAATTATCCCCTAATAATAGGGTTGTTCATCTCAGTATTTAGAGTACAAGTCCGCACCAAAGAAAGTTTGGTTTGGATAAGCTTACAAGGGTAATTTGAAGTTTAATGATCATCAACTAGAGGACTAGTTGAATCAATAGTGTTTGATAACATAACAGTTGATCAATAATAACATAATATGGAACAATGAATAAGTGTAAGTGAACTAACTATATCTTGAACTCGTGCTTAGAAATAACTACAACTCATAAGTATTGAATGACAATAAACCTTGCTTGAATAATATTAAGCTAGGACTATGAATTCTTGAATATACATTAAGTAATAGCAAGCTGAAAATAAAGCTTGCTCATTATGAGAATATCTTGTTCAAATAATGATTAGGAATACAAGAGTTCGCTTAATGAAAATTTAAAGTAAGAAACTTGCTCAACGTAAATGTAGAGTTAGAAAACTTGCCTCGAGGGTAAGCTATAAAATTAAACTCACGTTCACCTACAAATAGGTTTAGAGCCATAATACATATTAGATATGCTAACATACCATAACATGTACATTTCTAGCTAAACTTATCATTTTAGCACAAGTCTTATGCCACTATACAAATATCATAAATTTCAAGTGTTAACCTTCACAATACCCGTTTACTATTCATCATGCTCACTAAGTCTAATATGCCACATTAATTACTTACTAATCATTTGAAACTTTAAATTTACTAACCACATAACACAACTCTATTTTAACCTTGTTGTTATGTGTTTATCATACTAACACATCATTGGACCAAGGTATGTTGCTATCCCATAACTGCAGCAGCAGCAGAAGTCACTGTCCCAAACCAAGGTATGGACGCAATGCCTACATACACGATATGGGATCCAAACACATTGCAAGCTAGCTTTTTGCCCTTGCATCGGTAGCAATTGCTGCGGCAGTATAAACAGAGGTAAAGACTACTATGAACAATGGCTACTTTTAGCCCAACAAACACGAATTTCACCCACTAGACATTGATATTACCACAAACAATTGATATAAAACTATCACAAACATGTTTGCCAACATATTCCTCAACATAGAACAATTCAACATCAACTAAAACTAGTTTAATTTCTCAAATTTCATGTTTTCATGTAAAACTCAATTTTCTTGACATTCACCCAAAAATCAACACTGTAAACACAATTCCTGTCCAAATTGCTTCCTTCAAACTACGTTATGTTCGTTTGTTAATGAACTAGCATAAACAAGACTCAATTTACAATTTCACATACAATTTGACAACTAAAAATTGTACTTATATAAGCCACATACCAAAATATATACACAGTCATAATTTTTCTACTTTTAACCGTAATTAGCATAGCAATTCTTGTTTAAACACAAACTCTAGTCATCATAAACACATACAATTGCAACAACTCAGTTTTCTACAACAATTTAAGAGAATTTGAATTAACATAGGATAGAACATACATGACGTAAAACATATTAGAACATACATGTATATGCAATACTAAGATTATGAACATACCTTTAATTTGCTAATACAATCTTTGCTAATTGCAGACTAATCTCCCTCAAATTCTCTCAAGCTCCTTTCTCAATTCTCTTAGAGTTCTCAGTCTTAGACCACATACAATTGACGTAAACAACAGTAAACTGATAACAAGTATGCGTAAACCAAAAAAAATGACATGGCCTTAATAATCATAATAACTAATATCAGTTATAAACTATTAACGTATATGTTATAATTATATTATATTTATTATTTATTTTATTTTATTTATATTATTTAACTTCAAAAATTAAAAGAAATCCAAAAGCCATAAGGCTTTGTTCGGCAAAACCCTTTAAATATTAAAGACTTAATATACTTAAGCCTTGTTTGTCAAAACCACATTAAACTCCTTTAATTTATTCTTATAAACAATTTAGTTTATAAATTATAATCACCTATTATTTATTTGGATTTCCATATCCACACTAATCAAATAAATTAATCACATACTATATTTTAATTAAATATACCATTTTAACAAATACCACTAAATTATAATTTTTTTATTATAATTTTATTTAATAATTTAACATACCATTTTAAATTATTAATCAACAACACAACACCTCATGTCATATTACAACTCTCTAAATTATAAATTAATTTAATTTAGAATATTATCTAATAAATTTAGATTCATAAATAGTTATTAACAACCATCACATCAATAAATATTTAATCAACAATAAACACCTCAAATAAATATTTATATAATTCAATAAATCGGGGAACGGAGTGACGGTCCAGATGTTTGCATTAGTAGTCCTCACTATTCTATGAAATAGTGTGATAATAAATATATTGAGGACTCCATTTGAGTTTGAATACTGTCTAGAAGACAATATTCGTATTAAAACTCAGCTTATGTTTTGTCGTATTTTACACGATAGTTGTCTTTGAATTTTGTACCATGTATTTGGTGACTCTAGATGGGTGATGTATACCTATATTGGGGGTGTCACAGTTGGTATCAAAGCTTAGGGATATATGTTGCCTCTTTTTTAGTTCTTACAAAAGAGCTCTAACTCATGTAAGCATACATGTGTCAACAAGTAATACAGAGTAAGTAGAGTATCGATCCCACAGAGAAAGTTGTCTAATTTAAACCACTATGCATCAATTAAATCACTATATTTATATGCTTAAACTAATGATTATAATTGTGAATTACTCTAATTGCAAATAACGACTAAAACAAGAATAATAAAGTAATGAATCAAATCTGGAAATAATGGGATCCTAACATCATTTAATACTTCATCTAATTACCACCGTCATGCAAGATTGTTTACATATCACAGAAAAGTAGCCTAGAGCACTAATATAGACATAGCCATTTTTTAATGTACTATGACCTACTTACACAGTATCCACAAGCGATAAAGACCATGTAATCATCAATATAACCAAAATCACTATATGTCTATGTGAAATTGTAACCATATTGAATTTAAGCACAAGCCCTTATTTTAACTCATACGGTGAAACAATATATGTTTATCTGGTTCACGAAATACAAAGCTACGCAAAACAGCTCCATATACGCATGCTATCATGATTACAATCCATACTTGCATGTTATTTTTCAATTCCATACAAGTACTGAAAATGAATGGTGATCAAGCATTCTTGGATGCAAAACAACCATGACAGAATTTTCTTATGATATGTAAAACAGTCAAGCAATCAATCATGCAACTAAACTACATATTAAAATTTGTTAGAATCCCATAATCGAGTTTAGTTCATGACTGAACCAAAAGACATCATGGTATCAAAGCAAAACATGGAGAATAAACAAATAACTGAAAGGGAGAGATAGAATCGATCAAACCCAATTGCTGATTATAAACCAATAGTAACGTTCAATTCCTCATTAAAATCCAGCAAAGAAACAGTTATTTTTCCACAATGCTTGAAAATCTAACGAAGAAATAGAAAAGATGAAGTTTGGGCTTCGTTCTACGTTGGAAATCTCCCCAAAGTGTAAAACCCTAGTTCCAATATCGAAAACACGTATAAACTACTGAATGATGCGTCTGACACCAGTCAGATTCGTTTTTAATTAATTACAACCCTTCAAATTAAAAATTAAAATAAAACAACCAAGAAGTGACTTCATCATCGCCATGGCGCCTTCTCTATGTATGTATTTCTCATGGCAGACGCGTGCGTGTGCAAGTTCTTGTCCAACCAGGTGTAATGCTATGCGGCGCGCATGTGTTAGCAGAGTATATAGCGGGCATGCACGCTGCTTTTGCGCCTTCATTCTGGTTTTGCTTCTGATTCTAGTTCTGCAGTGTTACTACTACTACTGATTTGTTCTGCTGCTCATTCCTTTCATGCTTGGTTTCCTTGCTCCACTAGATCCTCATGCCATGCATCCATTAGCCTTATGCCATCTAACACCACTAAATTATTCCATATCCTGCATTTGTTCCACCAAAAGAGTTCTTAGAATATGCAATGCAAAATGACATGAAATGCAACTGAAAACACACTAAAATGTACTTGAGATGGGCATAGTTCGCGTGAATTGATATCCAATAAGTAGGTATAAAACCCACTTATCAAATACCCCCAAACTTGAACTATTGCTTGCCCTCAAGCAATGCATATTATATAAACAATGAAAATGCAACTACATTACTATCTGACTAAGCTATGATGCAAACTAGTCTCACATTGTTCCAAATTTAATGTAATTTCAAATTCAAAATGCCTCAAATGAATTATCCAGATTCAAGAATACAAATTCAAACCAAACTATAGGCATAATGTCATACACGCAGATAATTAATAAATGCTATAGAGATGCTATGAGTGTGTGTTGTGTTCACCAAAACTTGATTTAAGCAAAGAATACACGTGTTAAACTGCTCAAAACATAAAATTATAGTCTAAATCAAGACTCGTGTGTACTTATGCAACAAAGACTGTTTCAACATATCAAAACAAACTAAGGTTCAACAATGGGCTTAACTACTTTATTGCTACTCACGAGGGCGATTTTCGCTCTTTTCTGCAATGTTTATTGCTATTTTTTTTTACTCTTTTTTTTTCAAATGGCTGTGCAATGCCTCATTCCCTTAGGCAACACTGCTAGCTCTTAATGAGCTTTCAACCAATGACTCCCAGACCATGAAAGACCTTAGGGCGCTAGGTGTAGAGACAATCCCCTCGGGCGTAGTTACTAAAGTAGCCAGGGCCCCAAAATAAGACTAGCCAGGTTTTTGCTATTTGATTTGATTTTATTTTAATTTTTTTTATACATAGCATACCCATGTTTTCCCAAAGTTTGAATATCAATGTTTTATACAGTCTAAGTTTACTTTCCACATATTTCTCTTTTTAAAACTACATTTTCTATCGAGCAATGCAACACATAATTCTTATACCTACAAGTGATTGTGAACACGGCCGTGCAAACCGAAAGCATTTAAACAACATTATGAATTGCATTTTGTAAAACATTATATCTCAGCTCATGTTATCCAAAATACTCAAAAATACTTTAAAATTCACTATCATCATCAGCTAGACAAAATTTCCATAAAGCTAGAACTGTGAGACATGAAAACTAAAAATATACTAACACAAGTAATAATAATTAAAACTTAAAAAATTTCTGCAAATTTTATCTAACACATAAACATACAAAATTTAAACTAAACATGCAAATACTATATGCACCTAAACTATATGTAACTACACTACCCCAATACCCCCAAACTTATAATATTCATTGTCCCAATAAATGAAGGTAAAAGGGTTAAAGAGAACTCCCCTAATGATCAGCTGCACCACCCTCTTCGGGTTGTGAATCTGGTGGTGGATATGGTACTACCGTTCCGAATTGAGGCCACTCAAGCATTGTTCCTTTTAGTGCAAATGCCTCTGCCAAGGAGCTCATCAAACCCATTGCAAATGCCAAAAAATTATCATACATGGTGTCGACTTTACGCTCCAACCTCCGGAGCTGTCGATCACCAGGAACAGTGGTAGAGTGGGTTGACGGGCCTGCTTCATCTGTCTGAGAGGGCTGCGGTGGTGGCTCTGGAAATGTGGACCGGATAATAAATCCTCATCCGCGCGGGTGAGGTTCACCTCCTGTCCAATCCTCGAATTTCGTAATGGTGGCATGTGTGATGTCCTGACTTGGGTTCTGGATCTGTTTATTGTCCCAATGGAAACCCTGATGAGCACACAACATAGCTATCACTGACGTATGTGGAATGCTACCTGTAGTGCTTCCGCGTAGATACCGCAATATGTTTTGATGGATAAGATTGCCCACATTAATATATTTTCCAGTGATTATACCCCATAAAATGATCGTCCTTTCCGCTGTGATCTCATGCTAATGCGACGAAGGCACTAGTTTGGCACATATGAACAGATTCCATGCCTTTGCATATCGGTTCAGGGCTACGGCTGGGAATATGCGAGGCTAATTTGTACCTGCTTTATATGTCTATTTCGTGCCAGACACACACAATTCAACAATTACCAATTCCAAGTCCGTCTCCAAATGTACACCTATGACCCAATTAGCAGACCCATTCGGTGGTGTGTCAGTAATCCTAAATACTGCTCTAATGGGTGGAGCTCTGTAGTCTATTTTGAAACCACGAACCAAGGATAGACCGCTCATGGTGGCTTTAGCATTGGCATAGAACTCGCGGACTATACTCATCGGAATAAGTGTAGGGGTGGCAATAATTCCAAGCCATCCGCGTTCGCAAATTATAGCACACAACTGTCCATCTTGTTGCTCAGGCTTGAACCCTCTTTCTTTCACAAAGGTTTTAGTCACAATTCGGTAATACTCCTGCTGGGCTTCCAAATCCTGAAACTTGGTGTGATCAACAATATCCTCCCCTTGACTACCAGAGGAAGATGATGATGAGGAAGAGGAAGATCGTGCCCTCTTTGGACCCATTTGCAATTGATAGAGATAATGATGATGATTTGCTTGGTAATGAATAAAAACCGATGAGGAGAATAGCCCCAAACTCGTTTTTTGCACAACCCACTCAGAAACCCTAGATTATACTGCAGTGTAGAGGTTGAGTAGATGTGGAATGTGGAAGAAATCGTGCATGATTACGTGGTGGAGAGATTGATGGCTTCAACTGTGTAACTGATAGAGAGGAAGAGACGTGCATTTTGGAGAGAGCACGGTGATTGCGCTTCTGTTATGTTTTCAAATGAGAGCCCAAATGATCTCCAACACGTTTTTAAACTTAAGAAAATTTTCTATGTCTGATGTCGCACGCGGCCGCACGAGTGTTCAATGGGTTGCGTGCGCATGCGCGGGCGTGGGAGGAACTTATTTAGTACAAAAATTTAGAAGCTGCCGTATGAGTTTATATAAATATATTCATGCACAAAACTTACATCTGGATCAAATTTTTCACATTGATTTTCATGCTATAAAGTAGTATTATATTTTGTTTATTCACCTGCATACACCAATAGACACTATCAAAGTATGATTTACTAGATAAACATGAGTGTCTATTGTATCACCCTCATTTCAATACAATGCACAAACATGCTCCTATTCAATTTCAGCTACTATGCTAATTATACAGAGATAATCACATGATCCTAAATAAGGATGAAAATGAGATAACAAAATAACTTGAACTGAATAAATAAAGAAAAAATTAGAGATAGAAATAATGGGTTGCCTCCCATCGAGCGCTAAGTTATAGTTAATTAGCTTGACTGTCTCGGAATCTCATGTTGAAGACAGAATTGAGGTGACTATCTGTCTGTCCACCTCACTACCCCAGTAATGCTTCAATCGCTGTCCATTCACCTTGAAAGGCTTGTCCGGAAACATATCAAATACTTCAATTGCACCATGCGAAAAGACAGTCTTCACTGTAAATGGCCAAGACCATCTTGATTTCAGTTTCCCGAGAAAAAATTTAAGTTTGGAGTTATAAAGTAAAACCCTTTGTCCCGGTTCAAATGTCCTATCGAAGATCTTTCGGTCATGCCATTGCTTTACCTTTTCTTTGTACAACTTCGAATTCTCATATGCCTGTAATCTGAATTCTTCCAAACTCTGAATTTTTAGCAATTACACTTCTCAAAGGTTCATACTCCACCAGACTCTCTACTTTATCATTTAAGACCTGATCCACCAAATCAACTCAGACACATTCCTCTTCATCTGCTAGAAACTTCATGGCTTTGAAGACATTAAAGGTGACCTCTTGATCATGAACACGCATAGTGAGTTCCCCCTTCTGCACATCTATCAAAGTCTTTCCTGTGGCTAAGAATGGTCTCCCCATTATGATTGGTATATTTTTATCCTCCTTGTAATCCAAAATGATGAAGTCTACCGGAAAGTTGAATTTGTCCACTTTCACTAATACGTCTTCAACAATTCCTCGTGGATATGTGATGGATCTATCAGCTAACTGCAACGAAATGTTTGTCGACCTTGGGGCCGGTAATCCCAACTGATTGAAAAATGACAATGGCATCAGATTGATACTTGCCCCAAGATCACACAAATATTTATCAAAGTTTATCTTTCCAATCGTGCATGGAATTGTGAAACTGCCCCGATCCTTCAGCTTCGGAGGTAACTTCTACTGAAGCACTGCACTACACTCCTATGTCAAGGCTACTGTCTCAAACTCGTCTAATCTCCTCTTCCTTGATAATATATCCTTCATGAACTTTGCATAACTTGGCATTTGTTCCAATGCCTTGGCGAACGGTATGTTGATCTGCAGCTTTTTAAATACCTCCAAGAACTTGCTGAATTGTTTATCTTCCCTCTACTTATTCAATCTCTGCGCATACGGTACCTGAGGGTGAATTGGTGTTACTGAACTCATAGGCTTCTCAACTGACCTTGCTTTATCTTTCTCTTCATGCTGAACCTTAGAATATTCCAGATTTTCTTTCTCAGTAGTTGCCTGCTCTGCCTTGCACGACCACGCAGCCTCCTTAGTATAATTGGGAACGGGTGCGCGACTTTCAGTGTCTGCAATATTTTTCCCAGACCTCAAGGTGATCGCTTGACACTATTCCTTCCCGTCTCTTCATGGATTTGTCTCTGTATTACTCGGCAATGAACCCTGGGGCCTGTTGTTAAGCATGCTCGCCATCTGCCCCATTTGAGTCTCCAAATTTTTAATAGCCATTGCTTGGCTTTTGATCATCACCTCTGTGTTTGCCATGTACTTCAACATCATCTCCTCCATTTCTGATTTCTTTTCTTACTGAGGTGCAGCTGGAGTGTGATGTTGTTGTTGAGAAAATCTAGGTGGAAACAGTGGTTTTGGTAAACTGTTCTTTACTACCGGTGAGATCAAATTGTTGATTCAATTTGGCCGATTCTGCTGATACCCTTGGTTATTTGACGAACTGAAGTTTGGATGATTGCGGTTGTTGGGGTTATATGTGTTCTAAAACTGTCCTTGGTCTTTTCTATAATTCCTCACATACTGTACTGATTCCGAGCTAATAGCACATTGATCCGTGGAGTGCGACCCCGCACAAATCTCACATACGAAGGCAACTATTTTTGCTTTGCTCTTTGCCAATGTATCTATTTTCTTTGCCATAGCTGCCATCTATGCCGACAACTGCGTAATAGCATCCACTTCCAACAAACCTGAAACCTTGGTTTGTGGCATCCGAGATGTAGGATTCTTAAAGTCATTTGCAACCATTGTTTCGATAAGGGTATATGCGTTTGTCGACGTCGGGATTTTTGAGTGTCCCTTTTTGTTACTTGTTCTTTGGTGTTCTCATGTTAATGTGAGATTTGTTTGAAAAAACAAATGAAAAAGGTCCGACATGTATAATGTAGACGATTTAACTTTAAGAGTCGCCAGTTGGTGTATTTAATTGGTTGCACCAACGCAACCGAGAAAGGTTTGCACATTGACCTAGTGATTTGACACTGCTAGACGGGTCTTTGAAATCGAGATTCATTTTGGGTCCGGGGGCTTGATTATGCGGATGGAAGGTATTAGGAACCCCCCGACATCCGTTTTACCATGGTGATCGCCAATCTTTAAAGAAATTGTTATATGACTGTGTGTTTATGTGTGTGTGTGGATCAATGTGTAGTTATTTGAAAGTAGTGCGAGGCCTCGTTCACACCTATATACAAAGGGTTTGAATTTATAGAAAAATTCAGTTTTAACCATGATATAACAATGACGTTTTGTAAAAGAGGTTTTTCAAACCATGTGCTCAATAGGAATTGAGACCTTTTCATACTTCCATTTTATTATTAAATGTTCGGCTTGTTTGCTTTTATTTTTGAGATGTGAAGCATTCTCAAGAAAATAAAATACAGCAGTGCCGAACTCCTCATGGGCATGAAAGCCATCCAAGGAAATTCAGACACTGTAAAATAATGTACAGGCTACTTACAGCTGAAAAATGTCCATCATGGCAACCAAATCTAGATTCATGAATCGAACTCAGTGATCACATGATTCCTAGGATCACATGATCTCGCAATTTGTATGGAAAGTAATAAGCGCTTATATATATATATATGTATGTAAATATATATATATATGATGTTCAACCGCCATGAAATAAACTCTCAAAGCGGACAAAATGTAAATAAAAGGCTTCAGAAAAGCGATCAACCGCCATGAAGTAAACTCAAAGCGAGATAGAATGTAAATAAAGTTTAAAAAGGCCACGAAGTGAACTCCGTGCCCTGACAGAATGTAAATATATATATATATATATATATATATATATATGTACAGATATATTTATAAAAGAAGTAAACGAACTGGATGTGAATCCATGCTCATCGGATATGTCCGACAGTAATTATATATGTATATATATAAAAGCGATTAAACGCACTGGATGTAAATCCAGGCTCATCAGATATTTTTGACAACAGTAATATAGATAAATATATATATATATAAGCAATTAAACGCACCAGATATAAAATCCAGGCTCATCAGACAAAGTCTGACCACAGTTTATATATATATATATATATATATAAGCAATTAAATGCTCCAGACCGAAGTCTAGGCTCAATCGAAGCATAACTCGATAATGTTAGTCCATATATAAAATATATACAGACAGAAATGAAAACCACGAACCGAAGTCCGGGAAAATGCACACAACACGACTCTCAATGTGTATAACAGTGTGTGCTAATATTAGAAAGAAGGCTTTATAGAATATAAGAAGGCTTACGTTGGGGTATGACAAAAGTAGACTTCTATGACTTTAAATGGATAAACACTCGGCTCCAAATAGGATAAAAGATAGCTATATGTGAGCTAACTAGTGTTTAAAGATGAGGAAACACTCAAAAGATGTGTATGCAGAGTAAAATGGACAGGGCTTCCTCGCCTTTTTCCCTCCCTCTTCTTCTCAAATGGCTGACCCCAAGGCTTGTATATATAGATGGATGGCTACAGTATACACTGCGTCGGTATGACCGTAGCTTGTACCTATTTGACCGTCGTGATGCATCCGAGCCTCGCGGGTCCTGTCGTCTCGTAGTATGTGTACTCATGCACTGTAATGTTCGCTCGAACTTCCAGAACTTCAATCTGAGCATCCGAACGAGGTATATCTGACCTACTTCGGACCGCTTGTGTCAAGAGTTACGTAATGACATGGATTAGAGGTTGTACGAAGTCAGGAAGAGAGGTCTATGCCCATGGTCTTAAAGCTTCAAATTCTATCCAGAGTACTATCACACGTAATAGTCACTCGGGATTGTCAATCCTTGGTTCTTGTGGGACATTGTTGGATGTATGTATGTATGAAGTGTTGAGACGACGTGCCATTGTCGAAGGAACAAGATGATGTTTGACTCTTCGCCGGGGTTATCGCCGGTTTTAGTTGAAAGTAGACGTTGCTCAAGGTTACAGCTGAGATTGGACTACTTGTTGGTATGCCACGATATCATCTTGTTGAGATGGTAAGATGACGTTATGACTCCTCACAGGGGTTATCGCCGGTTTGAGCGGAAAGCAGACGTTGCTCAGGGTTACATCTGAGATTGGACTGCTGCTTGTTTGTATGTCTCACTGTCATTTGTGGGTGTTCATGTCTGCCCGTTCGTTAACTCCGGGTCTGAGGTGTGTGTGCCTTGACAGGATGTCTGGGGTTGAAGCTGATTGCATATGTTTAAAACAAGTATTTTCGGGGTTATCGCCGAAACTACAATGGCATCTCTTGGGGCTATCACCAAGGATGGGGTTGCTACTCCCAGTGTTATCTCTGGGACTGGAACTGAGCATCGCGGTGTTATTGCCGAGACAGAACTGTCCTCTTCACTGTGGTTGCCTGTCTTTTAATTTGCATATCTCGGGGTTATCTCCGAGATTGGAAATGACATTACCGGTGTGTGTTCCGGGGTTTGAACTGATGTTCCCGGTTTGTGTTCTGGGTTGGAACTGATGTTCCCGGTTTGTGTTCCAGGTTGGAACTGAACTTCTGGTAGTATCCAGAATGGATGTAATCTGTCTTCCAGGGTTATCTCCGAAAGACGAATCTACCTTCCTGCAATGTTAGTAATAGGAGCGCAGAAAATTTCGAGTGTCTACAGCCTCGTCATAGCTCTTGGCCCATAATACCCCTCCCGCGGCTGCATCTATAATACGCCTTGACTGCCATCCCAATCCATTGTAAAACGTGTTGATCACCATCCAATCTGGCATACCATGGTGCGGACACTTTCGTAGCATCTCTTTGTATCTCTCCCAGGCCTCGCATAAGGTTTCACCCCATTGTTGTTCGAACTGAGAGATAGTTGTCCTCATCTTCGCCGTCTTAGCCATTGGAAAAAACTTGGCTAAGAACTTTTGTGCTAAGTCCTCCCATGTAGTAATTGATCCAGCAGGCAAAGAATACAGCCAACTCCTTGCTTTATCCCTCAAAGAGATTGGAAACAACCTCAGTCTAATAGCATCCTCCGTCACCCCGTTGTATCTAAATGTATCACAAATCTCAATGAAACTCAACAGGTGTTCATTTGGATCATCCGTAGCAGCACCCCCAAACTGTACCGAATTCTGCACCATCTGAATAGTGCTCAATTTAATCTCAAAAGTATTTGCTGCTATCGCCAGTCTGACTATGCTAAACTGAAATCCATTAATATTCGGCAGGGAGTAGTCTCTTCGAGCCCAGTGCTTTTCTCTTTGCTCAATTCTCTGTTCTTCTGCCATACTAGATGTAGTACTCTCTAACTGAGCTTGCAAATTTCTCCGCACACTTGCTTTCCGACCTCTTCCGTTAATGTTATCCTGCGCTGGTGTCAATTCTGAGTGGGATGATCGCGTGTGCATAAAAATCTACAAGTACCTGAAACCAAAAACAAAAAAATAAAAATAGAAATGAGATCAGATTAGATTTGTCTAAGTCATACACTATAGCTTAAAACTGATGTTGATTATTTAAATTTAAACGCCTTTCCCCGGCAACGGCGCCAAAAACTTGTTTCCTCTTTTTTAGTTCTAACAAAAGAGCTCTAACTCATGCAAGCATACATGTGTCAACAAGTAATACAGAGTAAGTAGAGTATCGATCCCATAAAGAAAGTTGTCTAATTTAAACCACTATGCATCAATTAAATCACTATATTTATATGCTTAAACTAATGATTATAATTGTGAATTACTCTAATTGCAAATAACGACTAAAACAAGAATAATAAGGTAATGAATCAAATCTAGAAATAATGGGATCCTAACTTCATTTAATACTTTATCTAATTACCACCATCATGCAAGATTCTTTACATATCACAGAAAAATAGCCAAGAGCACTAATATAGACATAGCCATTTTTCAATGTACTATGACCTACTTACACAGTATCCACAAGCGATAGACACCATGTAATTATCAATATAACCAAAATCACTATATGTCTATGTGAAATTGCAACCATATTGAATTTAAGCACAAGCCCTTATTTTAATTCATACGGTGAAACAGTATATGTCTATCTGGTTCACGAAATACAAAGCTACGCAAAACATCTCCATATACGCATGCTATCATGATTACAATCCATACTTGCATGTTATTTTTCAATTCCATACAAGTACTTAAAACGAATGGTGATTAAGCATTCATGCATGAAAAACAACCATGATAAAAATTTCTTATGATATATAAAATAGTCTAGCAGTCAAGCATGCAACTAAACTACATATTAAAATCCGTTAGAATCCCATAATGGAGTTTAGTTCATGACTGAACCAAAAGCCATCATGGGATCAAAGCAAAACATGGAGAATAAACAAACAATTGAAAGGGAGAGATAGAATCGATCAAACCCAATTGTTGATTATAAACCAATAGTAATGTTCAATTCCTCATTAAAATCTAGCAAATAAAAAGTTGTTTTTCCACAATGCTTGAAAATCGAAAGAAAAAATAGTAAAGAGGAAGTTTGGGCTTCGTTCTACGTTAGAAATCTTCCCAAAGTGTAAAACCCTAGTTCCAATATCGAAAACATGTAAAAACTACTGAATGATGTGTTTGACACCAGCCAGAATCATTTTTAATTAATTACAACCCTTAAAATTAAAAATTAAAATAAAAGCAACTCAATGACTTGATCGTCAGCGCTATGCGGGGCGCCTCCTCCTGTGTATTTCTCGCGCGGGCGCGCGTGTGCAAGTTCTGGTCCAGTAGTGTGGTGGTCGCTACGGCACGCTTAGATTAGCTGTAGAGATAGCCGCCATGCTGGCGCTTCGGCTTCTGCGATCTGCATTACGGTTTTGCTTCGATTACGGTTCTGCAGCGGTTGTTCTTTGTTATTCTTGATTTGTTCTGCTTTTCCATTCCTTTCATGCTTGGTTTTCTTGCTCCACTAGATCCTCACGCCATGCATCCATTAGCCTTATGCCATCTAACACCACCAAATTATGCCATATCCTGCAATTGATCCACCCAAAAGAGTTCTCAGAATATGCAATGCAAAATGACATGAAATGCAACTATAAACACACTAAAATGTACTTGAGATGGGCATAGTTCGCGTGAATTGATATCTAATAAGTAGGTATAAAACCCACTTATCAATATGATCCCTGGCTGAGATGTGAGACAGGAACTAGGAGGGGAGAGACGGGGAATTCCTTCACTAGTATGACCTACCTAAGTTTATTTAGTATTTAATTAGTCGGCCAGAGTATAGGTATAATGTGACAACCCAAAAAATCGGATTGTCCAAAATTTAAATTTAAAGAATTAGTTATTAATAAAAATGAATTTTTATTAACACTATTCTGTGCTATGTGTTTATTAATCGTTCTAGAACCTAGGATGATTATTAATCGGGAGGATTCTGGCTACGAGCTAGACTGAATGAGTAAGAATTTTCAAGACGAAAATAAAAAAATTTCGGGAACAAAATATTTCTGGGGAAAAAGATAAAATAAACACTATTCACCTGACAAAACCCTAAGGGTTAGGGTTTGAATAACCTAAGCCTTTTCGAGAGTTCGGTATGTCTAAATGACATTCCGTCAAAAGATTTGACGATAATATATCGTGAAAAGTTAAGTAAGCCGATAAAAGTTTTTCTCGAAAAACGTGTAGAAATCGGACAAAATAAAAACGACGAAAAGTAATGTTATGTACTTTTCATTCGTTTAGCTACGTTAGGGGAAAACGTGAAGGAAAACGCTTAATGTGAAAAAGTATTTTTTAGTTTTTCAGAAATCCGAAGAATACGTAAAAGTAAATCGATAAAGGAAAGACGAAATATCCAAAAATATTTAGATTTCAAGAATTGCAGTTTTCGAACTGTCAGACGAATTCTGCAAGAGGGAAGCATAAAGCTTCCAGGGGAAGCTTTGTGAATAGTAAGTAGGTGAAGAGTAAGGAGGTGTGAATAGTTATTTCGGGGGTAAAAAGACTATTTTGCCCCTAGCCTTGGATTTCTATAAATAGGAAGCTTAATTCATTTGTTTAGGATTTTGAAAAATCCTATAACACTTGAGAGAGAGAGAGAGAGAGAGAGAGGGATCAGATGAGAAGGAGAAGAAGGAGGAAAAGATTGCTTGTGAGCAAACTTTGTCCAACACCTAGTCTCTTATATAGTTTTTCTTTAAGTTATACGTTAAACGCATAACTAAATGAGAATAAGAAGTAACAGAAGTTAGAAATGGTTTCATATGATTGAAATCATGAGAAAATGAAGAAATAAGAATTAGAAATTTATTTTATAAATTTCTTAAGGAAGTGTAAGATTCATAATGAATTAGAACAATCCGAGTGGATTATGTGAATGAGTAGGTGAATTAAGTAAGGAATGGTGTTCTATAACATCAAATTCCAAGAAAAAGTAAAATTATAATCAAAATATCGATTAAAAATGAAAAATGAATGAAGAACGCGAAGAACATTGTTGATGGACAAATGTAAAACCATCGTAGTGTAATTGTTGTTGATGGACAAGTTTAAAACCATCGCGTATAAGTTAGTTGCTTATTGCTTGGTTAGAAACGTTAGAAACGTTCACAAAGAACGGATTAAAATTGAGTTATAACGAAGTTATGGAGAAAATTCGTAAAAGAAGAACGAGAATTCGTAAAAGAAGAACGAGAATTAGAAAGTTAGTAAATGAACCCGAATGTGTAGGGTTTCATAAGAATGTAAGATAATGTAGAAAACGTTAGTTGTGGACTCAAGAACGAACGAGTTCTGAGTTCGGATGACCGAATTACGGATTAACAAATGAAGAACGTTAAAAACATAAAACGAATGAAAGGTGAAGATTAAACCAATTAAATGACATATTAAATTACGTAAGATAAGTAAGAGAATGACTTTGGAACGACTTCATTCTAAGTTATATCAAATAAGTTATGGAATCGGGAAGTATGCGTCTTAAGCAATTTCTAAGACTTAGAAAAATTTTCTAGGTTTTGTGCTTCTCGCATACGTCAGCCGAGCAAACTTTAGGAGGCGTATTGCGGCAATATGAGGCTCGCACCATCGCCTACAACTGAGTGGCACCGCAACGTGACAAATAGAGAAGGGAGTGGCGCCACATTACTAGCCTCGGCAGTTTGACACTGCAGAGTGGCACTGCAGCACGAGGTAAAGGAAGGGGCACGGCGCCGCAGCGCCGGTGCAAGTCAGTGCCAAGTGATGAGCTTTTAACTACTCAATAACTGGGGGATGTGCAAGAAAGAAATATGAAAATGTAGTTCAACTAATGTAACACTTAATTAAGTGTATTGAACCTTTGATGAAGGTTGAACGAAAAGATTAAACAAGATTAAAAGACAAAGAATGTAGATGCGGGTTACGAAACCAATATCCGGGGACCGTAGTCGCAATAAATGAACGTGAGGGATTGCTATAATGGTGATTCCTTAGACGTTGATTGACGAGGGTAATGAATAACATTTCGATGTTATGTCATGGTATTAAGAGATGAATGTAAAGCGTTTAGACGCTGTGAATGCAACGTTGTTGCGATGAGTGATCGGTCTTAGCATACAACGAATCGTATGGCTTCGACATTCAGAATAAATAATGAACATAGGGTTCAGGTGACGAGTAATGAATAAAATCGATTAAAACCTTAAATAAAGGTTGAATAAGGGATTAAGGGATGAACAACGTAAACGTGGAATACGTAAACGATTCTCGTGAATCGTATTCCCGTCGAGCGAACGTTTTAAGTGTACATTGGTTGTATAACTTAGACGTTGACGAAGGTAGTAAGTAAGATATGAATTATCAAGAAAGCTGTAGCGAACGGTAATAAGATTAATGAAAGTCGAATGTGAGTTAGAGGAGAATGTTAGAATGAAATGTAAGCATTGAACACTTGAACCGACGTAAAGGTAAAGTGTACGTGAATATTAAACGGGTAGAACCTACACCCCGTGTATGGTTTAACCATAGGATAATGAAGACCAATGATTAAACTTGAGAATGGTGAAGAAACTGAATTAAAGACAAGGACGTATAACATTAAGAAGCCAACGCAACTGAAAAGATTTACACATTGACCCAGTGATGTGACACTACTAAACGGGTCTGTGAAACCGAGATTCATTAGGGTTCGGGGGCTTGATTATGCAGAGGGAAGGTGTTAGGCACCCCCCGACATCCGTGTTGCCACGGTGACCGCCACATCTCAAAGAAACTATTATATGAATGTGTGTGTGTGTGTGTGGATCAATCTATAATTATTTAGAAGTAGTGCTATGCATCATTCACACCTATATACAAAGGGTTTGAATTTATAGAAAAATTAGTTTTAACAAGATATAGCAATGAAGTTTTGTAAAAAGAGGTTTTTCAAACCCTGTGCTCAATAGTAATTGAGGCCTTTGATACTTCCATTTTTATTATTAAATGTTCAACTTGTTTGCTTTTATTTTCGAAATACGAAGCATCTTCGAGAAAATAATATACAGCAGTGCCAAACTCCTCATGGGCATGACAGCCATCCAAGGAAATTCGCATAATCGTAAATAATGTACAAGTTGCTTACAATTTGAAAAATGTCCATCATGGAAACCAAGAATCTAGATTCAAGATATCTTGAATCAGTGATCGCATGATTCCTAGGCTCACATGATAATCTGCAGTTTGTATGGAAAGTAGAAAGCGCTTATATATATAAAAGTCAGAATATATATATATATATATATATATATATATATATATATACAGATATGATCAACCACCACGAAGCAACTCCACGTGGCGGATCGGAAATGTAAATATATAAAAGCGGTAAATATATATATATATATATATATATATATATATATATATATATATATATATATATATATGGACATGATCAACCACCACGAAGTAAACTCCGTGGAACGAAATGTAAATAAAGTCTGTAAAAGCAATCAATTACCATGAAGTAAACTCTAGGTAGGACGAAATGTAAATAAAGCTGTAAAAGCAAACAACTGCCATAAAGTAAACTCCAAGCAGGACGAAATGTAAATAAAGTTGTAAAAGCAATCAACTGCCGCGAAGTAAACTCCAGGTAGGACGAAATGTAAATATATATATGTACAGATATGTATATAAAAGTAGTAAACGCACCGGATATAAATCTGGGCTCATCGGATATGTCCAACAACAATTATATATATAAGTATATATATAAAAGCAAGTAAATGCACCAGATGTAAAATCCAGGCTCATCGGATATGTCCGACAACAATTATATATATAAGTATATATATATATATATATATAAGCAGGTAAATGCTCCGGATATAAAATTCAGGCTCATTAGATATGTCTGACGACAATTATATATATAAAATCCAGCCTAGATTTTATATCCGGAGCATTTACCTGCTTATATATATATAAGAAAGTAAATGCTCCAGACATAAGTCTAGGCTCAATCGAGGTATAACTCGATAATGTTAGTCCATATATGAAATATATACATATATAAGTATATATATACAGACACAAATGAAAACCACGGACCGAAGTCAGAGTAAATGCACACAATGCGACTCTCAATGTGTATAACAATGTGTGCTAATATGAAAAGAAAGGCTTTATAGAATGTGAGAAGACTTACAGTGGGTTGCCAAAGTAGACTTCTATGACTCTATGTGGATAAATACCCAGCTCCCGCCGGACAAAAATATAGCTATATGTGAGCTAATAGATAAAGAAACACTCAATATGGATGTGTACAGAGTAAATTGGACAGGCCTTCCTCGTCTTTCTCTCTCTTTCACCCCCTCAAATGGCTAACCCCAAGGTCTATATTTATAGACTGATGGCCATAGGTGTACCTGCGGCAGCCGCAGTTACACCGATGGTTGGTCGAGGAGTCCCGTCGTCTCAAAGTACGTGCACTTGTGCACTGTAATATCTGCTCAAACTTGCAGAACTTCAATTCGAGCATCCGAAGGAGGTATATGTGACCTTCTTCAGACCGCTTGTGTTGAGAGTTACGCAATTACATGGATTAGAGGTTGTACAAAGTCAGGAAGAGGGGACCATGCCCATAGTCTTCAAGCTTCAAATTCTATCCGGTATACTGCCACGGGTAATAGTCACTCGGAATTGTAACTCCTCGATTCTTATGGGACATTGTTGTATATATGTATGTATGAAGTGTTGAAATGACGCGCAGGTGTTGATGTGGCAAGATGACGTTTAACTCTTCGCCGGGGTTATCGCCGGTTCGAGTTGAAAGCAAACGTTGCTCAGGGTTACATCTGAGATTGGACTGCTGTAAGTGTTTGAATGCCGCAAGGTCATCTTGTGAGTGTGCCTGTCTACCCATTGTTAGCTCGAGGTGTGAGGGATGAGTGCCTTGGCAGGAGGTCTGAGATTAAAGCTGATAGCATATATTTGAAACAAGCATTTCCGTAGTTATCGCCGGAATTACAACAACATTCTCTGGGGTTATTGCCAAGGACGAAACTCAGGGTTATCTCTGAGGTTGGAAGTGATCCTTCTGGTGTGTGTTCCCAGGTTGGAAATGATGTTCCCGGTGTGTGTCTCGGGTTTTGAGCTTGAACTTGCGGTAGTATCCGAAATGGATGTAGGCTGTCTTCCAGGGTTATCTCTGAAAGACGAATCTGCCCTCCTGCAATGTTAGTAACAGGCGTGCAGAAAATTTCAAGTGTCTATAGATGCCCCTCTTTATCATATTCATGCAATGCAAGGCATGGATAGGATAAAAAATCTTAGACACTTGAAATGCAAGTGAAATAAATATGATGCTATGTGCAACAACATGATGCAAATTTATGATGCATGATTATCAGGTAATCCTGCTGGGATGACAATCAGTGATGGCTTGGACATACGATCCAAGTCTTCAAGGATGTTGATGTTGGGGCTATCACCAAAGTCTCAAATCCTAGACATTGGCTTATATTCCATAGAGGTGCCTCTTGTGTACAAGAGATATATGGGGATAAAGCTTTGTCTGTTTGAGGATGTGTATAACATATTCCTTCATCCTGTCGGAGTTACTGCCAACAGTCTATTGTCATCAGGGTTTCCCGACCTTCATTGATGTGTGTATCACCGGATAGATCCCTGATGGGTGCATTGTCAAGGTTGCTTGATGTGACGCCCCCAAAATAGGTATACAACACCCATTTTGAGTCGCAAAATACATGGTATAGAAAGAAAACTACAACTTCATTATTATAATTGTCGTGCAAAATACGACAACACATACTGTGAGTTAAAATACAATATTGTCCTCTAAAAAATATTCATACCCAAATAAAGTCCTCATTACAATTATTGATGCACTATTCTACAAAATAGTAAGGACTACTAAAACAGCTATCCTGAATCATCACTCCATACCCCGGCTAGTCCTTACTAAATTCTCACCTCCTAAGAAGAAAAATGGAACAAAAAGGAAAAGGGTGAGCTCAACTAACCCAGTAAAGAATATTATGAGTAAGATAATATACAACAAATTATCCTTAGTCTTCAACAGGGAAAAATATAATAGAATACAATAGACAACAAGTTTTTTATCAACAACTGCAGCAGAAACAACAATTCATTAAAAGAGTTAAGTAGAGAATGAAATCTACTATCATCTATGAATTTAAAAGTCCATCATCAATATTTTATCCCTGTAACATTAATCAATATACATCTTGCATCTAATATTCATCTTTGCACTACGGGTCAAAGATATTCATTTGTATCACCAGTTAGTCATGTTCATCTCAACACCTGTTCATCTTTGCACTACGGGCCAAAGATATTCATCAGGTAATCATTCATCTTTGCACTACAGGCCAAAGATATTCATCAAGTATCATCAATAAGGATTGAGGATTATGAAAAACATTTTAGAGAACGAATCCAGTAAGACAGAAGGACAAATATTAGGGATTTGTATTTCGGTTTATCCAAATTTAATAATACTACATAATAACAAAGTGTGAAGTAGAATTCAAAAATAAAGATCAAAACATGGATACAATCAAAGATAGTAACCATAAAAGACATCTGGAATGAAAAAAAGAAAATTTCTTTTTTTGGTGAATAGTGTCGTATTCGTGAATAGTGCCGTATACGTGAATAGTAACCCCAACACAAAAGTTCCAAATTTGATTAAAATGTTCAAACCAATATTTCGGCATAATGATATTGAAGAAAATAATATCATTTAAGAAGAAAATAACATCCCTTACCTCAAAGAATCAGTACTTCAGAATGAAAGGTCGAAAGTGATGCTGAATGAAACTTGTACTGAACAGCAACTCTCAAAGTATCTAAATACTCACAAAATATGCTCGATAATATAGAGAGAGAAAGGGAGAAAGCTTATGTTTCTGGTGTGATTTTCAATTCTAACTTAGCCCTCTATTTATAGGAAAATGTTAGCACGCCAAAGCGACTTGACTTGCTTTTGATGGCTTTACCTGCTACTATTGCCACTCACCACATTTGAAATTAAATTCAACACATTTCTTCACCAACCACAAGTGGGGCCCACTAAATTCTAGAATTTTCCACCAAAATCATTTATAAACCTAATTTCTGAATCAGTCACCTCTTAAAATTCATAACAAATCATACGTTCATTTTTAACGGTTCAAAATTTGTGGACATATACTCAACTTATATATGTATAACATATCCAAAAATCAAAACGATCCAACGGTCGGAGTAAAAATTATAACTCACGCAATATATCGTAAAAATACTGATTTGATTTTTAATACCTCCAATCCAACAAACATATTGATAAAACACCTTAACATTAAATCCTTCAATTATAACCGCATAAAATAAATAAATCCATCATTTATATTCACATCAAATAAATATTTCCTTATCATAAAAACAAATAATTAATTATTCACAAAAATATTACAAAATCACAATTATGACAACCAGACCGTTCCCAGGAAAGAGGGGGCTTTCCAATAAGGATTTCTCCTTACTGGCGCGCAAGTAGGTGACCAAAACTCTCCTTAGACAAAACTTTCTAGACATTGCCAATAATGTTATCTAATAATATTATTCAAATAATATGAATTATTGATTTGATAATGGGAAATACTGTGTAGTGACAATTATTGAAATAACAATAATATAAAATATCAACGCAACAATTATTAAATCAATAAAATAAAATATTGAAAGGTAATTACTGTAACAATTATTGAGTAGTGCCTTCTTACGTAAGAATCAATAATTCAAAAATACTGTGCAATACCGTGTGCTACTATGCAACCATGCGTATTACTATATTTTAACCACCGGGTATTCCAACAGTGTTAACGATAACAACTATGCCGTTATTTATAAAAACTCAAACTTGTCGTTTTCTTCATCCAACAGTTATTCTGTTATGAGGCCCATGAATGGTTGCGCTGTCTTAGGAATATTCCCCGACAATAAAAAAATATTCCACGACCAAACGAATATTCCCCGACAAAATGAATATTCTATAACCACTTGCTTATTTTGTAAAATTTGCACATTTCACCCATAACCAAAGTATTATATCAAATTAACTCCTTATTATTTCAAGATAATAAATAGGGAAAATTTAATTTTTATTCATAATAAGATGGGGTCTTACAACCTCCCCTCCTTATAAAATTTTGTCCTCGAAATTGACATACATACCTGGTGTTTTGAAAAGGTGAGGGTAACTCCCTTTCATTTTTAATTCCAACTCCCAAGTCATTTCCTCAATAGCATGGTTCCTCCACAAAACCTTTACTTGTGGTATAACCTTTGTTCGTAGGATATGCTCTTTTCTATCCAATATCTTGACAGTTACCTCCTCGTACGTTAAATCTTCGGCTATCTCGTCTGGTTCTAACACAATAATGTGGTTTGGGTCTTTCACATATTTACGAAGCATAGATATGTGAAAAACATTATGAACACGAGACATACTTGGAGGTAATGCGAGTCTATAGGCCACATTTCTTACTCGGTCAAGAATCTAAAATGGACCAATTATGGATTGAGCTTTCCTCTCTTCCCAAATCTTGTAACTCCCTTCCATGGAGCAATACGTAACAATAGATGATCTCCAATATTAAACTCCTCGTCCTTTCGATGAAGATCAACATAACTCTTTTGTCGATCTTGTGAGGTCTTTATACGTTGCCGGATCATTTGAATCTTTTCTATAGTCATGCGTACTAATTCTGGTCCCAACAACGTTGCTTCACCCACCTCATCCCAACATACTGGAGAGCGACACTTTCGTTCATACAAGGATTCAAATGGAGCCATACTTATACTTGCCTGATAACTGTTGTTGTAGGAGAATTCCACTAATGGTAAATACTTATCCCAACTCCCTTTGAAGTCTAGGACACAGAGTCTTAATAGATCTTCAAGAGTTTGAATAGTCCTCTCTGATTGTCCGTCCATTTTAGGATGGTATACTGAACTGAATCGTAAATCTGCGCCCATAGCTTTCTGCAAGCTAACCCAAAATTGTGACGTGAATCTTGGGTCACGATCCGAAACTATGGATACTGACATGCCATGCAATCTCACAATCTCATTTACGTACATACTAGCAAGACGTTCAAGGAAATAAGTCTCACGTATGGGCAAGAAATGAGCCAACTTGTTTAATCTATCAACAATAACCCAAATCGCATCTATACCTTGAGAAACCTTGGGAAGACCCGTAACAAAATCCATAGTAATGTGTTCCCACTTCCATTTCAGAATCTCAAGTGGTTGCAATGGACCCTTTGGCACTTGATGCTCCGCCTTTACACATTGACAAGTTAAACACCTCGAGATAAACTTCGCGATCTCTTTCTTCATATTGCTCAACCAAAATGTATGTCGAAGATCGTGATACATTTTGGTACTCCCAGGATGGATTGTAAATGGTGTGTCATGTGCCTCCATCATGATTCTATGCTTCAAGTAAAAATTGTTAGGAACGCAAAGTCTGGAGTTGACTATAAGTATTCCTTCTTCATCAATTTTTGCCTCTGGAATAGCCCCTTCTTGCACTTTCTTTTTCATACGCATCAGCTCCAGGTCTGTAGCTTGAGCAGCTTTAATTTTATCAATTAAAGTCGGTTCTACTCATATATTTGCCATCATCACGTGGGTACTTGGAGCCTTTAACTCTATCTCCATCCTTTGTAAGTCGTACAAAATGGGCCTTTGTGTTAACAACATTGCACTTTCGTGCACATGATACGATCTTCTACTCAATCGTCGACTCTGAACGTTTGCTTTTCCAGGATGATATTGAATGTTATAGTCGTAATCCTTCAATAGCTCGAGCCAACGTCGTTGCTGCATGTTGAGTTCCTTTTGGGTGAAGAAATATTTGAGGCTTTTATGATCCGTATAAATCTCCACTTTCTCCCCATACAGGTAGTGTCTCCAGATTTTCAACACAAAAACGACTGCTGCCAACTCTAGATCATGAGTAGGATAATTCCTCTCATATTCTTTGAGTTGTCGCGAGGCATAGGCTATGACTTTCCTATGTTGCATGAGAACACATCCTAACCCTTTGCCTGAAGCATCGTTGTAGATAACAAATCCATCCGAACCAGATGGTATTGTCAGAACAGGTGCCGAAATGAGTCTCCTCTTGAGCTCTTGGAAACTCTTCTCGTATTCCTCGCTCCATACGAATTTTGTATCTATCCGAGTCAGCTGAGTTAACGGAGTAGCAATTCAAGAAAATCCTTCCACGGATCTCCGATAATAACCAGCTAAGCCCAAAAAGCTACGCACTTCGGTCGCCAACTTTGGTTGCTCCCAACTTTGGATTGCTTCAATCTTTGCCGGGTCAACAGATACTCCATGTTTTGACACCACGTGCCCAAGGAATGCTACATCCTTAAGCCAGAACTCGCATTTCTTTAGCTTAGCGTATAGCTTGTTGTCACGAAGTCTTTGAAGTACCAGCTTTAAATGGTGCTCATGATCTTCACGGCTTTTGGAATAAATGAGGATGCCATCAATAAAGACAACAATGAACTGATCCAAATATTCCTTGAATACAAGGTTCATCATATCCATGAAAGAAGTAGGAGCATTAGTCAATCCAAAAGACATGACTAAGAATTCATAATGCCCGTATCGAGTTCTAAAGGCAGTCTTTGGAATATCCTCAGTTTTAATCTTTAGCTGATGATATCCAGAACGAATATCGATCTTTGAAAAGTATTGTACTCCTTGTAACTGGTCAAATAGGTCATCAATGCGAAGTAGTGGATACCTATTCTTGATGGTGACATGGTTTAATTCTCGGTAGTCAATACAAAGTCGCATACTCCCGTCTTTCTTCTTTACAAATAAAATAGGAGCACCCCAAGGAGATGTACTAGGACACATGAAACCGATGTCTTACAATTCCTGTAGTTGGACTTTTAACTCCTGAAGTTCAATAGGAGCCATTTGATATGGGGTTTTAGAAATGGGCTTTGTACCCAGTTCAAGATCAATAAAGAATTCAACTTCACGCTCTGGGGGTAGACCAAGAAGTTCTTCATGAAATACATCAGGAAATTAATTAACAACAGGAATATTATTCAAATCTGACGTGTTTTTGTTCAAGTCCATAATATGGGCTAAGAAAGCTTGACATCCGTTTTTCAATACACGAATAGCTTTATGGCTTGATATGACCATGATTGATTTTAGTGGTTTAGTTGCTTGAATTCGTATAACAGGTTGGTTAGGAATATGAAAACTAACAACCTTACGAAAATAATCAATTTTGGCATGATGAGTGGTTAACCAATCGATCCCTAAAATCACATCAAATGCAAGTATCTTTAAAGAAATAAGATCAACAGGTAATGTGATTGTGCCAACTTGGATCAAGCAAGATTTATAAACTATAGATGTAACGAAGGTTTCACCCAACGGAGTTTCAACAGATAGGTTAAAGTCCAATTTCTTCGGAGTCAAGTTTAAACGTTGAGCACAAGCAGGAGAGATAAAAGAATGGGTAGAACCGGTATCTAGTAAGGTATAAACTTCATAAGAGTTCAAGATTAGCTTACCCGTGATCACCTCGTTCGGGTTTCTCGCGTTTTGCCCAGTCACGACAAACGCCCTTCCTTGAACCACCGACTTTATTTTGTCCGTAGTCGACTTTGGTGCCGTCGTCCCAGTTGGACTTGACTTTGTTACTAGACAAAATTGGGCTATGTGACCGTCTTTTCCACAATTGAAAAACACCTTGGAAGGCTGTGAACAGTTAGGACTTATGTGTCCCTCCTCTCTGCATCTGTAGCATCTAACTGGCAGTCGTTCTCCTCCCCTAGAATTTGTTGTTGGTGCTGGTGCTGATGTCTTTCCGTCATTGTTGAATCTCCTCTTTTTGAAATTTCCACTTGACTCACCTCTCTTATTATCATGGCCACGATGACCACCCGAGTGGTTACCGCTTTTGTCCGTATTTTTCCCTCCTCGCTGGTTATCATTGCTCCGGTGACTGCTGTCACCGATATGACCCTGGTTGTGGTCCCTCGGTTGAACATACTCATTATCATGCTCTAATAATTGAGCCTTGTTTACAACATCTGAATATAAAGAAAATTTATGAGAGATAAGATATTGTCGAATCTCGGGTTTTAGACCTCTCAGAAACATCCGCGTCATACATTCCTCATTTTCTACCAAATGAGGTGCAAACCTGGATAACTCCGCGAACTTCGCCTCGTACTGGGACACCATCATGTTGTTCTATTCTAGTCTAATAAACTCTACCTCCTTCATATGACGAATACTTTCAAGAAAGTACTTGTCATTGAACAGTTTCTGAAATTTTTTCCAAGATATGTTTAGTGCAGCTGGCTGGGTACACTTCACAGATTCCCACCCGTAATCTGCCTCACCACGAAACATAAAGGTGGTGAATGGAACCTTCTGTTCCTCCGTGCCCAAGACATCGAATATCTTGGTCATTTGCTTAACCCACGTTTCCACCTTAATCGGATCGGGCTTTCCCTAGAAATCTGGTGGTCCCAACTCTTTGAACTGCTTGGTTGTGACAGACCGGACGTTGTTATCATTTCCACCCGTATTTTGTACACGAGTCTCCCTCGTCTGATTTTTCATGAACTGCAAAAAGCTTCTGAACATCGCATCATTCATCGTTTGCTCGGTAGTGTTGTTTACAAGAGGAATATTGCCTTCTTGTTGTACGTTCTCTTGGTTGGTAATCAAAGGTTGTTCCACAGTCTCATAGACTTCATTATTAACGTTCTCAGCTGCCATTCTCAAAAACTGCCATAAAATAGGGGTTAATTAAACAAATTAACATATCACATAATATCCCTATATTATGACCGACCAACAAATAAGCTTAGGTAGGACACACTAGCGAAGGATTTACTCATCTATCCCCTCCTAGTTCTATTCCCCGATCTCTGCCAGAGACCATATCCCTAAGCTCTGATACCAACTGTGACTCCCCCAAAATAGGTATACAACACCCATTTTGAGTCGCCAAATACACGGTACAGAAAGAAAACTATAACTTCATTATTACAATTGTCGTGCAAAATACGACAACACATACTGTGATTTAAAATACAATATTGTCCTCTAGACAATATTCATACCCAAATAAAGTCCTCATTACAATTATTAATGCATTATTCTACAAAATAGTGAGGACTACTAAAACAGCTATCCTGAATCATCACTCCATACCCCGGCTAGTCTCTGCTAAATTCTCACCTCCTGAGAAGAAAAATGGAACAAAAAAGAAAAGGGTGAGCTCAACTAGCCCAGTAAATAATATTATGACTAAGATAATATACAACAAATTATCCTTAGTCTTCAACAGTCAAAAATCTGATAGAATACAGTAGACAACAAGTTTTAGATCAACAACTGCAGCGGAAACAACAATTCATTAGAAGAGTTAAGTAGAGAATGAAATCTACTATCATCTATAAATTTAAAAGTCCATCATCTATATTTTATCCCTGCAACATCAATAAATATACATCTTGCATCAAATATTCATCTTTGCACTACGGGCCAAAGATATTCATTTGTATCACCAGTTGGTCATGTTCATCTCAACACCTATTCATCTTTGCACTACGGGCAAAAGATATTCATCAGGTAATCATTCATCTTTGCACTACAGGCCAAAGATATTCATCAAGTATCATAATTAAGGACTGAGGATAATGAAAAACATTTTAGAGAATGAATCCAGTAAGACAGAAGGACAAATATTAGGGATTTGTATTTTGGTTTATCCAAATTCAATAATACTCCATAATAACCAAGTGTGAAGTAGAATTCAAAAATAAAGATCAAAACATGGATATAATCAAAGATAGTAACCATAAAAGACATCCGGGACGAAAAAAAGAAAATTTCATTTTTCGGTGAATAGTGCCGTATTCAAAACATGGATACAATCAAAGATAGTAACCATAAAAGACATCTGGGACGAAAAAAAGAAAATTTCATTTTGTGGTGAATAGTACCGTATTCGTGAATAGTGCTGTATACGTGAATAGTACCGTATACGTGAATAGTAACCCTGACACAAAAGTTCCAAATTTGATTAAAAAGTTCAAACCAATATTTCGACATAATGATATTGAAGAAAATAATATCATTTAAGAAGAAAATAACATCCCTTACCTCAAAGAATCAGTACTTCGGAATGAAAGGTCGAAAGTGATGCTGAATGAAACTTGTACTGAACAGTAACTCTCAAAGTATCTAAATACTAAAAAAATACGCTCGATAATATAGAGAGAGAAAGAGAGAAAGCTTATGTTTCTGGTGTGATTTTCAATTCTAACTTAGCCCTCTATTTATAGGAAAATGTTAGCACGCCGAAGCAGACTTGGCCTGTTACTTGATGGCTTTACCTGCTACTATTGCCACCCACCACATTTGAAATAAAATTAGCACATTTCTTCACCAACCACAAGTGGGGCCCACTAAATTCTAGAATTTTCCACCAAAATCATTTATAAACCTAATTTACAATCACCACCTCTTAAAATTCATAACAAATCATACGTTCATTTTAACGGTTCAAAATTTGTGGACATATACTCAACTTATATATGTATAACATATCCAAAGATCACAACGATCCAACTATTTGATTAAAAAATTATAACTCATGTAATATATCGTAAAAATACTTGATTTGATTTTAATACCTCCATTCCAAAAAACATCTTGATAAAACACCTTAACATTAAATCCTTCAATTATAACCACATAAAATAAATAAATCCATCATTTATATCCACATCAAATAAATATTTCCTTATCATAAAAACAAATAATTAATTATTCACAAAAAATATTACAGAATCATAATTATGACAACCAGGCCGTTCCTAGGAAAGAGGGGGCTTTCCAATAAGGATTTCTCCTTACTGGCGCGTAATTAGGTGACCAAACCTCTCCTTAGACAAAACTTTCTAGACATTGCCAATAATGTTATCTAATAATATTATTCAAATAATATGAATTATTGATCTGATAATGGGAAATAATGTGCAGTGACAATTATTGAAATAATAATAATATAAAATATCAATGCAGTAATTATTGAATCAATAAAATAAAATAATGAAAAGTAGTTACTGTAACAATTATTGAGTAGTGCCTTCTTACGTAAGAATCAATAATTTAAAAATACTGTGCAATACCATGTGCTACTGTTCAACTATGCGTATTACTGTATTTTAACCACCAGGTATTCCAACAGTGTTAACGGTAACAATTATGTCGTTATTTATAAAAACTCAAACTTGTCATTTTCTTCATCCAACAGTTATTCTATTATGAGGCCCACGAATGGCTGCGCCGTCGTAGGAATATTCCCCGACAATAAGAATATTCCACGACCAAATGAATATTCCTTAAAAAAATGAATATTTTATAACCACTTGCTTATTTTGTAAAATTTTCACATTTCACCCATAACCAAAGTATTATATCAAATTAACTCCTTATTATTTCAAGATAATAAATAGAGAAAATTTAATTTTTTTCATAATAAGATGGGGTCTTACGCTTGACCTTCATTGATGTATGAGTCAATGGTCGCACTGCATTGTAACCCCCTCCGGGGATACTTGTATAAGTTACTTCGGTGAGTTTAATTGCCATCAGCTGACATGACGTCAAGGCTGCTTGACCTTCATTGATGTATGTATCAATGGTTGAGAATGCGTTGTAACCCCTGCCGGGGATACGTGGATGCTTGAAAGATGTGCGTTGTGACCCCCGCCTAGGATACTTTATCAGTTTATAACTTCGGCATTGTAACGGGGAGGTTTAACATTTCATGGTTTTGTGTTGTAACCACCGCCGGGGAGGTTTAGGGTTGTGACCCTTTAATGACGGCATCAGACCTTTGTGGGGTATTTCCGAACATGATTTATGAAAGCTGAGCTCATCGATATAGTATACCCTGTATTCAGGCGAATACCAATGAGATGACGGGAGTTAAATTTTGACCCGTACAAAACCAGGATTCGAGGCTATTTCCGCTCAATTGCGTAGCATTTTTATTCCTAATTTGGCCTTTTCAGCTTGTGAGACCTCCTTTGCAACTCTAACTGGAGCAAGCCAGAGGTGTGGGATCCACGTAGGAGTGCCGCAGGTACACCTACAGCAGCCGCAGGTGGATCTGCGGCCAACCGTGGCTATGTAAAACCCAAAGGTTGCTTTCATAAGTCATTTTCAAGTTGCGCTGCGAAGGAAATCTGAGAGCTCTTCTTTAAATCTGTTGAGTTCAGGAAACTTTCTGCATATTCTGCCACCTTACAAGTGTTCTTCACTATCCTGGTAACATATGCATGTATTTTTTTCCACTTTCTATCCGTTGGAAAATGACTTATCACATGAAATGCATTTAGACACGTAGTAGTGAATATGCATGCTGATATAGCTTGATAAAAAATATTCAACATAGCAAATGTTAGTATTAAACCATGTTAAACATAATGATGTGAAAAAATTTGACTTTTGAAACAGTCAAATTGGCACCTTTTACTGTCATTTCTTATCCTATATGAGGACAAATGAGTAAAGGTAGAAAAAGAAAAATAATCCTGGTAATTAGACTACACTTACTGATTTTTTACTGTGATGTGATAATACATGTAGGATGTATATGACTGTGTATAGGTGTGCCACTGAATGGCCACCTAGGCATGCCGATGTGCATGTGGATAGTCCCTTTCACAAAGGGGGTTATGGCAAAATTTTTCCAAAATGTAGGAATTGAGTAGTCATGCATTTTTAACTCTACTGTAGACGTATGTTAAAATAATGCATGCATGCATGTAATCATAAGATGCATTTTGAAAAGCTCCAGGTAAGAATTTACCACACCCTTTTTGAGGTGATTTGGAGACTTGTTATCCAGATATTATGAATCCGGATCAGCCGAGTAGTTCCCGTAGGACCACTTCAGGTGTACGGAGGAGGGCTTCTAAGGAGCCTCAGTGCTGGTCTATCAGACAGCCTCGTCGTTTAGTGGAGACGGTGATACGTCCTATCTGGGTTGAAGTGCCAGATGTCGAGGATGAGGAGGAGGACGTACCGTTTGAGGTTCCTACTCCTGTTGTACGTGTTCCCCATATGGATTTGCCAGGTATTCAAGTGGTGAACCCAGATCTTCTAGGTGACTTGAGTAGGCATCCTTCAGCATACCTGCATGTAAACGAGGTATGAAGTTAGATCTTTAATCTTCCGTATTTCCTATTGATGAGGAGTCAAGGATTCTGATGTTGATCTGCATTTGATGTAGGTTCCCGGCTTCACACAGCCTCGTGGGAACTGGTTTTAGCATCTACTCTATGTATCAAGCTTTGCATGATGACTATAGAGAGATTGTACATGGCTTGGGATTTGGGGCGTTCTTTTCCATTCTTCCCCATCGCTGTCCCTGGGGTTACCTCAGGGCATTGTCTGAGCGGTGGTTTCACCAGACTCAGTCACTCCATTTGTTGGACTGTGAGGTGATGATGACGCCGATGGATTGGCGGTTTATCACAGGTATGGAGTTTGGAGGGGATCCAATGCCTTGCACAACGGATATTACCCCCTACTGCCGTTAGATCCTTGTTAGGAGTTCCGGCGGAGGCGCTCAAGGGTAGGACTGTTCGTACAGGTCCTTTGAGCGTAGATGCTATGAGTGGGTTGTTGAGTGAGCCTATACTCGATGATATGAGAGTCAGGGATCGTATTCTTCGACGATTGTTCCTTATGATCATTAGGGGCTGCTTCATAGCAGATAATTCCTCTACGGTGTCCATTGCTTTAATCAGGGCCACTCGACACGTGGATCGTATAGGAGACTATGATTGGGGTTCCTATACCTTTGCCTACTTCCTCAGGGGAATGCGCATGCGATCACAGGGCTTGACTGAGGCGTGGTTAGGATTCTACCCATTTCTACTGGTGAGTGTATCTCTTGTTTTTTCCCATGTACAGGTTAAGAGTGTTGACTGACAGCAAATGTTGCCTTTGTGTTGGTAGTTTTGGGCCTATAGGAGGCATCCATGTTTGTGTCCTGTGAGCATGTTAGGTTTAGACACCTATCCACGAGGACGGAGATGGCTTTATTCCATACTGGCGGAGGTCCCTGTTGCTGAGGGTTTCACTCATTGTCACCTACAGCTAGAGTTGTTGACAGCGGATGTCATCACATGGGTTCCCTACTCTGGAGAGCATTTGGGATTTGGATTTGAGGATAGGTACCCGACTGGAGTTGAGTACGTCATTTCCACCTGCAGGATTCCTCTCTTCACAGATGGAGGATGTGAGCTCTATTTAGGAGAGCGTGCTATCAGGAGCACTACAGGAGAGATCCGTATGCCGATCTTGCCTCCTGTCAGGCGTTATTGGCCTGTTTCGCAGTCACCCATCATTGACATCCCATTGTTGGGGATTGACGGTTTTACATTGTCAGAGGGCCCCTAGACTCAGGAGATGTTCCAGCATTGGTGGATCCCTCGTACTATTGGAGCTTTGACCCGCGCCACACAGTTTATAGGGGATATAGTTCCAGGATCCGTGATGATGACAGATTGGCTAGCCTGTGTCAGAGATCCTTTATAGGGGATATACTTATCTGTAGATAGCTTTATATTTTCCTACACAAACTAGCTTAGCCATTTTATCATGTACATTACATATGTATATATCAAACATTATTATGTATGGCAGGGAAATATATTTCGATTCACTTCCCTTTTAGTTATGCCTTGATACTTGCTTGATATTTGCCTGTTTCTTCAGGGCCTTGTGATCTTGATGAATTCTGAACTTATCCTTGATAGGTGCACATTGAGACGTCGCAAGATCTCTCAGAACGGATCATTGATTTCTGTATATCCCTACCATCTTTGGTGTCTTGGGACTGATATCTGTATGGAAAAGTGGAGAGGAGGGTGGTTTTCCTCTCTGAGATTGACCGCACCACAGATGGTCGCCATACTTCTATTTGTGAGAAGCCTAGTTAATTCCATCTCTTATGGGTTGGTATTCCTCTTTGAGGCACGATCGCAGCTTAGATGGTCATCAAATCTTCTATTTGTGAGAAGAGGTTGGGTAATTCCATCCCTTTGATCTGAAACCGATGAAATGTGGTGAATTGAAGGTTGATCCCAGTACCGTGTGTCAAGTATTTTTTTTTTGTTCTGGTAGGGGTTAGACTGAACCATAAATGGCTGCCTACGTACTCCTATTGAAGAGGAGATCAAGTCTGCGTAGTTCGAACCTGGTGTAAGAGGTTCAACGCTGAATACGAAAGGCATAAGCTTTATTGATGAAGAAGGTTGTAGAAGTATTTTTGTGGTTTTTGTAGAAAAAGGGTAGAAATATTTTTGTTGTTTTTGTTGTTTATTGCGACTGGGTCATATAGAATATGGTTGCCTACGTACCCCCGGGTATCAGGGAGATCAGGTCGATGTAGTTCGCCGCTTAGGACGAATCGTAACCAAAGAGAATTGTGAATCCCATGTTCAGGCTATACTGCGGGGAGAAGTTTGATCCCATAATGGGGATAAACTGTAGTTGTGGAATAAGTTTTATCCCTTCTTCAGGAAAAACTACAAGCGTAGAAAAGTTTAATCTCGTCTTTAGGATAAACTGCAGGTGTGAAAGGTTCAATCCCGCCTTCAGGATAACCGAAATTGTATGTAAGTTTTGAAATGAGGTGAAACCAGGCTGCTGGTTTGAAGTGCATGTTTCCCTGAGGGGCAGAAGAGTATGTAAGAAAGAAAGGGTTTAAAACCGAAATGACTGGTGATTTGATGATCAAAACCAGGATGTTTTTTTATGGTAACTTTAGACATAGTACCGTTTCACGGTGTTCGAGTTGATAAGCTGTGGAAATTCATCGACATCCATTTCCTGTAGTTTGAGAACACCTCCTATCAATACTTCCTTGACAACAAATGATCTTGGTTGTCAATGATCTTCTTTAAAACCAAGTCATATTGTTTGAATTGCCGTAGTCGGACTTTTCTGTTGTAGGATCGGGCGATCCTTTGTTGATATAACTGACCATGGAAGATAGTCACGGTTCGGCTTTCGTCTATTAGAGACAATTGGTGATACCTATGATGCCCCCAAAATAGGTATACATCACCCATCTTGAGTCGCCAGATACATGGTACATAAATTCAAATACAACTTAATTATACAACTATCGTGTACAATACGACAAAATATAATCAAAGAGTTTCAATAAGAATATTGTCATCTAGACAATATCCACACTCAATGGAGTCCTCATTACATTTATTGTCGCACTTATTTATAGAATAGTGAGGACTACTAAAATAACCATCTGACCGGTCAATCCGCTTCCCGACTCGTCCCCAAATATATTCTCATTTCACAAGAGAGAACGATGAAAAGAAAGGGTGAGCTCAACTAGCCCAAAGAAGAAATATTATGACTAAGATAATGCAGAATAAATTATCCTTAGCCTTCAACAGTATAACAACTGATAGAATACAATAGACAATAAGTTTTAGTTCAACAACTGCAGTGGAATAAGCAATCCATTAGAAGAGTCAAGTAGAGCAGGATATCTACTATCTTCTATGATTTAAAAGTTTATCATCAATTTTATCCCTATAATACTCATCAACAGTTCTTTATTATACCCAAGACAAATAGAACTTTCATCACTTGTCTTCACCTGAACCACCAAAGAGGTTAGTTAAATTCAGAATTCATATTTATAATAATGTGAATCAACAATTTCTCCTTGCCACAAAGGCTTAATATAACATTTACTCAATATCATTACCCCAAAGGCTAAAGATATTCAAATGTAATAACAATGATCATACCATTCAGTTGTCTATCTTTTACCTTTCTTGGCCAAAGATATTCAACTATAAAACTAATGGTCATGATCATACCCAATTAATTACCGTCAATGCACTACGGCAAAAAGACATTCAACTGTTAACTAATGGTCATGATCCTGCCAATCACATCATCGAAATATCCCTGCACTACGACCAAGGATATTCATTAGTATCACAAGTGGTCATGATCATGTCATACACACGTCCATCTTTGCACTACGGGCCAAAGCTATCAATTAATGAGTTCATCTTTTGCACTACGACCAAAGATATCAATCAACAGCTCATCTTAGCACGTAAGCGAAAGATATATTACTATAAAACCAATAATCAACAGTCAATCTTTGCACATAAGCCAAAGATATACAACTACAAAACCAATAATCAATAATCCATCTCTGCACGTAAGCCAAAGATATACAACTATAAACCCAGTAATCAACAGTCCATCTATGCACGTAAGCCAAAGATGACTTTCATCACAATATAAGCATGGGGATGATGACAATGATATAAGCATTAATCAAACGAAATCAAGGATAAATATTAAAGACTTTAAATTTATCTAGAGTTTAAAAATATCCAAATTGTCAACATGATACTGCTTTGTGGAGTAAAATTCAAGAATAATATTTATGTATCAAAAATAATTTGGACAGAAAAAATATATTTTTCGAGTGAATAGTACCCCGTGAATAGTATCTTAAGAATAGTACTTCTCATGAATAGTACCCCAACATGAAAAGTACCCCAAATACCCGAGTGAATAATATTCGGGTGAATAGTAATTTGGGTGAATAGTAACCCATGAATAGTAACTCGTGAATAGTAATCCGACACAAAAAGTGCCCTGAATACCCGAGTGAATAATACTAGAGTGAATAGGAATTTGGATGAATAGTAACCCGTGTATAGTAACTCGTGAATAGTACCCAAACACGAAAAGTGCCCCGAATACCCGAGTAAATAATACTAGAGTGAATAGTAATTTGGGTGAATAGTAACTCGTGAATAGTATCCCAGCACAAAAAGTTCCCCGAATACCCGAGTATAATAGAATATACTAAATTGCAAATAGATTTTCACCTGCCATGTGGTAATCCATGTAGACAGATCATTTCCACAATTTAATAAAGAATGAATATGAAGGATCATTCACCATGCATGTGGTAATCTACATAGACAGGTTATACCAACAGAATAATAAAGAATGGAATAACAGAAGAATTCACCATGCATGCGATAAATCGCACAGATATGTTATTCTCAACAGAATAATAAAGAATGGAACCAGGTTATGCATAATTTGCTCAGACAGGATATTCAAACAGAATAATAAAGAATGGAATAACAACAGAAATCACCAGGCATGCGATAGACAACATAGACAGGTTATTCCAACAGAATAATAAATAATGGAACCAGGTCATGCATAATCCGCACATACAGGATATTCCAACAGATTAATAAAGAACAGAACCATGTCATACATAATTCGCACATACATGATATTCCAACAGAATAATAAAGAATGGAATAATAGAAGAATTTCACCATATATGCAGTACATCGCATAGACAAGTTATTCCAACATAATAATAAAGAATGAAATAATAGAAGAATTTCACCATGTATACGGTAGTCCGCGTATACACGTTATTCCAACAAAATAATAAGGAATGGAATAACAATAGCTCTCTTCATGAATATGAAAGAAATAATACCCCTTACCTTAAAAAAAACTGGATACTGGAATAATGAGGTAGCAAACTTTTCTTCTTCTTTCTCTCAATAATTTCTCTATATAATAATTGCTCTATAGCTTTAGTGAATTGGTCAGAAATGAAGGAAGAATGAGCTTCTATTTATAGAAAAATATAGTTTCGATAATTGCACGTTTTGGGGCTCAAAATATTACAGTATAATACCTTCCTCATTTTCTTCATTTTTAGTTTAGTCCTACAAGTATTATCAATCTTGCACCAACTCCCCTAATAGTAAATCATGTGAATCAATAGTAAAATCATGTTACTCAATAGTAAATCATGTGACTAAATAGTTCTAAACGTGTGAAAAAATTAATTATAATATAGTACCTTCAACTATACCTCCATTTTTAACTTAGTCATACAAGTATTATTAATCTTGCACCACCTCCCCTAATAGTACTAAAATGTGAATCAATAGTACACACATGTGAACAAATAGTTAATAACATGTAAATTAATAGCAATTAATTATTCATTTAGCCGATTAATTACCCGGTTGGTCAATATAACTTCCAGACATCAATTACTATCGAAATAAATGTCGATTTTCAGTAACACCAATAATCCCAACACAATGGAAATATTTTTCTCAACAATTTCATTTTTGAAATTTTGAAGTTTGACTTTTTTCGAAAAAGTCAATTGTTAACTTTTTGACCAAAAAGTCAACTCCGGAAATTTTTGTTTTTATAGTCTATTCTTACTACTTTCATCGCTCTGGACTCAAATATCACGTCCGCGTCTCCAAATTTAACATCGAACTCAAATTCAATTTTTAATAACATTTATTCACTATTATTATAACTCGCAATATTAACAACCAGTTCGTTCCCAGGAAAGAGGGGAATTTCTAATAAAGATTTCTCCTTATTGGCGCGCAATTAGGTGACCAAACCTCTCCTTGACAGAACTTCTAGACATTGTTAATTATGAAAATAATAATATGAATAACTGTATCATCTCAATTATTGATTTAATAATATATAAAATATCGACAATAATTGAATCAAACTGAGTGACTTCTCACGTAAGCATTAATAATCAATACCGTGTGCTACTATGCAACCACGCGTATTTTACCACCGATTATTTTATGACAACTTGCTTACTTTGAAATTTTTTTCAAATGTCACCCTTAACTTTAAGCTTTTATCAATTTAAATATTTACCAAAATAGAAAAATTGAATACTTTTACTTCATAAAATTCAGGGTCTCACAATCTCCCCTCCTTGTGAAATTTCGTCCTCGAAATTTAGGTACGTACCTGATATTCGAAGAGATGAGAATACCTTGCTTTCTTTTCAGATTGTACCTTCCCGGTTATATCCTATATACCATGATTTTTCCATTGCTCATCTCCTGTATTTCAGATATCATTCTAGAATATATCTTAAAAATAAGGGTTAATTGACATGTCACATATTATCCCTATACTCTGACCGACCAATTAAATACCAAATAACTTAGGTAGGTCATACTAGCGAAGGAATTCCCGGTCTCTCCCCTCCTAGTTCTTATCTCACATCTCAGCCATGGATCATATCCCTAAGCTTTGTTACCAACTGCGACGCCCCCAAAACAGGTATACATCACCCATCTTGAGTCGCCAGATACATGGTATATAAATTCAAATACAACTTAATTATACAACTGTCGTGTACAATACGACAAAATATAATCTAAGAGTTTCAAAAAGAATATTGTCATCTAGAAAATATCCACACTCAATGGAGTCTTCATTACATTTATTGTCACACTATTTTATAGAATAGCGAGGACTACTAAAATAACCATCTGGACCGTCAATCCGTTCCCCGAATCGTCCCAGCTATATTCTCATTTCCTGAAGAGAACAGTGAAAGAAAGGGTGAGCTCAACTAGCCCAGTTAGAAATATTATGACTAAGATAATGCATAATAAATTATCATTAGCCTTCAACAGTATAACAATTGATAGAATGCAATAAACAATAAGTTTTAGATCAACTACTACAGCGGAATAAGTAATCCATTAGAAGAGTCAAGTAGAGCATGATATCTACTATCTTCTATGATTTAAAAGTTTATCATCAATTTTATCCTTGTAATACTCATCAACAGTTCTTTATTATACCCAAGATAAATAGAACTTTCATCACTTGTCTTCACCTGAACCACCAAAGAAGTTAGTTAAATTCAGAATTCATATTTATAATAATGTGAATCAATAATTTCTCCTTACCACAAAGGCTTAATAGAACATTTACTCAATATCATTACCCCAAAGGCTAAAGATATTCAAATGTAATAACAATGATCATACCAATCAGTTGTCTATCTTTGCACTACTGGCCAAAGATATTCAACTATAAAACCAATGGTCATGATCATACCAATCAATTACTGTCGATGGCACTACTGACCAAAGACATTTAACTGTTAACTAATGGTCATGATCATGCCAATCACATCATCGAAATATCCCCGCACTACGACCAAGGATATTCATTAGTATCACAAGTGGTCATGATCATGTCATACACCTGTCCATCTTTGCACTACGGGCCAAAGCTATCAATTAACAGTTCATCTTTGCACTACGACCAAAGATATCAATCAACAGTTCATCTTAGCACGTAAGCCAAAGATATACTACTATAAAACCAATAATCAACAGTCAATCTTTGCACGTAAGCCAAAGATATACAACTACAAAACCAATAATCAATAATCCATCTATGCACGTAAGCCAAAGATATACAACTATAAACCCAGTAATAAACTGTCCATCTATGCACGCAAGCCAAAGATGACTTTCATCACAATATAAGCATGGGGATGATGACAATGATATAAGCATTAATCAAACGAAATCAAGGATAAATATTAAAGACTTTAAATTTATCTAGAGTTTAAAAATATCCAAATTATCAACATGATACTGTTTTGTGGAGTAAAATTCGAGAATAATATTTCTGTATCAAAAATAATTTGGACAGAAAAAATATATTTTTCGAGTGAATAGTACCCCGTGAATAGTACCCTGTGAATAGTACTTCTCGTGAATAGTACCCCAAATACCCGAGTGAATAATATTCAGGTGAATAGTAATTTGGGTGAATAGTAACCCGTGAATAGTAATCTAACACGAAAAGTGCCCTGAATACCCGAGTGAATAATACTATAGTGAATAGTAATTTGGATGAATAGTAACCCGTGAATAGTACCCCGACATGAAAAGTGCCCCGAATACCCGAGTAAATAATACTAGAGTGAATAGTAATTTGGCTGAATAGTAACCCGTGAATAGTAACTCATGAATAGTACCCCGACACAAAATGTGCCTTGAATACTCGAGAATAAGAGAATATACAAAACTGCAAATGAATTTTCACCCGCCATGCGGTAATCCACGTAGACAGATCATTTCCACAATTTATTAAAGAATGAATACGAAGGATCATTCACCATGCATGTGATAATCCACATAGACAGGTTATTCCAACAGAATAATAAAGAATGTAATAATAGAAGAATTCACCATGCATGCGATAAACAGCATATTCAGGTTATTCTCAATAGAATAATAAAGAATGGAACCAGGTCATGCGTAATTCACACAGAAAGGATATTCCAACAGAATAATAAAGAATGGAATAACAACAAAAATCACCAGGCATGCGATAGACCGCACAGACAGGTTATTCCGACAGTATAATAAATAATAGAACCAGGTCATGCGTAATCCGCACAGACAGGATATTCCAACAGGATAATAAAGAACGGAACCATGTCATACATAATTCGCACAGACATGATATTCCAATAGAATAATAAAGAATGGAATAATAGAAGAATTTCACCATGTATGCAGTACATCGCATAGACAAGTTATTCCAACATAATAATAAAGAATGGAATAATAGAAAAATTTCACCATGTATACTGTAGTCCGCGTATACACGTTATTCCAATAGAATAATAAGGAATGGAATAACAATATCTCTCTTCATGAATATGAAAGAAATAATACCCCTTACCTTAAAAAAAACTGGATACTGGAATAGTGAGGTAGCTGACTTCTCTTCTTCTTTCTCTCAATAATTTCTCTATAGCTTCAGTGAATTGGTGAGAAATAAAGGAAGAATGAGCTTCTATTTATAGGAAAATATAGTTTCGATAATTGCACATTTTGGGGCTCAAAATATTACAGTATAATACCTTCCTCTTTTCTTCATTTTTAATTTAGTCATGCAAGTATTATCAATCTTGCACCAACTCCCCTAATAGTAAATCATGTGAATCAATAGTAAAATCATGTGACTCAATAGTAAATCATGTGACTCAATAGTTCTAAAAATGTGAAAAAATTAATTATAGTATAATACCTTCAACTATACCTCCATTTTTAACTTAGTCATTCAAGTATTATCAATCTTGCACCACCTCCCCTAATAGTACCAGAATGTGAATCAATAGTACACACATGTGAACAAATAGTTAATAACATGTAAATTAATAGCAATTAATTGCTCATTTACCCGATTAATTACACGGTTGGTCAATATAACTTCCAGACATCAATTACTATCGAAATAAATGTCGATTTCCACTAACACCAATAATCCCAACACAATGGAAATATTTTTCTCAACAATTTCATTTTTGAAATTTAGAAGTTTGACTTTTTCAAAAAAAGTCGATTGTTGACTTTTTTACCAAAAAGTCATCCCCGGAAAATTTTGTGTTTATAGTCTATTCTTATTAATTTCATCGCTTTGGACTCAAATATCACGTCCGCGTCTCCAAATTCAACTCCGAACTCAAATTTAATTTTTAATAACATTTATTCACTATTATTATAACTCGCAATATTAACAACCAGTTCGTTCCCAGGAAAGAAGGGGCTTTCCAATAAAGATTTCTCCTTATCGGCGCGCAATTAGGTGACCAAACCTCTCTTTGATAGAACTTCTAGACATTGTTAATTATGCAAATAATAATATGAATAATTGTATCGTCTCAATTATTGATTTAATAATATATAAAATATCGACAATAATTGAATCAAACTGAGTGACTTCTCATGTAAGCATTAATAATCAGTACCGTATGGTACTATGCAACCACGCGTATTTTACCACCGATTATTTTATGACAACTTGCTTACTTTGAAATTTTTTTCAAATGTCATCCTTAACTTTAAACTTTTATCAATTTAACTATTTACCAAAATAGAAAAATTGAATACTTTTATTTCATCAAATTCGGGGTCTCACAATACCTGTCTTGTACCCATTGATCTTCATCTAACTGAGCATCCATCAACACTTTGAGGGATTCCATTTCCACCTCTATGGGGAGCACTGCTTCCATCCCATAGGCTAATGAGTAGGGGGTTGCCCTAGTGGAAGTACGCAGGGAAGTTCTGTAGGATAATAAAGTCAGAGGGAAGAGGTCTGGCCATCCTTTGTGATTGGCGGACATTTTCTGCATGATCTTTTTGATGTTTTTATTAGCTGCTTCAACAGCACCATTCATCTTTGGACGGTAGATGATGGAGTTAAGGTGTTTGATGTGGAATTTTCTGTATAACTCCTCCATCATTTTATTATTGAGGTTTTTAGCATTGTCTGTCACAATGACCTCTGGTTGTCCATATCGACAGATGACATTGTTTCTGATGAAAGCAATGATGACTTCTTTAGTAACACTGGGGAAGGAAACTGCTTCTACCCATTTGGTGAAGTAGTCGATCATGGTTAATATGAATCGATGTCCATTACTGGCTTTGGGCTCGATGGGCACTTCCATTCCCCACATTGAGAAAGGCCATGGTGAATTCATATTGTGGAGTTCCCTTGGAGGGGTGTAGATAGTATTCCCATAAATCTGGCATTTATAGCACCTCTTGACGTGATCATCACAGTCAGCTTTGAGTGTAAGCCAATAATGCCCTGCTTTAAGGATCTTCTTGACAAGTAGGGGTCCGCTCATGTGAGGGCCACATACTCCACCATGGATCTCATCCATGAGTCTTTGAGCTTGGTCTTTATCCAAACATCTGAGGAGACCTAATCCTGCATCTCTTTTGTAGAGTGCATCTCCGCTCAGGTAAAATTTCATATCAAGTAGATGAATCCGCCTCTTCTCAGTTAGGCTCGCCTCAGCGGGTGTAAATCCATCTCATAGATACTCCTTGATGTGTTGATACCAAGGGTTCTGGATGGGAGGTAGTTCATCCGATACTTCTCCAACATAGTTCCCGTAGACTGGGGCTTTTTGTATTGCAATTGTAATGCTTGGAATTTTTTTCCTTGTCAAGTATGTGAACGAAGGAGGCCAATGTTGCTAATGCATCCGCAAAATCATTCCTATTACGAGGAATGTGTAGGATGGAGATTTCTTCAAACTCAAAATCCATCTGTAGAAGTTGTCGATGGTAAGGCAGTAAATGTAATTCATTAGTTTGATAGACTCTCGCGGATTGTCTGATTACAAATTCGTAATCCCCAAAGACAGTTAACCACCTAATGCCCATTGAACGGGCAAGTTTTAATCCCATGAGACAGCCTTTATACTCAGCTGTGTTGTTGGTGCTGTCAAACTGTAATTTAATGGCGACGGGATACTGCTTCCCCGTACCAGATACTATAACTGCTCCAGCTCAAGAACCTTCTGTGTTAAAAGCTCCATCAAAATACATTTTCCACATACGGCATGTATCGTACTGATGTGGTTGCTGAACTGTCATTACCCCTTTATCGGGGAAGTATGTTTCTGAGGGTTTGTAGTCCCCTGCAGGAGTGGTGGCCAGTTGATCCGCAATTCCTTGACCTTTGACAGACTTCTGTGTCACGTAGACGATGTCAAATTGCAGTAGGATCAATTGCCATCTGGATAGTCGATAATTCAGTATGGGCTTACTGAACACATACTTGAGAGGATCCACGCGGGATATGAGATGTGTTGTGTGACCATGGAGGTAATTCTGTAACCTCATGGAAGCCTATGCTAAAGCACAACAAGTCTTCTCAATCAGAGTGTACTTGTGTTCACTGATGCTGAATCTTTTGCTGAGGTAATAGATAGCTCATTCTTGGTCTCTATCATCTTTTTGCCCTAACATACAGCCCAATGCATTGTCATTAATAGACAGGTACATGAATAGGGGAACATCATCCCTGGGTGGTACCAAAATAGGAGCGTTAACTAACTGCTCTTTAATGGTAAGGAAGGCTTTCTAACACTCATCGTTCCATTTCATGGAGGAGTTCTTCCTTAACAGCTTGAATATGGGCTCACAGGTTGCTGTGAGTTGAGAAATGAACCTGCTAATGAAGTTGATTCTTCCCAAAAATCCACGTATTTCCTTCTTTGTCTGAGGAATGGGCATTTCCTTAATGGCCTGGATTTTTGTAGGATCCAGTTCAATCCCTTTGTGGCTGACTAGGAAACCTAGCAACTTGTATGACTTAACACCAAAGGCGCACTTGGCTGGATTCAACTTCAAGTTGTACTTATGCAACCTGTTAAAAAGCTTTTTGAGATAGTCTAGGTGGTCCTCCTCCCGTCGGGATTTGACAATGATGTCATCCACGTAGATCTCTATCTCTTTATGCATTAAATCGTGGAAAAGAGCCATCATAGCTCGCTGATAGGTTGCCCCGGCATTAATGAGGCTGAATGACAACCGTCTATTGATAAGTGGGTTTTACACCTACTTATTGAATATAAATTCATGCGAACTGTGCCCATCTCAAGTACATTTTAATGTGTTTTTAGTTGCATTTCACGTTATTTTGCATTGCATGTATTGAGAACTCTTTCGGTGTAAAAGTGGAGGAAATGACCTAAGTTGGTGGTGTTAGATGGCATAAGCTAATGGAGGCATGGCGTGAGGATCAAGTAGAGCGAGGAGACTAAGCATGGATGGACAAAGGAATGAGTAGCAGAGCAAATCAGTAGCAGCAGCAACAATGCCGAACCAGAATCAAAAGTAGCAAAGTCAGAGTGTAGACTACAGAAGCCCCGCCATCGTGTGGTAGATTAGGTTTGGGGACGTGCACTTCAAAGCACTTCATTCGGACGATGATATTGCACAATCGTAAGTCGCGCCGTCGCAAGGATTGTGAAGGAAGGGCAAAGGTGATGCGCATACGATATTCTTGTTTCACGATCACGAAATTTATTTATTTTAATTTTTAATTTTAAAGAGTTGTAATGAATTAAAACTATTCTAACTGGTGTCAGACGTATCTTTCATCACTTTTAACGTATTTTCATATTGTAACTAGGGTTTACACTTTGAGAGAGATTCTAACGAAGAACGAAGCCTAAACTCCATCTTTTCTAATTCTTCTTGGGATTTTCTATCATTGTGGATTATTATTATTATTTTGCTGGATTTATATGAGGAATTGAATGTTATCATTGGTTTATGATCAGCAATTGGGTTTGATCGTTTCTATCCCTTCACTCTCAATTATTTGCTTATTATCCATGTATTGCTTTGATCCCATAATTGCTTTTGGTTCAGTCATGAACTTAACTCCATTATGGGATTCTAATGGATTTTAATATGTAGTTTGGTTGCGTGCTTGATTGGTGGACTGTTTTGCTTATCAATAGGAATTTCTATCATGGTTATTTTACATGCATGAATGACTGATCACCATTCGTTTCAGTACTTGTATGGAATTGACAATGAACATGCGAGTATGGATTGTAATCATGATAGCATACGCATATGGGGCTATTTTGCATGGCTTGTGTATTTCGTGAATTAGATAGACATATACTAATTCACCGTATGAGTTAATATAAGGGCTTGTGCTTAAATTCAATATAGTTGCAATTTCACATAGACATATAGTGATTTTGGTTATATTGATGATTACATGGTGTCTATCGCATGTGGATGTTGTGTAAGTAGGGCATAGTACATTGAAAAATGGCTATGTCTATATTTGTGCTTTTGGCTACTTTCCTGCGATAGGTGAACGGTCTTGCATGATGGTGGTAATTAGATGAAGTATTAAATGAAGTTAGGATCCCATTATTTCCAGATTTGTTTTATTACATTCTTATACTCATTTTAGTTGTTATTTGCATTTAGAATAATTCACAATTTTACTCATTAGTTTAAGCATATAAAAGTAGTGATTTAGTTGATGCATAAGAGTTTAAATTGGACAACTTTCTCTATGGGATCGATACTTTACTTACTCTGGATTACTTATTGACACATGTATGTGTAAGACCCCAACTTATTATTAATGAAATTTAATTTTCTCTATTTATTATTTTGAAATAATAAGGGTTGATGTGATTAATGTGGATAGTTAGGGGTAAAATACGTAAATATTTCAAAATAAGCAAGTGGTTATAAAATATTCATTGTTGTCGGGGAATATTAGTTTGGTCGTGGAATATTTCTTCTTTGTCGGGAATATTAAATGCGACGGTAGCAAGACCATGTGTGGGGCCCCATAACTTGAAAGCGATTGGATGAAGAAAACGACAAATATAAGTTGTTTAAAAATAACGGCGTAGTTATTACAGATTAATCTTGTTAAAATACTCGGTGGTTAAAAACACGGTAGCACACGGTATTGCACCAATTATTGATTCTTACGTGAAGGCACTACTCAATAATGGTTACGATATTCTTATTGCTCAAAGATTTTATTGAGTTAATAATTGCTTGCGTTGATATTTTATATTCTTTGTTGTTTCAATAATTGTCATTACACAATTTTTTATTATCGAAGCAATAATTCATATTATCTCTAATAATATTATTAGATAACATTATTGGCAATGTCTAGAAAGTTCCATCTAAGGAGAGGTTTGGTCACCTAATTGCGCGCCAGTATGAAGAAATCCTTATTGGAAAGCCCCTCTTTCCTGGGAACGGCCTGGTTGTCAATATTGTGATTCTGTAATATTATTTGTGAATAATTAATTATTGATTCATATGATGAGAAAAATATTGATTTTATGTGGATATAGATGGAGAAAATTTTTATTGTGACAATTGTTGAAAATTAAAATTTTATCTTTTTCTGATAAAATAATTCATTTAAATATATTATTATATTTTAATAATATAATAATGGTGATATTTTTACAACGAATGTGGGATATATGAGTATACGAGGAGGAGGAGTATTTTTGTTGCAATAAATGTTTAAAACATGTTAAACATGTCGGTGGACCCCATTTATTGACTGAAATTTGATTATAGCCTGTAAAATCGCTCATTTATGGATTTCGGTCAATTTCTATTTGGAATTTGGAAAAACTTTCTTCTGCAAAGTTGTAGAGAATTGAATTTCCTATAAAACTCGCGAGATTCGAATTTTCAGATGAAAGGGCTATTTATTATGAATTATTGAAGTTCTAAAATTCTGGAATAATTGATTTTTGGAGTTTAAAATATTTTTTTTTGTAAGAAAAACGTTTTTGTTGTAATTGAGTGGCTCACATGTGTTATAAATGATCTGAAATCAGATTTCTAAGGTGGGCTTGAATATTTTTAAGAAATATTATTATTTTATTAAATTTTCTGCTTTGGTGTTCTAAGCATTTTCCTATAAATAGGGTGCTTAGGTTAGAATTGAAAATCACACGAAGCTAAAGTTTTTTTCTCTCTATATTATCGGCGTATTCTTGTGAGTATTTTGAGTATACTTTGAGTATTGTTAGACGGTGTAAGTTCCTTGACCTTATACCCAGATTCCAAATAGAAGTACTAATCTTTTGAGGTAAGGGATGTTATTTTCTTCTCAAATGATATTATTTCTTCAATATCATTATGCTGAAATATTGGTTGGAACTTTTATCAAATTTGGAACTTTTTCATGTCGGGTTACTATTCATGAGTTACTATTCACGAGTTACTATTCATGAGTTACTATTCACGAGTTCTTATTCACGAGTACTATTCATGAAGCGTGAAGATGTTTTTGTGGAATTTCTATCTTTTGGTGTCGAGTTACTATTCACGATATACTGCCTTATTCACGATATCTGCACTATTCATTCAAAAAAAATAAAATTTCTTCTTTTTGTCCAAAATATCTATTCTGGATACTAGCTTTGATTGTATCCATGTTTTGATCATTCTTGAATTTTACACCACTATGATCATTTTGAGGTATTTTTGAACATGGATAAAATAAAGTACGAATCCTTAATCCTTAATCCTTGTCATTTTGTTTCACTGGATTCGTTTCTTTAAAAATATTTTTCATCATCCTCAGTCTTAAATGATGATATTATTGAATATCTTTGGCCCAGTAGTGCAAAGATGAATGATTTCTGAAGAATATCTTTGGTAGTAGTGAAAAGATGAGCAGTGTTTAGATGAACATGACCAATCGATGAATATCTTTGGCTGTAGTGCAAAGATGAATATTTGATTCCGTATGTATATTGATTGATGTTACGGGGATAAAAGATAGATGATGAACTTTTAAATTCATACATAGAAGATAGTAGTTTGCATTCTCTACTTAACTCTTCTAATGAATTATTATTTTCATTGCGAATATTGATTTAAAATTTGTTGTCTATTTTATTCTATTAGATTTTTCCTGTTGAAGACTAACGGTAATTTGTTGTATATTATCTTAGTCATAATATTCTTTCTTGAGCTAGTTGAGCTCACCCTTTTCTTTTTGTTCCATTTTTCTCGGGAGGCGAGAATATAAATGAGTAGTACTTAGTCGGGGTATGGAATGAAGGTTCTAGAGAGAGTCGTTTAGTAGTCCTCACCATTTTTGTAAAATAATGTATTAATAAATGTGATGAGGATTTATTTGAGTATAGATATTGTCTGAAGATAATATTTGTATTTAAACTCACGCTTTCTCTTGTTGTAATAATAAAGTTGTAGTTGTTTCGCATACATGTATTGACAACTCGAAATGGGAGATGTATACCTATTTTGGGGCGCCACGGTTGGTATCGAGCTTAGGATATGATCTCTGGCGGAGATCGGGGAATAGAACTAGGAGGAGAGAGACGAGTAAATCCTTCGCTAGTGTGTCCTACCTTAGCTTATTTGTTAGTTGGTCAAGATATATAGGGATATTATGTGATATATTGATTTCCTTAATTAACCCTTGTTTTATCACGATTTTGAGAATGTCGACCGAGAATATTAACAATGGAAATGAGACCGTGGAGACGCTTTGTACTCACCAACGAGGAGAGAACGTCTAACAGTGGGCAATGTTCCTCCCGTGAACAACACCATTGAAGCGAGATGATGAGCGAGGGGATGTTTAGAAGTTTTTGCGCTTCATGCAAAATCGATTTAGGAGACTCATGTTCAAAATACGGGAGGAAATGATAGCAATTCACGGGTTGTCACAACAAGCGATTCAAAGAGTTGGGACCACCGAATTTAAGGGAAAGCGGATCCGATCATGGCGGAAACATGGGTCAAGCAAATTACGAAGATATTCGATGTCTTGGGATGCACGGAGAAGAACAGAAGGTTCCATTCGCCACCTTTATGTTCCGTGGCGAAGCGCACCATCGGTGGGAGTCGTGAAGCGTACCCCATCCACCGTACTCAAAGCATGTCTTGGGATACGTTTGAAGCTATTTAATGACAAATACTTTCCCGAAAGTGTTCGTCTCGTATGAAGGAAGTGGAGTTCATCGATTAGAACAAAACAACATGACGGTGTCTCAAATCGAGGCAAAAAGTTTGCGAGTTATCGAGTTTTGCACCTCATTTGGTGGAGAATGAGGAACGATGACGCGGATGTTTCGAGAGGTTTGAAACCCGGATACGACAATATCTCATTTCTCATAAATTTTCCCTCTATTCGAGATGTTGTTAATGTGGCTCAATTGTTAGAAAGCGAGATAACGAGTATATTCAACCAAGGGACCATAACCGAGGATCGTACTACGAGATAAAGCGGTCAATGTAATAATGATAACCAAAGAGAAAAAAGCGGATGGACAAAATGGTAACCACTCTGGTGGTAATCATAGCCATGAAAATAGAAGAAGCGAGTCGGGAGGAGATTTTAAAAAGAGGAGATTTAACAACGACCATGTGAAGACGCAGCGGTTCTTAAACAACTAGTTCTAAGGGAGGAGAACGACCACCCATCATATGCTACAAATGCGAAAAGAGGGACATATCGGTCAAACCGCCCACAACAGTTCAAGGTATGCTATAATTGTGGAAAGGAAGGACATATCGCTTTCGAGATTATACGAGAGCGAAACCTAGTTCAATGGGATGGTGACTCAAAAGATCGTCCCGGAAAAGTCAAAGTCAACGATTCCGGAAGAGCGTTGGTTGTGGATCGGTCAAAATGCGAGAAACCCAAACGAGGTGATCACGGGTAAGCTATTTATAAATTCTTGCGAAGTTTATACCTTACTTGATACCGGTGCTACCCATTCATTTATCTCTCCTGCATGTGCTCAACGTTTAAACTTGACTCGGAGAAATTTAGACTTTGACCTATCTCGTGGAAACTCCGTTAGAGAAACTTTCATCACATCCACTTGCTTATAAATCTTGTTTGATTCAAGTTGGCACCATCACCTTACATGTTGACCTTATCTCTTTAAAGATACTTGCTTTTGATGTGATTTTAGGGATTGATTGGTTAACTACTCATCATGCCAAAATTGATTGTTTTCGTAAGGTTGTTAGTTTTCATATTCCTAACCAACCCGTGTTATGCGAATTCAAGCAACTAAACCATTAAAATCAATCACTATCATATCTAATCATAAAGCTATTCGCTTTATTGAAAAGCGGATGTCAAGCTTTCTTAGCCCATGTTATGGATTTGAATAAAGACACGTCAAATTTTAATAATATTCTGTTGTTATTGACTTTCTGGCGTATTTCAAGAACTTCTTCCCGTCTACCCCAGAACGTGAAGTTGAATTCTTTATTGATCTTGAACCCGGTACAAAGCCCATTTCTAAAACCCCATATCGAATGGCTCTATTGAACTTCGAGAGTTAAAGGTCCAACTACGTGAATTGTTGGACATCGGTTTCATTCGTCCTAGTACATCTCCTTGGGGTGCTCTGTTTTATTCGTAAAAGAAGAACGGCGGGAGTATGCAACTTTGTATTGACTATCGAAATTGAACCATGTCACCATCAAGAATAGGTATCCTCTACCTCGTATTGATGACTTGTTTGACCAAATTGCAAGGGGCACAATTCTTTTCAAAAATCGATCTTAGCTCGGATATCATCAAATTTGAAGATTAGAATCGAGGATATTCCAAAGACGCGCTTTAGAACTTCGATGCGGACATTATGAATTCTTAGTCATGTCTTTTCAGTTGACTAATGCTCCTACTGGCTTTCATGGATATGATGAACCGAGTATTCAAGGAATATTTGGATCGGTTCGTTGTTTGTCTTTATTGATGACATCCTTATATATTCCAAAAGTCGTGAAGATCATGAGCACCATTTGAAGTTTGGTACTCCAAAGGCTTCGTGAAAACAAACTATATGCCAAATTGAAGAAATGCGAGTTACGCTTGAGAAGTAGCATTCCTTGGGCACGTGGTGTCGAAACATGGATTATCTGTTGATCCGTGAAAGATTGAAGCAATACTGAGTTGGGAGCAAAAGTCGCTTGTTGAAAGTACGTAGCTTTTGGGCTTAGCTGGTTATTATCGGAGATTTGTGGAAGGGTTTTCTCGAATCGCTACTCCATTAACTCAGCTAACTCGAAGGATACAAAATTCGTTTGGAGCGAAGAATGCGAGAAAAGTTTCCAAGAGCTTAAGAGGAGACTTATTTCGGCTTTGTTCTAACAATACCATCTGGTTCGAATGGATTTGTTATCTCTGACGATGCTTTAGGCAAAGGGTTAGGATGTGTTCTCATGCAACGTGGGAAAGTCATAGCCTATGCCTCGCGACAACTTAAAGAGTATGAGAGGAATTATCCTACTCATGATCTAGAGTTAGCGTGAAATAAGTTTTCGCTAAAGATATGGAGGCACAATCTATATGGGGAGAAAGTGGAGATATATTCGCACCATAAAAGCCTTAAATATTTCTTCACTCAAAAGAACTCAACATCTTGGCGGCGTGACGTTGGCTCGAACTATTGAAGACTACGACCACACTATTCAATACCATCCCGGTAAAAGCGAACGTGGTAGGTGACGCGCGTTGAATAGAAGATCATATCTGAGGAACGAGAAAAGCGATGATGTCAAGTATCGCGATAGAGCCAACTTTAATAGAAAAAGTTAAGGTTGCTCAAGCCACCGCAGGCGAGAGCTGATGCGTGATGAAGAAGAAAGTAAGAAGGAGTTATTAGGGCGAGAATTGATGAAGAAGGAATACTTCGAGTCCACTCTAGACTTTGTGTTCCTAACGACTCTGATTTGAAGTACAAGATTATGATGGAGGCACACAATATGCCATTTGCAATCCATCCTGGAAGTACTAAAATGTATCGTGATCTTCGACATACATTTTGGTGGAACAATATGAAGAGAGAGATTGCAAAGTTTATCTCGATGTGTTTAACTTGCCAACGTGTAAAGGTGGAGCATCTAGTACCTAAGGGTCCGTTGCAACCACTTGAGATTCCGAAATGGAAGTGGGAACACATTACCATGAATTTCGTTACGGGTCTTCCTACGGTTTCTCAAGGCATCAATGCTATTTGGGTTATTGTTGATAGATTAACCAAGTCTGCTCATTTCTTCTGCCGATACGGAGACTTATTCCCTGAACGCCTTGCTAGTATGTATGTGAATGAAATTGTGAGGTTGCATGGCATGCCCATATCCATAGTTTCGGATCGTGACCCAAGATTCACTTCAAGATTTTGGGTTAGCTTGCAAAAAGCTATGGGCACAGATTTGCGATTTAGTTCGACATACCATCCCCAAACCAGACGGACAATCGAGAGGACTATTCAAACTCTTGAAGATTTATTAAGACTCGTGTCCTAGACTTCAAGGCGGTTGGGATAAGTATTTACCATTAGTGGAATTCTCCTACAACAACAGCTTATCAAGCAAGTATAGGTGTGGCTCCATTTGAATCATTATATGGATGAAAGTGTCGCTTCTCCAATATGTTTGGATGAGGTGGGTGAAGCAACATTGTTGGGACCCGAGTTAAATGTATTTATGACCTGAAAAGATCTAAATGATTCGACAACTTATACAAACCAAGACAAGATCGACAAAAGAGTTATGCGGATCTTCATCGAAAGGACGTGGAATTTAGTGTAGGGGATCATGTATTATTGCGAGTTGCTCCATGGAAGGGAGTTACAAGATTTGGGAAGAGAGGAAAGCTCAATCCACGATTTATTGGTCCATTTCAAATTCTTGACCGAATAGGAAATGTAGCCTATAGACTCGCGTTACCTCCGAGTATGTCTCGTGTTCATAATGTGTTTCACATATCTGTACTTCGTAAATATGTGAAAGACCCGAACCACGTTATAGAATTAGAACCAGACGAAATAGCCGAAGACTTAACGTATGAGGAGGTACCTGTCAAGATCTTGGATAGGAAGGAGCATGTCCTACGCGCAAAGGTCATACCACAAGTTAAAGTTTTGTGGAGGAATCATGCTTATAGAGAGAAATGACACGGGAATTGGAAACTAAATGAAAGCGAGGTATCCTCACCTTTTGAAACACCAGTGTACGTCACGCCAATTTCGAGGACGAAATTTCATAAGGAGGGAGGTTGTAAGACCCCAACTTATTATTAATGAAATTTAATTTTCTATTTATTATTTTGAAATAGTAAGGGTTGATGTGATTAATGTGGATAGTTAGGGTAAAATACGCAAATATTTCAAAATAAGCAAGTGGTTATAAAATATTCATTGTTGTCGGGGAATATTCGTTTAGTCGTGGAATATTAAATCTTTGTCGGGAATATTATTAAATGCAACGGCGCATGACCATGTGTGGGCCCCATAACTGAGCGATTGGATGAAGAAAACGACAAATATAAGTTGTTTAAAAATAACGACGTAGTTATTCTGCTAATCTTGTTAAAATACTCGAAGTAGTTAAAACACGATGGCTACGGTATTGCACCAATTATTGATTCTTACGTGAAGAATGCACTACTCAATAATGGTTACGATAATTCTTATTCGAAGATTTTATTGAGTTAATAATTCTTTGCGTTGATATTTTATATTCTTTGTTGTTTCAATAATTGTCATTACACAAGATTTTTATTATCGAAGCAATAATTCATATTATCTGAATAATATTATTAGATAACATTATTGGCAATGTCTAGAAAGTTACATCTAAGGAGAGGTTTGGTCACCTAATTGCGCCAATGAAGAAGAAATCCTTATTGAAAGCCCCTCTTTCCGGAACCGCCTCGGTTGTCAATATTGTGATTCTCATAATATTATTTGTGAATAATTAATTATTGATTCATATGATGAGAAAAATATTGATTTTATGTGGATATAGATGGAGAAAATTTTTATTGTGACAATTGTTGAAAATTGAAATTTTATCTTTTTCGATAAAATAATTCATTTAAATATATTATTATATTTTAATAATATAATAATGGTGATATTTTTACAACGAATGTGGGATATATGAGTATCTGAGGAGGAGGAGTATTTTTTGTTGCAATAAATGTTTAAAACATGTTAAACATGTCGGTGGACCCCATTTATTATTCGAAATTTGATTATAGCACAGTAAAATCGTCTGCTTTATGGATTTCGATCCAATTTCTATTTGGAATTTGGAAAAACTTTCTTCCGCAAAGTTGTAGAAATTGAATTTCCTATAAAACTCATGAGATTCAATTTTCAGATGAAAGGGCTATTTATTATGAATTATTGAAGTTACGAAATTAGGATAATTGATTTTTGGAGTTTAAAATATTTTTTTTGTAAGAAAAACGTTTTTGTTGTAATTGAGTGGCTCACATGTGTTATAAATGATCTGAAATCAGATTTCTAAGGTGGGCTTGAATATTTTTAAGAAATATTATTATTTTATTAAATTTTCTGCTTTGGTGTTCTAAGCATTTTCCTATAAATAGGTGCTTTAGGTTAGAATTGAAAATCACACCGAAATCAAGTTTTCTCTCTCTATATTATCGAGCGTATTCTTGTGAGTATTTTGAGTATACTTTGAGTATTGTTAGATGGTGCAAGTTCCCTTCAGCACTATACCCGGTATTCCAGCTAGAAGTACTAATCTTTTGAGGTAAGGGATGTTATTTTCTTCTCAAATGATATTATTTCTTCAATATCATTATCTTGGAAATATTGGTTGGAACTTTTATCAAATTTGGAACTTTTTCATGTCAGGGTTACTATTCACGAGTTACTATTCACGAGTTACTATTCACGAGTACTATTCATGAAGCGTGAAGATGTTTTTGTGGAATTTCTATCTTTTGGTGTTTGAGTTACTATTCACGTATACAAACCTTATTCACGATACTCTGACACTATTCATTCAAAAAATAAAATTTCTTCTTTTTGTCCAAAATATCTATTCTGGATACTAGCTTTAATTGTATCCATGTTTTGATCATTCTTGAATTTTACACCACTATGATCATTTTTGAGGTATTTTTGAACATGGATAAAACAAAGTACGAATCCTTAATCCTTAATCCTTGTCATTTTGTTTCACTGGATTCGTTTCTTTAAAAATATTTTTCATCATCCTCAGTCTTAAATGATGATATTATTGAATATCTTTGGCCTGTAGTGCAAAGATGAATGATTTCTGAAGAATATCTTTGGCCGTAGTGCAAAGATGAATAGGTGTTTAGATGAACATGACCAACTGATGAATATCTTTGGCCTGTAGTGCAAAGATGAATATTTGATTCCAGATGTATATTGATTGATGGGATAAAAGATAGATGATGAACTTTTAAATTCATACATAGAAGATAGTAGTTTGCATTCTCCACTTAACTCTTCTAATGAATTATTATTTCCGCTGCGAATATTGATTTAAAACTTGTTGTCTATTGTATTCTATTAGATTTTCCCCTGTTGAAGACTAACGGTAATTTGTTGTATATTATCTTAGTCATAATATTCTTTACTGAGCTAGTTGAGCTCACCCTTTTCCTTTTTGTTCCATTTTTCTCGGGAGGCAAGAATATAGCGATGCAGTGGGGTATGGAATGAATGAAGGTTCTAGAGAGAGTCGTTTAGTAGTCCTCACCATTTTGTAAAATAATGTATCAATAAATGTGATGAGGATTTATTTGAGTATAGATATTGTCTAGAAGATAATATTTGTATTTAAACTCACGCTTTCTTGTTGTAATAATAAAGTTGTAGTTGTTTCTGTACCATGTATTGACAACTCAGAATGGGTGATGTATACCTATTTTGGGGGCGTCACAGTATGCTTGCATGAGTTAGAGCTCTTTTGTCAGAACTGAAAAAGAGGCAACAAGTTTTTAGCGCCGTTACCGGGGAAAGGCGTTTAAATTTAAATAATTATCATCATTTTTAAGCTATTTTATATGACTTAGACATATCTATTCTTATCTCATTTCTATTTTTGTTTTGTTTGTGATTTCAGGTAGTTGTAGATTTTTATGGGCACACGATCATCCAATTCTGAGTTAATACCAGCACAGGATAACATTAACGGAAGAGGTTGGAAAGCAGGTGTGCGGAGAAATTTGTAAGAACAGTTAGAGAGTATTATACCGGATATGGCAGAAGAACAAAGAGAGGAGCACATGGCTCTAAGGGATTATTCCATGCCAAATATAAATGGACTTCAGTCGAGCATAGTCAGACCGGTGATAGTAGCAAATACTTTCGAGATTAAACCGGGCACTATTCAGATGGTGCAGAATTTGGTACTGTTTGGGGGTGCTGCTACGGATGATCCGAATGAACACTTATTGAGCATTATTGAGATTTGCGATACATTCAGATACAACGGTGTGACGGTAGATGCTATCAGACTTAGGCTATTCTCATTTTCATTGAGGGATAAGGCGAGGAGTTGGCTTCATTCTTTGTCGTCAGGGTCAATCACTACATGGGAGGACTTAACACATAAATTGTTAGCCAAGTTTTTCCCAATGGCTAAGACTGCAAAGATGAGGACAACTATCTCTCAGTTTGAGCAACAATAGGGCGAGTCCTTCTATGAAGCATGGGAGAGATATAAAGAATTGCTAAGGAAGTGTTCGCATCACGGTATGCCAGATTGGATGGTGATCAACACTTTTTATAATGGATTGGGATGGCAGTCGAGACCTATTGTAGATGCAGCTGCAGGAGGGGCATTATGGGCAAAGAGCTATGATGAGGCGTATACACTTATCGAAACTATGGCTGCAAATGATTACCAGAATCCTATATCTCAGATGCCACAGCCCAAGGTTACAGGTGTGTTGGAGGTAGATGCTATTACTCAGTTGTCGGCACAGATGGCAGTGATGGCAAAGAAAATAGATACACTGGTAGAGAGCAAAGTGAAAATAGTTGCCTTCGTATATGACATTTGTGCGGGGTCACACTCCACGGATCAGTGTGCTATCAGCTCAGAGTTGGTCCAGTATGTGAGAAACTATAGGAAAGACTAAGGTCAGTTTCAGAAAACATACAACCCCAACAACCGAAATACTCCAAACTTCAGTTGGTCAAACAATCATGGGAATCAGCAAAATCAATTTTAACCGAATCAACAATTTCAGTCATAGCCATCTCAGCCACAGTTTACACCAAAACCACCATTTCCGCCAGGATTCTCTCAACAACAACAACAACATCACACTACAGCTCCACCTCAGCAAAAAAAAAAATCAGAAATGGAGGAGATGATGTTGAAATACATGGCAAACACAAAGGTAATGATCAAAAGCCAACCAGTGGCTATTAAAAATTTGGAGACTCAGATGGGGCAAATTAAGAGCATGCTTAACAACAGGCCCCAAGGTTCTTTGCCAAGTAACACAGAGACAAATCCAAGAAGAGACGGGAAGGAACAGTGCCAAGCAATCACATTAAGATCTAGGAAAGATCTTGCAGTCTTTGCTAGTCATGGGCATATATGATGACACACTAAGAAGTCGTATGCGCGTGCGTGAAATGAAAGGTGACTACTTGAAGGAAAATCTAGAAAATTCTGAGGTACAACATGAAGAGAAAGAGAAAGATAAAGCAGGATCAATTGAGAAGCCTATGAGTGCAGCACCATCAGTTCACCCTCAGGTTCCGTATCCATAGAGATTAAATAAGCAGAGGGAAGATAAACAATTCAGCAAGTTTCTGTAGGTATTTAAAAAGATGCAAATCAACATACCTTTCGCCTAGGCATTGGAAAAAATGCCAAGCTATGCAAAGTTCATGAAGGGTATATTGTCAAGGAAGAGGAGATTAGATGAATTTGAGACAGTAGCCTTAACAGAGGAATGCAGTGCAGTTCTTCAGCAGAAATTACCTCCAAAACTGAAGGATCCGGGCAGCTTCACAATTCCGTGCATAATCGGGAAGATGAGATTTAGTAAGTGTTTATGTGATCTTGGGGCAAGCATAAATTTGATGCCCTTGTCAGTATTCAATTAGTTGGGATTGCCGACACCAACGCCGACAAACATTTCATTACAGCTAGCTAACAGATCCATCACGTATCCATGGGGAATTGTTAAAGATGTGTTGGTAAAGGTGGACAAGTTTATCTTCCCGACTAACTTCATCATCTTAGATTACGAGGAAGATAAAAGCATACCAATTATACTGGGGAGACCATTCTTAGCCACAGGCAGGACTTCAGTAGATGTGCAAAAAGGGGAAATTACGATGCATGTACATGATCAAGAGGTCACCTTTAACGTCTTTAAACCCATGAAGTTCCAAACAGATGAAGAAGAATGTTTTCGGGTTGATTTGATGGATCGAGGCCTAAATGATGAGATACAAAAGTTGGTAAACTATGAGCCATTGAGTTGTGTAATTGGTGAAAATTAAGAGTTGAAGGTAGAGCCATTGACGAAAGCTGAAGTCATTAAATTGCGGGGTGTGGTGGACATGCAGAAAGTCACCTCAATTCTTTCTTTGACGTGAGAGTCCGAGATAGTCAAGCTAATTGACTATAACTTAGCGCTGGATGGGAGGCAACCCATTATTTCTATCTCTATTGGCTTTCTATTTATTCAGTTTAGATTGTTTTAGTTGGTTCATCTTTTGTTCATTATTGATAGTTTGTTGGATTTGCATAATTGAGTGTGTAGCAAGATTTGCATTGAGGATGTTTGAAATAGTGTGTAGCAAGATTCTTTGGTCATTGATTCATGCCTTAATTGTAAGACCCCGAATTTTTTTAAATAAAAAGGAATTTCCTTTATTTATTATTTTGAAATAGTAAGGGTTGATTTGATTAATGTGGATAGTTAAGGGTTAAATACGCAAATATTTCAAAATAAGCAAGTGGTTATAAAATATTCATTGTTGTTTGGGAATATTCGTTTGGTCGTGGAATATTCAGACTGTCGAGAATATTCGATGATGACGGCCCACATGCATGTGTGGGCCCCATAACTAAAAGCGATTGGATGAAGAAAACGACAAATATAAGTTGGTTAAAAATAACGGCGTAGTTATTACTGCTAAGACCGTTGAATACCCCTATGGTTAAAATACAAATGAATACGTGTCGTCGCATTGCGAAAGATGCACCCAGATTGCACAAGATATTGTTGAATTATTGATTCTTACGTAAGAAGGCACTACTCAATAATTGTTACAATAATTACCGCTCGATAGTTTATTTTATTGATTCAATAATTGTCGCGTTGGTATTTTATATTATTCATTGTTTCAATAATTGTCATTGCACAAGATTTCCCATTATCGATCAATAATTCATATTATTTGAATAATATTATTAGATAACATTATTGGCAATGTCTAGAAAGTTCTGCATCTAAGGAGAGGTTTGGTCACCTAATTGCGCGCCAAGAAGAGGAGAGATCCTTATTGAAAGCCCCTCTTCCTCGGGAACAACTGGTTGTCATAAATGTGATTCGTAATATTATTTGTGAATAATTAATTATTGATTCATATGATAAGGAAATATTTATTTTATATGAATATAAATGATGGATTTATTTATGTGGTTATTAATGAAGGAATTAATGTTAAGGTGTTTTATCAAGATTTTATCTGATTAGAGGTATTAAAAATTAAATCGTGGGTTTTAGAGATATTTGCGGGGGTTATAATTTTTAATCCGACCGTTGGATTGTGGTAATTTTTGGATATGTTATACATATATAAGTTGAGTATATGTCCACAAATTTTGAACCGTTAAAGATGAGCGTATAATTTGTTATGAATTTTAAGAGGTGACTGATTCGGAAATTAGGGTTATAATTGATTTTGGTGGAAAATTCTAGAATTGAGTGGGCCCCACTTATGGTTGGTGAAGAAATGTGCTGAATTTTATTTCAAATGTGGTGGGTGGCAATAGTAGCAGGTAAAGCCATCAGGTAGCAGGTCAAGTCTGCTTCGGCGGGCTAACATTTTCCTATAAATAGAGGGCTAAGTTAGAATTGAAAATCACACCAGAAACAAAGTTTTCTCTCTTTCTCTCTCTATATTATTGAGTGTATTTTGTGAGTATTTAGATACTTTGAGAGTTCTTTGTCAAAGATAAGTTTCATTCAAAGATCACTCCCATCTTTCCTTCCAAATAATCGATTCTTTGAGGTAAGGGATATTATTTTTTCAGAATGATATTATTTCTTCAATATCATTATCTTTGAAATGTTGATCCGAGGTTTTATCAAATTTGGAACTTTTTCATGTCGAGTTACTATTCATGAGTTACTATTCACGAGTTACTATTCATGAGTTACTATTCACGAAGTTACTATTCACGAGTACTATTCATGAAGCGTGAAAATGTTTTTTTGTGGAATTTCTATCTTTTGGTGTCTGAGTTACTATTCACGATACGGACTATTCACGATATCACGACTATTCATCGAAAAATAAAATTTCTTCTTTTCGTCTAAAATATCTATTTTGGATACTAGCTTTGATTGTCCATGTTTTGATCATTCTTGAATTTTACACCACTATGATTATTTTTGAGGTATTGTTGACATGGATAAAACAAAGTACGAATCCTTAATCCTTAATCCTTGTCATTTTGTTTCAATCGGATTCGCTTTCTTTAAAAATATTTTTCATCATCCTCGCCTTTACATGATGATATTATTGAATATCTTTGGCCCAGAGTGCAAAGATGAATGATTTCTGAAGAATATCTTTGGCCCAGAAGTGCAAAGATGAGCGGTGTTTAAATGAACATGACCGATCGATGAATATCTTTGGCCTTTAGTGCAAAGATGAACAGTGTTGAGATGAACATGACCGATTGATGAATATCTTTGGCTGTAGTGCAAAGATGAATATTTGATTTGAGATGAATATTGATTGATGTTACAGGATAAAATATTGATGATGGATCGTTAAATTCATAGATTATAGTAGATTTCATTCTCTACGTAACTCTTCTACGAATTATTATTTCACCGCGAATATTGATCCGAAACTTGTTGTCTATCAGTATTCTATCGATTTTTCCTCGTCAAGACTAACGATAATTGTTGTATATTATCTTAGTCATAATATTCTTTATCGGGCTAGTTGAGCTCACCCTTTCCCTTGTTGTTCCATTTTTCTTCTCGAGGCGAGAATGTAGCGAGTACTAGTCGGGGTATGGAATGAAGGTTCTAGAGAGAGTTGTTTTGTAGTCCTCACCATTTTGTAAAATAATGAATCAATAATGTGATGAGGATTTATTTGAGTATAGATATTGTCTGTAAGATAATATTTGTATTCAAACTCACGCTTTTATTGTTGTAATAATAAAGTTGTAGTTGTTTCGCACTCATGTATTTGGCGACTCGTAATGGGTGTTGTGTATACCTATTTTGGGGCGCCACAATTGGTATCGAGCTTAGGATATATGATCTCTCCATGGAGATCGGGAATAGAACTAGGAGGGAGAGACGAGTAAATCCTTCGCTAGTGTGTCCTACCTAAGCTTATTTGTTAGTTGGTCAAGATATATAGGATATTATGTGATATATTGATTTCCTAATTAACCCTTGTTTTATGACATGATTTTGAGAATGTCGAATGAGAATATTAACAAAGGAGTAAATGAGACCGTGGAGATGCCTCAGTATTTACCAACGAGGAGAACGTGTAACAGTCGGCAAATGTTCCTCCCGTGAACAACACCACCGAAAGATGATGAACGAGGGATGTTTAAAAGTTTTTTGCAGCTCATGCAAAATCGACGAGGAGACTCGTGTTCAAAATATAGGAGGAAATGATAGCAATTCACGGTGGTCACAAACAAGCGCTTCAAAGAGTTGGGACCACCGAATTTAAGGGAAAGCCGATCCGATTATGGCGGAAACATGGGTCAAGCAAATTACCAAGATATTCGATGTCTTGGGATGCACGGAGGAACGAAGGTTCCATTTGCCACCTTTATGTTCCGTGGCGAGGCGACACATCGGTGGGAATCAGTGAGCGCACCCATCCAACGCACTCAAAGATGTCATGGGAGACGTTTGAAGAATAGCTCAATGACAAGTACTTCCCCGAAAGTATTCGTCTATACGAAGGAAGTGGAGTTTATTAGACTAGAGCAAAATAACATGACGGTGGTCCCAAAGACGAGGCGAAGTTCGCGGAGTTATCCAGGTTTGCACCTCATTTGGTGGAGAATGAGGAACGTATGACGCGGATGTTTCTTAGAGGTTTGAAACCCGGCATACGCCAATATCTCATTTCTCATAAATTTTCTCTCTATTCAGATGTTGTCAACAGGGCTCAGCTTGTTAGAAGCGAGATAACGAAAATGCGCTCAACCGAGGGACCATAACCGTGGATCATACTCAAGATAGCGTATCATCGTAATAACGATAACCAAATGAGAGAAAGAAGAATACGGACAAAGGCGTAACCACTCGGTGGTAATCGTGGCCATGAAAATAGAAGAAGCGAATCGGGAGGAGATTTTAAAAAGAGGAGATTTAACAACCACCATGTGAAGACGACAAAGACTGCAAGATCAATTGGTTCTAAGGGAGAGAACGACCACCCATCATATATTATAAATGCGGAAAGAGGGATATATCACCAAACCGGCCCACAACAGCTTTAAGGTATGCTATAATTGTGGAAAGGAAGGACATATCGCCGAGATTAGACGATATCGAAACCCAAGTCCAAATGAATGGTGACTCAAAAGATGTCCCGTAAAAGTCAAAGTCAACGATTCCTCGGAAGAGCGCTTTGTCGTGACCCATTAAAATGCGAGGAACCCGAACGGTTAGCACGGGTTAGTTAATTATAAATTCTCAAGAAGTTTATACCTTACTAGATACCTGGGTTCTACCCATTCTTTTATCTCTTTGCTTGCGCCAACGCTTTGAACTTGACTACGGAGAAATTAGACTTTGACCTATTTATGGAGAATCCGTTAGAGAAACTTTCATTACATCTCGTTGTTTAGAAATCTTGTTTGATTCAGTTGGCACTATCACATTACCCGTTAACCTTATTTCTATAGAGATATTTGCTTTTGATGTGATTTTAAGGTTAACTACTCATCATGCCAAAATTGATTGTTTTCGTAAGGTTGTTAGTTTTCATATTCCTAAGCAACTCGTTATTCAATTCAAGCAATCAAACCATTGTAATCAAACATTTTCATATCAAGCCATGAAGTCATTCGCTTATTACGGATGTCAAGTTTTCTTAGTCCATGTTATGGATTTGAATAAAGACACGCCGATTTGAATAATATTTCGTTGTTATTGATTTTTCCTGACGTATTTCCTGAAGAATTTCTTGGTTACTCCCAAAGACTGATATTAAATTTTGTATCGAATTTGAACCCAGAAAAACTCATTTCTAAAATCTAATATCGAATGGCTCCTATTGAACTTCGTGAGTTAAAATTCAACTATAGAATTTGGTACCGAGCCTTTATCTTGTGACTTCCTTTGTGGAATTCACCTGCCGACTCTCTCGTAGGGGACGCCATATTCGTATGCGATAGTAAATCGATAGGTGTCATTGTGACGTCTATCCAAGATTGGGATATGAGTCACAGCTTGAGAGCAACCTAAGTCAAGAATCGAAATACGTAGCTTTCTGAAGCTTAGTTGGTTATTATCGAGATTCGTTGAAGGATATTCTCGAATCGCTATTCCATTATCGCAAATGACTCGTAGAGATACAAAATTCGAATGGAGCAAGGAATGTGGGAAGAGCTTCAAGAACTCAAGAGGAGACTCATTTCAAGACATGTTCGACCATGCCATCCTCGAAAAAGCGAACGTGGTAGCCGACGTGTTGAGTAGAAGATCGATATAAGTACGATAACGATATTGTCAAAGACTAATTTCAGATAATTTACAAATAATAGAGATGGAGATGAAAACTCTAGGTACCCACGTGATGATATACGAGTATAATAGACTTTAATCGATAAAGTTAAGGCCGCTTTCAAGCCACCGACCCTTGAGTCGATGCGTATGAAGAAGAAAGTACAAGAAGGAGCTATTCCTAAGCGAGAATTGATGAAGAAGGAATACTTGAGTCCACTCTAGACTTTGTGTTCCTAACGACTGATTTGAAGAACAAGATTATGATGGAGGCACACAATACACCATTTGCATTCCATCCTCGAAGTACTAAAATGTATCGTGATCTTCACATACATTTTGGTGGAATAATATGAAGAGAGAGATTGCAAAGTTTATCTCGATGTGTTTAACTTGCTTAACGTGTAAAGGCGAGAGCATCTAGTACCTAAGGGTCCGTTGCAACCACTTGAGATTCCTAATGGAAGTGGGAACACATTACTATGGATTTCACACGGGTCTTCCTACGGTTTCTCAAGGCATCAATGCTATTTGGGTTATTATTGATAGATTAACCAAATCGCTCATTTTTTGCCGATACGGAGACTTATTCCTTGAACGCCTTGCTAGTATGTACGTAAATGAGATTGTGAGGTTGCATGGCATGCCCAGATCCATAGTTTCTGGATCGTGACCCAAGATTCACTTCAAGATTTTGGGTTAGCTTGCAAAAAGCTATGGGCACAATTTGCGATTTAGTTCGCATATACCATCCCCAAACCAGACGGACAATCGAGAGGACTATTCAAACTCTTGAAGATATATTAAGACTCGTGTCCTAGACTTCAAGGGTAGTTGGGATAAGTATTTACCATTGGTGGAATTCTACTACAACAACAGCTTATCGTGCAAGTATAGGTGTGGCTCCATTCAAGCATTATATGGACGAAAATGTCGCTCTCCAATATGTTGGGATGAGGTGGGTGAAGCAACATTGTTGGGACCCGAAGTTAGTACGTATGACTCACCGATAAGATCCAAATGATTCGACAACGATACAAACCAAGACAAGATCGACAAAAGAGTTATGCGGATCTTCATCGAAAGGGACGTGGAATTTAGTGTGGGGGATCATGTATTTTTGCGAGTTGCTCCATGGAAGGGAGTTACAAGATTTAGGAAGAGAGGAAAGCTCAATCTACGATTTATCGGTCCATTTCAAATTCTTGACCGAGTAGGAAATGTAGCCTATAGACTTGCGTTACCTCCAAGTATGTCTCGTGTTCATAATGTGTTTCACATATCCGTATTTCATAAATATGTGAAAGACCCAACCACGTTATTGAGTTAGAACCCATGACGAGATAGTCAAGACTTAACGTGATGAGGAGGTACCACAAGATCTTGATAGGAAGGAGCATGTCCCACGCATAAAAGGTCATACCACAAGTTAAAGTTTTAGGGAGGAATCATGCTATAGAGGAAATGACCGGGAATTGAAACGGAAATGAAAGCGAGGTATCCTCACCTTTTCAAACACCAGTATCGTGACGCCAATTTCGAGGACGAAATTTCATAAGGAGGGAGGTTGTAAGACCCCGAATTTTTTTAAATAAAAGGAATTTCCTTTATTTATTATTTTGAAATAGTAAGGGTTGATTTGATTAATGTGGATAGTTAAGGGTTAAATACGTAAATATTTCAAAATAAGCAAGTGGTTATAAAATATTCATTGTTGTTTGGGAATATTCGTTTGGTCGTGGAATATTCAGATCTTCGGGAATATTCGCATTTACGGCAAAAGCCCATGTGTGGGCCCCATAACTGAAAGCGATTGGATGAAGAAAATGACAAATATAAGTTGGTTAAAAATAACTACGTAGTTGTTATTAAGTAAGATCATTGAATACCCGGTGGTTAAAATACAAGAATACGCGTGGTTGCACAAGAAGACACCTGTATTGCATGAAGATTGTTGAATTATTGATTCTTACGTAAGAAGGCACTACTCAATAATTGTTACGAGAATTACTCGCTCAATAGTTTATTTTATTGATTCAATAATTGTCGCTATTGGTATTTTATATTATCATTGCTTCAATAATTGTCACCGCACAAAGATTTCCCATTATTAGATCAATAATTCATATTATTTGAATAATATTATTAGATAACATTATTGGCAATGTCTAGAAAGTTCTGCTCTAAGGAGAGGTTTGGTCACCTAATTGCGCGCCAAGAAGGAGAGATCCTTATTGAAAGCCCCTCTTCCGGGAACAAATACTCATTCATAAATGTGATTCTCAGTAATATTATTTGTGAATAATTAATTATTGATTCATATGATAAGGAAATATTTATTTTATATGAATATAAATGATGGATTTATTTATGTGGTTATTAATGAAGGAATTAATGTTAAGGTGTTTTATCAAGATTTTATCTGGATTGGAGGTATTAAAAATTAAATCGTGGGTTTTGAGATATATTATGGGGTTATAATTTTAATCCGACCGCTGGATTGTGGTAATTTTTGATATGTTATACATATATAAGTTGAGTATATGTCCACAAATTTTGAACCGTTAAAGATGAGCGATAATTTGTTATGAATTTTAAGAGGTGACCGATTCTAAATTAGGGTTATAATTGATTTTGATGGAAAATTCTAGAATTGAGTGGGCCCCACTTATGGTTGGTGAAGAAATGTGCTGAATTTTATTTCAAATGTGGTGGGTGGCAATAGTAGCGTGTAAAGCCATCGTGTAGTGGGTGTCAAGTCCGCTTTCCTACGGCTAACATTTTCCTATAAATAGAGGGCTAAGTTAGAATTGAAAATCACACCGTAAACAAAGTTTTCTCTTTCTCTCTATATTATTGAGTGTATTTTGTGAGTATTTAGATACTTTGAGAGTTGCTGCTCAAAGATAAGTTTCATTCAAAGATCACTTCCGATCTTTCCTTCCGGCAATCGATTCTTTGAGGTAAGGGGATATTATTTTTTCAGAATGATATTATTTCTTCAATATCATTATCTCAAAATGTCGATCCGAGGTTTTATCAAATTTGGAACTTTTTCATGTCGAGTTACTATTCATGAGTTACTATTCACGAAGTTACTATTCATGAGTTACTATTCACGAAGTTACTATTCACGAGTACTATTCATGAAGCGTGAAAATGTTTTTTTGTGGAATTTCTATCTTTTGGTGTTTGAGTTACTATTCACGATACTATGGACTATTCACGATACTGACTATTCATCGAAAAATAAAATTTCTTCTTTTCGTCTAAAATATCTATTTTGGATACTAGCTTTGATTGTATCCATGTTTTGATCATTCTTGAATTTTACACCACTACGATTATTTTTGAGGTATTGTTGGACATGGATAAAACAAAGTACGAATCCTTAATCCTTAATCCTTGTCATTTTGTTTCACCGGATTCGCTTTTCTTTAAAAATATTTTCATCATCCTCGCCTTACATGATGATATTATTGAATATCTTTGGCCTGTAGTGCAAAGATGAATGATTTCTGATGAATATCTTTGGCCCGTAGTGCAAAGATGAGCAGGTGTTTAAATGAACATGACCGACTGATGAATATCTTTGGCCTTTAGTGCAAAGATGAACAGGTGTTGAGATGAACATGACCGATTGATGAATATCTTTGGCTCAGAGTGCAAAGATGAATATTTGATTTGAGATGAATATTGATTGATGTTACAGGATAAAATATTGATGATGGATCGTTAAATTCATAGATTATAGTAGATTTCATTCTCTACGTAACTCTTCTATGAATTATTATTTTCACTGCTAATATTGATCCGAAACTTGTTGTCTATCAGATTCTATCGATTTTTCCCTCGTTGAAGACTAACGATAATTGTTGTATATTATCTTAGTCATAATATTCTTTATCGGGCTAGTTGAGCTCACCCTTTTCCTTGTTGTTCCATTTTTCTTCTCGTGAGGCGAGAATGTAATGAGTACTAGCTCGGGTATGGAATGAAGGTTCTAGAGAGAGTTGTTTTGTAGTCCTCACCATTTTTGTAAAATAATGAATCAATAATGTGATGAGGATTTATTTGAGTATAGATATTGTCTAGAAGATAATATTTGTATTCAAACTCACGCTTTCTTCGTTGTAATAATAAAGTTGTAGTTGTTTCGCATTCATGTATTTGGCGACTCGTAATGGGTGTTGTGTATACCTATTTTGGGGGCGTCACATTAATAGTGTAAATTAATGTCTATGTAGGTATCAACAATTGAAGGCACCACTAGTATGCACATTGGAGTTGAACATTAGCAGTGCAGATATCAGGATCGCGCGGCCTCGCAAGGAATGCAGTACATATGCGCGTGCCCGTGCGGCGTGTTGATCATTGCCTAACTCACACTCGCGCGCCCACGTACGCAACACATTGAATATCCACACGGCTGCGCGCGACACCGGACTGAGGCAGTTTAAAAAAATTTAAAACGTGTTGGGGACCATTTGGACTCTCATTTGAAATCATAACAGTAGCGTAATCACCTCAATCTCCATAACGCACGTCTCTTCCTCTCTATCAGTTACAATATCGAAGGCATCAATCTCTCCACCAAGAATCATCCACAATTTCTCCCATGTTCCATATCTACTCAACTTCTACACTGCAGTATAAAGCTAGGGTTTCTGATTGGGTTTTCAGAAATGAGGTTGGGTGTTATCACATCATAAGCTGTCATTCATTCTTAGTTAATTCATCTATTATCTCTCTCAAGGTAAATGGGTCCGAAAAGAGCTCGCTCAGCTTCATCTTCTTCTTTATCTTCCTTTGGCAGTCAAGGAGAAGATGTGGTCGACCATACCAAATTTCTGGATTTGGAAGCCCAGCAGGGATTACTGCAGAATTGTGACCAAAACCTTTGTGAAAGAAAGAGGGTTCAAGTCGGGGCAACAAGATGGACAACTATGCGCTATGATTCATGAACGTGGATGGCTTGGATTTACTGCCACCCCTACACCTATTCCGATGAGTATAGTCCGCGAGTTCTATGCCAATGCTAAAGCCACTATGAGCGGTCTATCCTTGGTTCGTGGTTTCAAAATAAACTACAGACCTTCAGCTATCAGAGCAGTGTTTAGGATTACAGACACACCACCGGCTAGGGCTGCTAATTGGGTCACAAGTGCACATTTAGAGACAGACTTGGAATTGGTGATTGCGGAGTTGTGCGTGCCTGGCACGAAATGGACGTATAAAGCTGGCACAAATCAGCCACGCATATTCCCAGCTGCAGCCCTGAACCGATACTCAAAGGCATAGAATCTATTCATATGTGCCAAGCTAGTGCCCTCGTCTCATCAGCATGAGATCACAGTGGAATTGGCGATCATTTTGTGGGGTGTTATTATGGGCAAGTACATTGACGTGAGCCATCTTATTCACCAAAATATTTTGAATTATCGGCGGGGAAGCACTACGGGGAGTGATAGCTATGCTATATGCTCATCAGGGGTGCAATTGGGACAATAAACAGATCCAGAACCCAAGCCAGGACATAACTCATGCAACCATTGTGAAATTCAAAGATTGAACAGGAGGTGAACCGTATCCGAGAAGATTAGGTTTTATCATCCATCCCACATTCCCAGAGCCATCACAGTAGCCCTCTCAGATAGATGAGGCGGGCCCATCGACACAACCACATGCTCCTCATGGTGATCTCCAACTCCGATGGTTGGAGTGAAGGGTTGATGCCATATATGATAATTTTGGAGCGTTTGCTACGGGTCTCACAAGGGCCTTGGCCGAGGCCTTTGTACATCTAGGAATGATGCTAGAGTGGCCTCAGTTTGGGACAACAGTGCCATATCCATCACCAGATTCACCACCCGAGGAGGGTGGTGCCACTGATCATTAGGGGAGTTTTCTTTTCCCTTTACCTTCATTCAATGGGGCATTGAATATTATAAGTTTGGGGGTATTGGGGTAGTAGGATAGTTGCATGTAGTTATTGAAAGTAGTATGCACACAAGCCAATCATGTTTGATGATAAAGCATATACTTTGTAACAATCTTATTCATTTAATTAATAAAAGTATTAATTTATTAAAGGCTTTTAATTATCTACATGATGCTGTTTTATAATATGTGATAAACCCATAGTTTTAAGCAATGCTTTTAGAATAATGATGATGATCATTCTAATGAGATCTAAATTCTTAGAAAGCTTAAAACTAAAATAGTTCCCAATCATTGGATTACTAAATTGGGGATTAGTGAATCCGGATAGATTGGTACATCGTTGTTTGCTCATTGGATGAGGATGATTGATCTCATGATCATTTGTGTGGAGACACTAAAAGCAAGTATGTAGGTGCTTATTAGAGAATAAGTTCAATTTGAACGTTGGCTCGCTAAGGAATACCTAATGGAGTTTTACTTGCTGTCAATAGGAATTCTGTAGTGATAGTAGTACAAGTAATCCTTGGACTTGAGATCATCATAGTATCTTGTGTATGATGAGTTATACTTTGACTTATTCCTTAAGACCCTTAGGGTATATCAAAGGGTATGCTTGGGTATAATAAGTTGTACATGGAGATAATGTATGATCAATAAAGAATCTACCACTTCTAATAAAAGAAGAGAAATGTCCTATGTGATTCGATAAATGACAACCCAAAGAGTCCTTGGCCAAGGCGTAATGAAATTAGAAAGGAGTTTCTAATTTGCATTATTTGAGTTGTGCATTTAAGAGTCGAAATACATATAATTAAATAAAATAAGACTTGACAAAGAATTCCATGTCTTATATTTAATTGGGACATTTTATGGTGGAAGGATTGAATTGTACGGTAACTATTTACTCAAAGGTTCTTTAATGATTAATGTTGAAATCTATATTATCCGGAAAGTCGCTTTGATCGCTAGGGGAGGCTTATCCCTATTGTAGAATAAATATTATTTATTTAAATAAATTAATTGTTTAATTTATTTATTTAAATAAGATTAGAATTGTTCTAATTGATTTATTCACAACCGGTTTAATATGGAGAACCTAAAGGGTCACACCATAAAAGGAAGAATAATTATTTAAGAAGTTAATGGCATAATCGTAATAATATAGTTAAGTATATTTAATTTAATCTATGGTGATAGAATAAATTAAATAGCTTAATATTTATTATTTAATATTTTAGAAATATTAAATATAAATTAATAAGAGGAGTCTTATTAATATTATTACAATTATTATTATTTTAATTTCTAAAAGAGTTTAGGAATTAATTTAATATAAGTACTCTCATTTATTCCTAATTGGATTAGGAAGGAAAATTAATTAAAAGAGTTTAATTAATTATCCCTAATAAGATTAGGGAGCCTAATTAATTAAAAGAATTTAATTAATTAAATAAAACCCAATTTCTTAATTGTTAAGGAGGGTTGCCCACATCAATAAATAAGAGAAGTCTTATTATGGGTGGTGGGAGTTGTTGACTTTTTCAACTGTTAGGTTTGTAATATTCATAACGCAATCAAATTGCAAAATTAATGCGGAAGCGTGTAAAATCAGAGTTTAAAAAAAAATTACAAACCATATACCCGGATCACCCTTTATGCACAATTATTAATTAAACGAAGAATAAGAAATTATGAAATCATACCCTTGTAGAAACGTGTTTCCTCAGGTACAAGTTCACCTCCAAATCCTTTCGCGTTCAATCTTGAATCCACCGGGTTTGGTTCCTTCCTTTGATCAACGTTAGCCACCCAAATGTTTGGCCTCTAGAGGTGATCCACCAAGGAAGAAGAAAATTCAAGAAGAAGGGGTAAGGATTTGGAGGTGAACTTGTACCTGAGGAAGCTCGTTTCTACAAGGGTATGATTTCATAATTTCTTATTCTTCGTTTAATTAATAATTGTGCATAAAGGGTGATCCGGGTATATGGTTTGTAATTTTTTTAAACTCGATTTACATCGCTTCAAGCATTAATTTTGCAATTTGATCAGATTATTAATATTACAAACCTAATAAAGGCAATCGAGAGCCAAACCTTTATGCAAATTATTAATTGTTTTATTTGATATGTATGTTGATATGTGTTTAGAACAATTTAATTGGGCATAATTTATTGTATAAAATTTATTTATATATAAAAAAAAAAAAACGGTAATCAAAGTCAGAATCACTTGATTCAAGATAAATTTTTTTAAGCTCTGATACCACTGTTAGGTTTGTAATATTCATAACGCAATCAAATTGCAAAATTAATGCGGAAGCTCGTTTCTACAAGGGTATGATTTCATAATTTCTTATTCTTCGTTTAATTAATAATTGTGCATAAAGGGTGATCCGGGTATATGGTTTGTAATTTTTTTTAAACTTTGATTTTACACGCTTCCGCATTAATTTTGCAATTTGATTGCGTTATGAATATTACAAACCTAATAAAGGGCATCGTAGCCAAACCTTTATGCAAATTATTAATTGTTTTATTTGATATGTATGTTGATATGTGTTTAGAAACAATTTAATTGGGCATAATTTATTGTATAAAATTTATTTATAAAAAAAAAAAACGGTAATCAAAGTCAGAATCACGGATTCAGTATAAATTTTTTTTAAGCTCTGATACCACTATTAGGTTTGTAATATTCATAACGTAATCAAATTGCAAAATTAATGCAGAAGCGTGTAAAATCAGAGTTTTAAAAAAAATTACAAACCATATATCGGATCACCCTTTATGCACAATTATTAATTAAGCGAAGAATAAGAAATTATGAAATCATACCCTTGTAAAAGCGAAGCTTCCTCGTACAGAAGTTCACCTCCAAATCCTTACCCTTCTTCTTGAATTTTCTTCTTCCTTGGTGGATCACCTCTAGAGGCCAAACATTTGGGTGGCTAACGTTGATCAAAGGAAGGAACCAAACCCGGTGGATTCAAGATTGAACGCGAAAGGATTTGGAGGTGAACTTGTACCGAGGGAAGCTCGCTTTACAAGGGTATGATTTCATAATTTCTTATTCTTCGCTTAATTAATAATTGTGCAAAAAGGTGATCCGGTATATGGTTTGTAATTTTTTTAAACTCTGATTTTACACGCTTCCGCATTAATTTTGCAATTTGATTGCGTTATGAATATTACAAACCTAACAGTTATTGCATGATTAGTTTAAAATTTTGCATGTTTATTTGTCATGTTGCATGTTTAGTTTTTTTGTTTATGTGTTAGAAATTTTTTGTTTTAGTTAGTTTGCATGTCTCACAAAGTTCTAGCTTTATGGAAAATTTTTTCTAGCCAATGATGATAGTGAATTGTGAAGGATTTTTGAATATTTAGGATAACATGAATGTAGTTATAATGTTTTACATGATGTAATTCATGTTGCTGTTTAAATGCTTTCGGTATGCACGGAGGTGTTCACAATCACTTGTAGGTATAAGAAGTATGTGTTGCATTGCTCGATAGGAAATGTAGTGTCCAAAAAGAGAAATATGTGGAACATGGATGTAGACTTGCAAAACATTGACATTAAAACTTTGGGAAAACATGGGTATGATATGTATAAAAAAAATCAATTAGCAATAACGTGGCTAGTCTTATTTCGGGGCCCTGGCCACTTGAGTAAGTACACCCGAGGGGATTGTCTTTACACCTAATGCCCTAAGATCTTTCATGGTCTGGGAGTTATTGGTTGAAAGCTCGCTAAGGGGTAGCAGTGTTGCCTAATGAAATAAGGCATTGCACAGTCATGTGAAAAAAAAAGAAGAATAAAAATAAGAAAAAGAAAAAAATATAGAAATAAACATCGTGGGAAAGAGAAAAAATTTGCCCTCGTGAGTAGCAATAAAGTAGTTAAGCCCATTGTTGAACCTCAGTTTGTTTTGATATGTTGGAACAGTCTTCGTGTATAAGTATACATGAGTCTTGATTTAGACTACAATTTTCTGTTTTGAGTAATTCAGCTTGTGTATTCTTTGCTTAAATCATGTTTTGATGAACACAACACACACACACAGCATATCTATAGCATTTATGAATTATCTGAGTGTATGATATTATGCTTATAGTTTGGTTTGAATTTGTATTCTTGAATCTGGATAATTCGTTGAGGCATTTTGGACTGAAATTCTGTTAGAGTTGGAACAATGTGAAACAATTTTGCATATTAATTTAGTTGCATAGTAGTGCTTTTGCATTTTCATTGTTATTTAGCATGCATTGCTTGAGGGCAAGCAATAGTTCAAGTTTGGGGGTATTTGATAAGTTGGTTTTACACCTACTTATTGAATATAAATTCATGCGAACTGTGCCCATCTCAAGTACATTGTAATGTGTTTTTAGTTGCATTTCACGTTATTTTGCATTACATGTATTGAGAACTCTTTTGGTGTGAAAGTGAAGGAAACAGCCTAAGTTGGTGGTGTTAGATGGCATAAGCTAATGGAGGCATTTCGTGAGGATCAAGTGGAGCGAGGAGACTAAGCATGGATGGACAAAGGAATGAGCAGCAGAGCAAATCAGTAGTAGCAAACAACAATGCGTAACCCGAAATCGAGCAAAGAAAGTCGAGTCAGATTGCAGAAACCGCGGCGGCACGTGGTGTGGTAGATTAGGCTTGACGACGCGTGCCCGCGCAAGCACTCGGCTGGAAAGATATTGCACACAGCAGGTCGCACGCCCGCGATGGCTACTGACTGCTGAGCTGTTTAATTTAATTTTTAATTTTGAAGAGTTGTAATGAATTAAAACTAACCTGACTGGTGTCAGATGTATCTTTCATCACTTTTGACGTATTTTCATATTGTAACTAGGGTTTACACTTTGAGAGAGATTCCAACGAAGAACGAAGCCTAAACTCCATCTTTTCTAATTCTTCTTGGGATTTTCTATCATTGTGGATTATTATTATTATTTTGCTGGATTTATATGAGGAATTGAATGTTATCATTGGTTTATGATCAACAATTAGGTTTGATCATTTCTATCCATTCTCTCTCAATTTTTTGCTTATTATCCATGTATTGCTTTGATCCCATAATGGCTTTTGGTTCAGTCATGAACTAAACTCCATTATGGGATTCTAACGGATTTTAATATGTAGTTTGGTTGCGTGCTTGATTGGTGGACTATTTTGCTTATCAATAGGAATTTCTATCATGGTTATTTTGCATGCATGAATGACTGATCACCATTCGTTTCAGTGCTTGTATGGAATTGACAATGAACATGCGAGTATGGATTGTAATCATGATAGCATACGCATATGGGGCTGTTTTGCATGGCTTGTGTATTTTGTGAATTAGATAGACATATACTAATTCACCGTATGAGTTAATATACGGGCTTGTGCTTAAATTCAATATAGTTACAATTTCACATAGACATATAGTGATTTTGGTTATATTGATGATTACATGGTGTCTATCGCATTTGGATGTTGTGTAAGTAGGGCATAGTACATTGAAAAATGGCTATGTCTATATTAGTGCTTTTGGCTACTTTCCTGCGATAGGTGAACGGTCTTGCATGATGGTGGTAATTAGATGAAGTATTAAATGAAGTTAGGATCCCATTATTTCTAGATTTGTTTTATTCCATTCTTATACTCATTTTAGTTGTTATTTGCATTTAGAATAATTCACAATTTTACTCATTAGTTTAAGTATATAAAAGTAGTGATTTAGTTGATGCATAAGAGTTTAAATTGGATAACTTTCTCTGTGGGATCGATACTTTACTTACTCTGTATTACTTGTTGACACATGTATGCTTGAATGAGTTAGAGCTCTTTTGTCAGAACTGAAAAAGAGGCAACCTCTGTAGCAAAAAGTTCCGCAAGGCGTGATGAAAGCAGTTTTCTCACGGTCCTCCTCAGCGACCATAATTTGATGGTACCCCACAAAGTAATCAGCAAAGGAGTACATGCCGTATTGAGCAGTGTTATCAATAAGAATGTGTATAAAGGTTACGGGAAAGCTATCTTTAAGGCAAGCTTTGTTCAAATCCCGGTAATCCACGCCGACTCTCTCCTTTCCTCCTGGTATTGGCACATGAACAATGTTGGATATCCACTTCGTATATGTAGACACCATGATAATACCAGCTTGAAATTGTTTCACAATTTCTTCTTTGACTTTTAAACTCCACTCAGGTTTCAATCGCCTGAGCTTCTGCCTAACTGGCTTGAATCCTTCTTTAATAGGAAGGCGATGAAGAACAATGTCAGTGGACAAACCCACCATGTCTTCATGAGACCATGCAAACACATCTTGGAATTGGGTCAATAGTGCAATCATGTCATTCCGCTGATTTATGGTAAGGTCTGAACCAATTTGGATTAGCTTAGGGTTTTCTAAGGTTCCAAGATTGAAAGAAGTTGTTTGGTCAAGGTTGGGTTTAGGTTTGTCTGTGACCCATTCCTTAATCTCATGAGGTGTCTCAATGTCCTCTTGCATAACCATCAAGTCGGAGTCCAACTTTGCATCAAAGCTACAGCCCTTGTGGAGACAAGGCACCTCATCAGCAAGTATAGGCACATCTAAATTCAGAGTCCTGAAAAAAAGTATGCTTTCACTTAATATATGCAACTGTTTGATCATACAAAAGTGTTAGTATGTACTTGATAAAATAACTGATAGAATTGTAAAGAAAAGTAAGCAATTAAAATTATCTATAGGGCAGAGGGATTTTTTACCCATTTTACCCTTGTCGACCAATGCATAAAGTGTTGTTCCAATTATCGAGGGCAAAGTTCTGATGGACTGCAGTGATGGAAGGATCGTCATTGTCCTCCTTCTCCTGAATGATAACCATGACATCTGGGCAATCATCGTCTGGGGTGTATCTGTTTGTATGTTCATCATGAACAATGACGCGTATGCCTGCCATAATCAAGGCAATGTCATGTTTACGTTACCGTTCTTTTTCTTCCACTTCGGGATTAGGAATCAGCGTCTCTTTTGTTTTGATTGGCACTGGCTTAGGAAACAGCATGGCCTCAACATGGGCTAACACCTTTACTGGAGATTGTATCAACTCATGAGGTAAAGGTATAGAAAATTTCCATGAGGCGAAAGCTTGAGGAACCTGCTTGTGTTTATGAGGATTCCTGTGACTGGAACTGGCAGAATAGCCTTGTCCAACTATTCCAATTTGACTGGACATTTGAATAGGGTGCTTAATACCCTGCTTATCTTTACCAAGCCCTTGTCTAGGCTGATGACCCAATGACATCATTTCTTGAGTGGCCGACATAACCTCGACAGAAATCTTGGGTGCGAGAAGTGGCGTTCCAATAGAATGGTATTGCGTGTTACCAACTTCCAGAGCATGAAAACTGGCCGGCTCAACTTCTGAATTGAAGCTGATGATTGGCAGATCTCCTTATTCAGGATACTCCGGCTCAGCGTTGACAGTGACTAGACTGTTGTTGATAATGTATTTGAGTTATTGATGTAGTGTGGAGGGAACGGCTCCAGCCATGTGTATCCATGGTCTCCCCAATAGCAGGTTGTATCCTGAATCTATCTTGAGGACATGGAAGGATACATTAAATGTATTTGGACCAATCTCAATTGGCAACTCAATCTTTCCAACGGAATTTCGTCGGGATCCATCAAAAGCTCTGATAATCATATGGCTGCTTTGGATCCGCTTGAGATTGACATTCATCTTCACCAAGGTGGAATAAGGACAGATACTTAGAGACGAGCCTCCATCTATCAAAACTCCAGCTAGCATGTACCCGAAAGACAAAACTGCAATGTGTAATGGATTGCAATGACCGGTCCCTTTGGGCGGTATGTCGTCATCAGTGAAGGATATCACATTGGTGTTGAAAATGTGATCAACCAGATGTTGAAATTTTTCCACAACCACTGATTTTGGCAAGTAGGCTTCTTCCAAAACCTTTACTAAGATCTTCCTATGATCTTCGAAAGAGAAAACTAAGTCCAGTATAGATATCTGGTGTGGAGCTTCTCGCAAGCTTAAAACCACATTAGCTTCATTGTGGCCCATAGTGCGGAGGAATTTTTCAATCTTCTCCATGGGAATCTTCCCCTTTGCTTTGCAAGTAGGCTTCAAAACCCATTGAAGAAGATACAGTGGATTGTAGCAGTAGTATGAGAGGTGGATCCTTCAGCTTCTCCATAATTCCATGGAACTTTGTGTTAGCTGACAACAGGATGTCGTGGTCTGAAGGGTAAAGAAATTGGCTCTGGTGCGACCACTTTCAAAGGATTGTCAACTCCTTTGAGTTGAATTGGTTGTATGGGAAATACTTTGACAGTCTCATCAACCACTTCGGATATAACTGCTACTGATCTCTTCCATTTGGTAGGACATGCATTCCCACTCTTGAGTTGCACAATGTAATCATTTGCTAGTTGCAGGACACCGCTATCAATAAGATTCTAAATGAGATGGCGGAGTGCCCAGCATTCTTCTGTGCTGTGACCACAAGAGTGTGAATGATATTGACACGCTTCATTAGAATTGAACAGTCCTGAACGAGGATTGATTGGAGGTAGAAGGAAGGTAATTCTTCCTTCGTTGATCAACATTTGCAGTATCTCCTCCATAGATTGGCCCAGATATGTGAAATCTCTCTGATTGGCAAAATCCCGATGGGTTTTAGCATTTGCTCTCTTTACAACCTTATCCTCCATAGCTTCGCTTTCTAAAGGTGGTGATGGAGCATTCATAACAAATGGAAGGAGATAGGCATGCTCCTGCCAGATTAATTGGCGTGTGACTTGATGTTGGTGGATCACTGATAAGTGGGTTTTATACCTACTTATTGGATATCAATTTACGCGAACTATGCTCATCTCAAGTACATTTTACTGTGTTTTTAGTTGCATTTCATGTTATTTTGCATTGCATGTACTGAGGACTCCTTTGGTGTAAAAGTACAGGATATGGCATAATTTGGTGATGTTAGATGGCATGAGGCTAATGGATGCATGGCGTGAGGATCGAGTGGAGCAAAGAAACTACGCATTGGTGGACAATTGAACTAGAGCAACATGAAAAGAATGAGCAACATGACAGAGTTAGTAGCAGCAGCAGAACCAGAATTCATGTTGCAGAAGCCGCGCGGCTACATAGGTCAACACACGCGTGCCCACGCGATCACCTGGTTTTGATAGAATTTGAAGACGCGGGCCCGCGCGAGGAATATAAAGGATGAGCGTGCGCCCGCGTGCGACAATTCTGACTGGTGTCAGACGTATCATTCAGTAGTTTTACGTGTTTTTCATAATGGAACTAGGGTTTTACACTTTGAGAGATTTCCAACGTAGAACTAAGCCTAAACTTCATATTTTTCTACTTCTTCTTTGGATTTTCAATCACTCTGGAAAACTACTGTTTCTTTTGCTGGATTTTAATGCGGAATTGAACGTTACTATTGGATTGTAATCAGTAATTGGGTTTGATCGATTCTATCCTCTCTCTTTCAATTGTTTGTCTATTGTCCATGTTTTGCTTTGAACCCATGATAGCTTTTAGTTCAGTCATGAACTGAATTCCATTATGGGATTCTAACGGATTTTAATATATAGTTTAATTGCATGCTTGACTGCTGGACTGTTTTACATATCATAAGGGATTTCTGTCATGGTTGATTTACATGCATGAATGATTGATCACCATTCATTTTAGGTACTTGTATGGAATTGAAAAAAAACATGCGGGTATGGATTGAAATCATGATAGCGTGCGTATATGGGGCTATTATGTGTAGCTTTGTATTTCGTGAATCAGATAGACATATATTGTTTCACCGTATGAGTTAAATAAGGGCTTGTGCTTAAATTTAATATGGTTGCAATTTCACATAGACATATAGTGATTTTGGTTATATTGATGATTACATGGTGTCTATTGCATGTGGATGCTATGTAAGTAGGTCATAATGCTTTGAAAAATGGTTATGTCTACATTAGTGCTTTTGGCTACTTTCCCGTGATATGTGAACAATCTTGTATGATGGTGGTAATTAGATGAAGTATTAAATGAAGTTAGGATCCCATTATTTCTAGATTTGATTTATTACATTATTATTCTTAGTTCAGTTATTATTTGCATTTAGAGTAATTCACAATTATAAGCATTAGTTTAAGCATATAAAAATAGTGATAGAGTTGATGCATAATAATTTAATTTAGCAACTTTCTCCGTGGATCGATACTCGACTTACTCTGTATTGCTTGTTGACACATGTATACTTGCATGAGTTAGAGCTCTTTTGTTAGAACTAAAAAAGAGGCAACAAGTTTTTGGCGCCGTTGCCGGGGAAATGCGTTTAAATTTAAATAATTATCATTAATTTTAAGCTATATTGTATGACTTAGACAAATCTAATCTTATCTGATTTCTATTTTTTTGGTTTCAGGTACTTGTAGATTTTTATGCACACACGATCATCTAATTCCAAATTGACACCAGTACAAGGTAATATTAACGGAAGAGGTTGGAAAGCAAGTGTACGGAGAAATTTGCAAGCACAGTTAGAGGGTACTACATCTAGTATGGCAGAAGAACAAAGAATCAAGCAAAGAGAAGAGCAATGGGCTCTAAGGGACTATTCCATGCCGAATATTAATGGACTCCAATCTAGCATAGTCAGACCGGCGATAGTAGCAAATACTTTCGAGATTAAACCAGGCACTATTTAGATGGTGCAGAATTTGGTACAGTTTGGGGGTGCTGCGACGGATGATCCGAATGAACACCTGTTGAGTTTTATTGAGATTTGTGATACATTCAAATACAACGGTGTGACGGAGGATGCTATCAGACTTAGGCTATTCCCATTCTCATTGAGGGATAAGGCGAGAAGTTGGTTGCATTCTTTGCCATCAGGGTCAATCACTACATGTGAGGACTTAGCACAGAAGCTCTTAGCCAAGTTTTTCCCAATGGCTAAGACTGCGAAGATGAGGACAACTATTTCTCAATTTGACAACAACAGGGCGAGTCCTTATATGAAGCATGGGAGAGATATAAACTGATGCTAATGAAGTGTCCACATCACGGTATGCCAGATTGGATGGTGATCAACACGTTTTACAACGGATTGGGATGGCAGTCGAGACCTATTGTAGATGCAGCTGCAGGAGGGGCATTATGGACAAAAAGTTATTGTAAAAACCCAAAACACTAATAAGACTCGTAAGTGTAAAATCCCAATATATAAATAAAATTTCTCTGTTCTGAATGTGTTATGTGTTAATATATACTTGGTTTTACAAATTTAACCAAATAAATTTTTTTCCGAAAAATGTCAAGCTTGACACCTCGTGCTTAAATATTTTTTTCATATTCGGACTTTTCGGTAAAATTATTTCGACAAGTTGCTTTGTCGTGCTTACACTGACAAAACGCTTTGTCGTGCTTGTTAGGATTAGTGAGAATTTAGGTTAATAACCCTAGATTAACAAACCTTAACCCTAATTAGCAAAACCCTAACCTTATTTTGTAAATTAAACCCTAATTAGCTAATTAAACCTTAATTAGATTATCTTAACACCTAATCATGGTTAGTAAACTTCAATTAGGTACTAATTAACATTACTTAACATTCCTAATCATTAGAAACAAAACCCTAATCAAGATTAGTGAACATTAAAGCCTAATTAAGCTACTAAACAAACCTAACTAGCCCACAAGTAGGTTAGGAGTCACCATTGCAAGTTCCAAGGTAGCACATGACATGCTTGTAACTCCCAAGCATCACCATAGTCATTAGATCAGATCTTTGTAGAGGCAAGTTGCTCAAAAATGACCAAAAAGCCAAGTTGAAGAATTCTATAAATAGGAACCTTAGGGCTAAGCAAACTCACAAAATTTCTAAGCCTAGATATAGTTATAAACCTACCAAATCAAGCCTGGGTGATAGCAGCAACAACATCAGAAGCTAGAATCAAAATTTGCTAAAGAAAAGGTACAAACCCTAGTTGATAATTAGCTCTTTGATCCTATGTTGGATTTGTTGTTTAGATGTTTAGAATTATGTATTATTATGCTAGAAAGTATGTTAGATTGGTAGAACGCATTTTCATAACATCTAGATGCCTTAATTAAGTGTTTTAAGAAATCTAGAAATTTTGAAAACTAAGTCTGACAGTCGAATGTCAGAGCTTATAGATTCATATGTGTTTATGTTTTTGTCTGGTAATTGTTTGGTATTTGTAGCCTGTTAATAGGTCTCTAATCTGGAAAAGAAAATAGGTTCATTTGAACCATAGATTTAAAGTTATAAGCAGTCAAAGTGGGTTGACCGTTCACGGATTGCAGTTTTCTAGGTTACCCAGAAAGCTCAAGAACAGTTGAACCAGCTACTTTGACCAATCTGTTTAATCGTCTTCTGTTTGTTATTTTTGTAAGTTTTTGTTATAGACCAATACTCTGTTATATGTACTACATATCTATAATCTTTAATGGAACAAACGACGTATAGGTTTACTGGAATTGATGGTCAAAATCTATTGACCGAGCATGACTAAGTTTTCTGGGTTTTCCAGAAAACTGAAGAAGATGAAGAACATCGTCTGGCTGTACTTTGACCAACATAATTAGACACCTTAGAGTTAGGCTTGATTCATGTCAATGTTATATATATGTACCCTAACATATATACTACATGTTACAAAAAACATTACACACATCAAATACACAGAATCGAAGATATATAAGCCACAAAACCGTTGACCGACCATGACTTCTATTCTGGGTTACCCAGAAACTCAAAAACAGCTCTAATAGTTACTTTGAGCCTCTATAACTTCTTGTTATGTGTAGGTTAAAGTCTAAATTTTGTTTCATGTTATACTACTGTATGAGTACTACAAACATCAACTCTTAAACAAACCAAAACTCATTAATGAGAGCCTTATAATTAATGGTCAAACCAAATCTCACTCGGCCACGGACCAAATCATTTGCCCAAAAACTAAAGAACACCTACAACGACACTTTACATCACATCAAGGGGGCTTTAGCGACAGATGAAAATTATTTTTCTAAATATAAATTATAAAAATTAGAAATAATTAATAAATAAATATAAAAAATAGCTTTTAAAAATGATATTAAAATATTATAAATAAATTACGATATTTTTACATAAATTTAATAATTATTTTATATTATTTTGATATTATTAATAATTAACTTATTAATAAAGAAATTAGAATAATTATTTTTAAATACTAAATAATTATGGAAAAATATTATTAATGATATAAAAATTATAATAAATGAATATAAATTATCTAAAAATTATAATCAATATTTTTGTAAAATTTGAAGTAAATATTAATTACTCATAAATAGAAATAAATGATTAAAAATCAAAATAAATGTTTTAAATACTTTAAAATTTCTAAAAGGTATTTTAAATCATAATTAAATTTTATAAATAAAATTTGGTCCATTTATCAAAGGTATTAAACACCAAACCTTATTAAATCTAACTGATATTATATAAGTGTTATAATTGAGTATTGTTATCAATACTAACGTGTTAGATTTATATATATGAACATCGTAGGTACTTATTAACGTTTGAATAGCATAACTTGACTGATCTACGCTCATGCAAGTTCTCTATCCTTAAGTCTCCTATAAAGGAAATTTCTTAAACCCTGTTTATTTATTGATCAAGATTTTTATCTTGATAAGATGTTGATATAATACACTACACCTACAATTGAATTACCTTCTTATTGTAAAGTTATTGCTATAGCTTCAGCATAACTAAAAAATGAATTGTTTATTCATATGATAATGTTTATTGAGCATAAACTGTTGTGTCAAACCAAATTATTTTGGTAAGACATCTTATACTGAAGTTGGGTATCCCGTAAGGGATGGAAATTTGGTCAATTCATATATTAACAGTAATTTTAGTGTATGTTAAGCACTGTAGGATGATATGCATACTCCTAAGATGTTGAATAGGCTGATCCCCTATCTCATATCTGAACAAAATATCTAAGTCTGTGTGACTGACAGAAATAAAGAAATTTCCAGAAATGGTTGAAATTAGAAATCCAGAAATGGTACAACTATCAGTCAAAATTTGAAATGTTATATTTCTTCAAATCCTATATTGTTATAAATACAAAACTTCTTTGAAAGCATGTCATAGCTCACCCTTGCAAATTATTCCCTTTGCAGTTTTAGATGGTAATCCTGGAACTTCTAGAGTAGATAAAGGGAAGCGTCCCTACATAGTTTAGATTTTATTCTTGATTGTTTGAATACCTTGTAATAAAAACTCGTTATGAGAATCATGTAATCGAATCTTAATATTATAATATATATATATATAACATCTTTATTTCTGCAACTGAATTTTCTTACATACATAGATGTAAAGTTAGACTTCTTCAAATCTAGTTGAGATCCTTGGGAACTATTTATCTGAGTGAGGGTATTAATAGCATGGACTGTTCATGTTGTTATTGATACTCTGGATTTCAGATAGATAGTTACTATCGATACGATAGTATAAATTTGTTTGGCTTAAAATATACATCTGGGTGACGGTATTAGTAATATGGACTGTTCATATTATTGCTGATACTCTGAATTTCGGATAGATAGACTCTAGTCATAGATACAGTTCATATATCCAAGTGAGGGTATCCAAACACAGAAAAAGTTCTCTTAAGAATTGACATCTGTTATGGGATACTATGAATTTTAGATCTATGGGAATTATATCTGCTAGTCCCTCAATTTAATGTAATTTTATAATCAGATACCATGGGTGTATAGATTTAAAAGCATTATGTTGATTTTCTGTAAACACCATATCAGATACTGTGGGAGTATAGATATGGGGGCATTACAGTTATGAAGAGGCCTATAACCTTTTTGAGACTATGGCAGCAAATGACTTTCAAAATCCTACATCTCAGATGCCATAAACCAAGGTTGCAGGTTTGTTGGAGGTGGATACTATTACTCAGTTGTCGGCACAGATGACAGCTATGGCGAAGAAAATAGATACATTAGCAGAGAACAAAGTGAAAATAGTTGCCTTAGTATGTGAGATTTGTGCGGGGTCACACTCTACGGATCAATGTGCTATCAGCTCGGAGTCTGTGCAGTATGTGACTAATTACAAAAAAGACCAAGGACAGTTTCAAACCACATACAACCCCAATAACCGCAATCATCCAAACTTCAGTTAGTCTAATAACCAAGGGAATCGGCAGAATCAGTTTTAGCCGAATCAACAATTTCGGCCTCAAATGGTAAGAAGAATAGCTTACACCAAAACCACCGTTTCCACCGAGATTTTCTCAACAACAACAACATCATACTCCATCTGCACCTCAGCAAGAAAACAAATCAGAAATGGAGGAGATGATGTTGAAGTACATGGAAAACACAGAGGTCATGATGAAAAGCCAAGCAGTGGCTATTAAAAATCTAGAAACTCAGATGGGGCAAATGGCGAGCATGCTTAACAACATGCCCAAGGGTTCATTTCCAAGTAATACGGAAGCAAATCCACAAAGAGACGGGAAGGAATAGTGTTTAGCGATCACATTGAGGTCTGGGAAAAACATTGTAGGAACTGAGAGTCACGCGCCCGCGCCTGATTTACAAAGGGATGCCGCGCGGCCGCGCAAGGTAGAGTAGTCAACTACTGAGAGAGAAAATGTGGAAAATTCTGAGGTACAACATGAAGAGAAAGATAAAGCAGGTTCAGATGACAGGCCTAAGAATACAGTACCACCAGTTCACCCTCAGGTTCCGTATCTGCAAAGATTGAATAAGCAATCCAGCAAGTTCTTGGAGGTATTTAAAAAGCTGCAGATCACCATACCTTTCGATGAGGCATTGGAACAGATGCCAAGTTATGCAAAGTTTATGAAGGGTATATTGTCAAGGAAGAGGAGATTAGACGAGTTTGAAATAATGGCCTTGAGAGAGGAATGCAGTACAGTGCTTTAGCGTAAATTACCTCCAAAGCTGAAAGATCCGGGCAGTTTCACAATTCCATGTACGATTAGAAAGATGAACTTTGATACATGTTTGTGTGATCTTGGGGCAAGTATTAATCTAATGCCCTTGTCAGTGTTTAATCAGTTGGGATTGCCAGCTCCAAGGCCGACAAACATTTCTTTGCAGCTAGCTGACAGATCCATCATGTATCCATGGGGAATTGTTGAAGATGTACTGGTAAAGGTGGACAAATTTATCTTTCCAGCTAAATTCATCATCTTAGATTATGAGGAAGACAAGAGTATACCAATCATACTGGGGAGACCATTCTTAGCCACCGGATGGACATTGATAGATGTGCAGAAAGGGGAACTTACTATGCGTGTACATGATCAGGAGGTCACCTTTAATGTCTTCAAGGCAATGAAGTTCCCAACAGATGAAGAAGAATGCTTCCAGGTTGATTTGGTGGATCGAGTTCTAAATGATGAAGTATAGAGTCTAGTGGATTATGAACCTTTGAGGAGTATCATTGCTAAAAATTTAGAGTTGGAGGACAAGGAACTCGATGAACTTGTGCAATATCTGGATACCACTCCACAATTTAGAAAATTCAGAACACCTATCGAGCCATTGACGAAAGCTGGAGAGACATCAGTAAAATTAAAGCCATCTCTTAAGACACCTCCAGAACATGAGTTAAAACCACTTCCAGAACATCTCAGGTACGTATTTTTAAATAAAGATTTAAAGTTACTTGTGATTATTTCTTCTGCACTAACATCTTTTCAAGAAGAAAAATTGCTACGAGTGCTGAGAGTGTTCAAATCAGCTATTGGATGGACCATAGAAGATATCAAAGGGATCAGCCCTTCGTTTTGCATGCATAAGATCTTGCTAGAAGATGGTAGTAAGTCGTCAGTTGAGCAACAACGAAGGCTTAATCCGATAATGAAAGTAGTGGTCAAGAAAGAGGTACTGAAATGGTTAGATGCATGAATAATTTATCTGATCTTAGACAGCTCATGGGTGAGCCTAGTGCAGTGTGTACCAAAAAAGGGTGGCATGACCATTGTGACTAATCAGAATAATGAGTTGATTCTAACACGAACAGTGATGGGGTGGAGTGTCTGCATGGACTACCGCAGGCTCAACAAAGCTATAAGGAAAGATCATTTTCCACTACCATTCATTGATCAGATGTTAGACAGATTAGCTGGTCATGAGTATTATTGCCTTCTGGACGGATATTCGGGCTACAATCAGATTATGATAGCTCCAGAAGGCCAGGAAAAGAATACCTTCACATATCCATATGACACTTTTGCTTTCAGAAGGATGTCTTTCGGGTTATGCAATACTCCAGCCATCTTTCAAAGATGCATGATGGCTATATTTTCAGATATGGTGGAGCAGAATGTGGAGGTATTTATGGATGACTTCTCAGTCTTCGGGGACTCTTTTGATCCATGCCTTGAGAATTTGGTTATAGTATTGAAGAGGTGTGTTAAGACGAACTTAGTGCTGAACTGGGAAACGTGCCATTTCATGGTACAAGAAGGAATCATACTAGGACACAAGGTTTCAAAAAAGGGACTTGAGGTGGATAGAGTGAAGCTAGAAATGATCGAGAAGTTGTCGCCACCTACTTCAGTAAAAGGTGTTCGCAATATTTTGGGAAATGTAGGTTTCTACAGCAAATTCATCAAGGACTTTTCCAAGATAACTAAAGCACTATGCAATTTATTGGAGAAGGATGCACAATTTAATTTTGATGAGGCTTGCTTGTCTGCATTTGAGCACTTAAAGAGGAAACTAACATCAGCACCAGTGATTACTGCACTAGACTGGGATTTTCCATTTGATCTGATGTGTGATGCCAGTGATTACGCCGTAGGGACTGTTTTGGGGCAGAGGAAAGAGAAGATTTTTCATGTGATTTATTATGCCAGCAAGACCCTTACAGATGAACAGTTGAACTACACCACCACAGAGAAAGAGTTATTGGTAGTGGTGTACACCTTTGATAAATTTCGAGCATATCTGATAGGCATAAAGGTGATAGTGTATACGGATCACGCGGTAATTCGACATTTAGTGGTAAAGAAGGATGTAAAACCCCTGTTGATCAGATGGATATTATTACTGCAGGAATTTAATTTGGAGATCAAGGACAGAAAGGGCATCGAAAACCAAGTGGCGGACCACTTATTGCGATTAGAGAATCTGAAAAGGAAGGCAAACGATAAAGTTATTATTAATGAATCCTTTCCAGATGAACAGTTGTTTGTGGTGAAAGGGGAAGTGCCATGGTTATCAAAAGAAGAAATTTCTACATGATGTCAAATGGTTTATATGGGATGAGCCTTATTTGTTTAAATAGTGTTCTGACCAAATGATAAGAATGTATATTCTGTATAGCGAGACCGAGGGAATTTTACAGGATTGTCATTCTACTGTGCATGGAGATCACTATGGTGGAGAGCGAACATCAGCTAGAGTATTACAAGCAGGATTCTACTTGCCGATAATTTTCAAGGATGCATACAGCTTCGTCCAGCGGTGTGACAGATGTCAAAGAGTTGGGAATATTTCAAAAAGAAATAAAATGCCATTAAATACTATCCTCGAACTAGAAATTTTTGATGTGTGGGGGATTGATTTCATGGGACCTTTTGTTTCTTCCTGCGGAAATCTCTACATCTTGCTCGTAGTGGACTATGTTTCAAAATGGGTAGAAGCGGCAAGCCCTTCTAATAAATGATGCCAAGGTAGTCCTCTGGTTTTTACACAGAAGCATCTTCACGAGATTTGGGACTCCAAGAGCCATCATTAGTGATGAGGGCAGTCATTTCTACAACAGGAAGTTCACAACTTTATTGGCTAAGTATGGGGTGAACCATCGCATTGCTATAGCTTATCACCCCCAAACAAATGGCCAAGCTGAAGTGTCGAATCGAGAAGTTAAAAGAATTCTTGAAAAAGTTATGAATCCCACGAGGAAGGACTGGTAGTTAAAAGTTGGATGATGCAGTATGGGCCTATATAACTGTATACAAAACTCCGTTGGGCATGTCACCTTTTCAGCTGGTATATAGAAAAGCCTATCACCTTCCTACGAAGCTAGAGCATAAGGCATATTGGGCAATTCGGAAGCTCAATTTTAATTTGAAAGCTGTAGGGGAGAAACGCCTACTCCAATGAGCTAAATGAATTCAGATTACTGGTCTATGAGAATTCAAAGTTGTATAAGGAGAAGGTGAAGAAATGGCATGACCGAAAGATCTTAGAGAGGAAATTTGAACCGGGACAAAGGGTTTTGCTTTATAACTCCAGACTTAAACTTTTTCCCAGAAAGCTAAAATCAAGATGGTCAGGGCCATTTACAGTGAAGACTGTCTTTCCACATGGTGCAATTGAAGTATATGATAAGTTTTCGGACACGCCTTTTAAGGTGAATGGACAACGCTTGAAGCATTACTTTGGTGGTGAGGTGGACAGACAGAAAGTCACCTCAATTCTTTCTTCGACGTGAGACTCAGAGATAGTCAAGCTAATTGACTATAACTTAGCGCTTGATGGGAGGCAACCCATTATTTCTATCTCTATTTTCTTTTTATTTAATCAATTTAGGTTGCTTTAGCTAGTTCATCTTTATTTCATTTTTGATAGATTGTTATGTTTGCATACGTGAGTGTGTAGCTAAATTTGCATTGAGAGGTGTTGAGTGTAGTATAGAGTTTATGTAGTCATTCATGCTTACTCAGCCCTTCATGCCTTAACATTGTGTCTTGATGTCTATATAGGTAGCTTGACCTAAATTCCTCACTGACTTGTAGTACTGGGATTAAAAGTTGGCGATCTGAGATGCGAGTTCAGCAAATACCGCGCAGCAATGATGATTATACATCACGTAATCACAGCACCCATGCTGCTTATGCCTTCCAGACCACAATTGCCACTCACGCGTTCGCGCCCCTTGCCCATTCAAAAATCGCCTGGCCGCGCGCGACACCAAACGCGGATTTTTTTTTTTTAAAGTTTTAAAAACGTGTTGGAGACTATTTGGGCTCTCATTTAAAATCATAACAGAAGCGCAATCACTCGCTCTCCCACAAATGCACGTCTCCTCATCTTCCTCTCTATCAGTTAAACAAATTAAAACCGTGCACTTCTCCTCGATTACCCACGATTCTCTCCACGTTCAAAGCTCAGACCCAAGATTGATTACTGCAATATAAAACCTAGGGTGTCCGGTTGAGTTGTGCGAAATCAGTGTGGGAGTAACCATCTATTCTTCTCTCATTCATGTCAAGCAAACCTTCATTTTCTCTATCAACTGCAGATGGGTCCAAAAAGAGCACGTTCTTCTTCTTCTTCATCATCATCATCTTCCTCTGGGAGTCAAGGAAAGGATATTGTCGATCATACCAAATGTCTGGATTTGGCAGCCCAGCAGGAGTATTACAGAATTGTGGCGAAGTCATTTGTCAAAGAGAGGGGTTTCAAACCTGAAGGGCAAGATGGTCAGCTATGTGCCATGATTCGTGAACGAGGGTGGACTGGCATGACGGCGACTCCTATGCCGATTTCGATGAGTAAAGTCTGTGAATTCTATGCTAATGCCAAAGCTACAATGAGAGGTATCTCTATGGTTTGCGGATTTGAAATAGATTACCGACCTCCAGCCATCAGAGCAGTGTTTAGGATTACTGACACACCACCAACGTGGTCTGCTAATTGGGTCGCCGGTGCATATATGGAAACAGACTTGGAATTGGTTATTGCTGAATTGTGCGTGCCGGGCACGAAGTGGACTTATAAAGCCAGCACAAATCATCCTCAAATATTCCCCGCCACAGCTTTGAATCGATATGCAAAGGCATGGAATTTATTCATATGTGCCAAGCTTGTTCCTTCGTCGTATCAAAATGAGATCATAGCAGAGAGGGAAATCATTCTGTGGGGCATAATCACCGGCAAATACATTGATGTGGGCCATCTCATCCATCAAAACATATTGCGGTATCTACAGGGAAGCACTACAGGGAGCATTCCACACGTGTTAGTTGTAGCTATGTTGTGTGCTCATCAGGGCTGCCATTGGGACAATGAACAAATGCAAAACCCAAGCCAGGATATCACCCACGCCACCATTGTAAAATTCGAGGATTGGGCAGAAGGTGTACCACACCCGCGCGGACAAGGATTTATTATCCAGCCCACTTTCTCTGAGCCACCGTAGCAGCCCTCTCAGATAGATGAAGTGGGCACATCAACCCAAATTCCCTCTGTTCATGGGGATCAAAAGCTCCGAAGGTTGGAGCGCAAGGTCGATGCCATGTATGACAATTTTTTAGCATTTGCAACGGGGTTGACGAGGTCATTGGCAAAGGCGTTTGGACAGCAGGGGACGATGCTCGAGTGGCCTCAGTTCGGGACGACAGTGCCATATCTACCAACAGATTCACCACCTGAAGAGGGTGGTGCAACTAAGCATTAGGGGAGTTTTCTGTAACCTTTTTACCTTCATTCATTGGGACAATGAATATTATAAGTTTGGGGGTATTGGGGTAGTAGTATAGTTGCATATAGTACCTGCATGTTTAGTTTAAAGTTTCATGTTTAGTTTAAAAGTTTGCATGTTTATGTGTTAGATAATATTGTTGAAAATTTTATTTTTAGTTTTTAGTCATTATTACTTGTGTTAGTATATTTTTAGTTTGCATGTCTCACAGTTCTAGCTCTATGGAAATTTTGTCTAGCCGATGATGATAGTGAATTTTGAAGGATTTTTGAATATTTTAGATAACATGAACTTAGTTATAATGTTTTACACGATGAAATTCATGTTGCTGTTTAGATGCTTTCGGATTGCACGGACGTGTTTACAATCACTTGTAGGTATAAGAATTATGTGTTGCATTGCTCGATAGAAAATGAAGTTTTAAAAAGAGAAATATGTGGAAAGTGAACTTAGACTGTATAAAACATTGATATTCAAACTTTGGGAAAAAATGGGTATGCTATGTATAAAAATAAAAAATATAAATAAAAAAAATCAAATAGCAATAACATGGCTAGTCTTATTTTGGGGCCCTGGCTACAAGAGTAAGTACGCCCGTAGGGTTGTCTTAACACCTAGTGCCCTAAGGTCTTTCATGGTCTGGGAGTCGTTGGTTTAAAACTTGTTAAAGGGTAGCAGTGTTGCCTAATGGAATAAGGCATTGCACAGTCATGTGAAAAAAAAAGAAAAAAAATAGCAATAAACACCGCGGAAAAGAGCGAAAATCACCCTCGTGAGTAGTAATAAAGCAGTTAAGCCCAGTTCTGAACCTTAGTTTGTGTTGATATGTTGGAAAAGTCTTCGTTGCATAAGTATATATGAGTCTTGATTTAGACTATATTTTTCTATTTTGAGCAGTTTAACATGTGTATTCTTTGCTTAATTCAAGTTTTGGTGAACACAACACACACACAACATCTTTATAGCATTTCTGAATTATCTGAGTGTATGATATTATGCCTATAGTTTGGTTTGAATTTGTATTCTTGAATCTGGATAATTCGCTGAGGCATTTTGGACTGAAATTGTGTTATAGCTGGAACAATGTGAGACTCGTTTGCATTATAAGTAGTTGCATAGTAATGAAGTTGCATTGTCATTGATTATGTTGTATGCATTGCTTAAGGGTAAGAAATAGTTCAAGTTTGGGGGTATTTGATAAGTGGGTTTTATACCTACTTATTGGATATCAATTTACGCGAACTATGCTCATCTCAAGTACATTTTAGTGTGTTTTTCGTTGCATTTCATGTTATTTTGCATTGCATGTATTGAGGACTCCTTTGGTGTAAAAGTGAAGGATATGGCATAATTTGGTGATGTTAGATGGCATGAGGCTAATGGATGCATGGCATGAGGATCGAGTGGAGTAAAGAAACTACGCATTGGTGGACAATTGAACTAGAGCAAAGATAAAAGAATGTGCGACATTTACAGTGAAAGTGGCAAGAGAACCGAATTGAATTCTGAAGCGTAGTCGCGCGTACATGCCGATCACCCGGTTTTAGTGACATTTGAAGACACGCTACCGCCGAGAATACAAAGGATGAGTAGCGCTACTACGCCATGACACAACCAAGCTACTGATCTGTTTTATTTTAATTTTTAATTTTAAGAGTTTGTAGTTAATTAAAACAATTCTGACTGGTGTCAGACATATCATTCAGTAGTTTTAAGTGTTTTTCATATTGGAACTAGGGATTTAAACTTTGAGAGATTTCCAACGTAGAACTAAGCCTAAACTTCATATTTTCCTACTACTTCTTTGGATTTTCAATCATTATGGAAAACTTCTGTTTCTTTTGCTGGATTTTCAATCATTATCGATTCTATCCTCTCTATTTCAATTGTTTGTTTATTATCCATGTTTTTCTTTGAACCCATGATGGATTTTGGTACAGTCATGAACTAAATTCCATTATGGGATTCTAACGGATTTTAATATGTAGTTTACTTGCATGCTTGACTGCTGGACTATTTTACATATAATAAGGGATTTCTATCATGGTTGATTTGCATGCATGAATGATTGATCACTATTCATTTTAGGTACTTGTATGGAATTAAAAAAGAACATGCTGTTATAGATTGTAATCATGATGGTGTGCGTATATGGGGCTGTTTTGTGTAGCTTTGTATTTCGTGAATTAGACCGACATATACTGTTTCACCGTATGAATTAAATAAGGGCTTATGCTTAAATTCAATATGGTTGCAATTTCACATAGACATATAGTGATTTTGGTTATATTGATGATTACATGGTGTCTATGGCATGTGGATGCTATGTAAGTATGTCATAATGCATTGAAAAATGGTTATGTCTACATTAGTGCTTTTGGCTACTTTCTTGTGATATGTGAACAATCTTGCATGATGGTGGTAATTAGATGAAGTATTAAATGAAGTTAGGCTCCCATTATTTCCAGATTTGATTTATTACATTATTATTCTTAGTTTAGTTATTATTTGCATTTAGAGTAATTCACAATTATAAGTATTAGTTTAAGTATATAAAAATAGTGATAGAGTTGATACATAATAAGTTGATTTAGCAACTTTCTCTGTGGATCGATACTCGACTTACTCTGTATTGTTTGTTGACACATGTATACTTGCATGAGTTAGAGCTCTTTTGTTAGAATTAAAAAAGAGGCAACAGTCACCAGTTCTGCCAATTGCTCAATTTGTTTGCAAAGAACTTTCATCTTTCGTTCCATAGTAAACTGGAACTTTGCATAATCCCATTTGTCAACACCATCTTTGATGATCGACAATGATTCACTGTTAAAATCGGAAATCTGTCCAGTGCTCCAGCTGATCATGTTGACCTCTTCTTCTTTGTGTTGAGGAAGAGGGTTGTCTTGCACATGAGGTTGATCTGGTTTGGTGACCACGATCTCACCGTTGTCTATTAAATCTTAGATCTTGTGTTTCAAGGCCCAACAATCTTGAGTATAATTTCTAGGTGCTCCGGCATGATAAGCACACTTCCGAGTAGCATTAAAACCCCTCCCATTAGGGTTGGCTGGTGGAAGAAGATGTGTAATTTTCTTCTGAGTAGTCAGAAGAGCAAGAATATTCTCGAGCGAGTCCCCTAAGGGTGTGAATGTTCAAGGTCACTCTGCATCTCCACCTTTAGGCAATGGAGGGTTTGAAGATTGTGCTTGAAAATGGGAGTAGTTTCTCCTTTGTATAGGCACGTTTTGATTGCCTTTCTGACCTTGTAGTATCAAGGAAACATCCTCCTCTTTCTTTTTATGGACCCTCCGGGGGTTGTTTCCATAAGATCCGGACTGGATGTGCTCAGCAACAGCTTTAAGAGTGGATAGGTCTTGAATTTTTCCGGACTTCAATCCCATCTCAGCCATCTCTCTGTGCTTGATCATTTCAGAGAATGGTTTGCCAACACCAGCTAAGACTCTCTCATAGAAAGGAGCTTCCTATACATCTATAAATGTCATGACCATTTCTGATTCCGTCATGGAAGGAATAACTTGAGCAGCAAGGCACCTCCACCTTTGAGCTTACTCTCTGAAAGACTTATTAGACTATTTCTTGACCTTGGTAATTTGGTACTGGTCAGGAGCCATTTGAGATTGAAAACTGTATTGAGTGAGGAAGGTGTAAGCCAACTCTTCCCAGCTATGGATCTTTGAGTTGTCTAATCTGGTATACCATGAACGGGCTTCTCCAGTCAGACTTTTCTGAAACAGCTGCATTCTGAGCTTTTAGTTTTCCGTGTAAGATCCAAGTTCTCCAATGAATACCTTTACATGGGTATAAGGATCCCCTAATCCGTCATACTTTTCAAAATCAGGGGTTTTGAATTTCTCTGGATAATGAACACCAGGGAAGATTCAAATGTCAGCATATGAAACACTTCCATGTGTTCCAATCCCTTTTAGAACACGGATAGTTTCCGCCATTTGGAGTACTTTCTTCCTGATATCACTGGTCATGTCTGGATCTCCTCTAAGATGGGTGCTTTCAGGGTCTTTGTTGGTCGTATCCAACTGAGGTTCTTAAGCCCTCTTACTGGAGTCCCCAGCAGAGTCGCCACCTATCGACGTCGGGATTTTTTAGTGTCCCTTTTCGTTACTTGTTCTTTGGTGTTCTCATGTTAATGTGAGATTTATTTGAAAAACAAGTGAAAAAGGTCCGACATGTATAATGTCGACTTTTTAACTTTAAGAGTCGCCAGTTGGTGTTTTTAACTGGTTGCACCAACACAACCGAAAAGGTTTGCACATTGACCCTGTGATGTGACACTGCTAAATGGGTTTGTGAAACCGAGATTCATTAGGGTTCGGGGGGCTTGATTATGCGGAGGGAAGGTGTTAGGCACCCTCCGACATCCGTGTTGCCACGGTGACCACCACTTCTCAAAGAAACTATTATATGAATGTGTGTGTGTGTGTGTGGATCAATGTGCAATTATTTGGAAGTAGTGCTATGCCTCATTCGCACCTATATACAAAGGGTTTGAATTTATAGAAAAATTCAGTTTTAACCAGATATAGCAATGAAGTTTTGTAAAAAGAGGTTTTTCAAACCCTGTGCTCAATAGTAATTGAGTCCTTTGATACTTCCATTTTTATTATTAAATGTTCGGCATGTTTGCTTTTATTTTCGAAATGCAAAGCATCTTCGAGAAAAATAATATACAACAGTGCCAAACTCCTCATGGGCATGATAGCCATCCAAGGAAATTCAGACACCGTAAATAATGTACAAGCTGCTTACAGCTGAAAAATGTCCATCATGGGAACCGAATCTAGATTCAGTATACTGAATCTGTGATCGGATGATTCCTAGGCTCACATGATACTACAGTTTGTATGGAAAGCAGTAAGCATTTATATATATAAAAGCTGTAAATATATATATACAGACATGATCAACCACCACGAAACAAATCCATGGGGGATCGAAAATGTAAATATATAAAAGTGGTAAATATATATATATATATATATATATATATATATGGACATGATCAACCACCACGAAGTAAACTCCAGGTCGGACGAAATGTAAATAAAACTGTAAAAGCAATCAACTGTCGCGAAGTAAACTCCAGGCAGGAAGATATGTAAATAAAGCTGTAAAAGCAATCAATTGCCACGAAGTAAACTCTAGGAAGGACGAAATGTAAATATATATATATATATATATATATAAGCAGTAAACGCACCGGATATAAATCTGGGCTCATCAGATATGTCAGACAACAATTATATATATATATATATATATATATATATAAAAGCAAGTAAATGCTCCAGACATAAGACTAGGCTCAATCGAGTCATAACTCGATAATGTTAGTCCATATATGAAATATATACATATATAAGTAAATATATACAGACAGAAATGAAAACCACGGACCGAAGTCTGGGCAAATGCACACAACGCGACTCTCAATGTGTATAACAGTGTGTGCTAATATAAAAAGAAAGGCTTTATAGAATGTGAGAAGGCTTATAGTGGGCTGCCAAAGTAGACTTCTATGACTCTATGTGGATAAATACTCAGCTCCCGCCGGACAAAGATATAGCTATGTGTGAGCTAACAGATGAGGAAACACTCAATATGGATATGTACAGAGTTAATTGGACAGGGCTTCCTCGCCTTTCTCTCTCCTTCTCCCCCTCAAATGGTCAACCCTGTGGTCTATATTTATAGGCCCGATGGCCGCGAGGTGTACTTACGGCGGCAAGATTACACTACTGGTGGTGGTCGAGGTGTCCCCGGGCTTCGCGGGTCCCGTCGTCTCGAAGTACGTGCACTCGTGCACTGTAATGTCCACTCGAACTTGCAGAACTTCAATCTGAGCATCCGAACGAGGTATATGTGACCTTCTTCGGACCGATTGTGTCGAGAGTTACGCAATGACATGGATTAGAGGTTGTACTAATTCAGGAAGAGGGGACCATGCCCATAGTCTTCAAGCTTCAAATTCTTTCTGGTGTACTGCCACGCGTAATAGTCACTCGGGATTGTAATTCCTCGATTCTTGTGGGACATTGTTGTATGTATGTATATATGTATGTATGAAGTGTTGAGATGATGCGCAGGTGTTGATGTGGCAAGATGGCATTTGACTCTTCCCCCGGGTTATCGACGGTTTGAGTTGAAAGCAGACGTTGCTCAGGGTTACATTTGAGATTGGACTGCTGCAAGTGTTTGAATGTCGCAAGGTCATCTTGTGAATGTTCCTGTCTACCCGTTGTTAGCTCAGGGTCTGAGGGATGAGTGCCTCAGCAGGAGGTCTGAGATTGAAGCTGATAGCATGTATTTGAAACAAGCATTTTGAGTTATCACGGGCGCAACAACATTCCACAGGGTTATAGCGAGGACAAAACTCGGGGTTATCTCCAAGGTAGGAAATGATCCTTCCGGTGTGTGTTATGGGGTTGGAAATGATGTTCCCAGTGTGTGTCCTGGGTTTTGAGCTTGAACTTCCGGTAGTATCTGGAATGGATGTAGGCTGTCTTCCAGGGTTATCTCCAAAAAATGAATCTGCCCTCCTGCAATGTTAGTAACAAGCGTGAAGAAAATTTCGAGTTTCTACATGGACTACTAGCAGAGACGCGATGTGTGCTGAGTCCTAGAGAAGTTATATGAAGAAGATAAGAATGTAAATCATTAAAGATGATGAACGTATTGAGTAAGACATCTCCGTATGTCATTAAGCCGTTAACCAGTAAAGGAAGTTGGTCGCGTAAACTTAGTTTGTAAGAACGTGAACCTTAAGAAGTAAAGTTAAGTGAACCAATAAGTTGTAGCTGTGCGTAAGGAAAGTTTCCTAACTTCATTCATATCTTAAATAAATGCTAGTTTCTAAAACTTCTCAGATGTTGAACTTAAGAAGTTCTGTCTATGTACGAATGTGTAATATTTGTACAAGGTGTTAGAATGTATGAGGCCTTGTGCCACAGTTTGAACACTTCAGTGTTTTTATGAGATGAACTGTTCTATGATTGAATTGTTTAATATGAGAATGTTCTGTTTATACATGAACCGTTGTTGTTAAGTATGTGCTATTGTTTCTAGCCAGATAAAATGTGTATGAAAGAGAGTAGAGAATGAATGTATTTCAAAGTGAATGTGACTAATGTTTTAAAATGATAGGAATCGAGATTATTCCTATTATTCAAGCTGCTTCATAACTATTGTTCGGTTATTGAGGTCTTAAAAGAATGTTTGAATTCTTAAAGTTGTTTGTTTAACTGTTATAACTTGCTGGGCAATTGAATGCTCACACCTGCTTAAAATAAAAACATTTTCAGCGAATAATGTTAGAAGAACTTAAGGATCCCGTAAAGATCTAGTTGATCGGTATCTAGAAGAAGTACCATTCATTATATGAATGAGCGTGAAGATCAAGCGAAGACTTGTAATATAGAATGATAGATTTAAACTATAGAATAGTTTAATGAATGATTATATATCCTTGGTGGCGGATAAAAGTCACTTGTACAAGATATAAAAAATAATGTAATTTTCATTAGTTGTAATGGAAGAGATTATAAGGTTTTAGAACCTGGGACATAATAATGTATGTTGTTATATTTAGCTATATAATGATGTATGTTTTGAAGAAGATGGGATCGTGACGTACGGAATTCGGATGTGAAATCAGACGGGATGTGAAATTTCATAGAGAGAAGGATAAGAAGATCACCACGTGATCATAGTAAATCGTAATAATAGATGATCTGTTAAACGATGGATGATTTATAGCTAATGCTATAAATGAATGGTACTACGAATTAGTACAGGAAGAAGAACTTAGATTGAGTTGTAAAGGATAGCGTACAAATTAAAGAAAATTCGTATTAAGTGAATGGAAAGTTAGAAGTTGTAAGATTTCGATTGAGGACTCATGTGATAGCTGAGTTGTATGAACCTGTTTGTGCTTGGTGTAACAACCACTCAGTTTATTACAGTGATAATCATTGAAATTGGTCGCGCTATCAAGATGTATATGACGAGAAGATGAATCTTTTCTCATGTATATACTTGATAGGTAAAGAATGATAAGGTAGGCGCGAGTTCTTGAAACTCATACTTATGGTAAGTTTGTGACTCGTAATTATATGGTATGTTTTTCAACTTCTCAGCGAATGGATGCTTATGGTCTATCTGGGATAGTACTTAAACTCATATTATTGTGGAAAGTTTTTGAACTCATAATGTGTGGTAAGTTGATGAACTGTACTAAGGTATAGGGATGTTTAGACTGAAAATGAGTTATTTTCAGTAGACTTAGCATTGAAGGTGCTAGAGAAGATTAAGTATTGTCACAAGTAAGACAATGAAGGAAGGTGGAGAATAGGATATTCCAAGTCATCTAGTTATGCTAGATTTCGAAGTTTCTTGAAATCTTGTTAATGTGCGCGTTTTAAAAATGAAAGAATTGGTTTAACTTTTGGAACCAATGGATTTTAAAAGAATTATTCTTGGTATGTCTATGCTAATTGATTCGGCTAGACAGAAATTGATTTGAAATATCAAAATGAATTTTATATCATCAGTGCATTTGATGCAAGGATGGTAAAAGGACGGAGTTATTAATGCAATTGAACCTGGTGTTGGATTTGATCTTAGGATCAACAAGCCACTATGGTATGATGCATAATGATGAAGTCATAAACTGATGAAGTCCTCAATGTACTGTGAAAAGTACGGTATCATGACGTCATAAAACGTTTTGATGTATTGCGAAAGAATTTAAAGAAGTAGTCGATGTCAATTAATTTAACTAGACGAATGTTTCAAGTTGATGTCCAATTTCTTGGTATGGTCTAAGCTACTTGATTTGGCTAAGACAAATGGTATGTCATGATTAAAAGAAAATCGAGCTTTCTTTGAAGAGTTATGCCGAACCAAATTGTTTTGGTGCGGAATCTAATGATTAAGTCTGAGGTGAACATACCATGAAATGGGGTTATACGATGGGTTGATCGCCTATGTATGGAAGAGTTAGTTTACCTTCTTTGTGATTGTAAATTGACCGTGTAAGAAGGATTTACGGTGAAATGCTGTTAAACCTAGTAAGAGTTCATGGTTAATTTGACCCCTCATCAAAAGTATGAAATGTTTTAAAGGAATCCTTATATTCCTATTTATTCCTTTCACTTCAAGATTCTTGATAAGTTATGAAGGGTAGGGAATGTATGAAAGATAAGAACTTCTTTGAAGAGAAGTTGAGAAGAAGGGTAAACTAAAGTTTCGAGGACGAAATTATGTGAAAAAGGGGTGAATGTGAGGACCCGAAATTCCTTGTGAGAAGGATGAATTGAGATTAAACCTTTGCTAAAGGTTGTAGGCACCCGGGTATGGGTGTGGTTTTAGAAATTCCGAGGACAAAATTTTTATAAGGATGGAAGAATGTGAGAACCCAAAAAATTGGATTGTCTAGAATTTAAGTTTAAAGAATTAGTTATTAATAAAATGAATTTTTATTAACACTATTCTGTGCTATGTGTTTATTAATCGTTTTAGAACCTAGGATGATTATTAATCGGGAGGATTCTGGCTACGAGCTAGACTGAACGAGTAAGAATTTTCAAGACGAAACTAAAATTTTTCCGGGGAAAAAGACGAAATAGGCACTATTCCCCCGACGAAACTCTAAGGGTTAGGGTTTGAATAACCTAAGCCTTTTTGAGAGTTTGGTATGTCGAAATGACATCCGTTGAAAGATGATGATAATATATCGTGAAAAGTTAAGTAAGCCAATAAAAGTTTTTCTCGAAAAACGTGCAGAAATCGGACGAACTAAAAATGACAAACAGTAATGTTATGTACTTTTCATTCATTTAGCTACGTTAGGGGAAAACGTGAAGGAAAACGCTTAATGTGGAAAAGTGTTTTTCAGTTTTTCAGAAATCTGAAGAATACGTAAAAGTTAATCGGTAAAGGAAAGACGAAATATCTAAAAATATTTGGATTTCGAGAATTGTAGTTTTCGAACTTTTGGACAAATTTCGCAAGATGAAAGCATGAAGCTTCCAAGGGAAGCTTCGTGAATAGTAAGGAGGTGTGAATAGTGATTTTGGGGTCAAAATGACTCTTTTGCCCCTAGCCTTGGTTTTCTATAAATAGGAAGCTTAATTCATTTCTTTAGGATTTTGAAAAATCCTATAACACTTGAGAGAGAGAGAGAGAGAGAGAGAGAGAGAGAGGGATCGGATGAGAAGGAGAAGAAGGAGGAAAAGATTGCTCGTGAGCAAACTTTGTCCGACGGAAGGAGATTAAAGAAGAAAGGTAATCCGAAACCTAGTCTCTTATATAGTTTTTCTTTAAGTTCTATGTTAAACGCATAAATTAATGAGAATAAGAAGTAAAAGAAGTTAGGAATGGTTTTATATGATTGAAATCATGAGAAAATGAAGAAATAAGAATTAGAAATTTATTTTATAAATTTCTTAATGAAGTGTAAGATTCGTAATGAATTAGAATGATCCGAGTGGATTATGTGAATGAGTAGGTGAATTAAGTAAGGAATGGTATTCTATAACATCAAATTCCAAGAAAAAGTAAAATCGTAATCAAAATATCGATTAAAATTGAAAAATGAACGAAGAACACGAAGAACACGCGAATAACGTTATTGATGGACAAATTTATAACCATCGTAGTGTAACTGTTGTTGATGGACAAGTTTAAAACCATTGCATATAAGTTATTTGTTTATTGCTTGGTTAGGAACGTTAGAAACGTTCGTGAAGAATGGATTAAAATTGAGCTATAACGAAGTTATGGCGAAAATTCGTAAAAGATGAACGAGAATTAGAAAGTTAGTAAATTAACCTCGAATGTGTAGGGTTTCATAAGAATGTAGGAGAATGTAGAAAATGTGAGTCATGGACTCAAGAACGAACGGGTTCTGAGTTCGGATGACCGAATTACGGATGAACAAACAAAGAACGTTAAAAACATAAAATGAATGAAAGGTGAAGATTAAACCAATTAAATGACATGTTAACGGATTTAGAACAAAGTTCTATCCAAGGGTAATCAAAGTACGTAAGATAAGGAAGAGAATGGCTTTGGAACGACCTCATTCTGAGTTATATAGAATAAGTTATGGAATCGGGAAGTAAGCGTCTTAAGCAATTTCCAAGACTTTGAAAAATTTTCTAGGTTTTGTGCTCGGCGCCGCAGCGCCAGTCAAGCCTTAGGAGGCGACACTACAAAGACGAGGCCGAGTGCCATCGCCCAACTGCTTTGAGGCGCCATGACCCGAGAATAGAGAAGGGAGTGGGCGCCAGCCGCCACCGACCTACTGTTTGACAATGTAGAATGGTATTTGCAATACAGGTAAAAAGGAATGGGCACGGCACATGCATGGCGGTACAAGTCGATTACCTAGTGATGAGCTTTTAACTACTCAATTACTGTGGGATGTGCAAGAAAGAAATATGACCATGTAGTTCAACTAATGTAATACTTAATTAAGTGTATTAAACCTTTGATGAAGGTTGAACAAAAAGATTAAACGAGATTAAAAGACAAAGAATGTAGACGCGGGTTACGGAACCAATATCTGGGGACCGTAATCCCGATAAACGAATGTGAGGGATTGCTATAATGGTGATTCCTTAGAAATTGATTGAAGAGGGTAATGAATAACATTTCGATGTTATGTCATGGTAATGAGAGATGAATGTAAAACGTTTAGATGCTGTGAATGCAACACTGTTGCGATGAGCGATCGGTCTTAGCATACAACGAATCGTATGGCTTTGACATTAAGAAAGAATAATTAACATGGGGTTCAGGTGACGAGTAATGAATGAAAGCGATTAAAACCTTAGATAAAGGTTGAATGAGGGATTAAGGGATGAACAACGTAAACGTAGAATACGTAAACGATTCTAGTGAGTCGTATTCACGTCGAGCGAACGTTCTAAGTGTACATTGGTTGTATAACTTAGACGTTGACGAAGGTAGTAAATAAGATATGAATTATCAAGAAAGCCATAGCGAATGGTAATAAGATTAATGAAAGCCGAATGTGAGTCAGAGGAGAATGTTAGAATGAAATGTAAGCGTTGAACACTTGAACCGACGTAAAGGTTAAGTGTACGCGAATATTAAACGGGTAGAACCTACACCCCGTGTATGATTTGACTTTAGGATAATGAAGACCAATGATTAAACCTGTGAACGGTGAAGAAACTGAATTAAAGACAAGGATGTATAACGTAATGAAGCCGAGTTAATGTTTACAACTTGGATGATGTTTCGAGTCGAAGGAATCGGACGTTGTAAGTTAAGAATAAGGTAACATAAAATGGTTAACGCTATAAATGCGTAGAATGAATATGGAATGATCGTTCTGAGTATAAAAAAGACTGTATGACTTGGACGATAAATAATAAATCATGAGGTATGACATTTATTTATTAGAAAGCCATAAGGAATAAGAAATTGACTTAACGAACATTATAGTTTAATAGTTTAAATAAGTTAAGATGAATTCAAGTTGTAGTACAATTGTAACCTTTGATGGTTGACATATGGGAGCTGGGCTAAACAATTCCTTCAGAGAGCGAAGGTATATACAAAACTGGCAACCAATCTAACTCACTGTTATGGGCAGTGTAGATGAGACGGGAACTTGTTTGTTGGTTGTTTGTGGGAAACCACTCAGAGTACCATATGGACTACTAGCAGAGACGCGACGTGTGCTGAGTCCTAGAGAAGTTATAAGAAGAAGATAAGAATGTAAATCATCAAAGATGATGAACGTATTGAGTAAGACATCTTCGTATGTCATGAAGCCGTTAACCGGTAAAGGAAGTTGGTCGCGTAAACTTAGTTTGTAAGAACGTGAACCCTAAGAAGTAAAGTTAAGTAAACCAATGTGTAAAGTCAAGTATATGACTAATTAGTGTATGTGTTATTTCCTTATGTGCTACATAGGAATTAGAACGAGCATTTCAGCGTAAACTATAAGATGTAGCTGTGCGTAAGGCAAGTTTCCTAACTTCATTCATATCTTAAATGAATGCTAGTTTCTAAAACTTCTCAGATGTTGAACTTGAGAAGTTTTATCTATCTGCGAATGTGTGATATTTGTACAAGGTGTTAGAATGTATGAGGCCTTGTGCCACAATTTGAACACATCGGTGTTTCTGTGAGATGAACTGTTCTATGATTGAACTGTTTAATATGTGAATGTTCTGTTTATACATGAACCGTTATTGTTAAGTCTGTGCTATTGATTCTAGCCAGACGGAATATGTATGAAAGAGAGTAGAGAATGAATGTATTTCAAAGTGAATGTGACTAATGTTTTAAAATGATAGGAATCGAGATTATTCCTATTATTCAAGCTGCTTCATAACCTTTGTTCGGTTATTGAGGTCTTAAAGAATGTTTGAATTCTTAAAGTTGTTTGTTCAACTATTATAACTTGCTGGGCAATTGAATGCTCACACTTGCTTAAAATAAAAACATTTTCAGCGAACGATGTTAGAAGAACTTAAGGATCCCGTAAAGATCAAGTCGATCGGTATCCAGAAGAAGTACCATTCATTATATGAATGAGCGTGAAGATCAAGCGAAGACTTGTAATATAAAATGATAGATTTAAACTATAGAATAGTTTAATGAATTATTATGTATCCTTGGTGGCACATAAAAGTCACTTGTACAAGATGTAAAGAATAATGTAATTATCATTATTTGTATTGGAAGAGGTTATAAGGTTTTAGAACATGGGACTTGAGAATGTATGTTGTTATAGTTAGCTATATAATGATTTATGTTTGGAAGAAGATGGGATCGTGACGTACAGAATCTGGATGTGAAAATAGACCAGATTTTGGGGCGTTACATATAATATGTGACATGTCAATTAACCCTTATTTTGTGGTAGTATTTGAAAATGACATCTGAGAATGTTGAGAATAGCAATGGAGCACAGGAGACCGTTGAGTCACCACAGATCCATACCCAGGATAATGTGCAACAGGAAGACAATAATCCTCAGGTAAACATCAACACCGATCAAATGATGAACGATGGAATGTTCAGAGGCTTTATGTAATTCATGCAACATTAGACGAGAGCGGCTCCTGTCCAAAATGTAGATGGAAACACTAGCAACTCTCAGACGGTCACCGCTAAGTAGTTCAAGGAGCTGGGACCTCCAAAGTTTATTGGAGGGCCAAAACAACTTAAGGCAGAGACGTGGATAAAGTAGATCACCAAGATATTTGATGTCTTGGGATGCTCCGAGGTGTAAAAGGTTTCCTTTGCCACCTTCATGTTGTGAGGAGAGGCAGATTACTGGTGGGAATCTGTAAAGCGTACCCAGTCTGCCGCACTCAAAATGTATTGGGAGAAGATCCAAGAACTATTCAACGACAAGTACTTTCTCGAAAGTATTCGTCACATGAAAGAGGTAGAGTTCATCAAGTTGGAGCAAAACAATATGACCATGTCATAGTACGAAGCCAAGTTTATCGAGCTGTCTCGGTTTGCGTCCCACTTAGTTGATAATGAGGAGAGAATGACGCGAATGTTTCTAAGAGGTTTGAAGCCTGAGATACGTCAATACCTCATTTCTCATAAACTTTGCTTGTATTCAGTTGTTGTTAATAGGGCTCAGTTATTGGAGCGCGATAATGAGTCAACTCAACCAAGAGAGCGCAAATTTAAAAATGATAATACCAAATGGTAGCGATCATCGAAGCGGTGATAACAAACGTGGAGGAATCAACATGCGAAATGGTAACCACTTCAGTGGTAATCATGGCCAAGATAATAAGAATGGACATTTCAAGAAGAGGAGATTCAACAATGATGGAAAGACGTCAGCATCAACACCCGTTGTTAAGGAAGGAGAACAACCACCTATCATATGCTTCAAATACGAAGGGGAGGGACATATCAGTCCAAACTGTGCGCAACAGTCCAAAACGTGTTACAATTATGGAAGAGAAGGTCACCTAGCTTGATTTTGTCGTTCAGGAAAGCCAAGTCCATCTTGGATGGAGGCACCAAAGGCCGTTCCAAAAAATTCAAAACCAGTAGTTCAAGGTAGAGCGTTTGTCGTAACCTCCCAGAAAGTAAGGAACCCGAATGAGGTCATCACGGGTAAGCTTATCATAAACTCTAGCGAAGTCCATACCTTATTTGATACCGGTTCAACCAATTTTTTTATTTCTCCTACTTGCGCTCAACGTTTAAATTTGATGCCGGAGAAATTAGACTTTGACTTACCTGTTGAAACTCTGTTGGGAGAATCCTTCATTACATCCACTATTTATAAGTCTTGTTTGGTTCAAATCGGTAGCCTCACATTACCTGTCGATCTTATTTCATTGAAAATACTTGCATTTGACGTAATTCTAGGGATTTATTGGTTAACTACTCATAATGCTAAAATCGATTGTTTTCGTAAGGTTGTTAGCTTTCATATTCCTAACCAACCTATTATGTGAATTCAAGAAACCAAACCACTAAAACCAATCACTGTCATATCAAGTCATAAAGCTATTCGTTTATTAAAAAACGGATGTCAAGCTTTCTTAGCCCATGTCACGGATTTAAATAAAAATACGTCAGATTTGAATGATATTTCTATTGTTAATAAATTTCCTGACATATTCCCTGAAGAACTTCCTAGCCTACCCCCAGAGCATGAAATTGAATTTTGTATCGACCTTGAATCCAGTACAAACCTATTTCCAAAGCTCCATATCGAATGGCTCCTATTGAACTTCAGGAGTTAAAAACCTAACTACAGGAATTATTAGACATCGGTTTCATTCGTCCTAGTACTTCTCCTTGGGGTGCTCCTGTTCTATTCGTGAAGAAGAAAGATGGGAGTATGAGACTTTGTATTGATTATCGAGAGTTGAACCATGTCACCATCAAAAAATAGGTACCCGTTGCCTCGTATTTATGACCTGTTTAACCAGTTGCAAGGCGCCAAATTCTTTTCAAAGATTGATCTTCGTTCCGGATATCACCAATTGAAGATTAAAATCAATGACATTCCAAAGATGACTTTCAGAACTTGGTACGGGCATTATGAATTCCTAGTCATGTCTTTTGGATTGACTAATGCTCCTGATGCCTTCATGGATATGATGAACCGAGTATTCAAGGAATATTTGGATCATTTTGTGGTTGTCTTTGTTGATGACATTCTCATATACTCCAAAAGTCATGAAGATCATGAACAACACTTAAGGTTGATACTCCAAAAGCTTCGTGAAACTAAGCTTTATGCCAAGTTGAAGAAATGCAAGTTCTGGCTTGAGGAAGTAGCATTCCTTGGGCACGTAGTATCAAGTCATGGAATATCTGCTGACCCGACAAAGATTGAAGCTATTCAAAGCTGGGAGAAACCTAAATTAGTGACCGAAGTACATAGCTTTCTGGGCTTAGCTGGTTATTATCGAAGATTTGTAGAAGGGTTTTCTCGAATCGCTACTCCATTAACTCAGCTGACTCAAAAAGATACAAAATTCAGTTGGAGCGAAGAATGTGAGACTCATTTCAGCACCTGTTCTGACAATACCATCTGGCTCGAAGGGATTTGTCATCCATAGTGATACTTCGGGCAAAGGGTTAGGATGTGTTCTCATGCAACATGGGAAAGTCATAGCCTATGCTTCTCGATAACTCAAAGAATATGAGAGGAATTATACTACTCATGATCTAGAGTTAGCAGTTGTTGTCTTCGCACTTAAAATTTGGAGGCATTACTTGTATGGAGAGAAGGTGGAGATCTATATGGATCATAAAAGCCTCAATATTTCTTCACTCAAAAAGAGCTCAACATGCGGCAACGACGTTGGCTCGAACTGTTGAAAGATTATGATCATACCATTCAAAACCACCTTGAAAAGCGAACGTGGTAGATAACACATTGATTAGAAGATCATAGGCAGGTACGAGTGCGTTATTGTCAATGCAAAGTCCCATTTTGTATGACTTACAAAGGATGGAGATAGAGTTAAAGACTCTAGGGACCCATGTAATGATGGAGAATATACGAGTAGAACCGACTTTAATCCATAAAGTTAAAGTTGCTCAAGCCACATACCTGGAGGTAATGTATATGAGGAAGAAAGTACAAGAAGGTGCTATTTCGGAAGCAAAAATCGATGAAGAAGGAATACTTCGAGTCAAATCCAGACTTTGTGTTCCTAACAACCCTAATTTAATGTATAAAATCATGATGGAGGCGCACAACACACCGTTTGCAATCCATCACGGGAGTACCAAAATGTATCATGATCTTCGACATATATTTTGGTGGAGCAATATGAAGAGAGAGATAGAGGTGTTTATCTCAAGGTGTCTAACTTGTCAACGAGTCAAGGCAGAGTATCAAGTGCCAAAAGGTCCATTGCAACCCCTTGAAATTCCAGAATGGAAGTGGGAGTACATTACCATGGATTTTGTTACTGGTCTTCCCAAGGTTTCTCAAGGCACAGATGTAATTTGGTTCATTGTTAATAGATTGACCAAGTCTGCTCATTTCTTACCTATACGAGAAACATATACACTTCAACGTCTTTCTTGTATGTACATAAATGAGATTGTAAGATTGCATGGTATTCTTGTATCCATAGTTTCTGATCGAGACCCAAGATTCACTTTAAGATTTTGGGTTAGTTTGCAAAAAGCTATGGGCAAAGATTTACGATTTAGTTCGGCATATCATCCTCAAACGGACGGGCAGTCAAAGAGGACTATTCAAACTCTTTAAGATCTATTAAGACTCTGTGTCCTTAGCTTCAAGGGAAGTTGGGACAAGTTCTTACTATTGGTGGAGTTTTCCAATAACAATAGTTATCAAGCAAGTATTGGCATGGGTCCATTTGAGGCATTGTATGGAAGAAAGTGTCATTCACTAGTATGCTGGGACGAGGTGAGTGAAGCAACATTGTTGGGACCGGAGTTGGTACGTATAACTACGAAAAAGATTCAAACGATCCGACAATGTATAAAAACCTCATAAGATCGACAAAAGAGTTATGCTGATCTTCATCGAAAGAACGTGGAATTCAATATTGGAGATCATGTGTTGTTACGTGTTGCTCCATGGAAAGGAGTTACAAGATTTGGAAAGAGAGGAAATCTCAATCCTCGATTTGTTAGCCCATTTTTAATCATTGATCGGGTAGGAACTGTGGCCTATAGACTTGCTTTACTGCCAAATATGTCTCGTGTTCATAACGTTTTTCACATATCCATGTTACGTAAATATGTGGTAGACCCTAACCACATTATTGAGTTAGAACCGGATGAAATAGCGGAAGATTTAACATATGAAAAGGTACCTGTTAAAATCTTGGATAAGAAGGAACATATTCTACGCTCCAAGGTTATACCTCAAGTCAAAGTTTTATGGAGAAACCATGATGTTGAGGAAATGACCTGGGAGTTAGAATCTGAAATGAAATCAAAGTATCCTCACCTCTTCAACATATCAGGTATATACCCTAATTTTGAGGGCAAAATTTCATAAGAAGTGGAGGTTGTAAGACCCTAACTTTTATGAATAAAGATGAATTTTTCTATAAATATCATTTTTGAATAGTAAGGTTTGAATTTGTTATAATGTTATAGTTGTGGGTAATATTTATAAATTTTGCAATGTAAGCAAGTTGTTATATAATATTCAATTGGTCGGGGAATATTCGTTTTAACAGGGAATATTTGTACAATGGCACAATCATTGGTGGACCCCACAACGGAATTATTGTCGAAATGAGAAAAAACAGAAATATCTTTTTATAAAAATAACGGCAGAAGTTTTACCGTTAAAACTGTTGAAATACCCGGTGATAAAAGAACAATAATATGCGTGGTTGCATAGTAGCACACGGTATTGATTATTGATGCTTACGTGAGAAGTCACTCAGTTATACTCAATTATTGCTACAGTAATTGCTGCATCATATCTCTTATATTATTAATTCAATTATTGTCACAATATCATCGGTATAATATTTTATATTATTAAATCAATAATTGAGACGACAAAATTATTTATATTATTATTTGAAATATTGACAATGTCTAGAAGTTCTGTCGAGGAGAGGTTTGGTCACCTAATTGCGCGCCAATAGGGAGAAATCCTTATTGGAAAGCCCCCTCGTTCCTGGGAACGACCTGGTTATTAAATATTGCGAATTATAATAATGATGATAAATGTTGTTAAAAATATTGAGGGGATTTTTATGAAGTATTTGTTGTAAATTGGCTTATTATTTGGACCCCCATTTACCCATTTTTCAAAATAATGGGTGGAAAGTTTTTCATATAATAAAGGTGTGCCCACATGTGGGGCCCACATATAATGAAAACATGAATTGTCATGGGAAGGTTTTTGGTGCCTGATCAAGGAGGGTAAATATATATATATATATATATATATATATATATAAATTTTGTTTTTTATGAAAAATATTATATTATATTTATTATATTTTATTATGCATAGTGTTTGCATAGTAAAGTCAGAATTTTTTTTTTCTTCGGCCGAATACGCTCATGAATCTTGCCTACTGTGCGTCCGTGAAAAACTTTTCCAAATTATATCCTTCCATTCTCCTATAAATAGGATGTTTCTTTAGAATTGAAAATCACACCAGAATCAGAGAATTCTTCTTCTATAATATTGAGCATATTTCTTTAGAGTTTTAGAAAGCTTTGAACGTAGAAAACAGTGAAAGTTTTCTTCAAGAATATCCCCGCTATACCAGTTGGAATACTCTTCTTTTCAAGGAAAGGGATGTTATTTTTGTTCAATATTCGCTTGAAATAATATTTTCTCCCATACTCTGTAGTATGTAAGTAATATTATTTCGTTTCAGATTTTGAATTCTATACTCAGTTGGTTAATGTTTTGGCTTCTATACTCTATGAAATTAGTAGAATATCCTTAAATTTTACGCTTCATCCAGTATCTTTTCATGGAAATATTATTCTAAGCATTCTTGATAAGTTTTAACTTTTTTATGTCGTAGTACTATTCACTGGTTACTATTCATGAAGTACTATTCATGGGATACTATTCACTCGAGTACTATTCACCGGGGTACTATTCATGATAAAAATTGATTCATTTTTGGTCCAAATCATTTTTGGTACAATATTATTCTTGAATTTTACTCCACAAAGCAATATCATGTTGACAATTCGGAAATTATTGAATTCTGGATAAATTAAATTATAAATCTTTATCCTTTGCGTTATTTTAAATGAATTCTTATATCATTGTCATCATGCTCATGCTTATATTATGTTAAAAGTCATCTGTGGCCTGTAGTGTATAGATGGACTTGGTATGATTATGACCATGGATTATTCGGTATAATCATGACCGTAATGTTTCAAATGATGTGATAAAAGTCCTCATTGGCCCGTAGTGCATTGATGGACAGTTGTTGGTATGATCATGACCATTGATGAATACACGAATATCCATGGCCCGTAGTGCATGGATAATTTGTGGTCGTAATACTAAAGAATATCCTTGGCCGTAGTGCAGGGGTGATTCGATGATGTGGATTATTTATTAAGCCGAGTCTCAGCGATAAAAGTGATGAAAAACCTTTTAAATCATAGAAGATAGTATATATCCTGCTCTACTTGACTCTTCTAATGGATTGCTTGTTCCGCTACAGTTAAACTTGATGTTTGTTATATTTTATCAGTTTAACACTGTTGAAGACTAACGATAAATTATTCTGCATTATCTTAGTCATAATATTTCTTACTGGGCTAGTTGAGCTCACCCTTTTGCTTTCATTGTTCTTTTCAGAAATGAGAACGTAACTTGGGACTAGTCGGGGAATGGAGTGACGGTCCAGATGTTTGCATTAGTAGTCCTCACTATTCTATGAAATAGTGTGATAATAAATGTATTGAGGACTCCATTTGGGTTTGAATACTGTCTAGAAGACAATATTCGCATTAAAACTCTCAGTTTATGTTTTGTCATATTTTACACGACAATTGTATTATTAAGTTGTATTTGAATTTTGTACCATGTATTTGGCGACTCAAGATGGGTGATGTATACCTATTTTGGGGGCATCACATGAACAACCCTAACATAGGGGATTTTGTACGTGTAACGTTTAGATGTTTATGCACAATACATGGAACAAAGGGCTGATCCCCCTAAGTATGTTAAGAAGGGTCCGTATAGTCTAAATGACTGTTATGCTTGGGTAGTAATACCTAAGTATCGGGGACATAGTTTGTGGTCTTAAGACCCTCAGATATTAAAGTTCGAACTTGTTTTGTATTTTTGAATTGTAGAACAAGTTCATTATTGTTCAGCATTCGTTGTTCATTCTCATATTGCTATCATTACTACTCTCTATATTAGTGAGCAATTGTTTGCTCACTCTTGCATTTACACTACAGCTATAGTTGAGAAAGTCGATGAGCCATCTACTAGCGAATGAAAGGGCAAGATGTCCAAGTGTTGAAGATTTATTGAATCGATTTAAATGAATTATGTTTTAAGACTTATTTTATTTTTGGGATGTATTCCGCAAACTTATGTAATAAATTTAAGGTTAGATTACCTGGGATTGTTTTATGGTGATGTAACCCTTTAATGGGAAGATTATTGTTTAAGTTATTTAAATTATGTCTTTATATGGGTAGTTAGATGTAATGGTTTTGGATAGTGAACACGAAATCCTGTGGGAATGATATACCCAGATTTGGGGGTGTCACATATGAGGTGATGGTTTAACTAGGTTTAGTTCGATTACCAAGGCTTAATTTATAGCTTTTATCTTGGGGAACAAGTCTTCAAGTATGAGATAGACTTTCTCACGATGGCCACCTATGCACTTTTGTAGGTCAAAGAGATCAAGTCTTCTCGCAATTCAGGGTTGATAAGTTGTTGAAGAGTTGTATCTTGTTATCGCTGAATTCTTGAAAAGGTTTTGTGATTTTTGTAATGGTTAGACCACGCCATTACTGGTTGCCCACGTACTCATTTGAAAAGAGATTAGGTCTTACGTAGTTCATGCTAAGGGTGTCAAGAGATTTGATTTTCTTTTTTATGGTTTATCTTTCCCTTCGTGGAGCTTTTACTCGCGACCTCGTTGGCGGATCAACTATCGGTTTTGGATATTGGAGTGGGTATTGGTATTTCACTACCTTTTCTCGGTACTCGCATATCTCCTTGTGCAGAGGATTCACTTGGAGTTTTTCAATTTGGATTTTTGAGTTACTTTGCACTATTCTCTTAACAGAACGGTTATCTCATCAATCTGTTTATGAAACTCTTCTCGAGATATGGGCATCGGTTCTGATGAACTGCCCTCGACCATTTTGGTTGGAGGTGATCGTGCCTTCTTGGCTTGGAATCAAGTTCTACGACCTATCTTCACAAAATTGGTATCTACTTTACTCTTGATATTGGCAGATGATATGGATGCATGATATGCTATGCATCAGTTTAGGAATTTTTTTTAATCTTTTCATGCAAGACTAGGGGTTAGTCGACTTGATCATAGGATAAAAAAGATATACAAATTATAGTTTAAGATGGATGACATTTGTATATTCATTAAGTAGCAGGGCATAAAGAGACATCCTGCGCATTTGGTTTATCAGAGGCTGACGTATCTTAGGATAACTCTCACAAGCTTTTTGAAATTTGTTCCCAGATCTTCGCAATTTACTTGATGAAGACATCCATCTTTCAATTAGAGCGGATCTGAGTGGTGCCTTTCCCGAGCCTCACAAGAGAACACTCTCTAGAGTCGAGTAATAAACAACCGACAGGTTCACCTCCTGACGGAGGTACCACACAACATACATTCACGTCCTCACCGCATGCAAAAGATGATATTGTGCAAGGAAATAATATGTGGTGCAAGGCACTAATATGAAATGATCACAAATTTAAAACATTCATCACATACAGAGATCATCCACATAAGATGTACATGTAGAATGGAAATCAAAAAGATTGAGCATGGCTTAAGCCCTCTATATCCCCAGCAGAGTCGCCACCTCTCGACGCTGGAAAAAAATTCGTTAGTGTTTCGTTTTTCCTTTTTTCCTCCTTTTGATTTGTTTTTACCCTTTCTATTTTGATATGTTTATTGATTTGATTAAAGGGTAAGGTTTTAGGAAAATACTGACATTAGTCGACATATTTTACAAAGTTTGATTTTATTGATTAATTCTAGTGATTGGACCGAATAAGACAGAGCAGCCAGCTGGTATGGTTTAAATGGATGTACCAACTCATCCGAATTTTGAAGGTTTTCGCAATATAGTCCAATATGTGACTCCATAGGATTGTTTTGGAAACCAAAGATTCAGAGAGTTCGGGGGCTAGCTTAAGCGAGGGGAAGGTGTTAGGCACCCCCCCCCCCCCCCCGACTTCCTTGAAAACACAGTTACCACATCTTATTGATTTCCTATGCATAGAGTGTGTGTATGTGTGTTATTGAGCTCATTGCTTTTATTTTAAAGCTTATTCTAAGTCTCATTGTGAGTTATTTGAAAGTAGTGTTGTTCCTCTTTGCACATATGTATGAAGGATTTGATTTAGAAAAAATTTCATTTTTAGAACAGATATACAGAAGTGATATTTTGGAAAACAAGATTTTGAAATCCTTTTTCCGAATAGGAATCAAGGACCTTTGATACTTCCATTTATTATCTTTATGTTTAGGTGATCTACACACATCTCTTTATTCTTCATGAAAACTCTTTGTGGTTTTGATTTGAAAATCGCTTTTTTATGATAATGTATGTAAAGAAAGCGTCAAAAAGAGGTCGGATCATCATCGGGCATGAAATCCATCTTGATGAATATAAACAATCAGAAACATGATTTTCACTATCACAAAATCTTAAATCCAAATTCTCAGGATGAACCCCTTGAACTCGTTTTAAGATCCAATATTACATGTACACCGATTTGCAGTATTTAAACATTACATTTAAACAAAAAGTCCATTATGATATTCTATTTAAGATCTCAACTCCAAGATTCCTAGGCTCACATTGATATGCTTAAATATGTATATATAACATCCTAGACTTGATATTAGGTAATTTCATCGGTTGAAATCCCCATATCGAGCCATTGGGACCCCCTCACCTCTAGACACAGATCTAGGGCTCTACGGAGTGATTGGGACTGACCATAAGCAGTAAAACATCTAGATCTACCATAAATCTGAGCCAATCTAGCATATAGGTTAGAGCATCATGCTTTATAACCATTTAAAATGCTAGATTTGGCTATATCTAGGTAGATCTAGTCAAATAACTTAATTTACAACTGAATATGCACATATTGGGCGGTAGAAACTTAATGTTTACCTACTAATACACAATATATATGTAAAACAACAAATTTAATCGGTAAAAACTGCTATATCTACATAGATATAGTATTTATAAGAACATTTACAAAGAAAGTGGCTAGAAACGAGAGTTTTCACCTTGGGGGACACGTGAGCCAGCTTCTTTTGGCTTGGATTCAACTTATATCACTCAAGACTTACGATATGTATGATATATAAGATCAAACATCAAAAATATGATAGAAAGATGCAAGATCAGAGCTCCTTCTCTCTCTAGCTTCTCTCTCTAGCTTTCTTTTCTTATGTGTATATAAAATAATGAGCTTCTACTGTTGAGTTAATGAGATCCGAGCCATCCATAAGTGTACCTATGGCTAGAGCAGGTGCGCCTGAGGCTGGGCCTCATGGGTCCCGCTGCCTCGAAGTTCATGTCTTAGAACTCAGTTTGATAATATTTTAGCTCTGTATCCAAAAATCTCTCAAAGTGTTTGCGGAAGGCTGCGAAATGTGGTTGAATCTGACTCACTCAGAGTATGGGAAGATGATGACATTAGCTAAAAGGTATTTTTTGGCTTACAAGGGTCGTCAATCTACTCGTCTTCGATAGCTCGCAGTTCATTGGTTGTTGGGGTGACGTCTTATGTCACATCCTCAACTTGGCGATCCTCATTTGGTTCGCTATGTGCCTGGGCATCATTGCACCTTGATCTCTACTCGAGGTTGTCGTCGGGGTGAAACGATGCTTTTGTCCTACCTCAGGGGTGTCTTCGAAGTGAAATGAAGTTTTTACCCCCTAAAAGGTTAGTCTAGGGAAAGCAAAATTTCGAGTATCTATAGTAGCTTGTGATTTTACTTGTAGAAAGATCAATTTACTATTTGTTAATTTTTAAAACTAAGGAAAAAATAGAAAACTTAAGAAAAATTGTAATTTTCCTTATAAATCTTATGTTATAAGTTTTTACATTATGTTTACTCTTTAAGTTAGTAAGTCTTTGATTTTATAGTGATATGATACTTTAATAGTTTAATTGTGATTGTAAACTTAAAAAGATATATCATTTTATACTATTAATTAAAATTTGTTAACTTCAGTATGGTTGAAAATTTATAACATTTTTTGCCATTAAAGGCAAATAATATCAACAAGTAAATGATTGATTGCACAACTTGCACGATATTCTTAAAATACTTATGTGAGATTATTATACAACAAATGTAAATAATGATGATATATGCAAAGAATATTCTATAATTGAAAATATATTATTTATTATATTGTTTATACATTTTATATTATATTATATACATTTTATATGCAAAGAATATTTTATAATTGAAAATATAATATTTATTATATTGCTTATAATTTTTTATATTATATTATGTGCATATAAATGAATATCAAACATATAAATACATTCATTCACTAATTGAAAACACCACATCAAAATATAATATATTATAACACTTTACCACTTATAAATCCCTGCTTTAAAAAACCAGAAGGCAAAAACTTTGGCGCCATCCCTTTTCCTTTGTTTTCTTATCTCTAAGATATTAAAACTTCAATTATTAAAGAAATATAAGAATAGAAGCAAAAGAGCTAGAGCAAAATTAGAAAACCTGAAAGCAGGTAAGTTGGGATATGATTATTTGGGCCCGAATTGTATTGTGGGCCATAGTCCACGTGGAGTTATTTTAACCCATATAGGATTGTGTTTGAGCAGTTGAGAATTTTAAGGAATCAAGGATTCTTAACTATATTTGGTTTCTATTCCCTAAGGAAAGTGTCAGGTTTTAAATCGAATTCCTTTCCTTAAGGGAATTATATTTGTTCCCATTAAGATATCTTACCTAATGAGGAATTCCAATTCTGTACGGAGAATGATTTTGTGGAGATGGTGTGATCAATATAAATATAAGGCAACACCCTGATTTTAAGATACACACATATTATTATTTACTAGCACTAGAGCGATAAGCCTCCACTGTTACCTTTATTCAGCCTGTACTTATTCTCACACTGGAACTATCCCCTAACGGCCCAAGCCTCCAAGCTTTTGGTGTTTACCCTTTTCTGTGCAGGAGTGGACGCGCTTTGGTGATTAGAACGCGTGGACGGATCTTGGCATTAACATTGGCCCTAAAAGGAGGGCTTTCTAGTGTTGCTATATTTCAATCACAACATTATTTTTTTGGGTGTCATCGTGGTGAACAGTAAAAAAGTTTCTGGCATAAGGAAGTTAATAACGGAATGGTCTGCCCAGCCTAGAGGTTCGGTCAAGGACAGATTAGGCCCGTCCAAAAACATCTAGGATAGGCTCGGGCCTAATAGTCACTCGGTAGAACAATGAGGTAATGACAGGGCAGAGGGCCCTTGGCAAAGATTATTCTCAACTACATGCCGAAATGCCAGCCATAGGGGTCTTGTCGAGGATGCCCCATTCTGAATGCATCCCCGTAAAGGCGACCATGATGAAAGGAGGAAGATTTTATCTAGAAAGGCTTAAGAGACGGATGATGCTTTGAAAGCCTTGCTCTTGCAACAAAAAGAGATTGATCAATAAATGGTATTATTGATTGGCGGAAATGAGGAAGGTGCCTCCAGCCATAGTCGAAGGCGGGGGCGGTCGCTAGAAGTTTAGTCCAAGACACATCATCCGGACGATTCTAGGAGGATCAAGAAAAGGCTTCGGAGTCGCTCTCAGGATAGGATCAGATCAGGAGAATGGACACCCGGGAACCAGTCCATAACACATCATCCAAACAGCTCTTGGCACACAAGGAGCAGGCACCGAAGTCGCTCCCGAGCAGCAAGTTCTAAGTGCAGAGGTTGGTCAAATTGCATGAGGCGGGATCCATCTCCCGATAGAAGAAGGTGGAACCGAAGAGATCCTTCCCCCTGAAGAAGTGTGACCGAGGAGTTAGCCAAGAAGGTGGCTGAACTGGAGAAACGGTTGGCGGAGGGGAATCAAAATGTTACGATCTTAGTTAAATCTTCATCACCGTTCTCCCTAGAGATTGTGCAAGAGAAGGTAAATCTGAGTAAGAAACCCCTTCACATGGAGAGTTGTGATGGTTCGGGGGATCCTTATAAGCACAACCAGACTTATAATTGGCTGATGGACTACTACGACTACTCGGAGGCTGCTAAATGTCAAATGTTCATGACTACTTTGAGGAAAGATGCTCGGCAATGGATGATGACGTTGGCCTCGAACTCAATTTCCTCTTGGACAAGGCTTTGTGATAAATTCTTTGCTCGATTCGGTAGTAATAAAAGGAGAGGGAAGTCGACCAGTTCACTGTCTTAGATCAGACAGTATTCAAATGAAACCTTGGGTCAGTATGTTAAAAGATTTTGGGAAACCGTGGGTCATGTCTCGGATTTGAATGACCTTCAGGCGGTGGGTCTCTTTCAAAATGGTTTGGACCTTGTAAAATCCAAGAAGTTTGTAAATGAGCTAATGTTTAACCATCCAAAGGGCTTGGCTGAAGCCTTCGACAAGGCCGAAGGATTTATCGTAATAGAGGAAGCGATGGGCATCCTAAAGTAGAGCCCATCAGAAAAACGGAAGGATAAGGAAAAGGATAAAGGAAATAATAATAATAATAGCAGGTCAGAAGGTTATCAAAAGAAGTATGGAAACAAAAATGGCGGTTCAAGTAGAGGACGTCCGCCTTTTTCGAATCAAAGAGTCAAGAAGATCTACATAAAACTCAACACTGATCGGGCTTGTAAGACCCCAACTTTTATGAATAAAGATTAATTTCTCTCGAAATATATTTTTGAATATTATGGTGTGGATATAATATAATGTTATAGTTGTGGGTAATATTTACAAATTTTGCAAAGTAAGAAAGTGGTTATATAATATTCAATTGGTTGGGGAATATTCGTTTTAACAGGGAATATTCATATGACGGCACAATCATTGGTGGACCCCACAACGGAAGTATTTTCGTAGTTAAAAAATGACAAAATTATCTTTTTATAAAAATAACGGCAGAAGTTTTACCGTTAAACTGTTGAACTACCCAGTAGTAAAAGTACAGTAATATGCGTCGTTGCATAGTAGCACACGGTATTGATTATTGATGCTTACATGAGAAGTCACTCAGTTATATTCAATTATTGCTACAGTAATTGCTGCATTATATCTCTCATATTATTGATTCAATTATTGTCACAGTATCATCTATATAATATGATATATTATTAAATCAATAATGGATACGACAAAGTTATTCATATTATTAAATTGCAATATTTACAATGTCTAGAAGTTCTGTCAAGGAGAGGTTTGGTCATCTAATCGCGCGCTAATAAGGAGAAATCCTTATTGGAAAGCCCCCTCTTTCCTGGGAACGACCTGGTTGTTAAATATTGTGAGTTATAATATTAATGATAAATAAGTTCGTGTTAATTAAAGATTAAATTGATAGTTCCATTATGTTAGAATTATTAGTGTTAGTGGAAATCGACATTTACTTCGATATTAATTGATGTCTGGAAGTTTTACTGACCAGTCGGGTAATTAATCGGATAAATGAGCAATTAATTGCTATTAATTCACAGGATTATAACTATTTGTTCACATGTGTGTACTATTAATTCACATTCTTGTACTGTTAGGGGAGTTAGTGCAAGATTGATAATACTTGCATGACTAAGTTAAAAATGGAGGTATAGATGGAGGTACTATACTGCAATTCGTATTTTCACATGATTATAACTATTGATTCACATGATTTAACTATTGATTCACATTATTTACTATTAGGGAGGTGGTGCAAGTTTGATAATACTTCCGTGGACTAAATTAAAAAGGAAGAAAAGAGGAAGGTATTATATTGTAATATTTTGAGCCCCAAAACGTGTAATTATCGAAACTATATTTTCCTATAAATAGAAGCTCATTCTTCCTTCATTTCTCACCAATTCACTAAAGCTATAGAGCAATTATTATAGAGAGAAATTATAGAGAGAAAAGAAGAAGAAAGTCCTGCTACCTCACTATTCCAAAGATCCAATTTTTCTAAGGTAAGGGGTATTATTCTTTCGTATTCATGAAGAGAGTTATTTTCTTTCAATACTGTAAGAGTTGTTATTCCATTCTTTATTATTATGTTGGAATAACTCTTGCTCATGCAATAATCGCATACATGGTGAAATTCTTCTGTTATTTCATTCTTTATTATGTTGTTGGAATAACCTGTCTGTGCGGTTTATCACATGCCTGGTGAATTCTGTTGTTATTCCATTCTTTATTATCCAGCTTGAATATCTCTTGTGCATGCGGATTCATTACGTGATGACTCGTTCCATTCTTTATTATTTTGTTGGAACATCCTGTCTGTGCGGATTACGCATGACCTGGTTCCATTCTTTATTATTCTGTTAGAATATCCTGTCCATGACGCATGACCTGGTTCCATTCTTTATTATTCTATTGTGATTAACCTGTTTGTGCGGACTATCACATGCCTGGTGAATTCTTCTGTTATTCTATTCTTTATTATTCTGTTGAAATAACCTGTCTATGTGGATTACCACGTGCATGGTGAATGATCCTTCATATTCATTCCTTATTAAATTGTGGAAATGATTTGTCTACATGGATTACCACATGGCGGGCGAAAATCCATTTGCTGTTTCATATATTTTATTATACTCAGTTGGTTAAAATTTTGGCTTCTATACTCCATGAAATTAGTAGAATATCCTAGATATTTTCACTTCATCCAGTATCTTTTCATAGAAATATTCTTCTGAGCATTCTTCAAATTTACTCCACAAAGCAGTATCATGTTGACAATTTGGACGTAATTGATTTCAGGATAAATTAACTGATAAATCTTTAAAATTTATTCTTGAACTTGTTTTATTGAATTATTATGTCATTGTCATCATCGTCATACTTATATGTTGATGAAAGTCATCTTTATCTTACGTGCATAGATGGACTTGGTATGATTATAACCAGGGATCATTCGGTATAATCATGACCTTTAATGTTATAAATGATGTGGTAAAAGTCCTCAGTGGCACATAGTGCATTGATGGGCAGCTTTTGGTATGATTATGACCGAGGATTATTCTAAGATAGTCATGACCATTGATGATTTAATAAATATCCTTGGCCCGTAGTGCAGGGATGACTCGATGATGTGGTTTATTTATTAAGCTGAGTCTCAGCGATAAAAATTGATGAAAACATTTTAAATCATAGAAGATAGTAGATATCATGCTCTACTTGACTCTTCTAATGGATTTCTTATTCTGCTACAGTTAAACTTGTTGTCTATTATATTCTATCAGTTTAACATTGTTGAAGGCTAATGATAATTTATCCTTCATTATCTTAGTCATAATATTTCTTACTGGGCTAGTTGAGCTCACCCTTTTTCTTTCACTTTTCTCTTCAGGAAATGAGAACGTAACCGGGGCTAGTCGGGGAACGGAGTGATGGTCCGAGATGGTGTTATAGTAGTTCTCACTATTCTATAAAATAGTGTGACAATAAATGTAATGAGGACTCTATTTGAGAGTGGATATTGTCAAGAAGGCAATATTCTTGTTTAAACCCTCAGCTATGTTTTGTCGTATATTACACGATGTTTGTATAATTAAGTTTGTATTTGTATTCTGTACCATGTATTTGGTGACTCAAGATGGGTGATGTATACCTATGTTGGGGGCGTCACAGTTGGTATCAAAGCGTAGGGATATGATCCCTGGCTGAGATGTGAGACAAGAACTAGGAGGGGAGAGACGGGGAATTCCTTCACTAGTATGACCTGCCTAAGTTTATTTGGTATTTAATTGGTCTGTCAGAGTAAAGGGATAATATGTGATATGATAATTAACCCTTGTTTTGTGGAAGTATTTGAAAATGACATCCAAAAATGTTGAGATAAGAAATGAAGCACATAAGACCGTTGAAACACCACAGATTAATACCCTTATTTTGTGGCAGTATTTGAAAATGACATGTGAGAATGTTGAGAATAGCAATGGAGCACAGGAGACCGTTGAGTCACCACAAATCCATACCCAGGATAATGTGCAACAGGAAGATAATAATCCTCAGGTAAAAAACAACGATCAAATGATGAACGATGGGATGTTCAAAGGTTTTATGCAATTCATGCAACATCAGGCGAAGGCGGCTCCTGTCCAAAATGCAAGTGCAAACACTGATAACTCTCAAACGGTCACCGCCAAGCAGTTCAAGGAGCTGGGACCACCGGAGTTTTTTGGAGAGCTAAAACCACTTAAAGCAGAGATGTGGATAAAGTAGATCAACAAGATATTTAATGTCTCGGGATACTCCAAGGAGCAAAAGGTTCCCTTTGCCACCTTCATGTTATGACGAAGAGATTCTTCGGTGGGAATTTGTAAAGCGTACTCAACCTGCCGCACTGAAGATATCTTGGGAGAAGTTCCAAGAACTGTTCAACGACAAGTACTTTCCTGAAAGTATTCGTCACATGAAAGAGGTAGAGTTCATCAAGCTTGAGCAAAACAATATGATCGTGGCACAGTACGAAGCTAAGTTTTTCGAGTTGTCTCGGTTTGCGTCCCACTTGGTTGATAATGAGGAGAGAATGACGCGGATGTTTCTAAGAGGTTCGAAACCCGAGATACGTCAATACCTTATCTCTCATAAACTATGTTTGTATTCAGATGTTGTGAATAGGGCTCAGTTATTGGAGCACGATAATGAGTCAACCCAACCAAGAGAGAGCAGCCGGCAAGTTGATAATACCAGTGGTAGCAGTCATTAAAGCGGTGACAACAAACGCGGAGGGAATCAACATGCCATAAATGGTAATCACTTCGGTGGTAATCATGGCCATGACAATAAGAGTGGACATTTCAAGAAGATGAGATTCAATAATGATGGAAAGACGTCAGCAGCAACACCTTTGTTGTTAAAGAAGGAGAACGACCACCGGTCGTATGTTACAAATGTAGAGGGGAAGGACACATAAGTCCAAACTGCACGATGCAGTCCAAAGCATGTTACAATTGTGGAAAAGAAGGTCACCTAGCCAGATTTTGTTGTGCACCAAAGTCAAGTCCAGCTGGGATGGAGGCATCAAAGGATGTCCCAGACAAGAAAAAACCGGTAGTTCAAGGGAGAGCATTTGTCGTAACATCCCAAAAAGTGAGGAATCCGAACGAGTTGATCAAGGGTAAGCTAATCATAAATTCTAGCAAAGTTTATACTTTATTTGATACCAGTTCTACCCATTCCTTTATTTCTCCTACTTGCACTCAACGTTTAAATTTGACTCCGGAGAAATTAGACTTTGACTTATATGTTGAAACTCCATTGGAAGAAACCTTCATTACATCCACGGTTTATAAGTCTTGGTTGATTCAAATCGGTAACTGCACGTTACCTGTTGATTTTATTTCCTTGAAAATACTTACATTTGATGTGATTTTAGGGATTGATTGGTTAACTACTCATCATGCTAAAATCGATTGTTTTCATAAGGTTGTTAGCTTTCATATTCCTAACCAACCTATTATGTGAATTCAAGCAACCAAACCACTAAAACCAATAACTGTCATATCAAGTCATAAAGCTATTCGTTTATTAAAAAATGGATGTCAAGCTTTCTTAGCCCATATCACGGATTTAAATAAAAATACGTCAGATTTGAATGATATTTCTATTGTTAATAAATTTCTGACGTATTCCACGAAGAACTTCGGCCTACCCAGAAAGCGTGAAATTGAATTTTGTATCGACCTTGAATCCGGTACAAAACCCATTTCCAAAGCCCCATATCGAATGGCTCTATTGAACTTTAGGAGATAAAACCTAACTACTGAAATTGTTAGACATCGGTTTCATTCTGTCCCCAAGACGCCTCCTTGGGGTGTTCCTGTTCTATTCGTGAAGAAGAAAGATGGAAGTATGCCACTTTTATTGATTATCGGGAGTTGAATCATTTCACCATCAAAAATAGGTACCCGTTGCCTCGCATTGATGACATATTTGACTAGTTGCAAGGAGCCAAATTCTTTTCAAAGATTGATCTTCGTTCCGGATATCATCAGTTGAAGATTAAAACTGATGACATTCCAAAGATCGCTTTAACTCCCGATGCGGCATTATGAATTCCTAGTCATGTCTTTTGGATTAACTAATGCTCCTGTTGCATTCATAGACATGATGAACCGAGTATTCAAGGAATATTTGGATCACTTTGTGGTCGTCTTTATTGATGACATCCTCATATACTCCAAAACCCGTGAAGACCATGAGCAACAGTTGAGGCTGATACTCTAAAAGCTTCGTGAAAACAAGCTATATGTTAAGTTGAAGAAATGTGAGTTCTGGCTTGAGGAATTTGCAATCCTTGGGCACGTGATATCAAATCATGGAATATCTATTAACCCAGCAAAGATTGAAGCAATTCAAAGCTGGGAGAAACCTAAGCCAGTGACCGAAGTATGTAGCTTTCTCGGTTTAGCTGGTTATTATCGGAGATTCGTAGAAGGGTTTTCTCGAATCGCTACTCCATTAACTCAGCTGACTGGAAAAAATACAAAATTTGATTGGAACGAGGAATGTGAAAAGAGTTTTCAAGAACTCAAGAGGAGACTCATTTCAGCACCTGTTCTGACAATACCATCATGCTCGGAGGGATTTGTCTTCTACAGTGATGCTTCAGGTAAAGGGTTAGGATGTGTTCTCATGAAACATGGGAAAGTCATAGCCTATGCCTCGCGACAACTCAAAGAATATGAGAGGAATTATCCTATTCATGATCTATAGTTGGCAACAGTAGTTTTTGCGCTTAAGATTTGGAGGCATTACCTGTATGGAGAGAAGGTGGAGATCTATAAAGATCATAAAAGCCTAAAATATTTCTTCACTCAAAATGAACTCAACATGTGGCAACGAAGATAGCTTGAGTTGTTGAAAGATTATGACCATACCATCCAATACCATCTTGGAAAAACGAACTTAGTAGCTAACGCATTGAGTAAAAGAACATATGCGGGCATGAGTGCAATATTGTCAACGCAAAGGCCCATTTTTTATGACTTGGAAACGATGGAAATAGAGTTAAAGACTCCAGGGACCCATGTGATGAAGGCGAATATACAAGTGGAACCGACTTTAATCGATAAAGTTAAAGTTGCTCAAGCTACAAACCTGAAGCTGATGCGTATGAGGAAGAAAGTGCAAGAAGGTGCTATTTCAGAAGTAAGAATCGAGAAGAAGGAATACTTCGAGTCAACTCCAGACTTTGTGTTCCTAACGATTCTAATTTGAAGTATAAAATCATGATGGAGGCGCACAACACATCGTTTGCAATCCAATCTGGCAGTACCAAAATGTGTCATGATCTTCAACATACATTTTTGTGGAGCAATATGAAGAGAGAGATAGCGGGGTTTATCTCAAGGTGTCTAACTTGTCAACCAGTCAAGGCAGAGCATCAAGTGCAAAAAGGTCCATTGCAACCACTTGAAATTCCAGAATGGAAGTGGGAGTACATTACTATGGATTTTGTTACTGGTCTTCCCAAGGTTTCTCAAGGCCCAGATGCAAATTGGGTCATTGTTGTTAGATTGACCAAGTCTGCACATTTCTTACCTATACAAGAAACTTATACACTTGAACGTCTTTCTTGTATGTACATAAATGAGATTGTAAGATTGCATGGTATTCCTGTATCCATAGTTTCTGATCGAGACCCAAGATTCACTTTAAGATTTTGGGTTAGTTTGCAAAAAGCTATGGGCAAAGATTTACGATTTAGTTCGGCATATCATCCTCAAAAGGACGGGCAGTCGGAGAGGACTATTCAAACTCTTTAAGATCTATTAAGACTCTGTGTCCTTAACTTCAAGGGAAGTTGGGACAAGTTCTTACTATTGGTGGAGTTTTCCTATAACAACAGTTATCAAGCAAGTATTGGCATGGGTCCATTTGAGGCGTTGTATGGAAGAAAGTGTCATTCACCAGTATGCTGGGATGAGGTGAGTGAAGAAACATTGTTGGGACCAGAGTTGGTACGTATGACTATGAAAAAGATTCAAACAATCCGACAATGTATAAAAACCTCACAAGATCGACAAAAGAGTTATGCTGATCTTCATCGAAAGAACGTGGAATTCAATATTAGAGGTCATGTGTTGTTACCTGTTGCTCCATGGAAAGGAGTTACGAGATTTGGAAAGAGAGGAAATCTCAATCCTCGACTTGTTGTCCCATTTTTAATCATTGATCAGGTAGGAACTGTGGCCTATAGACTTGCTTTACTACCAAATATGTCTCGTGTTCATAACGTTTTTCACATATCCATGTTACGTAAATATGTGGAAGACCCTAACCACATTATTGAGTTAGAACCGGATGAAATAGCAGAAGATTTAACGTAAGAAGAGGTACCTGTTAAAATCTTGGATAAGAAGGAACATATTCTACGCTCCAAGGTTATACCTCAAGTCAAAGTTTTGTGGAGAAATCACGATGTGGAAGAAATGACCTGAGAGTTAGAATCTGAGATGAAGTTAAAATATCCTCACTTCTTCGATATACCACGTATGTACCCAAATTTCGAGGATGAAATTTCATAAGAAGGGGAGGTTGTAAGACCCCAACTTTTATGAATAAAGATTAATTTCTCTCGAAAAATATTTTTGAATATTTTGGTGTGGATATAATATAATGTAATAGTTGTGGGTAATATTTACAAATTTTTAAAAGTAAACAAGTGGTTATATAATATTCGATTGGTCGGGAGATATTCATTTTAACAGGGAATATTCGTACGACGACACAATCATTGGTGGACCCCTCAATGGAAGTATTATCGTAGTTAGAAAACGACATAATTATCTTTTTATAAAAATAATGGCGGAAGTTTTACCTCTAAACTGTTGAACTACCCGGTAGTAAAAGTACAATAATATGCGTGGTTGCATAGTAGCACACAGTATTGATTATTGATGCTTACGTAAGAAGTCACTCAATTATACTCAATTATTGCTACAAGAATTCTTCATATCATATCTCATATTATTGATTCGATTATTGTCACAAAGATCATCCGCATAATATGATATATTATTAAATCAATAATTGAGAAGACAAAGTTATTCATATTATTAAATTGCAATATTTACAATGTCTAGAAGTTCATCAATGAGAGGTTTGGTCATCTAATTGCATGCCTACCAATAAGGAGAAATCCTTATCGGAAAGTCCCCTCTTTCCTGGGAACGACATGGTTGTTAAATATTGTGAGTTATAATATTAATGATGAATAAGTTCGTGTTGATTAAAGATTAAATTGATAGTTCCATTGTGTTGGAATTATTAGTGTTAGTAGAAATAGACATTTATTTCAATATTAATTGATGTCTGGAAGTTATACTGACCAGTCGGGTAATTAATTGGATAAATGAGCAATTAATTGCTATTAGTTCACATGATTATAACTATTTGTTCACATGTGTGTACTATTGATTCACATTCTTGTACTATTAGGGGAGTTGGTGCAACATTGATAATACTTGCATGACTAAGTTAAAAATAGAGATATAGATGGAGGTACTATACTGTAATTCATATTTTCACATGATTATAACTATTGGTTCACATGATTGAACTATTGATTCACATTATTTACTATTAGGGGAGGTGGTGCAAGTTTGATAATACTTGCAGGGCTAAATTAAAAATGAAGAAAAAGAGGAAGGTATTATACGATAATATTTCGAGCCCCAAAATGTGCAATTATTGAAATTATATTTTCCTATAAATAGAAACTCATTCTTCCTTCATTTCTCACCAACTCACTAAAGCTTTAGAGAAATTATTATAGAGAGAAATTATAGAGAGAAAGAAGAAGAGAAGTCTGCTACCTCACTATTAGAATATCCAGTTTCTTCTAAGGTAAGGGGTATTATTCTTTCGTATTCATGAAGAGAGTTATTTTCTTTCAATACTCGTAAGAGTTGTTATTCCATTCTTTATTATTATGTTGAATAACTCCGCCTGTCTGAAAGCACTATACATGGTGAAATTCTTCTGTTATTCCATTCTTTATTATTCTTTTGGAATAACCTGTCTGTGCGGTCTATCGCATGCCTGGTGAATTCTGTTGTTATTCCATTTTTTATTATTCTGTGGGAACATCCTGTCTGTGCGAATTACGCATGACCAGGTTCCATTCTTTATTATTCTGTTAGAACATCCTGTCTGTGTGGATTACGCATGACCTAGTTCCATTCTTTATTATTCTATTGGAATATCCAGTCTGTGCAGATTACGCATGACCTGGTTCCATTCTTTATTATTTTGTTGCGAATAACCTATCTATGCGGTCTATCGCATGCCTGGTGAATTCTTCTGTTATTCCATTCTTTATTATTCTGTTGGAATAACCTGTTTAAGCGGATTACCGCATGCATTGTGAATGATCCTTCGTATTCATTCCTTATTAAATTGTGGAAATGATATGTCTACGTGGATTACCGCATGGCGGACGAAAATCCATTTGCAGTTTCATATATTCTATTATACTCAGTTGGTTAAAGTTTTGGCTTCTATACTCCATGAATTTAGTAGAATATCTTCGATATTTGCGCTTCATCCAGTATCTTTTCATGGAAATATTCTTCTGAGCATTCTTCTGAGAATTCTTGACAATTTGGACGTAATTGATTTCAGGATAAATTAACTGATAAAACTTTAAAATTTATTCTTGAACTTGTTTTATTGAATTATTATGTCATTGTCATCATCATCATCATGCTTATATGGTGATGAAAGTCATCTTTGGCTTATGTGCATATATGGACTTAGTATGATTATGACCAGGGATCATTTGGTATAATCATGACTTGTAATGTTATAAATGATGTGGTAGAAGTCCTTAGTGGCCTGTAGTGCATTGATGGACAGTTTTTGGTATGATTATGACCAGGGATTATTCGGTATAGTCATGACCATTGATGATTTAATGAATATCCTTGGCCCGTAGTACAGGGATGATTTGATGATGTGAATTATTTATTAAGCTGAGTCTCAGCGATAAAAATTGATGAAAACATTTTAAATCATAAAAGATAGTAGATATCATGCTCTATTTGACTCTTCTAATGGATTGCATATTTCACTGCAGTTAAACTTGTTGTCTATTATATTCTATCAGTTTAATATTATTGATGGCTAATGATATTTTATTCTGCATTATCTTAGTCATAATATTTCTTACTGGGCTGGTTGAGCTCATCCTTTTTTTCACTATTCTCTTCAGGAAATGAGAACGTAGCCGGGACTAGTCGGGGAACGGAGTGACGGTCCAGATGATAGCATTAGTAGTCCTCACTATTCTATTGAATAGTGTGACAATAAATGTAATGAGGACTCCATTGAGTGTGGATATTGTCTAGATGACAATATTCTTATTAAAACTCTTAGATTATGTTTTGTCGTATTTTACACGACTGTTGTATAATTAAGTTGTATTTGAATTTTGTACCATGTATCTGGCGACTCAAGATGGGTGATGTATACATGTTTTGGGGGCGTCACAGTTGGTATCAAAGCTTAGGGATATGATCCCTGGCTGAGATGTGAGATAAGAACTAGGAGGGGAGAGACAGAGAATTCCTTCGCTAGTATGACCTACCTAAGTTTATTTGGTATTTAATTGGTCGGTCAAAGTATAGGGATAATATGTGATATGATAATTAACCCTTGTTTTGTGGCAGTATTTGAAAATGGCATCCAAAAATGTTGAGATAAGCAATGAAGCACATAAGACCGTTGATTCACCACAAATTAATACCTAGGATAATGTGCAACAGGAAGACAATAATCCTCAGGTAAACAAAAACGATGAAATGATGAATGATGGGATGTTCAGAGGTTTTATGAAATTCATGCAACATCAGGCAAATGCGGCTCCTGTCCAAAATGCAGGTGGAAACACTAACAACTCTCGGACGGCCACCGCTAAGTAGTTCAAGGAGCTGGGACCACCAGAGTTTTTTTGGAGAGCCAAAACCACTTAAGGCAGAGACGTGGAAAAAGCAGATCAATAAGATATTTGATGTCTTGGGATGCTCCGAGGAGCAAAAGGTTCCCTTTGCCACCTTCATGTTGCGAGCAGAGGCATATTACTGGTGGGAATCTATAAAGCATACTCAACTTGCCGCACTGAAGATGTCTTGGGAGAAGTTCCAAGAACTGTTCAACGACAAGAACTTTCCTGAAAGTATTCGTCATATGAAGGAGGTAAAGTTCATCAAGCTTAAGCAAAACAATATGACCGTGGCGCAGTACGAAGCTAAGTTTGCCGAGTTGTCTCGGTTTGCATCCCACTTGGTTGATAATGAGAAGAGAATGATGCAGATGTTTCTAAGAGGTTTAAAACCCGAGATACGTCAATACCTTATCTCTCATAAACTGTGTTTGTATTCAGATCTTGTGAATAGGGCTCAGTTATTGGAGCGCGATAATGAGTCAACCCAACCAAGAGAGAGCAGTCGGTAAGTCGATAATACCAGTGGTAGCAGTCATCGAAGCGGTGACAACAAACGTAGAGGGAATCAGCATGCCAAAAATGGTAATCACTTCGGTGGTAATCATGGCCATGACAATAAGAGTGGACATTTCAAGAAGTGGTGATTCAATAATGATGGAAAGACGTCAGGACCGGTACCTGTTGTTAAGGAAGAGGAACGACCACCGGTCGTATATTACAAATGTGGAGGGGAAGGACACATAAGTCAAAACTGCACGATGCATTCCAAAGCATGTTACAATTGTGGAAAAGAAGGTCACCTAGCCCGATTTTGTCGTGCACCAAAGTCAAGTCCAGCTTGGATGGAGACATCAAAGGGTGTCCCAGACTAGACAAAACCGGTAGTTCAAGGGAGAGTGTTTGTCATAACCTCCCAAAAAAGCGAGGAATCCGAACGAGATGATCACGGGTAAACTAATCATAAACTCTGGTGAAGTTTATACTTTATTTGATACCGGTTCTACCCATTTTTTCATTTCTCCTACTTGCGCTCAACGTTTAAATTTGACTCTGGAGAAATTAGACTTTGACTTATCGGTTGAAACCTTGTTTGGAGAAACCTTCATTACATCCACGGTTTATAAGTCTTGTTTGATTCAAATCGGTAATCGCACGTTACCTGTCGATCTTATTTCTTTGAAAATACTTGCATTAGATGTGATTTTAGGGATTTATTGGTTAACTACTCATCATGCTAAAAACGATTGTTTTCGTAAGGTTGTTAGCTTTCATAGTCCTAACCAACCTATTATATGAATTCAAGCAACCAAACAACTAAAATCAATCACTGTCATATCAAGCCATAAAGCTATTCGTTTATTGAAAAACGGATGTCAAGCTTTCTTAGCCCATGTCACAAATTTAAATAAAAATACGTCAGATTTGAATGATATTTTTATTGTTAATAAATTTCCTGACGTATGCCCTGAAGAACTTCTTGGCCTACCCCCAAAGCATGAAATTGAATTTTGTATCGAGCTTGAAACCGGTACAAAACCCATTTCCAAAGCCCCATATCGAATGGCTCCTATTGAACTTCAAGAGTTAAAAAAACCAACTACAGGAATTGTTAGACATCGGTTTCATTAGGCCCTAAATCGTCTCCTTGGTGTGCTCTCGTTATTCAGTAAGAAGAAAGATGGAAGTATGCGACTTTGTATTGATTATAGGGAGTTGAATCATGTCACCGTCAAAAATAGGTACCCGTTGCCTCACATTGATGACCTGTTTGACCAGTTGCAAGGAGCCAAATTCTTTTCAAAGATTGATCTTCGTTTCGGATATCATCAATTGAAGATTAAAACTGATGACATTCCAAAGACTGCTTTCAGAACTCGGTACGGGCATTATGAATTCCTAGTCATATCTTTTGGATTGACTAATGCTCCTACTACCTTCGTGGACATGATGAATCGAGTATTCAAGGAATATTTGGATCACTTTGTGGTCGTCTTTATTGATGATATCCTCATATACTCCAAAACCCGTGAAGACCATGAGCAACACTTGAGGCTAATACTCCAAAAGCTTCGTGAAAACAAGATGTATGCCAAGTTGAAGAAATGTGAGTTCTGGCTTGACGAAGTTGCATTCCTTGAGCACGTGATATCAAATCATGGAATATCTGTTGACCCGGCAAATATTGAAGCAATTCAAAGTCGAGCAACCTAAGTCGATGACCAAATGCGTAGCTTTCTCGGCTTAGCCGGTTATTATCGGAGATTCGTAGAAGGGTTTTCTCGAATCGCTACTCCATTGACGCAACTGACTCGAAAAGATACAAAGTTCGGTTGAAGCGAGGAATGTGAGAAGAGTTTTAAAGAACTCAAGAGAAGACTAATTTCAGCTCCTGTTCTAACAATACCATCTGGCTCAGAGGGATTTGTCATCTATAGTGATGCTTCAGGCAAAGGGTTAGGATGTGTTCTTGTGACAACCCTAGAATTTAGACAATTTTATAAAATCTTAAAAGATTGAATAGAGGTTAAATAATAAACCTAGACAGAAAATAAGTGTATGTATTTAACATTTTTAGGAATGAATTTTGTGAATTTAAAAACTTTTGAAGGTTTACAGTGTTAAGAGTATTTGTGTATATGGTCATATGTGTGTACAGTATGTGGTTAAGGGTCGAGGGTTGACCGGATAAACTATATCAGTCACAAACCCTAATAATTTATTAACAGCCTCGACATTCAGTTAGAAAACCCAATCAAATGATAAGAAACCCTACAACCGGCTATGGAAACCTTAATTTTAGTTCCGGGAATCGAAAACCCTAATTTGGAATATTAAAACCCTAATTGGGAAACTTGAAGATAAGTATAAAGTTTTTATGTTATTAATTGTAAGTATAATTAGGGATAACCCTAATTGATTAATTAGAAAGCCCTAATTTCTAATGTTGGAAACCCTAATGTATAATTAGAGAAAACCTAATTTTTAATTTATAGAGTTTAATGTTAATTAGGAAGCCTTAACCCTAATTAGCAAGTTTGAATGTGATTAGTAAATTTATTATAACTAGGGAACCCTAGTTATAATTTTCTATTTTTAGAACTTAATTAGAAAAGTCTAGAATATAAATTTGTGTAACCTTGGGGTTAAACCCTAAGGGTCAAACCCTAAGGGTTAAAACCTAATGGTTGTGAGAAGTTACCGAGTTGTCATTCACTTTATATGTCAAATGACCAAACTACCCTTTTTATTATTTTAATAAGGTGGAGTGTAGATCTAGCTCTAGTAAAGAGTTGGTAACCAACCCTAGGCTAGCCATGTGATCTAGAAAGCAACTTTAATCAGCCAACAACTGATCACATGATCAACCATTGTATTTTATCATTTTATATATAGATCAAAGAGAGGGAAAGTCACCAAGCCAAGCTCATTTGCATCCTTACACTCAACCAAACTTTTCTCTCTCCTTAGCCACGAAAATATTAAGTAAATCAGTCACTAGTGTGATCATTAGCAAGCTAGGATCAAGATCATGGATCAAAAATCAAGTATGGAAGCATAATAGAGGTATAAACCCTAATTCTAGAAATCCTTAAAATTTTTTGTTAATGTTGTTGTTTGTTGTTTAGATATGTGCTAGAGGGTGTCATTTGATGATCTGGGTTGCTAGAACATGGATCCATATCATTCAGATGCTCGAAATTAAAGATTTACTCAATCTGGGAAAAATTGGAAATGGTGTCAAACAGTCAAAAGTCAGTGGCCCTAGATTTGTCAATGTTGTAGATAATTGATGTTTTATTGTTTGAATATATAGTTTGATATGTTGTCTTTCATCTGAAAGTGGTAGTATAGCCATTAGAGGTCGGGATTTAAAGTTATTATCGGTCAAAACCCGTTGACCGGGCATGACCAGGCCAAATCTGGGTAACCCAGAAAGGCCATGAACAGAGTCTGATATGCGTTTTGAAGGTCCAGATCTGACCGATATGATGTTGTTTTAATGATGTGTTGTATTCAAATTTTAGCCCGTTATATGTTCTTTGATTACATGGCTTTAGATCGTGTAAATGAACAACAGGTATATCGTAGCAGGTGGTCAAAGTAGACCTCGCTCTGTTTTTACGTTTTTGGAAAACCCAGAAACAGTTAGTACAAGCATTCTGACAGAGTTTGACCGTGCGATTCATGTTGACCCTGTTTATGATAACCCGATTTGTTGCTTTAGTTTTGTTCCTTGTCATAAGGGCTATAATGTAGAACATTTAGATCACAAGAACCATGATCAGAACACTTAGATAATCAAAACACAAGGTGGTACCCTGAAGCTGCCTGGGATTTCTAGGTTACCCAGAAAGCCCAGCAGCTATCTGACAACAACTTTGCTCTATCTTATCTTGCTGATATGTTGTGATTTGATCTAGAAATGGGTTGCTAGTTGTAGTGTTGTATACGTACTATAAGATCCATGCTCAAGAAAGCCCAGAAAACATAATGATCATAGATTAATAGCTGGTCAAACTCACTAACTCGAACTCTGACATGATGTTCTGGGCAGCTCAAGAACATGCTCAAGAACACCTATAACGACGATTCTATCGCTATAGGGCCCTTTAGTGACACTTTATTTTCCTAAAATAATTAATTAAATAAATAAATAGATAAAAATGGTTTTTAATTATTTAAAATACATAATAAATTATGAAAAAACTATTTTAAAGCCTGAAAAATAGTTTTTAATTATTTTGAGTATATTTCAAAAATATTTAATTTTTTTGGAATAAAAAAGGTATTTATTTATTTAATTATAATATTAAATAAATTATTTAAAAATGATTTTAATACTTTAAAAATCATGAAAAATTATATTATGGTATAAGAAAATATTTTAAGTTATTTTAAATGACTTTTGATATTTTGTGATGAATTTCATTAATAAATTATTATTAATGTTAATTAATTTATTTAATGAATATATTAGATAAATTATGGAAAAATAGAATTAATTCTTTAAAATTATATGAAAATAATTTAAGTGTTATTAAAATATTTTAAGTTATAAAATATAACATTTGATATTTTGCCATTAAAATATTAATATTTTAATATTAATAGCAATTATCTGGATAATGGATTTAATGTTTTATAAATTATATAAATGAGAAATTAAAGTATTAAAAATACTTTGTGATTTTATAAATATATTATAATATTATGTTATGATTCTCATTGATATTTAATATTAAATTAATATTAATAATTAAGGAATTATGTGGTATTTAAATTATATAAATATGATATTAATGATTCAAAAATCATGATAAATAGTAATAATTATCTGAAAAATTTTATGGGCCTATGAAAATTATTTTGACGATTAATAAATTACCTAAGATAATTGTTAAGTGTTTAGGCAGAATTTAATTGAACTTAAAATCGATAATTGTCTTACTAGGATTTCGGGATGTAATAATAGTACCGAACTCAACTTAGACTACAATAGTTTGACTTGATACTAGGTCTTGTGTGCTGAATAGACTGATAGGATTATGTGGTAATGTGTTTAGGTTATTTTATACTATGATAATATTATTCTAATATTTAGAGATCGGTATTATCTATATTAGGTCTTCAGATAAAGCTAAGTTATATTTCGTAACGGTAATCAACAGAACAGGCAAGTTTTTCTTAACTCTAGTAAGAGTTGTTTCATTCAGATATGCTTATGGTTAATCATTGTTGATTGCCATGTAGAATTGTACTCTGTACATATTGTATGTATAAGTCAGGTATGAAAGGTTGATCACCTTCATTACCATTCGGTTCAGATATATTTGTTCATGTTTAATACTTGTTCAATCAAAAGTTTGTTCATGCTAATTCACAACTACATTATTGAATTATAGCCAGCTTATTATTCAGACTCTTTCAATCATGATATATCTTTAAAGAAAATTTAAATTTGTTGGGAAAATTTCATGCTCGCCCTTGCTATATCATGATAAAACATTGCAGATTAAGGCGAATGCGTCGAATACAAGGAAAGGTTAAAGACAGTTCCAGCTTTAGTTTACATGTGCAGATAGATTGGTAACAATAATGAATGATAAAATTTTTGTATGTCAGATAGGATAATGAATTGTGTATAAGTTATGGTTACTCGACCTTGGGATTAGTATATAATGTTTAATGTATAAACAATTTATGTATATATCTTTCGCAATACTTATAGAAATAGTGCACCAGATCCGTGGTGATTTAGGACCCGGATTTGGGGGCGCTACATTTGGTATCAGAGCTGTTGGTTATAAATCTAGGGTAGAGTTACCTTAGACTAATAACCGTAGGGATTAGGATTAGATCTAACTTACATAGAGTTAATGTGTTGGTATGATTCAAAGACGAATCTCGGCGAGTTATAAAGATACAGAGTTCCCTAACTCTGATAATAAATGTGAACAGTAATGATGAATAAATAGAGACTAGAAGACTAAAAGTACAGTGATAGGAGATCGTAAAACAAAACGATCATAGCATAGAAATGAATCGTAATATATACGATGAGATCACCCCGTGATCTGATAAGGTTATAGTATGGAGAAGGATCAAGCAAATGATTGAAAAATTACAGCAAGATTGCTGTGTGTGAATTGTACTATGAATTGGTTCAGATTCAGGAAAGGATTATGAATACTGATTAAATGAAATTCGTATTGAGAATGAAGTTAGGATTAAGTGGGGATTATGAAATGTTGTGTCGCACTGTTTGCTATATGTGTGTTGAGAGGGTGATTCCTTTCTCATGTGCATAACAAATAGATAGGTTATATGTAGAGGATACAAGGTTAAGTACGAGTTCTTAAAACTCATACTTATGTTACGTTCGTGACTCATGATTATATGAAATGTTTATGAAACCCCTAAGTGAATGGACGTTTAAGGTCTGACTAGGACAAGTTCTTAAACTCATATGATTGTGGAAAGTTCCTGAACTCATAAGTGTGGTAAGTTTGACGAACTAGGTAGAACTAAGTGTGAATGGAGTATTGAGGATAATAGGAATAAATAGACTATTTAAGAAAATGATTATTAGTAGAGATATAAGTTTTCCAAAACTCGTAGCTATGCTAGACTTCAAAATTTTGACATCAAGCTAAATACGCACTATGTGCTTTTAAAAATAAAATAAAATAAAAATGTAGACTCGTAATCATTTTTGAAACGGTTTAAAGTATAGTCTATGCTACTTATTTCGGCTAGACGCAAATGATTTGAAATATCAAAATATATTTTATTTATCACTCATGTACCGTATAACTTTTAGGCGTAGATGATAAAAAGTTGATAGAGTTATAAATACAGGAATACATACTGTGAATTCGATCTAAAAATCATGGTTCCACTATTGTATGATGTGTTATGACGAAGTCATACAATTACGACATCCTCAAACGAACTGCTAATACAGTACGACATCATGACATCATTCTCCAAAACTATTTTCAAGAATTTAATTTGCCAACGGGGATTGGCTACACGTAAATAATTCGATTGAATTGAATTATTGATATGAGTCTATGCTATTAGATTCAACTAGACTAATGTTTATGAAAACTCTAAGTGTTCATTGAAAGAAATTTCCCGAACCAAATTGTTTTGGTGCAAAATCCAATAAGACCGATGTAAGAAATTTTGTGCGCCTAAGGCGGATAAGCGGAACAAATTGTTCCGACCAGCAGTACTTGGCCAATACAGGGGCATATCGGGCTAATAACCCTTTGTGTCTGTAAGTTATGACAGTTTGCGGATGAATTTCCATAAAACCTTTGCGAAAATGACAGACAAGTAGTCCATATGACTCCTCGGCAAAATTTGAAATTTTTTACTCTTGTGAGTGATGTATTGGGTAGAATATGATGTTGTGTATGCAAGGTATGAGGTGTAAATTGAATTTCGGGGACGAAATTCTTAGAAGAAGGGGTGAATGTGACAACCCGAGAATTTAGACAATTTTATAAAATCATAAAAGATTGAATAGAGGTTAAATAATAAACCTAGACAGAAAATAAGTGTATGTATTTAACATTTTTAGGAATGAATTTTATGAATTTAAAAACTTTTGAAGGTTTACAATGTTAATAGTATTTGTGTATATGGTCATATGTGTGTACAGTATGTGGTTAAGGGTCAGGGGTTGACCGGACAAACTATATCAGTCACAAACCCTAATAATATATTAAGAGCCTCGACGTTCAGTTAGAAAACCCTATCGACTGATAAGAAACCCTATTACCGGCTATGGAAACCTTAATTTCAGTTCTGGGAATCGAAAACCCTAATTCGGAATATTAAAACCCTAATTGGGAAGCTTGAAGATAAGTATAAAGTTTTTATGTTATTAATTGTAAGTATAATTAGGGATAACCCTAATTGATTAATTAGAAAGCCCTAATTTCTAATGTTGGAAAACCTAATGTACAATTAGAGAAAACCTAATTATTAATTTATAGAGTTTAATGTTAATTAGGAAGCCTTAACCCTAATTAGTAAGCTTGAATGTGATTAGTAAACTTTATTATAATTAGGGAACCCTAATTATAATTTTCTATTTTTAGAACTTAATTAGAAAAGTCTAGAATATAAATTTGTGTAACCTTAGGGTTAAACTCTAAGGGTCAAACCCTAAGGGCTAAAACCTAATGGTTGTGAGAAGTTACCGAGTTGCCATTAACTTTATAAGCCAAATGACCAAACTACCCTTTTTATTATTTTAATAAGGTGGAGTGTAGATCTAGCCCTAGTAAGGAGTTGGTAACCAACCCTAGGCTAGCCATGTGGTCTAGAAAGCATCTTTAATCGGCCAACAACTGATCACATGATCAGCCATTGCATTTTATCATTTTATATATAGATCAAAGAGAGGGAAAGTCACCAAACCAAGCTCATTTGCATCCTTACACTCAACCAAACTTTTCTCTCTCCTTAGCCACAAAAATATTAAGTGAATCAGTCACTAGTGTTATCATTAGCAAGCCAAGATCAAAATCATGGATCAGAAATCAAGTATGGAAGCATAATAGAGGTATAAACCCTAATTATAGAAATCCTTACAAATTTGTGTTAATGTTGTTGTTTGTTGTTTAGATATGTGTTAGAGGGTGTCATTTGATGATCTAGGTTGCTAGAACATGGATCCATATCATTCAGATGCTCGAAATTAAAGATTTATTAAATCTGGAAAAAATTAGAAATGGTGTCTGCAGTCAAAAGTCAGTGGCCCTAGATTTGTCTATGTTGTAGATAATTGATGTTTTATTGTTTGAATATATAGATTGATATGTTGTCTTTCATCTGCAAGTGGTAGTATAGCCATTAAAGGTCTGGATTTAAAGTTATTATCGGTTGCCTTGGTTGACCAAGAAGCTTGACTGATCCAAATCTGGGTAACCCGTAAAGGCCATGAACAAATATTCGACATGAGTTTTGAAGGTCCGGATCTCACCGATATGATGTTGTTTTAATGATGTGTTGTATTCAAATTTTAGCCCGTTATATGTTCTTTGATTCCATGGCTTTAGATCGTGTAAATGAACAGCAGGTGGATTGTAGCAGGTGGTCAAAGTAGACCACTCGCTCTATTTTTACGCTTCGGAAACCCGAAACAGCTAAGACGAAACATTCGAAAAGTTTGACCGTGCAATTCATGTTGACCCTGTTGATGATAACCCGATTTGTTGCTTTAGTTTTATTCCTTGTCATAAGGGCTATAACGTAGAACATTTATATCACAAGAACCATGATCAGAACACTTAGATAATTAAACCACAAGGTGGTACCCTGAAGCTGCCTGGGATTTCTGTGTTTCCCAGAAAGCCCAGCAGCTGTCTTACAACAACTTTGCTCGATCTTATCTTGCTGATATGTTATGATTTGATCTAGAAATGGGTTGCTAGTTGTAGTGTTGTATACGTACTATAAGATCCATGCTCAAGAAAGCCCAGAAAACATAATGATGATATATTAATAACTGGTCAAACTCACTAACTCGAACTCTGACATGATGTTCTGGGCAGCTCAAGAATATGCTCAAGAACACCTATAGCGACGGTTCTGTCGCTATACAGCCCTTTAGCGACACTTTATTTTCCAAAAATAATTAATTAATTAAATAATTAGATAAAAATGGTTTTTAATTATTAAAAATACATAATAAATTATGAAAAAAGATTTTAAAGCCTGAAAAATAGTTTTTAATTATTTTGAGTATATTTCAAAAATATTTAATATTTTTGCAATATAAAAGGTATTTTTTTCATTTAATTATAATATAAAATAAATTATTTAAAAATGATATTAATACTTTAAAATCATGAAAAATTATATTATGGTATAAGAAAATATTTTAAGTTATTTTAAATGACTTTTGATATTTTTTTGATGAATTTCATTAATAAATTATTATTAATGGAAATTAATTTATTTAATGAATATATTAGATAAATTATGGAAAAATAGAATTAATTCTTTAAAAATTATATGAAAATAATTTATGTGTTATAAATATATTTTAAGTTATAAAATATAACTTTTGATATTTTACCATAAAAATATTAATATTTTAATATTAATAGCAATTATCTGATAATGGTTTAAAGGTTTATAAATTATATAAATGAGAAATTAAAGTATTAAAATACTTTGTGATATTATAAATATATTATAATATTATGTTATGATTTTCATTGATATTTAATATTAAATTAATATTGATGATTAAGGAATTAAATGGTATTTAAATTATATAAATATGATATTAATGATTCAAAAATCATGATAAATAGTAATAATTATCTGAAAATTTTTATGGGCCTATGAAAATTATTTTGACTGATTAATAAATTACATAACATACTTGTTAAGTGTTTAGGCAGAATTTAATTGAACTTAATCTCGATAATTGTTTGACTAGGCTTTCGGGATGTAATAATAGTACCAAACTCAACTCAGACTGCAATAGTTTGACTTGATACTAGGTCTTGTGTGCTGAATAGACTGATAGGATTATGTGGTAATGTGTTTAGGTTATTTTATACTATGATAATATTATTCTAATATTTGGAGATCGGTATTATCTATATTAGGTCTTCAGATAAAGCTAAGTTATATTTCGTAACGGTAATCAACAAAACATGCAAGTTTTTCTTAACTCTACTAAGAGTTGTTTCATTCAGATATGCTTATGGTTAATCATTATTGATTGCCATGTAGAATTGTACTCTGTACATATTGTATGTATAAGTCAAGTATGAAAGGTTGATCACCTTCATTACCATTCGGTTCAGATATATTTGTTCATGTTTAATACTTGTTCAGTCAAAAGTTTGTTCATGCTAATTCACAACTACATTGATGAATTATAGCCAGCTCTTTATTCAGACTCTTTTAATCATGATATATCTTTCAATAAAATTTAAATTTGTTGGGCAACTTTTGTGACGCCCCCAAAATTAGGTATACGTCACCCATCATGGGTCGCCACTTACATGGTACATAAATTCAAATACAACTTACTAATATAATCGCGCAGTATAATACGACATAAATCTGCGAAGTTTGAATACAAATATTGTCTACTAGATATTATACAAACTCAACAGAGTCCTCATTACTACTATTATCACACTATTTCACGTAATAGTGAGGACTACTAATGCTATCCTCTGGACCATTACTCCGCTTCCCGACTTCGTCCCAAATTATGTTCTCATTTCACGAAGAGAACAAAGTGAAAGAAAGGGTGAGCTCAACTAGCCCAAAGAAGAAATATTATGACTAAGATAATGCGAGAATAATTTATCATTAGCCTTCAACAATGTTAAAACCGATAAAATACAATAGACAACAAGTTTAATCTGCAATTGAAATAAGCGAATCCATTAAAAGAGTCAAGTAGAGAATAAAGTCTACTATCTTTTAGGTTTTAAAAGGTTTTTCATCAACATTATAGTTTGAGACTCGACTTTAATAAATAATCCACATCATCGAATCACCCCTACACTTTACTGACGAGGATATTCATCAAATTATCAATGGTCATGACTATACCGAATCACCCACGGTCATAATCATACCAAAAACTATCCATCACTACATTACAGGCCACTGAGGACTTTTATCACATTATTTATAACAAGCCATGATTATACCGAATGATCCCTGGTCATAATCATACTAAGTTCATCTATACACGTAAGCCAAAGATAACATAATATAACATGAGGATGATGACAATGACATAATAATTCAATAAAACAAGTTCAAGAATTATTTTATCCAGGAATTATTAACGTCCAAATTGTCAAAATGATATTGTTTTGTAGAATAAAATTCAAGAATGATCAGAAGAATATTTCCATGAAAAGATACTGGATGAAGCGCAAATATCAAGGATATTCCACTAATTTCATGGAGTATAGAAGTCAAAGATTTAACCAACTGAGTATAATAAAGAATGGAATAACAAAAGAAATCACCATGCATGCGGTACTTGCGTGATGGCAGTTTATTCAAATGAATAATAATAACGGAACGAGTCGGTGAAATTCACACCAACAGGATGATCCAATGTAATAATAAATGCTTGAATAATAAACAATGGAACCGAGTCCGTGTAAAACACACGATGTGAGGATATTCTAACGAAATAATAAATGCGAATAATAAACAATGGAACTGTCGTCCTAAAACACACGTACGGGATATTCCAATGTAATAATAAAGAATGGAATAACGAAGGAGATCACCAAGTATAGGGGATTCGCGTATCTGAAGTTATTCCAACACAATAAATAAGAATGGAATAATATAAGGATTTCACCAAGTATAGGGGTATCATGCGTATACGAGGTTATGTATAGGGTATACCACTTTTACAGTTATTCCAATGTAATAATAAGCAATGGAATAACAACAGTTCTCTTCATGAATAAGAAAGAATAACACCCCTTATGGGTACAACAAATAATATTCCTTACCTTAGAAGAACCGAATATTGGTAAGGTGAAGTAGCGAATACTTTTCTTCTTTCTCTATAGTTTCTCTCTAGAGTTTGATTGAATTCGTGAAAAATAATGAAGCACTAGGCCTCTATTTATAGAAGATTTCTAGCTTTTGCCATGTGAAAAAAGGCAAGTGGCTTGACGAATTGGTGATGTGAAAAGAAAAGTGGTTTGACGCTTTTAATGTAATGTGAAACGACAAGTGGTTCGGCGCTGTTGTAATGTGAAACGACAAGTGGTTCGGCGCAGTAATGTGAAAACGACAAGTGGTTCGGCGCTTATATGAAACGACAAGTGGTTCGATGCCTGGTAAAGGTAATTACTATTGACGAAGGTAATTACTATTCACAAAGATAATTACTATTGACGAAGGTAATTACTATTGACGAAGATAATTACTATTCACAAAGGTAATTACTATTGACGAAGGTAATTACTATTGACGAAGATAATTACTATTCATAAAGGTAATTACTATTGACGAAAGTAATTACTATTGACGAAGAGACTCTTAGATGATGACATATGGGCCCCCCATAAAATAATCAAACTTACCACAAATGTCTCATAACAGACTCTTTATATACATCAAGGATTGAATAAATATTACCACAAATCATTTTATTTTTAATCAACACATATTTAATCTTTCAACAATTATTAATCATTTATAACTTGTCGTCTCAATTATTGATTTAATACTATAACATATTATACAGATGATGATCTTGTGACAATAATTGAATCAATAATATAAGAGATATGATGCAGCAATTACTATAGCAATAATTGAGCATAGCTGAGTGACTTCTCACGTAAGCATCAATAATCAATATCATGTACTACTATACAACTACGCGTATTCATCGTACTTTTTACTAAGATTGTAGTTCAACGCTTTTAACTCGGTAACACCTCTGTAGTTATTTTTATAGAAAGATAATTTTGTCATTTTCCAACTACGACAATACTTCCGTTGTGGGGTCCACAAAATGATTGAGTAGTCATACTGAATATTCCCAAACAAAAAGAATATTCCCACCAAACGAATATTTTATAACAACTTGCATACTTTGCAAAATTTATAAATACTACCCACAACTATAATATTATCTTAAATTCACACAATAATATTAAAAATTATTTCGACAAAATTTAAATCTTTATTGATAAAATCAGGGTCTCACAATCTCCCCTCCTTATGGAATTTAAGCCCTCAAAATTAGGGTGCGTGCACTGGTATGATAAAGAGGTGAGGATACCTTGAATACCTTTATCGTTGAAAACATTAAATTCATCTTTGCAATCCGGCCAAAGATATTTATTCACAATTCATCTTTGCACTACAGGCCAAAGATATACAACTGTAAAACCAATAATGCTGAGACGCAGCTTAATAGTATCACGACCACGAATTATCCATGCACCACTGGCCAAGGAGATTCGTGTTTTCATTTATGGTCATGATTATACCGAATAATCCATGGTCATAATCATACCAAGTCTATCAATGCACTACGGCCAAAGATGACTTTTACCACATCCATGAATTAATATTTCATTCTTTGAGACTCATTCAATAATTAATCCATATCATCGAATCATCCACGCACTACTGTGCCGAGGATATTCATTAGTATCACAACCGTGACACCCCAAAATTAGGTATACATCACCCATCTTGGGTCGCCACTTACATGGTACGTAATTTAAATACAACTTATTAACATAAGCGTAGGTACAATAATACGACATAAACCGTGAGTTTAAATACAAATATCGCCTACTAGATATTATACAAACTCAAAAAAAAAGTCCTCATTACAATTATTATCACACTATTTCACGTAATAGTGAGGACTACTAATGCTATCTTCGTGGACCATCACCCGCTTCCCCAGACTCGTCCCGGCTATATTCTCATTTCACGAAGAGAACGGTGAAAGAAATGGTGAGCTCAACTAGCCCAAGAAGAAATATTATGACTAAGATAATGCGAAAATAAATTATCAATAGTCTTGATAATGTTAAACCGATAAAATACAATAGACAACCGGTTTAATCTGCGGTGGAATAAGCAATCCATTAAAAGAGTCAAGTAGAAAATAAAGTCTACTATCTTTTAGGTTTTAAAAGGTTTTTCATCATCATTATAGTTGAGACTCAGCTTTAATAAATATTCCACATTATCGAATCACCCCTGCACTACGGCCAAGGATATTCTTTAGTATCACGACCACAATTATTCATGCACTACGGGCCAAGAATATTTGTGTATTCATTAATGGTCATGATCATGCCAACAATCGTCATGCCAATGCACTACTGACCATCGAGGATTTTTATCACATCATTTGTAACATTACGGACATGATTACACCGAATAGTCTCTGGTCATAATCATACCAAGTCCATCTATGCACTACAAAAGCACGATGACTTTCAACATAATATAAACATGAGGATGATGACAATGATATAAGAATTCAATAAAACAAGTTCAAGAATGATTTTATCCGAGAATTATTAACGTCCAAATTATCAACATGATATCTTGTTTTGTAGAGTAAAATTCAAGAATGATCGTAAGAATATTTCCATGAAAAGATCTTTGGATGAAACGCAAATATCAAGGATATTCCACTAATTTCATGGAGTATAGAAGTCAAAGTTTTAACCAATTGGGTATAATAAAGAATAGAATAACAAAAGAAATCACCATGCATGCGATAGATGTAATCACACAGCAAAAGTTATTCCAACAGAATAATAAATAACGAAACCAGTCCGTAAAAACGCATGCATGAGATGTTCCAACGAGAATAATAAAGAATGGAACCGAGTCCGTCGTAAAACACACGACGGGATGTTCCAATGTAATAATAATAAAGACGGAACCAGTTTGATTGTAAAACACACGCATGGATGTTCCAACAGAATAATAATAATAAAGACGGAACCGGTCCTGTGTAAAAACACACGAATGTGATGTTCCAATGTAATAATAGAAGAATGTCACCAAATATAGGGTAAACTGCAGCGTATCAAAGTTATTCCAATGAATAATAAGATATGGAATAACAACAGCTCTCTTCATGAATAAGAAAGAATAACACCCCTTACATTTGGTAGGAGATTGAATAATCTACAGCGCAGTAAGAACAAAATACTCTTCTTCTTTCTCTCTTATTCTCTCTATACTTTCTCTCTCTATAGCTTGAATGAATTCGTGAAAAATAATGAAGCCCTAGGCCTCTATTTATAGAAGATTTCTAGCTTAGCACCTGCCGTGTGAAAAGGCAAGTGGCTTGACGACTAATGATGTGAAAAGAAAAGTGGTTTGACGCATGTAATGTGAAACGACAAGTGGTTCGACGTCTGGTAAAGGTAATTACTATTAACGAAGGTAAATACTATTGACAAAGGTAAATACTATTCACAAGGGTAATTACTATTGACGAAGGTAATTACTATTGACGAAGGTAAATACTATTCACAAGGGTAATTACTATTGACGAAGGTAATTACTATTGACGAAGGTAAATACTATTGATGAAGAGACTCTTAGATGATGACATATGAGCCCCCCATAAAATAATCAAACTTACCACAAATCATTTTTTTTCATCAACACATATTTAATCTTTCAACAATTATTAATCATTTATAACTTGTCGTCTCAATTATTGATTTAATACTATAACATATTATACAGATGATCTTTGTGACAATAATTGAATCAATAATATAAGAGATATGATGCAAAGAATTATCGTAGCAATAATTGAGCATAGCTGAGTGACTTCTCACGTAAGCATCAATAATCAATACCGTGTGCTACTATGCAACCACGCGTATTACTGTACTTTTACCACCGGGTAGTTCAACAGTTTTAACGGTAACACCTCCGTAGTTTATTTTTATAAAATATTTTTGTCGTTTTCTCAATCCGGCAATAATTACATTAATGGGTCCACCAATGATTGAGTAGTTGTATTTAATATTCCTAAAAAGAATATTCCCCACCAAACGAATATTTTATAACAACTTGCATACTTTGCAAAATTTATAAATATTACCCACAACTATAACATTATATCAAATTTATTCCATAATATTCAAAAATAATATTTATAGAAAAATTCATCTTTATTTATAAAAGTCGGGTCTTATAACAACCACGAATTATCCATGCACTACTACCAAAGATAATCGTGTATTCATTAAGATCACGACCACAAATTATCCATGCACTACTACCAAAGATAATCGTGTATTCATTAGTATCACGACCACAAATTATCCATGCACTACTACCAAAGATAATCGTGTATTCATTAAGATCACGACCACAAATTATCCATGCACTACTACCAAAGATAATCGTGTATTCATTAGTATCACGACCACAAATTATCCATGCACTACGTGCCAAGGATAATCGTGTATTCATTAGTATCACGACCACAAATTATCCATGCACTACGTGCCAAAGATAATCGTGTATTCATTAGTATCACGACCATAAATTATCCATGCACTACGTGCCAAAGATAATCGTGTATTCATTAGTATCACGACCACAAATTATCCATGCACTACGGCCAAAGATAATCGTGTTTTCAATTACGGTTATGATTATACCGAACAATCCTCAGTCGAATCATACCAAGTCCATCTATGCACTACACAGCCATGTATGACTTTCAACATAATATAAACATGAGGATAATGATATAAAGAATCAATCAAATGAGATAAAGGATAAATATTAAACATTTATAATATGATTTATCCAGGATTCAAGAATATCCCCATGTTATTAATCACTTAATAATCTCATAATCTAATATCATTAATATTATAACAATATTTTAATCACTTCTTAAATTTATAAACAATTTATCTCAATTGTTTACGCTTTACCATATAATGCATTTAATCATTCAAAATTGCCATACTCATAAGATATCATCACCAATTATCAAATCCCTCATCAAAAAATATGCATATATTCTATATAGGATTCTCTAGCCATAAAATCCTATTTTCAACTTTGTTACTTCACATAACATATTTAACTCATATGTTCATAACTAAACTATTTTCATGAAAAATACCAAATCAGTCCCAAAAATATTTCTTTTCTGGGTTTTAGCATAATATAGTCCCATAATGAAAATATATTTTTCTCGGAATTTTTAAAATTCATTTACTATTTTTCAAAAATTAATTTCTAATTAATTCCTTAAGAAATTAGCTACCTCAAGTTTAACTCCAAAAATTTCCAAATCTTGGCAGGACCTTACACATATTAACATGAGCTTCCAGTTTAAATTTCATGGTCATCTGAGTTATAGAACTCCCGGTTATAGCGTTTTTCATTTAAAAACCTAAATATTGAAATAGTCATAACTTGCTCATTTTAAGTCAGAATGAGCTCATTTTTGGACAGGAGGTACTTTATACCATATACATTCATGTCCCAAAAGGCCAGAATTTTTCTCATAATTTAAGTGACTGAAACAGCCCGTCTAAAATCATGGCAGCAGCTTTTTTTTTCGGTTTTTGCAGCTTTGCACTCCTTTGCTAAAATCAGTCCACACAAAAATCTACAACACCTTTTCCAGTAATTCCACTTGGATTAGTTAGGTAACTCATAGATCTAACTCTAGGACTTGACCACACTCAAAAATTCAAAATATAATAGGAGATATGGTCAATTGAATTTCATGTTATGTTTTTCACCAAAATCTGATTTTCAACTCTTTGTGATTTCTAAGAAACTTTCATGTTTTCACATACTAACCAACATAACTCATCATAACACTTAATAATACTTCATATACCCATGATTTTCATTAGTCCAATGCTTTTATTATGACTTTCATCATAATCCTCGTAAACAGATCCTTTTAGTTGAAGAAATATTTGAGGGTTTAAGAAATGGGTTTTGTACTGGGGTCAATACAAAATTCGATTTCACGCTCTAGGGTAGGCTAGGAAATCTTCAAGAATACGTCAAGAAATTTATTAATGATAGAAATATCATTCAAAACTGTTACTCTCGTCCAAGACTTGGATAGTACGTCACATTAATACCAACTGTGACTTCTATCCCTTAACCTAGATAGCACCTCACAATGATACCTATCAACTTGCCATCTTCAGTCACGACGTCGCCTACAGAAAGTATGGCTTCGGTGCATTTTACACAAGGAAGTCAACAACGAAAGGATTGGGGCTCTTTACTTATGGCTTGATATGACAATGATTGACTTTAGTGGTTTGGTTACTTTGAATTCGCACAACAAGTTGGTTATGAATATAAAAGCTAACAACCTTACGAAAAGCATGATGAGTAGTTAACTAATTGATTCCTAAAATCACATCAAAGGCAAATATTTTCAAAAAGATAAGATCGACAGGTAACGTGAAAATGTTTATTTGAATCAAACAAGATTTAAAAATAGTAGCGATAACGAAGGCTCCTACTAACGAAGTTTCAACCAATAATACAAAGTTTAACTTCTTCGGAGTCAAATTTAAACGTTGAACACAACTAGGTGAAATAAAAGAGTGGGTAGAACTGGTATCTAACACGGTATAGACTTCGCAAGAGCTTGTGATTAACTTACCCGTGATAATTTTATTCAGGTTCCTCGTCACGAGAAAAAAAAACGTTCTCTCTTAAACTACCGGCTTTGGTTTGTTTGGGACAGCCTTTGGTGCCTCCATCCTAGTTGAATTTGTCTTCGGTAAACGAAAAAATCGAGCTAAGTGACCTTCTCTTCCACAATTATAACATGCTTTGACTATGACGTAAGTAGCAGATTCGGATGATGTGTCCCTCTCCTCGCATTTGAAGCATATGATAGGTGGTCTTTCTCCTTCCTTAACAACGGGTCTTTGGTCTTGACGTCTTTCCATCATTGTTGAATCTCCTTTTCTTGAAATGTCCATTCTTATTGTTTTGGCCTCGATTACCACCGAAGTGGTTACCATATTTGGCCCATTGATTCCCTCCATGCTTGTTGTCACCGCTTGATGACTACTCTCATTTGGTATTATAATTTTGTTTACCGCTCTGCGTTGACTCGTTATCGCGCTCCACTAATCGAGCTCTATTTACAACATCCGAATAAAAAGCGCAGTTTATGAGAAATAAGATGTTGACGTATCTCTGCTTCAAACCTCTTAAAAACATTCGCCATTCTCTCTTCATTATCCACCAAGTGGGACGAAATCCGTGATAACTCAAAGAAATTTTGCCTCGTATTATGACACGGTCATATTGTTTTGTTCCAACTTGATAAACTCCACCTCCTTCATGTGGCGAATACTTTCGGAAAGTATTTGTCGTTGAATGACTCTGAACTTCTCCCAAGATATCTTCAAGATCAAATGAGTTGAGTACGTTTCTACCGATTCCCACCAATGTCTGCCTCTCCTCCGCGCGATAAAGGCGGCAAAAGAACCTTTTGCTCCTCGAGCATCCCAAGACATCAAATATCTTGGTAATCTTCTTTATCCATGCTTCCGCGAAAGTGGTTTTGGCTCTCCTTAAACTCCGGTGGTCCCTCCTTGAATTGTTTAGCGGTGTGCCCGAGAGTTTTCCGTGTTTCCACCTACGTTTTGGACAAATCGCTTTACTTTGATGTTGCATGAATTCTAAAAACTTCTTAAACGTCACGATCATTCGTCGATTGATCGGTGTTGTTGTTTATAGGAGGATTATCGCCATCCCTTTGCACATTGTCCCGATTATTGATCCGTGGAGAATCAACGATCTCCACATGCTCCATTGCTATTCTCAACATTCTCTGATGCCATTTTCAAACACCGCCACAAAATAAGGGTTAATTGACATGCAACATATTATCACTATACTCGACGTCGACCAATCAAATACCAAATAAACTTAGGTAGGTCATACTAGCGAAGGAATTCCCGTCTCTCCCTCCTAGTTCTTATCTCAAGCATCTTAGCCGTGGATCATATCCTAAGCTCGATACCAAATGTGACGCCCCAAAATTAGGTATACGTCCACCCATCTTGGGTCGCCACTTACATGGTACATAAATTCAAATACAACTTACTAATATAATCATGTAAGTATACAATACGACATAAGCGTGAGTTTGAATACAAATATTGTCTACTAGATATTATACAAACTCAACAGAGTCCTCATTACTACTATTATCACACTATTTCACGAATAGTGAGGACTACTAATGCTATCCTCTGGACCATTACTCCATTCCCCGACTCGTCCCGGCTATGTTCTCATTTCACGAAGAGAACAAAAAAAGAAAGGTGAGCTCAACTAGCCCAAAGAAAAATAATATGACTAAGATAATGCGAATAATTTATCATTAGCCTTGAACAATGTTAAACCGATAAAATACAATAGACAACAAGTTTAATCTGCGGTGGAATAAGCAATCCATTAAAAGAGTCAAGTAGAGAATAAAGTCTACTATCTTTTAGGTTTTAAAAGGTTTTCATCATCATTATAAATGAGACTCGACTTTAATAAATAATCCACATCATCGAATCACCCCGCACTACTTCTCTGACCAAGGATATTCATCAAATTATCAATGGTCATGACTATACCGAATCACCCTGGGTCATAATCATACCAAAAACTATCCATCACTACATTACGAATACCGAGGACTTTTATCACATCATTTATAACAAGCCATGATTATACCGAATGATCCTCGGTCATAATCATACTAAGTTCATCTATACACGTAAGTCAAGATAACATAATATAACATGAGGATGATGACAATGACATAATAATTCAATAAAACAAGTTCAAGAATTATTTTATCCGGAATTATTAACGTCCAAATTGTCAAAATGATCTTTGCTTTGTAGAGTAAAATTCAAGAATGATCGTAAGAATATTTCCATGAAAAGATCTTTGGATGAAGCGCAAATATCAAGGATATTCCACTAATTTCATGGAGTATAGAAGTCAAAGATTTAACCAACTGAGTATAATAAAGAATGGAATAACAAAAGAAATCACCATGCATGCGGTACTTGATGTAAACGGTTATTCAACAGAATAATAATAACGGAACCGAATCGTGAAATTCACAAAGCAGGATGATCCAATGTAATAATAAATCTTTGAATAATAAACAATGGAACCGGAGTTGATTGTAAAACACATGAATGGATATTCCAACGTAATAATAAATGCGAGAATAATAAACAATGGAACCAGTGTCCTGTAAAACACATGATGCAGGATATTCCAATGTAATAATAAAGAATGGAATAATGAAGGAGATCACCAAGTATAGGGGATTCCATGTATACAAAGTTATTCCAATGTAATAAATAAGAATGGAATAATATAAGGATTTCACCAAGTATAGGGTATCGCCAGATACAAGAGTTATGTATAGGGTATACCACTTTTACGAGTTATTCCAACGTAATAATAAGCAATGGAATAACAACAGCCTCTCTTCATGAATAAGAAAGAATAACACCCCTTACGAATACAACAAATAATATTCCCTACCTTAGAAGAACCTGAATATTGGCAAGGTGAAGTAGCGAATACTTTTCTTCTTTCTCTCTATAGTTTCTCTCTAGAGTTTCGATGAATTCGTGAAAAATAATGAAGCACTAGGCCTCTATTTATAGAAGATTTCTAGCTTAGCACCGCCATGTGAAAAGGAAAGTGGCTTAACGATTTGGTGATGTGAAAAGAAAAGTGGTTTGGCGCTTTTGTAATGTGAAACGACAAGTGGTTCGATCTTTTATAATGTGAAAAACGACAAGTGGTTCGACGCTGTAATGTGAAACGACAAGTGGTTCAACGCTTTGGTAAAGGTAATTACTATTGATGAAGGTAATTACTATTCACAAGGGTAATTACTATCGACGAAGGTAATTACTATTGACGAAGATAATTACTATTCACAAAGGTAATTACTATTGACGAAGGTAATTACTATCGACGAAGATAATTACTATTCACAAAGGTAATTACTATTGACGAAAGTAATTAATTACTATTGAAGAGAGACTCTTAGATGATGACATATGGGCCCCCATAAAATAATCAAACTTACCACAAATGTCTCATAATGAGACTCTTTATATACATCAAGGATTGAATAAATATTACCACAAATCATTTTATTTTAATCAACACATATTTAATCTTTCAACAATTATTAATCATTTATAACTTGTCGTCTCAATTATTGATTTAATACTATAACATATTATACGAGATGATCTTGTGACAATAATTGAATCAATAATATAAGAGATATGATGCGTGATTTACTATAGCAATAATTGAGCATAGGTGAGTGACTTCTCACGTAAGCATCAATAATCAATATCGTGTACTACTATACAACTACGCCAGATTCTTCGTATTTTTTTACTAAAGGTAGTTCAACAGCTTTAACGGTAACACCTCTGCCGTTATTTTTATAGAAAGATAATTTTGTCGCTTTTCCAACTACGACAATACTTACGTTAATGGGGTCCACTAATGATTGAGTAGTAAATGCGAATATTCCCCACAAAAAAGAATATTCCCAGACCAAACGAATATTTTATAACAACTTGCATACTTTGCAAAATTTATAAATACAACCCACAACTATAATATTATCTTAAATTCACACCATAATATTAAAAAATTATTTCGACAAAATTTAAATCTTTATTGATAAAATCTGGGGTCTCACAACTTTCATGCTCACCCTTGCTATATCATGATAAAACATTGCAGATTAAGGCGAATGCGTCGGATACATGGAAAGGTTAAAGACAGTTCAAGCTTTAGTTTACATGTGCAGATAGATTGGTAACAATAAAGAATGATAAAATTTTTGTATGTCAGATAGGATAATGAATTGTGTATAAGTTATGGTTACTCGACCTTGGGATTAGTATATAATGTTTAATGTATAAACAATTTATGTATATATCTTCATGATACTTATAGAAATAGTGCACCGATCCGTGGTGATTTAGGACCCGAATTTAGGGGCGCTACATTTTATATCGTAGTCATTGGTTATAAATCTAGGGTAGAGTTACCTTAGACTAATAACCGTAGGGATTAGGATAAGATCTAACTTACATAGAGTTAATGTGTTGGTATGATTCAAAGACGAATCTCGGTGAGTTATAAAGATACGGAGTTCCCTAACTCTGATAATAAATGTGAACAGTATTGATGAATAAATAGAGACTAAAAGACTAAAAGTACAGTGATAGGAGATCGTAAAACAAAACGATCATAGCATAGAAATGAATCGTAATATATACGATGAGATCACCCCGTGATCTGATAAGGTTATTGTATGGAGAAGGATTAAGCAAATGATTGAAAAGTTACAGCAAGATTGCTGTGTGTGAATTGTACTACGAATTGGTACAGATTCAGGAAAGGATTATGAATACGAATTAAATGAAATTCGTATTGAGAATGAAGTTAGGATTAAGTGGGGATTATGAAATGTTGTGTCGCACTTTTTACTATATGCGTGTTGAGAGGGTGATTCCTTTTTCATGTGCATAACAAATAGATAGGTTATATGTAGAGGATACAAGGTTAAGTACGAGTTCTTAAAACTCATACTTATGTTACGTTCGTGACCCATGGTTATATGAAATGTTTATGAAACCCCTAAGTGAATGGACGTTAAAGGTCTGACTAGGACAAGTTCTTAAACTCATATGATTGTGGAAAGTTCCTGAACTCATAAGTGTGGTAAGTTTGACGAACTAAGTAGAACTAAGTGTGAATGGAGTATTGAGGATAATAGGAATAAATAGACTGTTTAAGAAAATGATTATTAGTGGAGATATAAGTTTTCCAAAACTAGTAGCTATTCTAGACTTCAAAATTTTGACATCAAGCTAAATACGCACTATGTGCTTTTAAAAATAAAATAAAATAAAAATGTAGACTCGTAATCATTTTTGAAATGGTTTAAAGTATAGTCTATGCTACTTATTTCAGCTAGACGCAAATTATTTGAAATATCAAAATATATTTTATTTATCACTCATGTACCATGTAACCTGGTGCAAAGATGATAAAAATTTGATAGAGTTATAAATACAGGAATACATACTGTGAATTCGATCTAAAAATCATTGTTCCACTATTGTATGATGTGTTATGACGAAGTCATACAATGACGACATCCTCAAACGAACTGTTAATACAATACGACATCATGACGTCATTCTCCAAAACTATTTTCAAGAATTTAATTTGCCAACGGGGATTGGCTACACATAAATAATTCGATTGAATTGAATTATTGATATGAGTCTATGCTAATAGATTCAACTAGACTAATCTTTATGAAAACTCTAAGTGTTCATTGAAAGAAATTTTCCGAACCAAATTGTTTTGGTGCAGAATCCAATAAGACCGAGGTAAGAAATTTTGTGCGCCTAAGGCGGATAAGAGGAACAAATTGTTCCGACCAACAGTAATTAGCCAGTACAGGGGCATATCGGGCTAATCACCCTTTGTGTCTGTATATTATGATAGTTTGCGGATGAATTTCCATAAAACATTTGCTAAAATGACAGACAAGTAGTCTATATGACTCCTCAACACAATTTGAAATTTTTTACTCTTGTGAGTGATGTATTGGGTAGAATATGATGTTGTGTATGCAAGGTATGAGGTGTAAATTGAATTTCGTGGACGAAATTCTTAGAAGAAGGGGTGAATGCGACAACCCAAAAATTTAGACAATTTTATAAAATCTTAAAAGTTTAAATAGAGGTTAAATAATAAACCTAGACAGAAAATAAGTGTATGTATTTAACATTTTTAGGAATGAATTTTGTGAATTTAAAAACTTTTGAAGGTTTACAATGTTAAGAGTATTTTTGTATATGGTCATATGTGTGTACAATATGTGGTTAAGGGTCAAGGGTTGACCGGATAAACTATATCAGTCACAAACCCTAATAATATATTAAGAGCCTCGACGTTCAGTTAGAAAACCCTATCGACTGATAAGAAACCCTACTATCGGCTATGGAAACCTTAATTTTAGTTCCAGGACTCGAAAACCCTAATTCGAAATATTAAAATCCTAATTGGGAAGCTTGAAGATAAGTATAAAATTTTTATGTTATTAATTGTAAGTATAATTAGGGATAACCCTAATTGATTAATTAGAAAGCCCTAATTTCTAATGTTGGAAACCCTAATGTACAATTAGAGAAAACCTAATTATTAATTTATAGAATTTAATGTTAATTAGGAAGCCTTAACCCTAATTAGCAAGCTTGAATGTGATTAGTAAACTTTATTATAATTAGGGAACTCTAATTATAATTTTCTATTTTTAGAACTTAATTAGAAAAGTCTAGAATATAAATTTGTGTAACCTTAGGGTTAAACCCTAAGGGTCAAACCCTAAGGGTTAAAACCTAATGGTTGTGAGAAGTTACCGATTTGTCATTCACATTATAAGCCAAATGACCAAACTACCCTTTTTATTATTTTAATAAGGTGGAGTGTAGATCTAGCCCTAGTAAGGAGTTGGTAACCAACCCTAGGCTAGCCATGTGGTCTAGAAAGCAGCTTTAATCGGCCAACAACTAATCACATAATCAGCAATTGCATTTTATCATTTTATATATAGATCAAAGAGAGGGAAAGTCACCAAGCCAAGCTCATTTACATCCTTACACTCAACCAAACATTTCTCTCTCCTTAGCCACGAAAATATTAAGTGAATCAGTCACTAGTGTGATCATTAGCAAGCAAGGATCAAGATCATGGATCAAATATCAAGTATGGAAGCATAATAGAGGTATAAACCCTAATTCTAGAAATCCTTAAAAATTTGTGTTAATGTTGTTGTTTGTTGTTTAGATATGTGTTAGAGGGTGTCATTTGATGATTTGGGTTGCTAGAACATGGATCCATATCATTCAGATGCTCGAAATTAAAGATTTAATAAATCTGGAAAAAATTGGAAATGGTGTCTGACAGTCAAAAGTCAGTGGCCCTAGATTTGTCTATGTTGTAGATAATTGATGTTTTATTATTTGAATATATAGTTTGATATGTTGTCTTTCATCTGCAAGTGGTAGTATAGCCATTAAAGGTCTGGGTTTAAAGTTATTATCGGTCAAAACCCGTTGACCGGGCATGACCAGTCCAAATCTGGGTAACCTAGAAAGGCCATGAACAGCGTCTGACATGAGTTTTGAAGGTCCGAATCTGACCGATATGATGTTGTTTTAATGATGTGTTGTATTCAAATTTTAACCCGTTATATGTTCTTTGATTCCATGGCTTTAGATCGTGTAAATGAACAACAGGTAGATCGTAGCAGGTGGTCAAAGTAGACCACTCGCTCTGTTTTTACGTTTCTGGAAAACCCAGAAACAGTTAGTACGAGCATTCTAACAGAGTTTGACCGTGCGATTCATGTTGACCTTGTTGATGATAACCCGATTTGTTGCTTTAGTTTTATTCCTTGTCATAAGGGCTATAACGTAGAACATTTTGATCACAAGAACCATGATCAGAACACTTAGATAATCAAACCACAAGTGGTACCACAAGTCGCTCGGATTTCTTACCTTACCCGAAAGCCAAAGAGACTATCCTCGACAACAACTTTGCTCTATCTTATCTTGCTGATATGTTGTGATTTGACCTAGAAATGGGTTGCTAGTTGTAGTGTTGTATACGTACTATAAGATCCATGCTCAAGAAAGCCCAGAAAACATAATGATCATAGATTAATAGCTGGTCAAACTCACTAACTCGAACTCTGACATGATGTTCTGGGCAGCTCAAGAACACCTATAACGACGATTCTATCGCTATAGGGCCCTTTAGTGACACTTTATTTTCCTAAAATAAATAATTAATTAAATAAATAGATAAAAATGGTTTTTAATTATTAAAAATACATAATAAATTATGAAAAAACTATTTTAAAGCCTGAAAAATAGTTTTTAATTATTTTGAGTATATTTCAAAAATATTTAATATTTTTGGAATATAAAAGGTATTTATTTATTTAATTATAATATTAAATAAATTATTTAAAAATGATTTTAATACTTTAAAAATTATGAAAAATTATATTATGGTATAAGAAAATATTTTAAGTTATTTTAATGACTTTTTGATATTTTGTGATGAATTTAATTAATAAATTATTATTAAGGGTAATTAATTTATTTAATGAATATATTAGATAAATTATGGAAAAATAGAATTAATTCTTTAAAAATTATATGAAAATAATTTAAGTGTTATAAAAATATTTTATGTTATAAAATATAACTTTTGATATTTTGCCATGAAAATATTAATATTTTAATATTAATAGCAATTATCGAGATAATGGATTTAAAGGTTTATAAATTATATAAATGGGAAATTAAAGTATTAAAAATACTTTGTGATTTTATAAATATATTATAATTTTATGTTATGATTCTCATTGATATTTAATATTAAATTAATATTAATGATTAAGGAATTACGTGGTATTTAAATTATATAAATATGATATAATTGATTCAAAAATCATGATAAATAGTAATAATTATCTGAAAATTATTATGGGCTTATGAAAATTATTTTGACTAATTAATAAATTACCTAAGATAATTGTTAAGTGTTTAGGCAGAATTTAATTGAACTTAAACTCGATAATTGTCTGACTAGGCTTTTGGAATGTAATAATAGTACCGAACTCAACTCAGACTACAATAGTTTGACTTGATACTAGGTCTTATGTGCTGAATAGACTGATAGGATTATGTGGTAATGTGTTTATGATATTTTATACTATGAGAATATTATTCTAATATTTGGAGATCGGTATTATCTATATTAGGTCTTCAGATAAAGCTAAGTTATATTTCAATGAATTGATGAATCAATGAGCAAAGAGTTTTCTTAACTTTAATAAGAGTTGTTTCATTCAGATATGCTTATGGTTAATCATTGTTGATTGCCATGTAGAATTGTACTCTGTACATATTGTATGTATAAGTCAGGTATGAAAGGTTGATCACCTTCATTACCATTCGGTTCAGATATATTTGTTCAAGTTTAATACTTGTTCAATCAAAAGTTTGTTCATGCTAATTCACAACTACATTATTGAATTATAGCCAGCTTATTATTCAGACTCTTTCAATCATGATATATCCTTAAAGAAAATTTAAATTTGTTGGGAAAATTTCATGCTCGCCCTTGCTATATCATGATAAAACAGTGCAGATTAAGGCGAATGCGTCGAATACAAGGAAAGGTTAAAGACAGTTCCAGCTTTAGTTTACATGTGCAGATAGATTGGTAACAATAATGAATGATAAAATTTTTGTATGTCAGATAGGATAATGAATTGTGTATAAGTTATGGTTACTCGACCTTGGGATTAGTATATAATGTTTAATGTATAAACAATTTATGTATATATCTTCCGCAATACTTATAGAAATAGTGCACCAGATCCGTGGTGATTTATGACCCAGATTTAGAAGTATTTACATTTGGTATCGTGAGTCATTGGTTATAAATCTAGGGTAGAGTTACCTTAGACTAATAACCGTAGGGATTAGGATAAGATCTATCTTACATAGAGTTAATGTGTTGGTATGATTCAAAGACGAATCTCGGTGAGTTATAAAGATATGGAGTTCCCTAACTCTGATAATAAATGTGAACTGTAATGATGAATAAATAGAGACTAAAAGACTAAAAGTACAGTGATAGGAGATCGTAAAACAAAACAATCATAGCATAGAAATGAATCGTAATATATACGATGAGATCACCCCGTGATCTGATAAGGTTATAGTATGGAGAAGGATCAAGCAAATGATTGAAAAGTTACAGCAAGATTGCTGTGTGTGAATTGTACTACGAATTGGTACAGATTCAGGAAAGGATTATGAATACGGATTAAATGAAATTCGTATTGAGAATGAAGTTAGGATTAAGTGGGGATTATGAAATGTTGTGTCGCACTGTTTGCTATATGCGTGTTGAGAGGGTGATTCCTTTCTCATGTGCATAACAAATAGATAGGTTATATGTAGAGGATACAAGGTTAAGTACGAGTTCTTAAAACTCATACTTATGTTACGTTCGTGACTCATGGTTATATGAAATGTTTATGAAACCCCTAAGTGAATGGACGTTAAAGGTCTGACTAGGACAAGTTCTTAAACTCATATGATTGTGGAAAGTTCCTAAACTCATAAGTGTGGTAAGTTTGACGAACTAGGTAGAACTAAGTGTGAATGGAGTATTGAGGATAATAGGAATAAATAGACTGTATAAGAAAATGATTATTAGTGAAGATATAAGTTTTCCAAAACTTGTAGCTATGCTAGACTTCAAAATTTTGACATCAAGCTAAATACGCACTATATGCTTTTAAAAATAAAATAAAATAAAAATGTAGACTCATAATTATTTTTGAAACGGTTTAAAGTATAGTCTATGCTACTTATTTCGGCTAGACGCAAATGATTTGAAATATCAAAATATATTTTATTTATCACTTATGTACCATGTAACCTGGTGCAGAGATGATAAAAAGTTGATAGAGTTATAAATACAGGAATACATATTGTGAATTCGATCTAAAAATCATTGTTCCACTATTGTATGATGTGTTATGACGAAGTCATACAATTACGACATCCTCAAACGAACTGTTGATACAGTACGACATCATGACATCATTCTCGAAAACTATTTTCAAGAATTTAATTTGGCAACGGGGATTGGCTGCACGTAAATAATTCGATTGAATTGAATTATTGATATGAGTCTATGCTATTAGATTCAACTAGACTAATGTTTATGAAAACTCTAAGTGTTCATTGAAAGAAATTTCCCGAACCAAATTGTTTTGGTGCAGAATCCAATAAGACCGAGGTAAGAAATTTTGTGCACCTTGGGGTTGACTTTTTGGTCAAAAAAGTCAACAGTTGACTTTTTTGGAAAAAATCAAACTTTGAAATTTCAAAAATGAAATTTTTGAGAAAAATATTTCCATTGTGTTGGGATTGTTAGTGTTAGTGAAAATCGACTGTTATTTCTATAATAATTGATGTCTGGAGGTTATATTAACCAATCGGGTAATTCACCGGATAAATGTGCAATTAATTGCTATTAATTCACATGATTATAACTATTTGTTCACATGTGTGTACTATTGATTCACATTCTTGTACTATTAGGGGAGTTGATGGTAGATTGATAATACTTGCATGACTAAGTTAAAGATGGAGGTATAGATGGAGGTACTATACTGTTATTCCTATTTTCACATGATTATAACTATTGAATCACATGATTGAACTATTGATTCACATTATTTACTATTAGGGGAGGTGGTGCAAGTTTGATAATACTTGTAGGATTAAATTAAAAATGAAAGAAAAGTTGGAGGCAATTACTGTAATATTTCGAGCCCAAAACGTGTAATTATCGAAACTATATTTTCCTATAAATAGAAGCTCATTCTTCCTTCATTTCTCACCAATTCACTAAAGCTATAGAGCAATTATTATAGAGAGAAAAAAGAAGAGAAGTCTGCTACCTCTCTATTCCAGTATCCAGCTTTATTCTAAGGTAAGGGGTGTTATTTCTTTCGTATTCATGAAGAGAGCTATTGTTATTCTATTCCTTATTATTATGTTGGAATAACCTGTCTATGCGAAGTAACGCATACATGGTAAAATTCTTCTGTTATTCCATTCTTTATTATTACATTGGAATATCACATGCGTATGTATTATGCGTGACTCGGTTCCATTATTTATTATTCTCATTGGAATAACTTTGTATGTATGGTCTATCGCATGCACAGTGAATTTCATTGTTATTCCATTCTTTATTATTCATTTGGAATATCATATATGCGTGCGTTTACGCATGACCTGGTTCCATTATTTATTATTCTATTGGAATAACCTGTCTGTGCGGTCTATCACATGCTTGGTGAATTCTGTTGTTATTCCATTCTTTATTATTCTGTTGGAATATCCTGTCTGTGCGTTTACGCATGACCTGGTTCCATTATCTATTATTCTGTTGGAATAACCTTTCTGTGTGGACTACCGCATGCATGGTGAATGATCCTTCAAATTCATTCCTTATTAAATTGTGGAAATGATCTATTTACGTGGATTACCGCATGGCGGGTTAAAATCCATTTGCAGTTTCATAATTTTTCAGATATTCAAAAATTCTGGAAAAAATTGGGAGGATATTATGATAAGTTTGCTAAAATCTCCAAGTGGAATCACTGGAAGATGAGTTGTAGATTTTTGTATGGACTATTTTTAACAAAGCACGAAAAAGTGAAAAAGGAGAAAAAGCTACTGCCCAAAATTTTTGTAAGGGATGTTTCGGCCACTTAATTTGTGAGAAAAATTCCGGCCTTTTGGGACATGGAAATATATGGTATAAAGTACCGCCTGTCTAAAAATGAGCTCATTCCGACTTAAAATGAGCAAGTTATGACTATTTCAATATTTATGTTTTTCCGACGAAAAATGTTATAACCAGAATTCTATAACTCCGATGACCATGAAATTTAAACTAGAAGCTCACGTTAACATGTGTAAGATCCTGCCAAGATTTCGGAATTTCTGGAGTTAAACTTTAGGTAGCTAATTTCTTAAGGAATTAATTAGAAATTGAGTTTTGAAAAATACTAATGAATATCCTTGGCCGTAGTACAGGGATGATTCGATGATGTGGATTAATTATTAAGCTGAGTCTCAGCGATAACATATTGATAATACACTATTAATTCGTAGAATATAGTAAATATCATGCTCTACTTGACTCTTCTATAATACAGTTGTATGTCTTTGGCCTGTAGAGCAAATATGAATTGTTAATGAATATCTTTGGCCTGTAGTACAAAGATGAATTTATTAGTATGATTATGAACAAGAATTATGATTTGGTATAACCATGATTTTTGATGTTTCAGGTAGAGATAGGTGATGAAAATTATCTTCGTCCTGGGTGCGAAGAGGAATTTAGAATCACAATTATGATTATGAGTTATTCATATGATTGTGGACAGGAATTGTTGATCGATGTTACAGGGATAAAACATTATTGGTGGACTTTTAACATGGAGAAGATAATAGACCTGATGATCTATTTGACACTTCTAATGGATTGCTCGTTCCGCTGCAACTATGGTTGAAAAGTTTTATCATCTACCATATGTTCTAAATCTCTGATTTATTATTGACGAAGGCTATTGATAATTTAATTATCTTTAGTCATGATATTCTTTACTGGGCTATTTTTGCTCACCCTTTGCTTCACAATTCCTTTTAGGTAATAAGAGTGTAGCTGGGTCGAGCGGGGATAACAGGGAAATATTGTGATGGTCCGAGACTGTCGAAGTTTCTCAATACATTATAAAATGGCATAACATGCAACAAATAATTGTATTGAGGACCTAAGATGTGTGTGTCGTATTTTATATGTCACTTAATAATTGATTTTGGCGAACAACAATAGGGTGATGAGAACCCGACATTGAAAGCGTCAAAAGTGCACCTCATTAGAATGAATATGATAGTAATCTTCTCGTTCTTCTTTGGGGTCTTAAAATATTTGTCAACATTTGTATTTTATATGGCATTGTAACAATTTGAGTTTGGATCATCGTCTCTTAAATAATATTGTATTAAAACTCATAGCTTATGTGTTGTCGTACTCGCATTTACGCTTCAATGATTATATAAATGAAGTTTGTATTTGATTTTTATAGAGTGATATCTGGCGACTCAGAATGGGTCGGGTGGACCTATTTTGGGGGCGTCACGGCATACGAACAAGGGCTTAATGTCTATTAATAAACATGAGACTGTAATCGATCCATTCTATGTGTGTGTGCAGACCAAACATCTTAACTAGCCATAACCCAAATTAAGATCACACAGTAGATTGTGATATCCAATAAGCTTACTATGTAACCCACATAAATAACAAGCATTAAGAACAAGACGCAAAAAAAAAAAGGATCAAAAGGTTCTAGTAATATGAAGTAAATTCTGACTCAGACAATACTTGATTACTTTTAGGCTAGACAGAGCACTCATTAGCGAGCTTTCGATCAATGACTCCCAAGCCAGATGACTTTAGGGCACTAGGTGTAAAACACCCCTATGAATCTAATAACTCAAGCAACAAAGGCCACGTTATCAACATAAGTCCAAAATAGATTTTACCAGTCTCCGTTTATGGACGAGTGCGTTTCCACGCTCCATCTCAACCCACCACAGGACTATAATTTCTTTTTTTTTTCAATAAAACTATAGACCCGAAAGTGTAAAAGCCTCTAAGTCTTTTATTACCTTGAAATCAACAAAGTTTTGACAGTGTACAAATTTTCAACACAATAAAAAGACAACCTAAATCTGGACACATAACTAGAAAAGGCAATTGGTCAATGCTCGCTAAAAGGATGGATCCAAAACAGTCTCGACTTATCCCATTAACACAGCCTTAGTTCACATAAATATGACACTACTCTAAGAAAACAAAATAATTACCTAGCGTATGTCATAGGCCACAATCAAAACTTAAGCGCTAAAATACCCTAACCCAGCATATAAACAGTTACAGACCAGGGGTTTGAGTTAATCAAAATGTAATAGGCAAAAACTATAAAATATCATGTACCCTTGTCAAAATAGGGTAAAGCCATAACACATGGCATTAAGTATACCATAATCAGTGTAAATCCCAAAAACTATGTTTATCCACAAAATAATATATGAATTAATCAAGATATCCCCAAATTTCACCTGGCAAATACGCAAACCTAAAAGATGTACAACCAAAAGCATGCATACATATATAAATAAACAAATATACTACTATATAAAGCAATGCGTCCAAAATAAATCATTCACCATACAAACCAATAATCACAATAATATTCAAACGTAAATAAAACATAGTTAAATAAATAGTCTGGGGCTATTCAGCCCAAGTGATTCACTCAAGTCCTCACACCATAAACATAAATAAACATAGCAGTTCAAATATTAATAGACTAACACAATTCATATATAATATAAATAAAAGGAATTCTCCCCCAAAACTTACAAGTTGGCTAGTGTCCTCAATGGCCTTTGAACTTCATCATCAAGCATCCGGAGCATCGCCACGTTCATCATCGACCATCTCAAGAGCATATTCATCATCATCATCATCATCATCATCCTCTACATTCACTGGCTCATCTTCGCGGGCCCCCTCAGCAGGCAGAAATTGTAGCGGATAAGGTGCATAAATTGGAGGTGCTAGAAATGGAAAGGGCATGAAATCAGCGTCGTCTCCTCCCTGAGCAGCATGAATGTTGGAGAGTGTGTTTGTGAACTCTCCATGGTAATGGTGGAATTGATTCTGCCATTGGGCGACAATGTCTACCTTGCAGTGTAGAAAGTTTAGGCTGTTCAGAATTTTTGCGAGGGCCCCAGAATGAATGGTCTCAGATGACAGAGGATCAGACACGTGAGTGGAGGTACCCGAATCACTGGATGGCAGCGACTGAGGCACTGACAAAAGGCCCTCTCCTTGGGGATGTGATGATGCTCCCTCCCATACTCCATAGCGGCCTATGAGATGATGATCAATGACAGACATTGGTGGTAGGGTGACATCTTCCATCTCCCACTGAACACCCGCCCTTTTGCATAGAAGGATAATAAGAGACGGGTGTGGGAGGCCTGACATAACATTTCTCTTTATAGCCTTCTTAATAGACTCGTTGATCAATACCCCTACATCGACCTTTAAACCCGTAACAATGATATATAGCAGAATTGCCATTTCCCGAGTTACATCACTCAAGTGACGTGTAGGCATGATATTAGCACAAATAAAAAAGTACCAAGCTTTTCCATAACGGCTTAAGGCCTGTTGAGGAAATGACATCTTTTCACTATGAAACTCATTAGTTTTCCAAGCAGTCCCAAGCTTACAGAGTTTACTAATGATGTCGTCTGTGTTGTAACTCCGAAGCCCAACCTCCCGATAATCATGACCGTCATAGTTGGGAGTCCCATAAACTGCATTGATAGCCCGGCTATCGAATTGGATTAACTTTCCCCGCACAGGCACCGTCGGAGGGCCATCAGTAATGGCATTAGCGTAGAACTCTTTCACCACCATGATAACGGCTGATTCTGGAGACTTGGTGAAATGCACCCATTTCATGTTGACAATCATAGCCATTATGTGACCATCCAATTTGTCATCAGGCCTAATCCCTCGCTCAAGCACCAAACTACGTGGCAAGAAATTTTGAGTATAGCGCTTATAGGCCTCTTCCGTTGGAAATTTTACAGCATCCCAAGCCGTAATAGGAGTTCGAGAAGAGGATGGGGGAGGGGGACCAATACTGGTTCTTGGACACTTAGAAGCCATATTTAGTTTACAAGAATAATCTTGGCTTTTAAAGAGGGAATGCGTATGCGAACAATGTCCAAAATAATTAACTGCACGGCGGTTAGTGTCCCAACGGTTGAAAATTGAACGGTCAGAAATGGAAGGATAAAGACGATTGAACTTGCCTAACGGCTCGTGAAGAGGAAAATGCACTGAGTTTTGTTGTTAGAATGGGAAAGAGTGTTGTAAATCAACTGAACAGACGCTTTTAAAAACCAAATTTCACTGATGGCGCTGCAGCGCAGAAACAAACCCACTCTAGCGTCGTGACGCGGATCTCAGCATAGTACTCGGTGCTACGATGCGAGTTTCCAATAGCTAACAAGGTAACTTGGCGTTGTAAGCCTTGAGATAATGGTATTTGGCAGCGTCTTCTACTATGGTGACTGCGCCATTGAGAATAGTGCGAAGCGCGAGTTCACAGTGTGTTTACCTAAGCCATGGCGCTGCAGCGTGAATTAACCCATGGACCTCAGTGCTACGGTGCGAGTTTCCAGTGGGTAACCTCTTGAGATGGCGCTGTGGCGCGGATACTTACTTATTGATCAAGCCATGATAGGATTTACATATGTCCTCATTTGATCCGGTTTAGAAGTGCAAAAAAATTGAGGTCATAACGTGAAAGATGGCTCTGCGACACAAATACTAATGTGAACTTTAGCACCGCAGCGCGGATCTCAAAATTTTTGATATCGAGTTAAGCAATCCTGCATAAGCCAAAATCTCATATTAGGCAACAACACAGCAAAAGAAGACTACAAACACTGTAAATAGCATTTAACAACTAAAGACACTAAAACATATATGTTATCGAACAAACTAACACACTTGATACTGAACTAAGCAATATACAGAACTAGTGAACTATTAAGAAATATAGAGGGTAACTAAACCAAAATAAGACTGAAGTGAATAAACACAAAAGCAATTTTTTTGATACTGAGATGGGGATGCCTCCCATCAAGCGCTTGATTTAGAGTCGTCAGCTTGACTGTTATCCCGTCTTACACCTGGTCGCCCAAGGTGATGGAGGTATTTTTCTGGTCTACCTCGCCGCCCCAATATTGCTTCAAGCGCTGACTATTAACCTTGAAGGTTTTGTCTGAATGAGGGTCCTGAACTTCTATTGCCCCATACGGATACACCTTGGCAACCGTGAATGGCCCCGACCATCGGGACTTCAATTTTTCGGGGAATAATTTTAATCGGGAGTTGAAGAGAAGAACCTTCTAGCTCGGTTCGAAACTTCTTTGGACGATCTTCTTATCGTGTCATCGCTTCGTGTTCTCCTTGTACAACTTAGCATTTTCATACGCTTGCAAACGAAACTCGTCTGATTCATTTAGTTGTAAAAGCCTTTTTTCATCGGCTGCTTTTAAATCAAAGTTCAGCTTCTGGATAGCCCAATAAGCATTGTGCTCCAACTCCACTAGAAGATGACACGCATTACCATAAGATAAGCCTATTTAGAGACATTCCGATAGGCGTTTTGTAAGCTGTGCGGTACGCCCACAAGGCATCGTCAAGCTTCTTTGACCAGTCCTTGCGATTGGGGTTAACAATCTTTTCCAAGATTCGTTTTACCTCTCGATTGGAAATTTTAGCTTGGCCACTAGTCTATGGATGATAAGTAGTGGCTATCTTATGGGTCACCCCATACTTAGCTAGAAAAGCTTCAAAGTATTTTGTCGACGTCGGGATTTTTATTTGTCCCTTTTCGTTACTTGTTCTTTGGTGTTCTCATGTTAGGTGAGATTTGTTTGAAAAAATAAGTGAAAAAGGTTTGACATGGGTAATGTCGACGATGGACTGTTAAGAGTCGCCATTTAGTATTTTTAACTAGTTGCACCAATGCAACTGAGAAAAGGTTTGCACATTGACCCAGTGATGTGACACTGCTAAACGGGTCTGTGAAACCGAGATTCATTTGGGTTCGGGGGCTTGATTATGCGGAGGGAAGGTGTTAGGCACCCCCCGACATCCGTGTTGCCATGATGACTGCCACTTTTCAAGAAACTGTTATATGAATGTGTGTGTGTGTGTGTGGATCAATGTGCGGTTATTTGGAAGTAGTGTGAGGCCTCGTTCGTACCTATATACAAAAGGTTTGAATTTATATAAAAATTTAGTTTTAAGCAAGATATAGCAATGATGTTTTATAAAAGAGGTTTTTCAAACCCTGTGCTCAATAGGAATTAAGACATTTTCATACTTCCATTTTATTATTAAATGTTCAGCTTGTTTGTTTTTATTTTCGAGATGCGAGGCATCTTCGAGAAAATAATATATAGCAGTGCCGAACTCCTCATGGGCATGACAACCATCTATTGAAATTCAGACATCGTAAATAATGTACAAGCTGCTTATAGCTAAAAATGTCCATCACGGGAACCAAATCTAGATTCAGTAGACTGAATCTGTGATCACATGATTCCTAGGCTCACATGATATCGCAGTTTATATGGAAAGCAGTAAGCAGTTAAATATATAAAACCTGTAAATATATATACACAGACATGATCAACCACCACGAAGTACCTCCATGGGGGATCGAAAATGTAAATATAAAAAAGCGATATATATATATATATACATATATGGACATGATCAACCACCACGAAGCACCTCTATGGGGGATCAGAAAAGTAAATAAAGTAGTAAATGCGATCAACCGTCACGAAGTAAACTCCAGGCAGGACTAAATGTAAATAAAGTAGTAAAAGTCCTTGAAGTAAAATCCAGGCCTGACAGAAATGTAAATATATATATATATATAAGTAGTAAATGCACCGGATATAAAATCCAGGCTCATAGGATATGTCCGACAACAATATATATAAATATATATATATAAAAACAATAAACGCTCCAGATGTAAAATTCAGGCTCATCAAACAGAGTTTGACAACAGTTTATATATATAAATATATATATATATATATATAAAAGCAAGTAAATGCTCCAGACATAAGTCTAGGCTCAATCGAGGCATAACTCGATAATGTTAGTCCACATATAAAATATATACATATATAAGTATATATATACAGACATAAATGTAAACCACGGACCGAAGTCCGGGCAAACGCACGCAATATGACTCTCAATATGTAGAATAGTGTGTGCAAAGATGAAGAGAAAGGCTTTATAGAGTGTGAGAAGGCTTACAGTGGGCTGCCAAAGCAGGCTTCTATAACTCTAGATAGATAAACACTCATCTCTCGCCGATAAAAATGTAGCTATATGTGAGCTAACAGGTGTTTAAAATGAAGAAACACTCAATATAGGGTGTGTACAGAGCAAATTGGACAGGGCTTCCTCGCCTTTTCTTTTTCTCAAAATGTCCACCCCAAGCCCTCTATTTATAGAGGGGGAGACGCATAAGTGTACTGCATGGCGTACATGCAGTGTACTACTGACAGTAAATAGATGCACTTCTTGATAGCATGCAGATGCATCTGCATTGCCTGCTACTTCCCTGTGTTCTACGGTCATGTTGTCTCAAAGTACGTGCACTCGTGCATTGTGATATCCGTTCGAACTTGCAGAACTTCAATTCAAGCATCCGGATGAGGTGTACAAGACCTTCTTCAGACCGCTTTTGTCGAGAGTTATGCAATGACATAGGATTAGAGGTTGTACGAAGTCAGGAAGAGGGGACCATGCCCATGGTCTTCAAGCTTCAAATTCTATTCGATGTGCTACCATGCATAATAGTCTCTCAGGATTGGAACTCCTTGGCTCTTGTGGGACATTGTTGTATGTATGTATGAAGTGTTGAGACGGTGCGTTGGGATTGAGGTGGCAAGATGACAATATGACCCCTCACCGGGGTTATCTCTAGTTTGGGCTGATAGCAGACATTGCTTAGGGTTACATCTAAGATTTGACTGCTGCAAGTGTTTGAATTCCGCAAGGTCATCTGTAAATGTGCATGTCTTCCCAGTGTTAGCTCCGGGTCTTTGGTATAAGTGCCTCGACAGGAGGTCTGAGATTGAAGCTGATCGCATGCATTTGAAACAAGCATTTTCGGAGTTATCGCTGGAATTGTAACAGCATTCCTTGGGGTTATCGCCAAGGATGCAACTTGGGGTTATCTCCGAGGTTGGAATTGATACTTCCAGGGTTAAGACTGAACTTTTGATAGTATCTAGAATGGATGTGAGCTGTCTTCTAGGGTTATCTCCGAAAGACGAATCTGCCCTCCTGCAATGTTAGTAACAGGTTTGCAGATATCATATTCATGCAATGCAAGGCATGGATAGGATAAAGAATCCTAGATACTTAAAATGCAATAAGATAAACATGATGTTATGTGCAGCAACATGATGCAAATGTATGATGCATGAATTAATGATTGTTGGTTCCCTGTTAATCCTGCTGGGGATGACAATCAGTAATGTCTTGGACATGCTATCCAAGTCTTCAAGGATGTTGACATTGGGGCTATCACCAAAGTCTTGGATCTTTGATACATAATTTTACTCCATAGAGGTGCCTCTCATGTGCAAGAGATCTGTGGGGATAAACCTTTGTCTATTTTGAGGATGTGTATAACATATTCCATCCTCGGTCCTCTCCGATGAGGATAGTCTTCTCTGGTATGTGTCACCAGTATATACCACTATCCTGTCGGAGTTACTGCCAATAGTGTGTGTTGTCAGGGCTGCCTGACCTTTGTTGATGTGTGTATCACCGTATAGATTCCTGTTGGGCAGACTGTCAAGGCTGCTTGACGTTTATTGATGTGTGTATCAATGATTGTATTACTTTGTGACCCTTGCTGGAGAGTATGCCAAGGCTTCTTGACCTTCATTGACGCATGTATCAATGGTTACATTGCGTTGTGACCCCACTGGGGATGTTTAAAAGTCTGCATTGTGACCCCCATCGGGGATACTTTATCAATTTATAACTTCGGCGTTGTAACTCCCGCCGGGGAAAGTTGTTTTAGGGTTACGACCTTATATTTGGCGGCATCGGACCTCTGTGAGGTATTGCCGAGCATGATTTGTAAAAGCTGAGCTCATCGGTATGGTGTACCTTGTATCCAGGCGAATACCAATGAGTGATAAGCAGAGCTAGAGTTTGGCCCATGAAAACCAAGATTTCAAGTTGTTCCGCTCAATCGCGTAGCATTTTTATTCTTGATTTAGCCTTTTCAGCTTGTGAAACCTCCTTTGCAACTCGAACTGGACTAAGCCGGAGGTGTGGGACCTATGTAGGGGTGCCACAGGTACATCTGTGGCAGCCGCAGGTGGACCTGCGGCCAACCGTGGGTATGTACTCCCTGTGGGTTGCTTTCATAAGTCATTTTCAAGCTGCGCTGCGAAGGAAATCTGAGAGCTCTTCTTCAGACCTGATGAGTTCGGGCAACTTTTTGCACATTCTGCCACCGTACAAGTGTTCTTCACTATCCTAGTAACATATGCATGTATTTTTTTCCAGTTTCTATCCGTTGGAAAATGACTTATCACATGAAATGCATTTAGACACATAGTAGTGAATATGCATGCTGATATGACTTGATAAAAAATATTCAACACAGTAAATGTTAGTTTTAAACCATGCTGAACATAATGATGTGAAAAAATTTGACTTTTGAAACAGTCAAATTGGCACCTTTTACTGTCATTTCTTATCCTATTTGAGGACAAATGAATAAAGGTGGAAAAGTTAAATAATCCTGGTAACTAAACTACACTTACAGATTTTTTACTGTGATGTATTAATGCATGTAGGATGTATATGACTGTGGGAAGGTGTGTTACTGAATGGCCACCTAGTCATGCCTATGTGCATGTGGATAGTCCCATTTATAAAGGGGACTATGACAAAAAATTTCCAAAACGTTGGCATTGGGTAGTCATGCATTTTTAACTCTACTGTATGTTAAAATAATGCATGCATGGATGTAGTCATAAAATGCCTTTTGAAAAGCTTCAGGTAAGAATTTACCACACCCTTTCTGAGGTGATTTGGAGACTTGTTGTCCATATATTATGGATCCGGATCAGCCGAGTAGTTCCCGCAGGACCACTTCTGGTGTATGAGGAAGGGCTTCTGAAGTGCCTCGACCCCGTTCTGTCAGACAGCCTCATCGTTTGGTGGAGGCGGTGATACGTCCTATCCGGGTTGAAGTACTGGATGTCGAGGACGGGGAGGAGGATGTACCAATTGAGGTTCCTGCTCTTGCTGTGCGTGTTCCCCGTAGGGATTTTCCAGGTATTCAAGTGGCGAACCTAGAGCTTTTGGGTGACTTGAGTTAACATCCTTAAGTCTACCTGCACGCAAATGAGGTATAAAGTTAGATCTTAATCTTCCTTGTTTCCTATTGATGAGGAGTAAAGGGTTCTGATGTTGATCTGCATTTGATGTAGGTTCCCGGCTTTACACATCCTCGAGGGAATTGGTTCAGCATCCACTCTATATATCAGAATTTGCACGATAACTATAGAGCGATTGTACATGGCTGGGGATTTGGGATGTTCTTTTCCATTCTTCCCCGTCGTTGTCCCTGGGGTTACCTCAGGGCATTGTCTGAGTGCTGGTTTCACCAGACTCAGTCACTCCATTTACTGGACTGTGAGGTGATGATGACGGATTGGCCCGACAGTTGGAACGTGCACATTTCTTTATCCGACACTTGGGTAGAGATCCTTCAGAGGCAGACACTTTTGATCCTTCCAGCTTTGGCGTTGGCCCCTCAGGTGACCCATATGGCTTTGCCGGTGCAGATCCTCCCTTGTATAGGCCTGACATCCCTGTAGATAGAGATCTAGTGACTCAGGAGGAGTTACATCAGGTGGACAGGATTGATGATGTAGACATTGATACCATTAACTTCTTCTGATGTATATTCTCGTTATCTCTTTTAATAGGCCTCTGTTTAGACATTGGATAGCTTCACCCCATTCTCGCTATATCTTTTAGAAGGCCTCTGTTAGTTGTAGGGCAGTTTTGCCCCATTCCCCTGTATTTTAGCTGTACAGAGATGTATTAGATGATGATATACTTAGGAATGTATGTACAGTTTTCCATTCCCTATATCATATTGCCATCTATTGTATCATGCATGTTATTATGTTATGCATATGTATGTATGTCCAAAGATATTCAGCATTGACCCCTGGATGGTCTTATGACATGGCTCGTACAGATGTCTTCTTCGACAGTTAGCCGTATTGATCATACCCCACCATTTTTGGTGGCATCGGCTATGCGATCATGGTATGATAGCATGTCACCATCAGACAAGGTGACTATAGATCATTTGTTGCAGCATACTATAACCCTGTTGATGTTTCAAGTTCCCACAAGATTTGTGGAGGGCATGCTAGAGCACTAGGTATCAGAGAGGCAGGTTTTCCGATTTGGGACCCAGGAGTTGACTCCTACTTTAGAGGAGTATGTACGTTTGATGATGTTGCAACTGGATAGACCTTACATGCATATGGCAATTGGAGACATGAGTAGGCAGTTCATTACCCTCACTGGCTTGAGGCGTAGAGTGGTGCAGGATGAGATCACATCTGGCCATGTTATATACCAGCGTTTTCTGTTTAATAGATTTGGCTCTGAGGATAGTTATGCACGACATTCCGGGGATTTCACCACACTGGAGGATCATTGGCGTTCAGCCAGAGTGGATGTATTGCTATTGTGCATACTATCGTATGTCTACATGCCACGATACATGGATGAGTTTGACATTGGCGTCATTATGGCAGTGAGAGCTCTCAGGGAGGGTCACACCATTATACCGATGATCATCGTCTGAGACTCGAGGTCGGCCTATATCTTCTTTGCACTTATCCGTGCAAAGAGTGTTCTACAGCACTTTCTGGCCATGTTGTCATGCGTGTGGTTTATGTCACACTTGAGACCAATTGGCACTTTTAGACGGCATGGATATTATTTCACCCATGATATAGCCATGTCGTACTCCTTTTCACTTTCAGAGTGTCTGCATGATGATGCTACATCTTGGTCCACTTTCCCGCGAGGATTGGAGATCCGTTTATTATATTACTGCAGTGTGTGGCTCAGCTTACCCTCCAGCTTTATTACTCATGCTCCAGGCATGGATTATCTTCCTCTAGCTGGTTTGAGAGGGATGATTAATTACCACCCCCTGGCTGTGATGTGTCAGTTTGACCAGTTTCAGGACTTCCATCCTTTTGAGGGGGCATCGAGTCAGTGCTTCACTTCTCAGCATTTATCAGCAGAGGACAAAACCAGGTTGTATGCCTATTGGGATCAGTGAGAGCTATCTGAGTTTTCTATCAGCCATGCAGGTTGTTCTGCAGAGTATTCCGCATGGATGGAGACAGAGACTACATCGGCTACGGTAGTATCCACAGTGCAGGGGACTGATTTCGACGATGAGGAGCCTATAGAGGAGGCTGATATTCCCATCGAGGAGGATTTGACTGATGGGTTGCCAACATTTGTGATGGATTCTCCCACTACGAGTGCTACTATCATTCAGCATTCAGCATAATATTTGGAGTAGAGTCTACATCTGATGACCTATGAGAGAGATCAGGCTAGGGCCTCGATGTTGACAGCTCTTGATGGGAGAGACGCAGCTCTATTAGAGAGAGACGAGGCTAGATCAGCTAGAGATGCATTAATTATGGAGCGGGATGCTGCCCTATCTGCTCGAGATGTGGCCGTCGTAGACAGTACTTCAATGAGATCCCATACGACTGGCATCCTTGTCGATATGAGTGCATATATTGATGAGCATCATGCCACCATGCGGTTAGCCTTGGATCTGCTAGCTCGTATAGATACCATTGGGCAGGAGCTTGCAGCATTACCTCCTTCTTCGGAGAGGGATTCTATGTTAGATCTGATAGTCCGCATACACACAGATCCGTAGATAGCTTTGTATTTTCCTGCACAGACTAGCTTAGCCATTTTGTCATGTACAACACATGTATATATCAAACAGTATTATGTATGGCAGGGAAATATATTTTGATTCACTTCCTTTTCAGTTGTGCCTTGATACTTGCTTGATATTTGCCTGTTTCTTCAAGGCTTGTGATCTTGATGCATTATGAACTTGTCCTTGATATGTGGACATTGAGTCATCGCAGGATCTCTCAGAATGGATCATTGATCTGTATGTATCCCTACCATCTTTAGTGTCTTGGGATTGGTTTCTATATAGAAATGTGGAGAGGAGTGTGGCTTTTCATCTCTGTGATTGACCGCACCACAGATGGTTGCCAATACTTCTATTTATGAGAAGCCTAGTTAATTCCTTCTCTTATGGATTGGTGTTGCTCTTTGAGGCACAACCGCAGCTTAGATGGTCGCTGAATCTTTTATTGGGGAGGAGAGGTTGGATAATTCCATCCCTTTAGTCTGAAGCCGATGAAATGTGGTGGATTGAAGTTTGATCCTAGTACCGTGTGACAAGTATCTTTGTTCTGGTAGGGGGTTAGACCGAACCATAAATGGCTACCTACGTACTCCTATTGAAGATGAGGTCAGGTCTGTGTAGTTCGAACCTGGTGTAAGAGGTTCGATGCTAAATGTGAAGGCAGATGGGTGTAAGGGCTTTATTGATGAAAAAGGGTGTAGAAGTATTTTTGTGGTTTTTGTTTTTGTAGAGAAAGGGCAGAAATGTTTTTGTTGTTTTTTATTTATTGAAACCGGGCCATATAGAATATGGTTGCCTACGTACTCCCGTGTATCAAGGAGATCAGGTCGACGTAGTTCGTCCCTCAAGATGAATTGCAGCCGAAGAGAAGTATGAATCCTATGTGCAGGCTATACTGCGGGGAGAAGAAAGTTTGATCCCATGATGGGGACACACTGTAGGTATGGAAAAAGTTTGATCCCATCTTCAGGACAAACTACAAGCGTAGAAAAGTTTAATCCCGTCTTCAGGATAAACTGTAGGTGTGAAAGGTTTCAATCCCGTCTTCAGGATACCTGAAATTGTACGGAAGGTTTGAAATGAGGTGAAACCAGGCAGCTGGTTTGAAGTGTATATTTCCCTGAGGGGCAGAAGAGTATGTAGAAAGGGTTAGAAACCGAATGACCGGTGATTTGATGATCCAAAACCGTGATGTTTGCTTGATGGTAACTTCGTATACATAATACCGCTTTCACGGTGTCCGAAGTTGATAAGTTGTGAAAATTCATCGCCATCCATTTCCTCGTAATCCGAGAGCTCCTCCTCGTCAATACCTCCTTGACAACAAACGGGCCTTCCCAGCTAGGAGCGAATTTTCCTTGGATTGATCTTCGTCAATGATCTTCTTTAAAACCAAGTCATGTTGTTTGAAATGTCGAGCTGACTTTTTCATTGTAGGATCGCATGCGATCCTTTGTCGATATAATCGACCATAGAAGATAGCCGCGGTTCGCCTTTCATCTATCAGAGACAATTGGTGATACCTGTCTTGTACCCATTGGTCTTCATCTAGTTGAGCATCTATCAACACTCTAAGGGATTCCATTTCCACCTCTATGGGGAGCACTACTTCCATCCCATAAGCGAATGAGTAGGGGGTTGCCCCAGTGGAAGTACGCATTGAAGTTCTATAGGCTAATAAAGTCAGAGGCAAGAGGTCAGGCCATCCTTTGTGATTAGCGGACATTTTCTGCATAATCATCTTGATGTTTTTATTAGCCGCTTCAATAGCACCATTCATCTTTGGATAGTAGATGACGGAGTTAAGGTGTTTGATGTGGAATTTACTGCATAACTCTTCCATCATTTTGTTGTTGAGGTTTTTAGCATTGTCTGACACAATGACCTCTAGTTGTCCATATCGACAAACAAAATTATTTCTGATGAAAGCAATGATGACTTCTTTGGTAACCCTGGGAAGGAGGTTGCTTCTACCCATTTGGTGAAGTAGTCGATCATGGTGAATATGAATCGATATCCATTACTGGCTTTGGGCTTGATGGGCCCAATCACGTCCATTCCCCACATTGAGAAGGGCCATGGCGAACTCATATTGTGGAGTTCCCTTGGAGGGGCGTGGATACCATTTCCATGAATCTGGAATTGATAGCACCTCTTGACGTGATCATCACAATCAGCTTTGAGCGTAAGCCAATAATGCCATGTTCTAAGGATCTTCTCAATAAGTAGGGGTCTGCTCATATGTGGGCCACATACTCTACCATGGATCTCATCCATGAGCCTCTGAGCTTAGTCTTTGTCCAGACATCTGAGGAGACCTAATCTTGCATCTCTTTTGTAGAGTGCATCTCCGCTCAGGTAAAATTTCATAGCAAGTCGATGGATTCGCCTCTTCTCAGTTAGGCTCGCCTCAGCGGGTGTAGATCCATGTCCTAGATACTCCTTGATATGTTGATACCAAGGGTTGTGGATGGGAGGTAGCTCATCCGATACTTCTCCAACATTGTTTCCATAAGCTGGGGCCTTTTGTAGGGAAAATGTGATGCTTGGCATGTTTTCCTTGTCAGGTATGTGAATCAAGGAGGCCAACGTTGCTAGTGCATCCGCAAAATCATTCCTATTACGAGGAATATATAGAAAGGAGATTTCTTCGAACTCCAAAGCCATCTGTAAAACTTGTCGATGGTATGGCAGAAAATGTAGTTCCTTGGTTTGATAGATTTCTGTGGATTATTTGATTACCAATTCGGAACCCCCAAAGATAGTTAACCGCCTGATGCCCATTGAACGGGCAAGTTTTAGCCCCATGATACAACCGTCATACTCATCTGTGTTGTTGGTGCTGACAAACTACAATTTGACAGCGATGGGATACTACTCCCCCGTATTGGACACTAGAACTGCTCCAGCTCCAGAGCCTTCTGTGTTAACAGCTCCATCAAAATACATTCTCCATGTGTGGCATGCATTGTACTGATGGTGTTGTTGAATTGTCATTACCCCTTCATCGAGGAAATATGTTTCCAAGGGTTTGTAATCCCCTGTAGGTGCGGCGGCCAGTTGATCAGCAATTCCTTGACCTCTGATAGACTTTTACGTCACGTAGACAATGTCAAATTGCTACAGGATCAACTGCCATCTGGACAGCCGATAATTTAGTAGGGGCTTACTGAACACGTACTCGAGAGGATCCATGCGGGATATGAGATGGGTTGTGTGACCATGGAGGTAATGCTGTAACCTCATGGAAGCCCATGCTAAAGCACAACAAGTCTTCTCAATCAGAGTGTACTTATGTTCACTGCTGCTGAATCTTTTGCTGAGGTAATAGATAGCTCATTCTTGGCCTCTACCATCTTTTTGCCCTAGCATACAGCCCATGGCATTGTCATTAATGGAAAGGTACATGAATAGGGGAACATCATCCCTGGGTGGTACCAAAATAGGAGCGTTAACCAACTACTCTTTGATTGTAAGGAAGGCTTTCTGACACTCATCGTTCTATTTCATGGAGGAGTTCTTCCTTAACAATTTGAAGATTGGCTCACAAGTTGTTGTGAGTTGAGAAATAAACCTGCTAATAAAGTTGATTCTTCCCAAAAATCCCCGTATTTCCTTCTTTGTCTGAGGAATGGGCATTTCCTTGATGGCTTGGATTTTGGTGGGATCCAGCTCAATCCCTTTGTGGCTGACTAGAAAACCTAACAACTTGCCTGATTTGACACTAAAGGCGCACTTGGCTGGATTCAATTTCAAGTTATATTTATACAACCTGTTGAATAGCTTTCTAAGATGGTCTAAGTGGTCTTCCTCCCTTCGGGACTTGACAATGATATCATCCACATAGATCTCTATCTCTTTATACATTAAATCGTGGAAAAGAGCCATCATAGCTCGCTGGTAGGTTTCCCCGGCATTGATGAGGCCGAATGACAACCATTTATAGCAGAATGTTCCCCAAGGTGTGATGAAAGTAGTTTTCTCACGATCCTCCTTAGCGACCATAATTTGATGGTACCCCGTAAAGCAATCAGCAAAGGAGTACATGTCGTATTGAGCAGTATTGTCAATAAGAATGTGGATAAAGGGTACGGGAAAGCTATCTTTAAGGCAAGCTTTGTTCAGATCCAGGTAATCCACACAAACTCGCACCATTCCTCCTGGTTTAGGCATGGGAACAATGTTGGATATCCACTCCGGATATGTAGACACCATTATAATGCCAGCTTGAAATTATTTCACAATTTCTTCTTTAACCTTTAAACTCCACTCAGGTTTCAATCGCCTGAGTTTCTGCCTAACTGGCTTAAATCCCTCTTTAATGGGAAGACGATGAAGAACAATGTCAATGGACAAGCCCACCATGTCTTCATGAGACCATGCAAACACATCCTGGAATTTGGTTAGTGGCACAACCATGTCATTCCGTTGGTTTGGGGTGAGGTCTGAACCAATCTGGATTAACTTAGGGCTTTCTAAGGTTCCAAGATTAAAAGAAGTGGTTTGGTCAAGGTTGGGTTTAGGTTTGTCTGCGACCCATTCCTTAATCTTCTAAGGTGTCTCAATGTCCTCTTGTATTTCCATCAAGTTTGAGTCCAACTTTGCATCAAAGTTACAGTCCTTGTAGAGAAAAGGCACCTCATCAGCAAGTATAGTCACATCTAAATTCAGAGTCCTGAAACAAAATATGCTTTCACTTAATATATGAAACTGTTTAATCATACACAAGCGTTAGCATGTACTCATAAAATAACTGCTAATACTATATAGAAAAGTAAGCAATTAAAGTTATCTACAGGGCAGAGGGAATTTCTGCCCGGTTTACCCTCGTCGACCAATGCATGGAGTGCTGCTCCAATTATCGAGGGCAAAGTCCTGATGGACTATTGTGATAGAGGTGTTGTCATCGTCCTCCGTCTCCCGAATGATAACCATAACATCTGGGCAATCATCATCTGGGGTATATCTGTTTGTATGTTCATCATGGACAATGATGTGTATGCATGACATCATTAGGGCGATGTCATGTTTACGTTTCCACTCCCTTTCTTCCACTTTGGGATCAGGAATCATGACCTTTTTTTGCTTTGAATGGTACTAGTTTGGGAAACAGCATAGCCATAACTTGGGATGGCACCTTTACCGGAGACGGTATCCGCTCATGAGGTGCAGATGGAGAAAATCGCCGTGTGGCGGAAGCTTGAGGAACCTGCTTATGCTTATGAGGATTCCTGTGACTGGAGCTGGCAGAATAGCCTAGTTCGGCTGTCCTGATTTTGACTAGGCACTTGAATAGGGTGCTTAATACCCTGCTTTATCTTTACCAAGCCTTTGTCCAAGCTGATGACCTAATGACGTCATTTCTTGAGTGGCCGACATAACCTAGGCAGAAATCTTGGGTACGGGAAGTGGCGCTCCAATAGGATGGTATTGCGTGTTATTCACTTCCAAAGTATGAAAACTGGCCAGCTCAACTTCTGAATTGAAGCTGATAATTGGTAGATTTCCTTGTCCAGGACATTCCAGCTCAGTATTGACAATGACTAGGTTATTGCTGACAATGTATTTGAGTTGTTGATGTAGTGTAAAAGGAATGACTCTAGCCATGTGGATCCATGGTCTCCTCAATAGCATGTTGTATCCTGAATCTATCTTGAGGACGTGGAAGGATACATTGAATGTATTTGGACTAATCTCAATTGGCAGCTCAATCTCTCCGACAGAATTTTGTCGAGATCCATCAAAAGCTTTGATAACCATATGGCTTCTTCGGATCCTTTTGAGATTGACGTTCATCTTCACTAAGGTGGCATAAGGACAGATATTCAGAGATGAACCTCCATCTATCAAAACTCCAGCTAACATATACCCGGAGGATAAAATTATAATGTGTAATGGCTTGCAATGACCGGTCCCTTCGGGCGGTTTGTCGTCATCAGTGAAAGATATCACATTGTTGTTGAAAATGTGATCAACCAGATGTTGAAATTTTTTCGCATCCACTGATTTTGGAAAGTAGGCTTCTTCCAAAACCTTTAATAAAATCTTCTTGTGATCTTCGGAAGAGAAAACCAAGTCCAGTATTGAGATCTGATGTGGAGCTTCTCTTAAGCTTAGAACCACCTTGGCTTCATTATGGCCCATAGTGCAGATGAATTTTTCAATCTTCTCCATGGGAATCTTCCCCTTTGCTTTGAAGGTGGGCTTCATAACCCGCTGATGAAGATACAGTGGATTTTCCTTCGACACTGTAGCAATAGTATGAGATGTGGATCCTTCAGTTTCCACATAATTCCATGGGACTTTATGTAAGTTGAAAATAGGATATTATGGTCTGAATGGTAAAGAAATTGGCTCTGGTGCAGCCACTTTTAAAGGATTGTCAGCTCCTTTGAGTTGAATTGCTTGTATGGGAAATGCTTTGACAGTATCATCAGCCTCAGTGGATATGACTGCTATTGATCCCTTCCATTTGATAGGACATGTATTTCCACTCTCAAGTAGTATAGTGTCATCGTCTGTCAATTGCAGGACACCTCTATCAATTAGATTCTGAATAAGGTGGCGGAGTGCCCAACATTCTTCTGTGTTGTAACCGTGAGAATGTGAATGATATTGACATACTCCATCAGAGTTGAACCATCTTGAATGGGGATTGATTGGAGGTAGAAGGGAGGTAATTCTTCCTTCGTTGATTAGCATCTGAAATATCTCCTCCATAGGTTGGCCCGGGTATGTAAATTCCCTTTGATTGGAAAAATCCCGATGGGCTTTAGCATTTGCTCTCTTTGCAACCTTATCCTCCATAGCTTCGCTTTCTGAGGGTGATAGTGGAGCATTCATAACAAAAGGAAGGAGATAGGCATGCTCCTGGCTGACTAATTGGCGTGTGACTTGATGCTGATGAGTCACCAGTTCTGCCAATTGTTCAATTTGTTTGCAAAGAGCTTTAATCTTGCATTCCATAGCAAATTGGAACTTTGCGTAATCCTATCTGTCAATACCATCTTTGATGGTCTGGGATGATTCACTGTTAAAGCTTGAACTCTGTTCAGCGCTCCAACTTATCATGTTGACCTCTTCTTCTTTGTGTTGAGGAAGAGGATTGTCTTGCACATGAGGTTGGTCTAGTTTGGTGACCACAATCTCACTGTTGTCTATCAAATCTAGGATCTTGTGTTTCAAGGCCCAACAATCTTGAGTATCATGTCCTGGTGCTCCGGCATGATAAGCATACTTTCGAGTAGCATTGAAACCCCTTCCATTAGGGTCATTGGTGGAAGAAGATGTGATTTTCTTCTGAGTAGTCAGAAGAGCAAGAATATTCTCGAGTGAATCCCCTAAGGGTGTGAACGTTCGAGGTCGCTTTGCATCTCCACCTTTAGGCAATGGAGGGTTTGAAGACTGTGCTTGGAAAGGGGAGTAATTTCTCCTCTGCATAGGCATGTTTTCACTGCCTTTTTGACCTTGTAGTATCAAGGAAACATCCTCCTCTTTCTTTTTATTGACCCTCCAAGGGTTGTTCCCATAAGATCCGGACTGGATGTGCTCAACAACTACTTTAAGAGCGGCTAGGTCTTGAATCTTACCGGACTTCAATCCCATCTCAGTCATCTCTCCATGCTTAATCATTTCAGAGAATGGTTTGCCAATACCAGCTAAGACTCTCTCATAGAAAGGAGCTTCCTGTATGTCTATGAAAGTCATAACCATTTCTCGATCTGTCATGGAAGGAATAACTTGAGCAAAGAAGGCGCCTCCACCTTTTGAGCATACTCTCCGAAAGACTCATTAGATCGCTTTTGACCTTGGTAACTGCACCGGCCAGAGCCATCCGAGATTGAAAATCAGATTGAGTGAGGAAGGCGTGAGCTAGCTCTTCCCAGCTATGGATCTTGGATTTATCTAATCTGGTATACCATGAACGGGCTTCTCCAGTCAGACTCTTCTGGAACAGCTGCATTCTGAGCTTCTCATTTTCCGCATAAGATCCAAGTTCTCCAATGAACACTTTTAAATGTGTATAGGGATCCCCTAATCCATCATACTTTTCAAAGTCAAGGGTCTTGAATTTTTCTGGATAATGAACACCAGGGAATATACAAAGGTCTGCATATGAAACATTTTCATGTGTTCCAATCCCTTGGAGAGTATGGATAGTTTCCTCCATTGGAAGGACCTTCTTCCTGATATCACTGGTGTCTGGATCTCCTTTGAGATGGGTGCTTTTAAGGCCTTTGTTGGTTGTATCCAACTGAGGTTCTGGATTTATTTTATCCAAACCATGAGCTCCTCCTTGTGTAGAGGATTCTGTATGTGTAGGCATCTTTGTACCCTGAGTAGATTGATGCAATTCTTTTAGAAGAACAGCCAAATCTGTAATTTGTTTACTCAATCCGTCAAATTCTTCTTGAGAAACAGCATTAGACTGGTCAGAAGAAGACATGATTGGCTCAGGCTCGTGGCCTTTCTGGATTTTGAGCGTGTAACAGGCCCAATTGTTTCCCTACAAAAGACTTATGTAGTTTAGTCTTAGGGATAATGTAAATTCTATTATAATGTGCCCATTTTAGGAATATTGTCCTTCAAAAACGGGTGTTATTTGATAACATGTCATGTATGCACAAATATCCTTCATATTTTCCATTACATAAAGATGAATATGGACTAAAATTACAAGTAAATGCTTTTAAAAGTAATTGAAAATGGAAAGAATGAAGAGACTTTCTTCCGCCTTTGGTTTATCAGAGGTTGACCTATCTTAGGGTTACTCTCGCGGCTTTTTGGCATGAAGGTCCCCAGATCATCGAAATTTACTTGATGGGAAGTTAATCCGGTCTTTCAACTGGAGCGAATCTGGGTGGTGCCTTTCCTGAGCCTCGTTGGAATTAGTCTCCCTACGAGTCCAGTAATCAAACACCAACAGGATAGCCTCCTGGTGGAGGAACCACACGACATACATTCACATACAACGTGTCTCACTGTTTAAGAAAATGATGACATGTGCAAAGCACTAGTATCACAGATAGATATTTTGCAGTGCAGTAATTAAAATGCATTCGTACACATTCCTCATAAATGTAAATGCAACATTCACACACAAACATATAACAATTTTAAAAAGCTTGTAACAGCGGCTTAAGCCCTCTTACTGGTGTCCCCAACAAAGTCACCACCTGTCGACATCGGGATTTTTATTTGTCCCTTTTCATTACTTGTTCTTTGGTGTTCTCATGTTAGGTGAGATTTGTTTGAAAAAATAAGTGAAAAAGGTCCGACATGTGTAATGTCGACGATGGATTGTTAAGAGTCTCCAGTTGGTGTTTTTAACTGGTTACACCAACGCAACCGAGAAAAGGTTTGCACATTGACCCAATGATGTGACACTGCTAAACAGGTCTGTAAAATTGAGATTCATTGGGTTCGGGGCTTGATTATGCGGAGGGAAGGTGTTAGGCACCCCCCGACATCCGTGTTGCCACAGTGACCGGCACTTTTCAAGAAACTGTTATATGAATGTGTGTGTGTGTGTGTGTGTGTGGATCAATGTGCAGTTATTTGGAAGTAGTGCGAGGCCTGGTTCGCACCTATATACAAAAGGTTTGAATTTATAGAAAAAATCAGTTTTAAGCAAGATATAGCAATAATGTTTTAAAAAAGAGGTTTTTCAAACACTGTGCTCAATGGGAATTGAGACCTATTCATACTTCCATTTTATTATTAAATGTTCGGCTTGTTTGCTTTTATTTTTGAGATACGAGGCATCTTCGAGAAAATAATATATAGCAATGCCGAACTCTTCATGGGTATGACAACCATCCAAGGAAATTCAGAAACCGTAAATAATGTACAAGCTGCTTACAGCTGAAAATGTCCATCATGGAACTCAATCTAGATTCAAGAGATCAATTTGTGATCACATGATTCCTAGGCTCACATGATATCGCAGCTTTATATGAAAAGCAATAAGCGCTATATATATAAAAAAGTCATAAATATATATATATATATATATATATATACAGACATGATCAACCACCACGAAGCACCTCCATGGGGGATCGGAAATGTAAATATATAAAAGTGGAAAATATATATATATGGACATGATTAACCACCATGAAGCACCTCCAAGGGGGATCAAAAAAGTAAATAAAGCAGTAAATGTGATCAACCACCACGAAGTAAACTCCAGGCGGGACTAAATGTAAATAAAGCAGTAAAAGGCCTTGAAGTAAACTTCAGGCTTGACAGAAATGTAAATATATATATATAAGCAGTAAACGCATCGGATATAAAATCCAGGCTCTCCTGCCCTCTCTCTCCACTTCTCATGCTTGGTGACTATTCGGCTTTTCCGGCAGCTAAAATGGTAACCTTCCCGAAATTTTGTGGCGATGATAGGTTTTGGGTTTTGGTTTTGGGGTTCTGATCTTGGTGCTTTTCTGGGTTTGAGATGTTAGGAGTGAAGGATTCGTTTCGGAACTGGTTTATTCTTAACCAGTTCCTGAACTGTGTGTGCCGGTGTTTGTTTCTAGTCGCCTTCCGATCTGAATTTTTTTTCTTATTTTTTACGTGGTTTTACGAGCTTTACTGACTAACAGGCTCTTGGCTTCCCCCAATCAACAATATCAATTCCAAATTTTTGGCAGAAATTGAAGCCGATATCAAATCAATTGAACTTTTATTTTTGGAAGAAGATAATCTATTGGGATTTGATTATCCGGTACCAATTATTGATCCCCGTCCCTTGTACAATTCAAGGGCTGATAGTGTAGTCCCGGCTCTGAAACCTCTGCCACCTCCGTCGGCTGTTCTGATGGATCAATCGGCTAACAATCATTTTAATATTGATTTCACCAGTTCCAATATGAGGTCCTTCAACACCAGCTACACAGCTCAATCAAACGACCGAATTATAAGTAACAAGATTTAGCATCCTATTTTAGATTTTTCCTTGAATTTATTTTGGTTAATTCATTTGTTGAATGTATGCTATAATTAATCAGTTACAGGTTTCTTCATCTACAATGGATTTTGGAGTTGTGCCAGATGGGAGCTCTATGTCAAATATGTCATACCCATTTGCTTTACAAATGAATAGCAGCAGTATTGATTTAAGTGGTTCAACGAATGGGAGTGGTCAAGCTTCGCAGTTAATGGGTTTTGACAGGGAGGCTACTACTACTTTCATGGGGGATTCTTCTAAATTCGGCGTTGTTCCCTCATTTTAATAATAAAATAAACAAATTTTAAAGAAAAATCATCAGTAACAAATACTACTAATTACTACTAATATTCTAGCTAGATGGAAATAAAAACAATAGTAATAATTGTATGGTTCTTCATATTTTTTGGACAGTGGAGTGGTTAATATTTCTGAAATACGAGGTTTTATATTCTCGCACTCCGGATTAACCTTGATGTAATTTTTGCATAATGAATTTGTTCTCCCACTCTGGTTTCTTTCTTGATTAGCTTATGTTGACACCTTGTTTATTTATTGAAACACTGGTTAATACAGTAAACCAAAGTTTTTGAAACCTAATATTTTGAATATATGATTATTCGAGTAGAAAATTTCTTGTTATATATATACCCTAAGACATAGAAGGTAAGTTGATGAAAGATAAATTATGATTAATCAGATAATGCCGCCAAGATGAAAATGAAATCAACGGACAGAAGAACCTGTCGATAAAGCTGGAGGACAACCAGACCAGATACAGAATTTTGCGAATATGGTCACTCAAGAAATGCAAAATGGAATACTAGCCGTGGGAAATCAGCTAGAAAATTGATTAGCAAACTTCAAAGACTTCAAGGCAGTCGGAACACCAGGATCAACTGACCCTATGGAAGCATTTGTGATAGCTGGGGTAATAGAGGGACAAAAGACAACTTTTTCCACCTATACAATAAAAGGAGGGACAAATTTTTGGTGGGAGGCAAATCAAGCTAGAGCCGGAAAAGGGAGTAGTGGCAGTAGGACTGGAAAAAGGAAAGGAGATAATTTCAGGAATACCAAAATTAGGCTAGGAGGTGGAAAGAAACAAGTTATGCAGTGTAGAAATTGCAGAAAAAATCACTTGGGAGAGTGTCTTAAAGGTAAGTTTGCATGTTATAAGTGTGGGCAGAAGGGACATATCTCTCCCAACTGCCCCAATCCAAGAATGTATAGTGGATGTTTTATTTGTGAATCAATGGAACATAAGGTGAAAGAATGTCCGAGAATGGGAAAGGAGGTAAGGCGTGCGAATACGGGAAAAGGCAACATGATATTGGCGACAACGAGACCAACTTCGACAAACGAACCAATAGAACCAACCACAGGAGTCTTCAGTATGATAGCTCAAGATACGGTGGCAGCTGAAGATGCAACTCCAGGTATTATTCTAATCAATTTTATTTTCTTATATATGATTTTCTTATATATATAATAAATTATTTTATAAAGAAATTTTGAAGGAGGAAATTGAGTTCTATTAGAAATTAATTTTCCGTTTAATCAGATAGACAAGCTTTATGTGAATAGTTAAAGATCAGTTCTGTGACGCCCCCAAAACAGGTATACATCACCTATCTTGAGTCGCCAAATACATGGTACAAAATTAAAATACAACTTAATTATACAACAGTCGTGTAAAATACGACAAAACATAATCTAAGAGTTTTAATAAGAATATTGTCATCTAGACAATATCCACACTCAATGGAGTCCTCATTACACTTATTGTCATACTATTTAATAGAATAGTGAGGACTACTAATGCTATCATCTGGACCGTCACTCCGTTCCCCGACTAGTCCCGGCTAAGTTCTCATTTCCTGAAGAGAACAGTGAAAGAAAGGGTGAGCTCAACTAGCCCAATAAGAAATATTATGACTAAGATAATATAGAATAAATTATCTTTAGCCTTCAACAATGTTAAACTAATAGAATATAATAGACAACAAGTTTAACTGCAGCGGAACAAGCAATCCATTAGAAGAGTCAAGTAGAGCATAAAATCTATTATCTTCTATAATTTAAAAAGTTTTTCATCAACTTTATCATTTGAGACTCGACAATAAATAAAATCGAATCATCCCTGCATCACGACCAAGGATATTCATGTAATCATCAATGGTCACGACTATACCGAATAATCCCTGGTCATAATCACACCAACAACTGTCCATCAATGAACTACAGGTCAATGAGGACTTTTAACACACCATTCGTCACATTACGGTTATGATTATACCGAATATTCCATGGTCATAATCATACCAAGTCCATCTATGCACGTAAGCCAAAGATGACTTTCATCACAATATAAGCATGAGGATGATGACAATGACATAATAATTCAATAAAACAAGTTCAAGGATAAATTTTAAAGATTTTATAATTTTAATTTATACAGAAATCAATAACGTCCAAATTGTCAACATGATACTTCTTTGTGGAGTAAAATTCAAGAATGCTTAGGAGAATATTTCCATGAAAAGATACTATATGAAGCGCAAATATCAAGGATATTCCACTAATTTCATGGAGTATAGAAGCCAAAATTTTAACCAATTGAGTATAATATAATATATAAAACCGCAAATGGATTTTTGCCTGCCATGCGGTAATCCACATAGACAGATCATTTACATAATTTAATAAGGAATGAATACGAAGGATCATTCACTATGCATCTTGAATAATCCATAGGCGAGTTATTCCAATAGAATAATAAAGAATGGAATAATAGAAGAATTCACCAAAGCGTGCATAATCCGCATGCATGTGTTATTCTATCGTAATAATAGAGAATGGAACTAAGTCGCATGCGTAACTCACATGATGTATAGGATATTCTAATGTAATAATAAAGAATGGAACTGTGTCATGCGTAATCCGCATGTATGGATATTCAACGTAATAATAAAGAATGGAACCAGGTCATCACGTAATCTGCGCATGGATATTCCAATGTAATAATAAAGAATGGAATAACAACAGAATTCACTGTGCATGCGATGTAATCAAGATGAGATGAGTTATTCCAATAGAATAATAAAGAATGGAATAATAGAAGAATTTCACCATGTATGCGGTACTTCGCATAGACAGGTTATTCCAACATAATAATAAAGAATGGAATAACAACCCTTACGAGTATTGAAAGAAAATAACTCTCTTCATGAATACGAAAGAATAATACCCCTTACCTTAAAAAAACTGGATACTGGAATAGTGAGGTAGCAGACTTCTCTTCTTCTTTCTCTCTATAATTTCTCTCTATAATAATTGTTCTATAGCTTTTGTGAATTGGTGAGAAATGAAGGAAGAATGAGCTTCTATTTATAGGAAAATATTGTTTCGATAATTGCACATTTTGGTGCTTGAAATATTACAGTATAATACCTTCCTCTTTTTCTTCATTTTTAATTTAGTCCTGCAAGTATTATCAAACTTGCACCACCTCCCCTAATAGTAAATAATGTGAATCAATAGTTTAATCATGTGAATCAATAGTTATAATCATGTGAAAATACGAATTACAGTATAGTACCTCCATCTATACCTCCATTTTTAACTTAGTCATACAAGTATTATCAATCTTGCACTAACTCCCCTAATATTACAAGAATGTGAATCAATAGTACACACATGTGAACAAATAGTTATAATCATCTGAATTAATAGCAATTAATTTCTCATTTATCCGATTAATTACCTGACTGGTCAGTATAACTTCCAAACATCAATTAATATCAAAATAAATATCGATTTCCACAAACACTAATAATTCCAACATAATGGAACTATCAATTTCATCTTTAATCAACACAAACTTATTCATCATTAATATTATAACTCACAATATTTAAAAACCAGGTCGTTCCCAAGAAAGAGGGGGCTTTTCGATAAGGATTTCTCCTTATTGGCGCACAATTAGATGACCAAACCTCTCCTTGATAGAACTTCTATACATTATAAATATTGCAATTTAATAATATGAATAACTTTGTCGTCTCAATTATTGATTTAATAATATAACATATTATGCAAATGATACTGTGACAATAATTGAATCAATAATATGAGAGATATGATGCAGCAATTACTGTAGCAATAATTGAGTATAACTGAGTGACTTCTCACGTAAGCATCAATAATTAATACTGTGTGCTACTATGCAACCACACGTATTACTATACTTTTACTACCGGGTAGTTCAACAGTTTTAACAGTAACATTTTTTTCGTTATTTTTATAAAATGATAATTACATCATTTTCTAACTACGACAATACTTCTTATTGTGGGGTCCACTAATGATTGTGCTGTCGTCATTTAATATTCTCTCGGTAAAATGAATATTCCCCGACCAATCGAATATTATATAACCACTTGCTTACTTTGCAAAATTTGTAAATATTACCCACAACTATAACATTATATCAAATCCACACCATAATATTCAAAAATATATTTCGAGAAAATTATTCTTTATTAATAAAAGTTGGGGTCTTACAGCCTCCCCTTCTTATGAAATTTCATCCTCAAAATTAGGGTACGTACCTGGTATATCGAAGAGGTGAGGATATCTTGACTTCATCTCAGATTCTAACTCCCAGGTCATTTCTTCCATATCGTATTTTCTCCACAAAACTTTGACTTGAGGTATAACCTTGGAGCGTAGAATATGATCCTTCTTATCTAAGATTTTAACAGGTAACTCTTCATACATTAAATCTTCCTCTATCTCATCTGGTTCTAGTTCAATAATGTGGTTTGGGTCTTTCACATATTTACGTAACATAGATATGTAAAAAACGTTATGAACACGAGACATACTTGGCGGTAAGGCGAGTCTATAAGCCACAGTTCCTACTCGATCGAGGATTAAAAATGGGCCAATGAATCTAGGATCAAGCTTTCCTCTCTTTCCAAATCTCATAACTCCTTTCCATGGAGCAACACGTAACAACACATGGTCTCCAATATTTAATTCCACGCCCTTTCGATGAAGATCAGCATAACTCTTTTGTCGATCTTGTGAGGTTTTTATACGTTATCAGATCGTTTGAATCTTTTTCGTAGTCATACGTACCAAATCTAGTCCCAACAACGTTGCTTCACCCACCTCATCCCAACATACTGGAGAACGACACTTTCTTCTATACAACACCTCAAATGGAGCCATGCCAATAATTGCTTGATAACTATTATTGTAGGAAAACTCCACCAATGGTAAGAACTTGTTCCAACTTCTCTTGAAGTCAAGGACACAGAGTCTTAATACATCTTCAAGAGTTTGAATAGTCCTTTCCAACTGCCCATCCGTTTGAGGATGATATGCTGAACTAAATCGTAAATCCTTGCCCATAGCTTTTTGCAAACTAACCCAAAATCTTGAAGTAAATCTTGGGTCTCGATCAGAAACTATGGATACTGGCATACCATGCAATCTTACAATCTCTTTTATGTACATACTAGCAAGACGTTCAAGAGTAAAAGTTTCTCGTATCGGTAAAAAATTAGCAGACTTGGTCAATCTATCAACAATGACCCAAATCACATCTATACCTTGAGAAACCTTGGGAATACCAGTAACAAAATCCATGGTAATGTTCTCCCACTTCCATTCTGGAATTTCAAGTGGTTGCAATAGACCTTTTGACACTTGATGCTCTTCTTTGACTCATTGACAAGTTAGACACCTTGAGATAAACCCTGTTATCTCTCTCTTCATATTGCTCCACCAAAATATATGTCAAAGATTATGATACATTTTGGTACTCCCAGGATGGATTACAAACGGTGTGTTGTGTGCCTCCATCATGATTTTATACTTCAAGTCAGAATCGTTAGGAACACAAAGTCTAGAGTTGACTCGAAGTATTCCTTCTTCATCAATTCTTGCTTCCGGAATAGCGCCTTCGTGTACTTTCTTCCTCATACGCGCCGACACAGTGCATAGCTTGAAAGCGACTTTAACTTTATCAATTAAAGTCATTTCTACTCGTATATTTGCCATCATCATATGGGTCCATGGAGTCTTTAACTCTATCTCCATCCTTTGTAAGTCATACAAAATGGGCATTTGCGTTGACAATATCGCACTCGTACCCGCATATGATCTTCTACTCAATACGTCGGCTACCACGTTCGCTTTTTCAGGATGGTATTGGATGGTATGATCATAATCTTTCAACAGCTCAAGCCATCATCGTTGCCGTATATTGAGTTCCTTTTGAGTGAAGAAATATTTGAGGCTTTTATGATCCGTATAAATCTCCACCTTCTCTCCATATAGGTAATGCCTCCAAATCTTAAGCGCAAAAACGACTGCTACCAACTCTAGATCATGAGTAGGATAATTCCTCTCATATTCTTTGAGTTGTCGTGAGGCATAGGCTATGACTTTCCCATGTTGCATGAGAACACATCCTAACCCTTTGCCTGAAGCATCACTATAGATGACAAATCCCTCCGAGCCAAATGGCATTGTCAGAACAGGTGCTGAAATGAGTCTCCTCTTTAGTTCTTGAAAACTCTTTTCATATTCCTTACTCCAACCGAATTTTGTATCTTTTTGAGACAGTTGAGTTAATGGAGTAGCGATTCGAGAAAACCCTTCTATGAATCTCCGATAATAACCAGCTAAGCCGAGAAAGCTACGTACTTCGGTCACTGACTTAGGTTGCTCCCAGCTTTGAATTGCTTCAATCTTTGTCGGGTCAACAAATATTCCATGATTTGATATTATGTGCCCAAGGAATGCAACTTCCTCAAGCCAGAACTCGCATTTCTTCAACTTGGCATAGAACTTGTTTTCACAAAGCTTTTGGAGTATCAGCCTCAAGTGTTGCTCATGGTCTTCATGGATTTTGGAGTATATGAGGATGTCATCAATAAAGACGACCACAAAGTGATGCAAATATTCCTTGAATACTCGGTTCATCATGTCCATGAAGGCAGCAGGAGCATTAGTCAATCCAAAAGATATGACTAGGAATTAATAATGCCTGTACCGAGTTCTGAAAGCAGTCTTTGGAATGTCATTAGTTTTAATCTTTAACTGATGATATCCGGAACGAAGATCAATCTTTGAAAAGAATTTGGCTCCTTGCAACTGGTCAAACAAGTAATCAATGTGAGGCAACGGGTACCTATTTTTGATGGTGACATGATTTAACTCCCGATAATCAATACAAAGTCGCATACTTCCATCTTTCTTCTTCACGAATAGAACAGGAGCACCCCAAGGAGACGTACTAGGACGAATGAAACCGATGTCTAACAATTCCTATAGTTGGTTTTTTGACTCCTGAAGTTCATTAGGAACCATTCGATATGGGGCTTTGGAAATGGGTTTTGTACCGGATTCAAGGTCGATACAAAATTCAATTTCACGCTCTGGGGGTAGGCCAGGAAGTTCTTCAGGGAATACGTCAAGAAATTTATTAACAATAGAAATATCATTCAAATCTGACGTATTTTTATTTAAATCCGTGACATGGGCTAAGAAAGCTTGACATCCGTTTTTCAATAAACGAATAGCTTTATGACTTGATATGACAGTGATTTATTTTAGTGGTTTGGTTGCTTGAATTCGCATAATAGGTTGGTTAGGAATATGAAAGCTAACAACCTTACGAAAATAATCGATTTTAGCATGATGAGTAGTTAACCAATCAATCCCAAAAATCATATCAAATACAAGTATTTTCAAGGAAATAAGATCGACAGGTAACGTGCGGTTACCGATTTGAATCAAACAAGACTTATAAACAGTGGATGTAATGAAGGTTTCTTCCAACAGAGTTTCAACAGATAAATCAAAGTCTAATTTCTCTGGAGTCAAATTTAAACGTTGAGCACAAGTAGGAGAAATGATAGAATGGGTAGAACCGATATCAAATAAAGTATAAACTTCACTAGAATTTATGATTAGCTTACCCGTGATCACCTCATTCGGATTCCTCACTTTTTGGGAGGTTACGACAAACACCCTTCCCTTGAACTACCGGTTTTGTCTTGTCTGGGACACCCACCCTTTGATGCCTTCATCCCAGCTGGACTTAACTTTGGTGCACGACAAAATCGGGCTAGGTGACCTTCTTTTCCATAATTATAACACGCTTTGGACTGCATCACGCAGTTTAGACTGATGTGTCCTTCCCTTCTATATTTGTAACATATGACCGGCAGTCGTTCTCTTTCCTTAACAACAGGTGCTGGTGCTGACGTCTTTCTATCATTGTTGAATCTCCTCTTCTTGAAATGTTTACTCTTATTGTCATGACCATGATTACCACCGAAGTGATTACCATTTCTGGCATGTTGATTCCCTCCACGTTTGTTGTCACCGCTTCGATGACTGCTACTGCTGGTGTTATCGACTTGTCGACTGCTCTCTCTTGGTTGGGTTGACTCATTATCACGCTCTAATAACTGAGCCATATTCACAACATCTAAATATAAACACAATTTGTGAGAAATTAGGTATTGACGTATCTCGGGTTTCAAACCTCTTAGAAACATCCGCATCATTCTCTCCTCATTATCAACCAAGTGGGACACAAACCGAGATAACTCGACAAACTTAGCTTCGTACTGCACCACGGTCATATTGTTTTGCTCAAGCTTGATGAACAATACCTCCTTCATATGACGAATACTTTTAGGAAAGTACTTGTCGTTGAACAGCTCTTGGAACTTCTCCCAAGACATTTTGAGTGCGGCAGGTTGAGTACACTTTACAGATTCCCACCAGTAATCTGCCTCTATTCGCAACATGAAGGTGGCAAAAGGAACCTTTTGCTCCTCCGAGCATCCCAAGACATCAAATATCTTGTTGATCTGCTTTATCCACGTCTCCGCCTTGAGTGGTTTTGGCTCTCCAAAAAACTCTGGTGGTCCCAGCTCCTTGAACTGCTTAGCGGTGACCATCCGAGAGTTGTCAGTGTTTCAACCTGCATTTTGGATAGGAGCCGCCCTAGCCTGATGTTGCATGAATTGCATAAAACTTTTGAACATCCCATCGTTCATCATTTGATCGTTGTTGTTTACCTGAGGATTATTGTCTTCCTGTTGCACATTATCCTGGGTATTAATATGTGGTGACTCAACGGTCTCCTATGCTCCATTGCTATTCTCAACATTTTTGGATGCCATTTTCAAATACTGCCACAAAACAAGGGTTAATTAACATATCACATATTATCCCTATACACTGACCGACCAATTAAATACCAAATAAACTTAGGTAGGTCATTCTAGCGAAGGAATTCCCCGTCTCTCCCCTCCTAGTTCTTGTCTCACATCTCGGCCGGGATCATATCCTAAGCTTTGACACCAACCCATGGCGCCCCCCAACAAAATGGCTATACATTACCCATCTTGAGTCGCTAAATACATGGTACAAAATTCAAATACAACTTAATTATACAACGATGTAAAATACAACAAAATATAATCTAAGAGTTTTAATAAGAATATTGTCATCTAGAGAATATCAACACTCAATGGAGTCCTCATTACATTTATTATCACACTATTTAACGTAATAGTGAGGACTACTAATGCTATCATCCGGACCGTCACTCTGTTCCCGACTAGTCCCGCTATGTTCTCATTTCACAAGAAAGCGGTGAAAGAAAGAAAGGGGTGAGCTCAACTAGCCCAAAGAAGAAATATTATGACTAAGATAATGCGTAATAAATTATCATTAGCCTTCAACAATGTTAAATTGATAGAATATAATGAGACAACAAGTTTAAGCTGCGATTGGAACAAGCAATCCATTAGAAGAGTCAAGTAGAGCATAAAATCTACTATCTTCTATGATTTAAAAAGTTTTTCATCAACTTTATCACGAGACTCGACAATAAATAAAATCGAATCATCCTCGCATCACGACCAAGGATATTCATGTAATCATCAATGGTCATGACTATATACCGAAATAATCCATGGTCATAATCACACCAACAACCATCCATCAATGAACTACACAATTCAATGAGGACTTTTAACACATCATTAAATCACATTACTATCGGTCCATGATTATACCGAATAATCCTCGCCATAATCATACCAAGTCCATCTATGCATGTAAGCCAAAGATGACTTTCATCACAATATAAGCATGAGGATGATGACAATGACATAATAATTCAATAAAACAAGTTCAAGGATAAATTTTAAAGATTTATAATTTTAATTTATCCGAAATCAATAACGTCCCAAATTGTATTGAATATCCAAACAAGGCCTAATATTATTTTAATTAATTTAATAATTAATTAGAGATTTAATAATTTGACATAATTAATAAATGAGAAATTTAATTTTTTTGACTATATGAATTAATGAGAAATTATTATATGATATTTAAATTAAATTAAATAAGATGTTGGATTAATTGCCTAAATAGATGTGACACGATTAAACTATATTATAAAGGATTAATTAAATTAAATGGGAATGAATTATATTGAATAGCCAAACAAGGACTTAGTGGAGGTTGAGGGCAGTTAACCCATGATTGGTTAATCCCGACCACAATCAAGGTCGATTATAAATTATATGCGTATTCTTTTATTTCATTTTCTTAAGTCTGATAAAACTAGTCAGAGAGAAATTGATAATTTTTTAGGGGAAGTGTGAGTTTGTGATTGAAGAAGAACTTGAGAAGGAATTCATCTCCTACTAAATCTACATTACGCTTTGGGTAATCTCTTCAACCTAGTTTTTTATTTTACTTCATTTAAAGTTTCATGAAAATGGCTTTCACATTCTGTTATAATCTCTGTATTTAGAATTGGTAGTGATTATGTGATATATATATATATATATGTGTGTGTGTGTGTGTGTGTGTGTGATAATATGTTAGCACAATATGTTTTTACTATATATTATAGATTCCATATCATCAGTTCCATAAAAATATGACGTAAATTATTGCTACAAAATTATAGAGTAGAGAAATATGGCCATATGGCCCTTACTCACAAAATTAATACGTCAATCATATATTATCTCATAAATTTTATGCTTGTATATAATCATGCATGTTAAAACGAAGAAAACAAACTTCGAATGGACATATTTGGCGTTATAACGAACCCTTAGTGTTAATTTTTCATGTTTTGTGTTCAAAACTTTCAAGAACATCAAGAACAGTAAAATTACATGTTTTGATTCTATAAATTATGTGTTTTAACTTGTTAAAATCATGTTAGAAAGTTTGGGTAATGATCATATATGAATTATAGTATTTGGGTATGCTTAAATTAATATATAGACAAGGAAATTGGAAGAAGAATTTGAGAAGGAATTCATCTCCTACTAAATCTACACTACGCTTTGGGTAATCTCTTTAACCTAGTTTTTTATTTTAAGTTATTTAAAGTTTCATGAAAATGGCTTTCAAGTTCTGTTAAAATCTCTGTATTTAGAATTGGTAGTGATTATGTGATATATATGTGATAATATATTAGCACAACATGTTTTTACTATATATTATAGATTCCATATATCATCAGTTCCTTAAAAATATGACGTAAATTATTGCTACAAAATTACAGAGTAGAGAAATATGGCCATATGGCCCTTACTCACAAAATTAATACGTCAATCATATATTATCTCATAAATTTTATGCTTGTATATAATCATGCATGTTAAAACGAAGAAAACAAACTTCGAATGGACATATTTGGCGTTATAACGAACCATTAGTGTTAATTTTCATGTTTTGTGTTCAAAACTTTCAAGAACATCAAGAACAGTAAAATTAGATGTTTTGATTCTATAAATTATTTGTTTTAACTTGTTAAAATTATGTTAGAAAGGTTGGGTAATGATCATATATGAATTATAGTATTTGGGTATGCTTAAATTAATATATGGACAAGGAAATTAGAAGTTATGGCTATGTTCTCTGTGTTCTTCACGAGAACATATGGGTGAACTTGAGAGATTTTTTTTGGCCCAACTCATTATTGCGTGAAACTGCAGAAATCGCAGAATCGAGTCTGGTAACCACCTTGGGTGTTACCAAACTAAATTACCCTGCCGCGGCGGGCAAAAAATAAATAATAATAATTAATTAAAATATTTATCAAATATAAAAAATATTTTAATTGAGATATTTATGGACTAAAATAAATATTCGATGGAAATTATTATTAAAATATTTATCGATAAAATAAATATTTTAATTGAGATATTTATGGAGTAAAATAAATATTCGATGAAAATTATTATTAAAATATTTATAAAATAAAATAAATATTTTAATTGAGATATTTATGGAATAAAATAAATATTCAATGAAAATTATTATTAAAATATTTATAAAATAAAATAAATATTTTAATTTAGATATTGATGGAGTAAAATAAATATTCGATGAAAAGTATTATTAAAATATTTATAAAATAAAATAAATATTTTAATTGAGGTATTTATGGAATAAAATAAATATTCGATGGAAATTATTATTAAAATATTTATAAAATAAAATAAATAATTTAATTGAGATATTGATGGAGTAAAATAAATATTCGATGAAAATTATTATTAAAATATTTATAAAATAAATAAATATTTTAGTTGAAATATTTATGTATTTATGGAATAAAATAAATATTCGATGGAAATTAGTATGAAATAATTTATTCGAGTGTAATAATACTAAGGGAATGAAAATATTCTAATTTAATTAAGTAATTAAGTTAGAAGGGTAATGATTTGTTAAATAAAGTGGAGTTTACATTAAATAATTAAGTGAAAATGTAACTAATGAATGTCGTGAATACATGTGGTATGTGTGTTGGACTTGTGGTGAACGGAAGTAGTAATCGTTTAGCCTACACACGAGGCAAGTTCCTAAACCTTGATTCTTTACATAAAGCAAGTTCATTATTCTATCTTGTTTATTATTGTTCAAGTCAAGATTTCATATTAGATCTTATCATTCTTTAAAAGCACGATTCCTGTTATACAATACTTATACAATTGTATACATCTTGAATTTTATTATTCAAATTGAATATCAATTATTGTTGAACCTTGTAAGACTAGTGAACCCTTATTGATTCGACTAGTCCATAGTTGATGAGTGTTATAAATACTAGAACTTTTATTGAGCTTATCCAAACCAAACTTCCTTTGCTGCGGACTTCGATGTCAAATTGAGATGAACAACCCTTTAATAGGGGATTATTTATGCTTTAGCGTTAAGATATTGTGCACAGTATGGTACTAAGGGCTGATCCCCCTAAGTACGAGAAGAAGAGTCCATAGTCTTATGACTGTTAAAGGTTTCAAGTATAACACTTGACAACCTAGGACATACTTCAAGGTCTTATGACCCTCAGAAGTTCTTTTGATTCTTGTTATTCATTCTTAATTCAAAAGCCGAGTTTAATTGTTACAGAAGTTTTTGATTCACTCGCATGTTATTATTTTATTGTTGTACTATTATACTTGTGGGCAATCGTGCTCACTCTTGTATAATAATAACATTGCAGTTAAGAATGAAAGGTCCGACGAGCCTTCTACTAGCAAAGGCAAGGGTAAGATTAACAAGTGATGAAAACTTGTTGTTTATGTGATTATGTATTTATGTTTCAAACTTATGTTAATGTTGTGTAAGACTATTATTTGTTTATATTTCCATATTTGAGATTTAAGGTTAGTATGACCTGGGATTTATGTATTTAATTCTGATGATGTAACTCCTTAAGGAGAGGATTTATTTCTATCTATTGCATGGTTTGCATTTATTATGGTTAGATAGATAGATGATATTTGTACAAAGGAACACCAAATCCGTGTGGAATTGAAGTACCCGGATTTAGGGGTGTCACGGTGTTAGTATCGAGAGTGAGGTTATGAACCTTAGGTGGGGGAACAACTTTAGGTAGTAACCTTATAGAAGATCGAGAACATAGTGGTGGTAAACTCTTATCGAGTTCTAAGAAATAAATTCCTTAATTCATTAAAGATAATAAAAGATTTTATGTGCTTATGTGATAAACTTATATGCTCGCGAGTATCGATTAGTAATTAAAACTTAAAACTGTGTTGTCAGGATGTCGGATGTTGGAGGAACTAGTCAAGCTGGGGAGGAGGAACCTCGAGTACCTACAGAGGAGGAGCCCCGAGACATTCATGTCATCAGGGAGCAGTTGGTACAGAGAGAGCCATCTTCGTTGATTACTGTTGTTGGTCAGGAGCATGAGCCTGAGACTGATCCAGAGGAGGATCCTGAGGAAGAAGAGGAAGAAGAGGAGTTCCCACCGAACTCCATTGATGCTGAGATGTATGATGCACTTTATGATCGTAACATAGAGTTACGAGACACTGTTCAAGAGCTAAAGGTGCGGACGATTATTCAGCAGATTACCATCGAGCAAAAGGATAGGGAGATTGTGACTCTTCACACACATTTGGGAAACGTGGAGTGGGATTTGGTTCACGAGAAGGTTTAAACCGAGGAGAAGTCCGAAGAAATAGATAAGTTGAAGAAGGAACTGAAAGAGAGCTCAGAAAGGCTGACCATAGCAAAGGAGGGCTGGGTAAGAGAGTCATGTCGTGCTGATCTTGAAAAAGAGGATTGCCGTGCGAAGAAGGCTAAGCTTGGGGAGACGTACTCTACACTTCAAAATATATTGGATGAGGCCCGGGATCGAGTTATGAGATACCCAATCCAGTTCAAAGGACTACCATCGTATATGCTAGATCGTAGGACGATGTCCCGCATCATGGAAGAGGAATGTAGAAAGACTATTCAGCGCCTTAACAGGCAGTGATGGGATTAGTTTAATTATGTGAAAATCTATCTGGTAGTTAAAGATGTAAATTTCGATGTGTTTATGAACAAAGGAATATTTTAATGTTTTAAATCCTATAGATTCTTTATCTCGGGATAGTCGATGTAAATAACAGTGATGCTATCATTTGATGTTAAAACTTTCAATTTGAATAAATATCAGAGTTTATTGATATAATGTGTTAAGTGATTATGATTAAATGTTTTAGTTAAGCCTAAAATGTTTAAGAGATTGAATAGAGACCTAATAAGCGTATATTCTTAACAGAAATATGCCGCCAAGAGGACGACCAAATCGTCAACCAGCCCAGGAAGGGTCAACGAATAACAACAACAACACCAATGCAGACCCCGTTCAGCAGTTGGTGAATTTACTGGCTGGAGCAATTAACAATCAACCTTAAGCCCCACCAAATACAGCATTAAAGGATTTTAAGGCAGTGGGACCGCCAGAGTTTAAAGGCTCCATGAACCTGATAGAAGCTCAAACTTGGGTTATGGAGATAGAAAAAGTTTTTGACGTCGCCAGAGTCAGAGAGGAACAAAAAACCGCCTACGCAACGTTCATGCTGAAATCTGAAGCCAGTTATTGGTGGCAAGCAAATAAGGTCCGGGGAGGAGAAGGTGTGATAACCTGGGAGAGATTCAAGGAGATATTATTAGAGATGTATTTTCTGACCAGCTCACAGAACCAAATGGAGGTCCAGTTTCTAGAGCTACAATAGGGGAATATGTTCATATCAGACTATGCGGCAAGATTCAATGACTTGGCTAGGTTCACCACATATCAAGTGCATACTGACGAGAGAAAGACAAGATGTTTCGAGCAGGGACTGAAGCCCTGGTTGTATAGAAAGGTGTCAATATTCGAATTGAACACTTTTTCTAGGGTGTTAGAAAAGGCCATACTCGCTGAAGGTGGAAGCGATGTGGTAACTACATATAATTAGGATCAGAAGAAGAAAAAGAGTGAAAATGAAGGAATTAACAAGACTGGTGGAAGTAGCACGGGAGGTAGTAATAATCAGAAGAGAAAGTGGTTTGATAACTCATCGACTGGTGATGAGTGAGTTTTATACTCATAATTGAATGTGTTTGAGCTTAATCTTTTGGTTGATTTTAAGTGTTTGTGTCTATTCATTCATGTTTTATGTTTTTTTGTAGGAATTGGGACAAAAGTTACTTGGATCAACGTTCGGGGTGGCTAGATTCGCGTTTTCGGCTTGCCATTTACACAACAGCCACTTCAGAGCCAATTTGAGTATTGCTCCGGACCTTATTTCGAAAAACTTAAAGAATTAAAGTTGTAGATCTACATCTCCTCTTTTCGGAACATCATGAATCATAAAAATCAGAGTTCGGACGAAGAAGTTATGGCCATTTTCCCAAAGGACGTCGGAGCAGAAAATTTCCAAAAATTGGGCCAGCGCTAGGGCGCCCATTTCAGGCTTATTTGTAGCGCCGGGCCGCTAATGGGTAGTTTTCAGTATTTGTGCCAGCGTTGAAGCACCTTATGAAGAGGTTGGTTGGGCCTAGACGCATTTTGGGGCGAATTTTGACACCTTTTTGACTCCAAATTGGATTCGGTTTGCTCCTAAGCTAAAAATTGGACTTGTAACCTATAAATACATGATGTAAGGCATAAAATAAAGGGAGAATACATATATTAGCTTAGATAAAATACTCCATTAGATTAGAATATAAACCCTAGTTCTTAATTTGCCATTGAAGATTGAAGCAAATTGAAGAACACTGAAGATCAAGAGCAAGAGCAAGAGCAAGAGGGGAGCAGCAGATTTGCTGACAATAGATTCTATTCTCTTCTCTTATCATACTTTTATCGTTTAATGTCTATTCAATTGTGGATTCTTGGTTTTAATTCATTAATTATGAACTAACTCTTTTATTAAGATTTTAATTGAACCTTTTTTGTCTATAAATTAGTTATTCAATTTATTCCAATTATTTATGTCAAAGTGAGTTGTTTATCTTGCCTTATGCTTATTGATTAATTATCTGATTAGTAATTACCTTGTTACTCTACAAGGAATTAAAAGAGGAATTCTAGGGTTAGAATTGGGCATGATATCATGTGACTTAGTTATTTGCAAAGTGAATAATTAGGTCTGTGAATAGAATAGAAATATTTGTTCGCCTCATGTAACACATAAGGAGTTGGGATTATAACGAGTTTAATTCAATTATTTTGCATAGGAATATAGCAAGATTAATCTGGATTAAATAGAAGGCAATTGATCACTTGGAAAAGGACTTTTGGCATTTGAGAATTCCTGTTAACAATTCAGTAGGCATAAATATTAAGATAATTGGATAATTGATTTATAGTTCATAATTGGGGATATTGAAGTCTTAATCCTTATTTATCTGAATTCATTCAAATCTTAGTTTTGTTTATTTGATTTATTTTAGAATAATTTCTTTTAATTGTTAATTTAGTTTTCTTAATTAGAAAAATCACAATTTACAGTTGTTTAAATAAAATTGATTTGGTTAAGAGTTAGTATTTGGTAATTTTTATTAAATAATTCCTCGTGGGAACGATACTCTACTTTCACTTTATTACTTGTTGACCGTGGATACTTGCGTATTCATTGATTATTGAAATCGATCAACAAGTTTACGAGTCTTGAATTCTTGGGGAATTAATTTAATAATTATTTACCAATATTAATTTTAATCAAATTAGTCTTAATTTAAACATTTTTATTTTTATTTTTATTTTTCATTCTCTTCATATATTTCTCTCTTTTTAGGTACCATGGATGACTTTGCTTAACCGTGGCCATACACAAACATTACTCAACCAAGGGGAGCGGAGATTGACAGACTCGAGAAACTTTCTGCATTGTCAGCACAGATTTAGACACTTTCAAGGATGTTTGAAGCTTTTGAAGCTCAACGTCGTCAAAGTGTGGCGGTTACTTGTGATTATTGTGTTGGAAATCATATGAGTCATCAATGCGCCTTCAGTTTTGAGCCGGTACAGTATAGTGGTGATTACCCCAATAATTATGTCTATCCCAACAACTATCATCATGATTGGGGGTATCACCCGGATTTTTCATGGAGTAACAATCAAGCTTAAGCTCAAGCGTCGAGACAACAAAACACATCCGGATTTTAAAATCAGACTCAACAACCAGAGAGGAAATCAAGTTTGGAAGAAGCCTTGCAAAAATTTATTAGAGCGTCTGACAAAAAGAACGAGGAAAAAGACAAAAAATTTAATCAAATAGAGCTGAATATGCAAAGCCTAGGTGCATCGATCAAGAATCTGGAAAATCAATTGGGGCAGATAGCATATGCGTTGAACAACCGTCCTCAATACACTTGGCTCTATGACATGGATGCTTAGGGGGCGATGGTGAGCTCGAACCAAATCTGCAACCGGATGTGCTAAATGATATAGATGTTGAAAGAGAAGAAAGACTTGGAGACCAAGAAAAGGAGATCGACAAAGATCTAGCTTTGAGTAACAACGAAGATGAGCCAATTTTGATAGTGTCCCATGTACCTTCTCCACCAAAGTTCAAGAATTCGGGTAGTTTTGCAAAACCATGCCCAATTGGAAGTCATGTAAATCAGCAAAGCTCTTGGTGACGTAAGAGCTAATCTGACATTGGAGTCATGGTGGGATGAAAAGGAGAAGATAGAGGAAGATTCCATTATGTTTATTAAGCTTCAATGCCCTAATCGATCATCGACATAATGGAGGAAACACCTAGTTGTTGGACGTTCTTAATAGGGAACCTATCTACAAAGAGCATGCTAGGTGACTTCAATTCAAGGGTTTTTGCTAATGGGAACCTCCCAAAAGACACATTGCTACTGATGGATGGTGGGTTCCTCAATTTTCGAAGGGGAATTGGATAGAGAATTGAAGAAGTCAGGCTGAGACTATAAAACAAGCGCTTATTGGGAGGCAACCCAAGTTTAATTTTTATTTTTAGTTTTTATTAAGTTTTATATTAGTAGTTTTGAATTTGCATTTATTTAGGATTTAATAAAATTGCTTCTATCATGGTTTTACAGGTTATTCAAGTCAAATTCAAGTGTGGTGCCCAATTTATTCCATGTGCTTAGCCTATTCTCCAAACTTAGTGGACAAGGAGGAAGATTACTATATTTTCAGGGAAGTCATCTGCTTTACTTTTTTATATTTCATCGATTGAGGACAATGTCTAGTTTAAGTTTGGGGGCATTTTAGTGTCGTATTGCATATAGTTAGTTATCTGCATAGTAGTTCGTTTTTTTTATGTGTTAGCATTGTGTTTTTTTTAGGTTGCATATAATACATGGTAGTTATTTGCATATTCATATGTGTTGCATTAGTATGTGTTCATGTAGTATAATTACATTTTATTTTTATTTTTTTGTATGAATTTGTGTGATCGGTTGGTGTGGTCTTAGCTCAGCCTATGATAAGATTGGTATTAAATGTTAACTTGAACAGTGTTGATAATTGATGATGAGTTCTAATTTTAATCATGATGATAATCGAGCACATCTCTAAACTTATGTAACCTGGTTAGCACTTAAAGTTTAACTGCTTTTAATCCACTTGGTTCAAGGGTTTTATAATTTGTTTACGAGGAAAATCTTTGTTAAAATTTAAGGAAATTAGTGAATCAAGCGGTAAAGGTTGGAATGACGTAAAAGCTTGAGTTTGGGGGAATCTATGGGATATATATATTACAAAAAGAAAAAAAAAAGAGAAAAGAAATCCAGAAAGAATGAAAAAAAAGAATAAACACCGTGGCATGCTTGTCTAGTTTTGTGGCCTTTGTTACTTGAGAAAATAAGCCCGAGGGGATTGTCTTTACATCTAGCGCCCTAAGGTCTTAATGGCTTGGGAGTCGTTGGTCAAAAGCTCGTTAAGGTAGCACTGAAAAGCCTAAGGGAATAAGACATTGCACAGCCATGAAAAAAAAATGAATAAAACACGAGAAAGAGCAAAAATGCCCTCGTGGTTGAAAAAAGTATAAATAAATCTTGTATTTGCCCCGAGACTTGGTAATTGCTTAGTTTTAACCGGAGTTGTCATGTTCACAAAAGTAATTGAATTGGAACTGAAATTTTCCTTTTAAGAAGTTTGTTATGTGATTATCTTGAATTGTGGTTGGTTAGAATTGTTAACAAGCACACACGCACAACATGGGCGATGACGGGTTTGGATTGACTAATTGGTTAGACTTATGGATTTTGACTTGATTGGATATATTGTTTGAGTATCATTGGTATCTTTGAGGCATGTTGCTATATATCATACTGATTTCTTACATGGTTCATAGGTATATTAGAAAGTAGATCATGCATATGCATTCATGTATTTGAGTTAGTTAGTTTATTTTTAGTTCTTTTATGTTTTTTCTTGAGGACAAGCAAAGGTTTAAGTTTGGGGGTATTTGATGAGTGAGTTTTATACTCATAATTGTATGCGTTTGAGCTTAATCTTTTGGTTGATTTTAAGTGTTTGTGTCTATTCATTCATGTTTTATGTTGTTTTGTAGGAATTGGGACAAAAGTTACTTGGATCGACGTTAAAATTGGCTAGATTCGCGTTTTAAACACCATTTACACATGATCACTTCAAAGCCAATTTGAGTATTACTCCGGACCTTATTTCGAAAAACATAAAGAATTAAAGTTGTATATCTACGTCTCCTCTTTCGGGAACATCTTGAATCATCGAAATTGGAGTTCGGACGAAGAAGTTATGGTCATTTTTCCAAAGGACGTCAGAGTAGAAAATTTCCCAAAATTGGGCCAGCGCCGGGGCACCTATTTCAGGCTTATTTGCAGCGTCGGGGAGCTAATGGGCAATGTTCCAGCGCCGTGCCCAGCGTTGGGGTGCTGGGGTGCTGGGGAAGAGGTTGGTTGGGCCTGGACGCATTTTGGGGCGAATTTTGACACCTTTTTGACTCCAAATTGGATTGGGTTTGTTCCTAAGCTAAAAATTGGACTTGTAACCTATAAATACATGTTGTAAGGCATAAAATAAAGGGAGAATACATAGATTAGCTTAGATAAAATACTCCATTAGATTAGAATATAAACTCTAGTTCTTAATTAGCCATTGAAGATTGAAGCAAATTGAAGAACACTGAAGATCAAGAGCAAGAGCAAGAGGGGAACATCAAATTTGCTGACAATAGATTCTATTCTCTTCTCTTATCATACTTTTATCGTTTAATGTCTATTCAATTATGGATTCTTGGTTTTAATTCATTAATTCTGAACTAACTCTTTTATTAAGATTTCAATTGAACCTTTTATGTCTATAAATTAGTTATTCAATTTATTCCAATTATTTATGTCAAAGTGAGTAGTTTATCTTGCCTTATGCTTATTGATTAATTATCTGATCAGTAATTACCTTGTTACTCTACAAGGAATTCAAAGAGGAATTCTAGGGTTAGAACTGGGCATGATATCATGTGACTTAGTTATTTGCAAAGTGAATAATTAGGTTTGTGAATAGAATGGAAATATATGTTCGCCGCATGTAACACATAAGGAGTTTGGATTGTAATGAGTTTAATTCAATTATTTTGCATAGGAATATAGCAAGATTAATCTGGATTAAATAGAAGGCAATTGATCACTTGGAAAATGACTTATGGCATTTGAGAATTCTTGTTAACAATTCAGTAGGCATAAATATTGGGATAATTGGATAATTGATTTAGAGTTCATAATTGGGGATATTGAAGTCTTAATCCTTATTTATTTGAATTCATTCAAATCTTAGTTTTGTTTATTTGATTTATTTTAGAATAATTTCTTTTAATTATTAATTTAGTTTTCTTAATTAGAAAAATCACAATTTACAGTTGTTTAAATAAAATTGATTTGGTTAAGAGTTAGTATTTGGTAATTTTTATTAAATAATTCCTCGTGGGAACGATACTCTACTTTCACTTTATTACTTGTTGACCATGTATACTTGCACGTATTCATTGATTGCAAAATCGATCAACAACTGGAAATCAACAATGAGAGCAGAAGAAGAGGATTGAAGCGTGCCTAACCTGCGGGAAAGCTCATCTGGGAGTTTGCATGAAGGGAAAACGAGTATGCTACAATTGTGGTCAGGAAGGCCACATAGCACCTAACTGTCCTAACCCAAAGAAGGGTGCCTGCTTCACTTGTGGCTCAAAGGATCATCTTGCAAGGGATTGTCCTAAGAAGGGATCTGGAGGGACAGGATCAGGAGGGAATAGAGGAAATAGTGGTGGAAGCGCTCTGACTATCACGGGACCAACCGCAACCAACAGACCAACTGCCAAGACTTTCAATATGACAGTACAGGATGCTGTGCAGTCTCGTGATGTGGTGTCATGTATCATTCTGATCAATAGAGTTAATGATTATGTATTATTTGATTCGGGTACTACTTTTTCATTTATATCCGATGACTGCTAAGAATTTGGAATTGCCTAAGGATGAGTTAGAATATCCCATGAACATAGAAATTGCGAATAGAGAAATAATCCCTGTTCATTACGTACACAAGAACTGTAGGGTGGATATTAAGGGTAAAATTATGAACGTAGACCTTATCCCTATCAAACATGGGGAATTTGACGCTATCTTGGGAATGGATTGGCTATTCAATTATGGGGCTGTAATTGATTGCCAAAAGAAGCGTATTAACCTTATGACTCCGTCAAAGGTTGTGTTTTATGGCAGCAAGTCGCCTAGACAAGCTAGTTGTCTGACGATGATGCAGGCCAGGAAATTATTAAGGTAAGGCTGTGTAGGATATTTAGCTTACATAGTCGACAGTCGTAAAGAGAACCTGAGACTAGAAGAGATACTAGTAGTGAGGGACTTCACAGACGTATTTCCAGATGATCTTCCAGGACTTTCGTCAGATAGAGAGATTGAGTTTGTGATCGATTTAGCGCCAGGAACGACTCTAATATCGAAGGCACTGTATCGGATGGTTCCGATAGAGATGAAAGAATTAATGGTACAACTGCAAGAGTTACTGGACAAGAAGTACATTCAACCGACGTCGTGAGGAGCGCCAGTGTTATTTGTAAAGAAGAAGGATGGGACGATGCGGCTCTGAATCGACTATAGAGAATTGAATAAGGTCACGATTAAGAATAGGTAACCATTACCGAGGATCGACGACCTGTTTGATCAATTGAAAGGAGCGAGATACTTTTCAAAGACAGACTTGAGGAGTGGTTATCATCAATTGAAGGTGAGGCCAGAGGATGTTTCGAAGACAGCGTTTAGGACTGGATATGGTCACTACGAATTTCTGGTGATGTCATTCGGTCTAACAAATGCTCCTGCAGCATTTATGGACCTTATGAACAGGGTGTTTAAACCATTTTTGGATAAATTCGTGGTGGTGTTCATCGATGACATTTTAGTATACTCAAAAATCAAGGACGAGTACGTAGAGCATTTAAAAGTAACGTTAGAGGCATTGAGAAGAGAGAAGTTGTACGCCAAATTTTTGAAATGTGAATTCTTGATTGAAAGAGTACAATTTCTTGGACATGTGATTGATAAGGATAGAATTTCAGTAGATCCCTCCAAAGTTGAAGTTGTGATTAACTGGGATCAGCCGAAGATGCCGTCGGAAGTAAGTAGTTTTCTCGGATTGGCAGGTTATTATAGAAGATTCATTCAGGACTTTTCCAAGATCGCGACTCCGTTGACGAATTTGACTATGAAATCGGTGAAATTCATTTGGACGGAGAAGTGTGAAGAAAGTTTCCAAGAACTTAAGAAGAGGTTGAGTTCAGTACCTGTGTTATCTCTTCCGGATGATACAGGAAATTTTGTGGTATACAGTGATGCATCGCATAAAGGACTAGGTTGTGTGCTTATGCAAAACGGCAGGGTCATTACAGCGTGCTGTCCACGACAATTGAAGGACTATGAGAAAGGGTATCCGACCCATGACTTAGAATTAGCCGCGGTGGTATTCGCTTTGAAGATCTGGAGACACTATCTTTATGGGGAGAAGTGTGAAATATACACATACCACTAGAATCTGAAATATATTTTTACACAGAAGGATTTGAATATGAAAGTATTATGCATACAAGCCAATCATGTACGATGATAAAGCATATACTTTGTAATCAATCTTATTTATTTATTAATAAAAGAATTATTTATTAAAGGCATTTATTATCTACATGGTGCTGTTTTAATTATATGTGATAAACCCATAGTTTTAAGCAATGCTTTTAGAATCATGATGAGATCATGCTAATGAGATCTAAATTCTTAGATAACTTAAAACTAAAATGTTCTCAATCAATGGATTACTAAAAAGGGATTAGTGAATCCGGATAGATTGAATGCGTCGTTGCTTGCTCATTGGATGAGGATGATTGATCTCATGATCATTTGTGTGGAACACTAAAGCAAGTATGTGAGGTGCTTATTAGAGAATAAGTTCACCTGAGCGTGACTCGCTAAGGAATACCTAATGGAGTTTTACTTGTGCATCAATAGGAATTCATGTAGTGATAGTAGTACAAATGATCCTTAGACTTGAGATCGTCATAGTATCTTATATATAATGAATTATACTTTGACTTATTCCTTAAGACTCTTAGAGTATATCAAAGGGTATGCTTGGGTGTAATAAGTTATATATGAAGATAATGAATGATCAATAAAGAATCTACCACTTCTAGTAAAAGAAGAGAAATGTCCTATGTGATTCGATAAATGACAACCCAGGAATCCTTGGCCAACGTGGAATGAAATTAGAAAGTAGTTTCTAATTTGTATTCATTAGGAGTTGTGCATTTAGGAATCGAAATACATATAATTAAATAAAATAAGACTTGACAGTAATTTCATGTCTTATATTTAATTGGGGCATTGTATGGTGGAAGGATTGAATTGTACGGTAACTATTTACTCAAAGGTTCTTTTATGATTAATGTTGAAATCTATATTATCTGGAAAGTCGTTGATTGCTAGGAAGGCTTATCCTTATTGTAGAATAAATATTATTTATTTAAATAAATTATTCGTTTAATTTATTTATTTAAATAAGATTGGAATTGTTCTAATTGATTTATTCACAACCGGTTTAATATGGAGAACCTAAAGGGTCACACCATAAAAGGAAGAATAATTATTTAAGAAGTTAATGGCATAAGCTGTAATAATATGTTAAGTATATTTAATTTAATCTATGGTGATAGAATAAATTAAATAGCTTAATATTATTATTTAATATTTTAGAAATATTAAATATAAATTAATAAGAGGAGTCTTATTAATATTATTACAATTATTATTATTTTAATTTCTAAAAGGGTTTAGGAATTAATTTAATATAAGTACTCTCATTTATTCCTAATTGGATTAGGAGGGAAAATTAGTTAAAGGAGTTTAATTAATTATCCCTAATAGGATTAGGGAGCCCATTTAATTAAAAGAGTTTAATTAAATAAATAATACCTTATTTTAATTAAAATAGGGTTACATGATATCTTTATAAGAGGAGTCTTATATCAGATATCAAACATACGTAATTCCAAGAGTTGGAGAGTACGCCCTCTTTTCTATAAAAATAGAAAAAACTAGGGTTTGAGCCAAAACATCCTTCTTCTTGAAAATTCTTCTTCCTTGGTGGATCACCTCTAGATGCCATACACTTTGGTGGCTAATATTCATCAAAGGAAGGAATCTACCCGGAGATTCAAGGAGATCGCGGAGAAGTAGGAGGTGAGCTCGTACCTGAGGAAGCTCATTTCTACAAGGGTATGATTTCATAAATTCTTATTCTTCGTTTAATTAATAATATGCATAAAGAATGATCCGGGTAATTGGTTTGTGAAAAATTTTAAAATCTGATTTTATTATGCTTCCGCTAATTTTTGCAATTTGATTGCTACTTTGATTTTCACAAAACCTTACAGAATATGCGCCAAAGAAGGTGGTTGGAATTAATTAAGGACTATGGTTGTGAGATTTTATACCATCTGGGTAAGGCAAATGTGGTTGTCGACGCCTTAAGTAGAAAGGATCGGGAGAAATTAATGATGTTAACTGCTCAGGAGGAGCTAATTTCAGTAATAGAAAAGTTGGAATTTGAAGTAAGGTATCCTATGGAGATAGACGAGAAGCTATTCCAAATACAAGCTGGTACAACTTTACTGGATAAAATTAAGGAAGCTCAACTTCAGGACGAAGAATGTGAGAAAGTGAAAAAGAAAATATCTGAAGGGATTGAACCGAGATTCAAAATAGACAGTGAGGGACTACTAAGATTTGAGAGCAGAATTTGGGTACCGCCAGTGCCAGAGATTAAGGAAGACATTTTGAATGAGGCTCATAGCTCACGATATTCGATTCACCCAAGTAGCACTAAGATGTACCAAGATCTTCGACAATACTTCTTGTGGCCGAATTTGAAGAGAGAGGTTGCAGAGTGTGTTGCCAACTGTCTGACATGTCAAAAAGTGAAAGCAAAACATCAGAGGCCGAGTGGGTTACTACAACCTTTAGAAATTCCAGAATGGAAATGGGAATATATTACGATGGATTTCGTGGTTGGCCTACCGACAACTCAGAAAAGCTACGACGCAGTATGGGTTATTGTTGACCGATTGACGAAATCCGCACACTTCCTTCCGATCAAAATTAGATTCAACTTAGATCAGTTGGCAATATTATATGTGAAAGAGATTGTTTCGAGGCACGGAGTTCCGGTGTCAATTGTTTCTGATAGGGATCCGCACTTTACATCGAACTTCTGGAAACGTCTACAGGAATGCATGGGTACACAGTTGCGAATGAGTACGGCATATCACCCTCAGACAGATGGACAGAGTGAAAGAACAATTCAGACATTATAAGACATGTTAAGAGCTTGCATAATGGACTTTAAAGGAAATTGGGATGATCATCTACCGCTCATAGAGTTCGGCTACAATAATAGTTACCACGCTAGTATTGGCATGCCACCTTATGAAGTTTTATACGACAAAAAGTGCAGAACTCCGCTACACTAGGATGAAGTTGGCGAAAGACAATTACTAGGCCCGAAATTGGTTCAGCAGACAGCAGAAATAGTCAAAGTGATCCGAACAAGACTGATAGCAGCTCAAGATAGGCAGAAGAAATACGCCGATCCACACCGTAAAAATGTTGAGTTTGAATCGGGTAGTTATGTGTTCTTAAAGGTCTCTCCCTGGAAGGGAAAGATCAGGTTCGGAAAGAAAGGAAAATTAAGCCCAAGATTCATTGGACCCTTTGAGGTACTGCGAAGGATCGGAGAAGTTGCGTATGAGGTAGCTTTACCTCCAGCACTCGAGAATGTACATAATGTCTTCCATGTTTCAGTTCTACGACCCTACAAACCCGATTACAAGCACGTGATTGAATATAAACCCCTACATTTCGAAAAAGATTTATCTTACGAAGAAATTCCAGTTCAGATTGTCGACTGGAAAGAGCAAGTTTTGAGAAATAAAGTAATACCTTCTGTTAAGGTAATTTGGAGGAACCATAACGCTGAAGAAGCTATGTGGGAACTCGAAGAGAATATGATGAAGAATTATCCTCATTTATTTACTTAAATTAATGTAAGCGATTTTGGGGATAGAATCTTTGTAAGGGGGGCGGGAGAATGTAATGGGACGAATTGTTTGAACCGTGATTCTGAGGACAGAATCCTTTTAAGGGGGGAAAGATGTGACAAACGAGATTTTGTAATTTAATTTTAATATTTATTGGATTAAATAAATATTTTTTGATGATTTAATTATTAGATTAAATAATTAATTCATGAAGTTGTAGTAGATTAATTTAATTATATGTGGTATATTTATTAAATTAATGTGGAGAATTTTATTATTTAAAGTATGTAATTATGTGAGCTTATTGAATTAAAAGAAACATTTAATAAGCCTAGTATTATTTTAATTAATTTTATAATTAATTAGAGATTTAATAATTTGACATAATTAATAAATGAGAAATTTAATATGAGTATATGAATTAATGAGAAATTATTATATGATATTTAAATTAAATTAAATAAGATGTTGGATTAATTGCCTAAATAGATGTGACACGATTAAACTATATTATAAAGGATTAATTAAATTAAATGGGAATGAATTATATTGAATAGCTAAACAAGGCCTTAGTGGAGGTTGAGGGTAGTTAACTCATGATTGGTTAACTGACCACAACTGCGTCAGTTTATAAATTATATGCGTATTCTTCTATTTCATTTTCTTAAGTCTGATAAAACTAGTCAGAGAGAAATTGATAATTGTTGAGGGGAATTGTGAGTTTGTGATTGAAGAAGAATTTGAGAAGGAATTTATCTCCTACTAAATCTACACTACGCTTTGGGTAATCTCTTCAACCCAGTTTTTTATTTTACGTCATTTAAAGTTTCATGAAAATAGCTTTCAAGTTCTATTAAAATCTCTGTATTTAGAATTGGTAGTGATTATGTGATATATATGTGATAATATGTTAGCACAACATGTTTTTACTATATATTACATATTCCATATCATCAGTTCCATAAAAATATGACGTAAATTATTGCTACAAAATTCAAAGTGAAGAAATATGGCCATATGGCCCTTACTCACAAAATTAATACGTCAATCATATATTATCTCATAAATTTTATGCTTGTATATAATCATGCATGTTAAAACAAAGAAAACAAACTTCGAATGGACATATTTGGCGTTATAACGAACCCTTAGTGTTAATTTTCATGTTTTGTGTTCAAAACTTTCAAGAACATCAAGAACAGTAAAATTACATGTTTTGATTCTATAAATTATGTGTTTTAATTTGTTAAAATGTTAGAAAGGTTGGGTAATGATCATATATGAATTATAGTATTTGGGTATGCTTAAATTAATATATGGACAAGGAAATTGGAAGAAGAATTTGAGAAGGAATTCATCTCCTACTAAATCTACACTACGCTTTGGGTAATCTCTTCAACCCAGTTTTTTATTTTACGTCATTTAAAGTTTCATGAAAATGGCTTTCAAGTTCTGTTAAAATCTCTGTATTTAGAATTGGTAGTGATTATGTGATATATATGTGATAATATGTTAGCACAACATGTTTTTACTATATATTATAGATTTCATATCATCAGATCCATAAAAATATGACGTAAATTATTGCTACAAAATTATAGAGTAGAGAAATATGGCCATATGGCCCTTACTCACAAAATTAATACGTCAATCATATATTATCTCATAAATTTTATGCTTGTATATAATCATGCATGTTAAAACAAAGAAAACAAACTTCGAATAGACATATTTGGCATTATAACGAACCCTTAGTGTTAATTTTCATGTTTTGTGTTCAAAACTTTCAAGAACATCAAGAACAATAAAATTACATGTTTTGATTCTTTATGTGTTTTAACTTCTTAAAATCATGTTAGAAAGGTTGGGTAATGATCATAAATGAATTATAGTATTTGGGTATGCTTAAATTAATATATGGACAAGGAAATTGGAAGAAGAATTTGAGAAGGAATTCATCTCCTACTAAATCTACACTACGCTTTGGGTAATCTCTTCAACCCAGTTTTTTATTTTACGTCATTTAAAGTTTCATGAAAATGGCTTTCAAGTTCTGTTAAAATCTCTGTATTTAGAATTGGTAGTGATTATGTGATATATATGTGATAATATGTTAGTACAACATGTTTTTACTATATATTATAGATTCCATATCATCAGTTCCATAAAAATATGACGTAAATTATTGCTACAAAATTATAGAGTAGAGAAATATGGCCATATGGCCCTTACTCACAAAATTAATAAGTCAATCATATATTATCTCATAAATTTTATGCTTGTATATAATCATGCATGTTAAAACGAAGAAAACAAACTTCGAATGGACATATTTGGCGTTATAACGAACCCTTAGTGTTAATTTTCATGTTTTGTGTTCAAAACTTTCAAGAATGTCAAGAACAATAAAATTACATGTTTTGATTCTTTATGTGTTTTAACTTCTTAAAATCATGTTAGAAAGGTTGGGTAATGATCATATATGAATTATAGTATTTGGGTATGCTTAAATTAATATATGGACAGGGAAATTGGAAGTTATGGCCATGTTCTCTGTGTTCTTCACGAGAACATATGGGTGAACTTGGGAGATTTTTTTGGCCCAATCTTGTTACGTGTGAACTGCAGAAACTGCAAAAATTGAGTCTGGGTAACCCCGCCCCGGCATGAAAAGATACTGGATGAAGCGCAAATATCATGGATATTCCACTAATTTCATGAAGTATAGAAGCCAAAACTTTACCCAACTGAGTATAATAGAATATATGAAATCGCAAATGGATTTTTGCTCGCCATGTGGTAATCCACATAGACAGATCATTTCCATAATTTAATAAGGAATGAATACGAAGGATCATTCACCATGCATGTGGTAATCCACATAGATAGGTTATTCCAACAGAATAATAAAGAATGGAATAACAAAAGAATTCACCAGGCGTGCGTAATCCGCACGCATGCATGTGTTATTCTAACGAAATAATAAAGAATGGAACCAATCAAATGCGTAACCCATATAGGCGTGGATATTCCAATGAATAATAAAAAAATGGAACCGGTCATGCGTAATCCACACGCATGTGATATTCCAACAGAATAATAAAGAATGGAACCAGTCATGCGTAATCACCGCAGATGCATGTGATATTCCAACAAAATAATAAAGAATGGAATAACAATGAATTCACCAGTGCATGCGATAGATCGCATGACGCATGGAGTTATTCCAATGAATAATAAAGAATGGAATAATGAAAGAATTTCACCATGTATGCGGTATTGGCATAGATAGGTTATTCAACGTAATTATAAAGAATGGAATAACAACGCTTACAGTATTGAAAGAAAATAACTCTCTTCATGAATACGAAAGAATAATACCCTTACCTTAGAAAAAAGCGGATCTTTGGAATAGTGAGGTAGCAGACTTCTCTTCTTCTTTCTCTCTATAATTTCTCTCTATAATAATTGCTCTATAGCTTTTGCGAATTGGTGAGAAATGAAGGAAGAATGAGCTTCTATTTATAAAAAAATATAATTTCAATAATTGCATGTTTTGGGGCTCGAAATATTACAGTATAATACCTTCCTCTTTTTCTTCATTTTTAATTTAGTCCTACAAGTATTATCAAACTTGTACGACCTCCCCTAATAGTAAATAATGAGAATCAATAGTTCAATCATGTGAATCAATAGTTATAATCATGCGAAAATACGAATTACAGTATATTAATGTTGGGTAAAATCTAGTTACGCACAACACGCAAGTATACGTGATCAACAAGTAATTCAGTGAAAGTAGAGTATCGTTCCCAAGAGAAATTATTAATATAAATTACCAAATATTAAATCTTAAACAAACTAATTTTATTTAAACAATCAATTTAATTTTATAAAGTAAATTACTTAATTAAACTAATTCTAATTACCACTAATTACAAATCAGATTATGGAGATTTAAGATCACAACTTCACTTATTGCTTCATTTAAGTTAACACACTTCTCATCAATTATTTTCTATCCTGAATTGTTAATCAAGAAAACTAAAGCAGATAAAACCACCTCTCGATTCATAATACCCATACTCACTTAAATCCATAATTGATAGAATTAAGCAAGACACCCTAATTAACTAATCCACTATATCTCTATGTGAATTACAATTAAAAAAGATTTAAAGCACAAGTTCTCTAAAAGATTACATATGGCGTAAAGGCATATCTCTATCCTAAACATGAATCATGAATTCCATCTATGCAGAAATTACAAACACATGCTATCATGATCAGATCTAAATCTATACTTCATCTCTCGAGTTCATATAGATTATCACGATAATTGATGGCCAATCAATTAAACAATTAAGTCCAAATCATAATAGACAATCCTCACAATAGAACATAATAATTGATAGCGAAGCATATTAAAATAAACTACACAATAAGATCCATTATAATCTCAAACAAAGAATTAGTTCATTAAATTAAAACTAAGAATCCACACTTGAATAAACATTAAAAGATAAGAATAAGATTAAGGAAGAGAATTGAATCTGTTGTCAGCAAATCTCCATCCTCCTCAAGCTCCTGTTCTTGATCTTCAATGGTCTCCAAGTTGTATCAATCTCCAAAACTAATAAGAACTAGGATTTTTTCCTAATCAACTCTAATCTAATCTAATGGAATTCTTCTTCCAAAACTTTTTCTAATCCTTCTAAATCTCCTCTTTTTATAAGCCTCTTTATCTGTCTTTAAGTCCTCTTGGAAGTCCTTGAATCAAACAGCTCGAATCAATCCTTCTTGAACTCAAATTCTAGTTAAAATTGCCTTTTCTGCGTGTACCCAAGCCCCGACTTGGGTATTGCCTTGTAAATAGCTGCCCCGGCTTGGGTGCAAGCTGCTAATTATTTTTTCTACTGCAGTGTCCTTTGGTAAAATGGTCATACCTTTTGATCCGGGAGGAGTTACGGGGCATGTCACCTATCAAATAAAAGCTATCGACGAGCTCTACAACTTTTGTTCTTTAAGAATTGAGAAATAACGAACAAATGAAGGTCGAAATTGGACTAGAAGTGACTGCTATGCAAATGACCGCCCAAAACAGAGAAATTCAACGTCCATTGGTACAAATGTCATAACTGTTGCATTTGAACTCCGATTGGAATGATTCAAGATATTCCGGAAAGCTAAGAAGAAGCTCTACAATATAGTCCAAGTTCCAAGCCAAGAACATGAAATGAACATGAAAGCTCAAACGATATCCAGATTACTTTTTCCTTGCGTTTTTATACCAATAGTCACTCACACATCTCCCAAACATATAATCTACAAAATGAACACAAAATGCATAAATAGTAACTAAGAAACACGAGATTAAGCAAATAACTCAAGTAATATATACCGGATAAGTAGGTATAAAACCTACTTATCAAATACCCCCAAACATAAACCTTTGCTTGTCCTCAAGAAAAAATAAAACAAAAATGCAATGCAATGCAATGAAATGCAACTAATCTACATGCCTACGAATCCAGCAGTAATGACAGAAACAAGTCTATTCACCCGGCCTTAGAGAAATCAAGTAAACATGATAATATATCATATCAAAACTAATCAATAATTCCTATCAATCATCAAATCTCAAACTGTTATTACTGGTATAGTGCCTGTGTGCTCAATATCCATGCTAACTGATATAAAGTTAAATACAACACATAATAGATTTCTTTAAAGGCATCAGACAGTGCAAACTCATAAAAATCACGAACAAGCTAAATCCAACTAAATTCAAACATCCACCAAATTAAAGAGTCCAATCCGGGATACTTATACTTTACTTTGCATTACGGGGGCTTTTTGTTCTTTTCTCGTTTTATTGTTTTTTTTAAACCATGACTGTGCAATGTCTCATTCCATTAGGCTAACAGTGCTACCCCTTAGCGAGCTTTCGACCAACGACTCCCAGACCATATAAGACCTTAGGGCACTAGGTGTAAAGATAATCCCCTCGGGCGTACTTACTCAAGTAACAAAGGCCCCGAAACAAGACTAGTCACGATATTTTATTCATATTTTTTTATTATTTTTTTGAAGCTTACATATCCCAAATTTTTCCCCCAAACTTAAGTTTTTGTCTAAACTTAGCCATGTCCGCCTGTTCAAGTCTTTCATTTATTCAAACTAATATTATCCTTAAGAAGTCAATTATGTATCAATTTAAACTTAATCAGTCAACAAAGTTGTTTCTAACGTGCTAACCTTGATTATACCAATTTCAAACAGGAAAAGATTCAATTCATAACAAGAAATCACATCTAAGCTCTAATAATTAGTACTATACTTGTCTACTCAATTCCAATCTCATCATTGGCCAAAATAGACTTTAACTATCAAACAGCTGGACTCATGCAAGATGAACATAGTAACTAACTATTATTTTTGAATTTTTGATTTTTTTTTACAAGAAACTGAATATAATGCTATTCAAACTATACTACTATGCAACTACTTATGCAAACAGACTACATGAATGCAAACATAATGAACCTAAGCTAAATTAACAACATATGCAAAATAACATAACATAAACATGAAACTAAACATGCAATAAAGAACTAAACTAAACTCCCCCAAACTTGGCAATTACAATGTCCTCATTGTAAGAATATAGCGATAAGTAGAAGAGAACTTTCCTGTAATCAGCTAAGCATGAGGTGATGGTGGCGATGGCGGCGACGGCGACGACTGCGGCGATGATCATTTTCCTATCCATTGAACCTCCAATACCTGCAATGAAGAGAGACAACATGGATTAGAATAGCACTTTGGAATATAACGTGATTCATATCTACTAAATAAACTAGGAAAGCATATAAATATAAAAAAAATTCCTGGGTTGCCTCCCGATCGGTAACGATTCTGATCTTTCGGCTGACTTTATGCAGTCAACGGTATCCAATTCCCCTATGATAAGTTAGGATTCCTCCATCTATTAGAATTGCACTATGTGTAGGTAGGTTTCCCATCTTACTAATCTGTGAATTAAAACAACCTAGCATAAGTCTTGTACATGATGTCTCTAGTTCCATTGCATATCTAGGTGTCTCATCCGTTGTATTTGGGAATAAATTATTGCATTGAGGCATGGAAAGTACAACGGACTTTTCCTCTTTTATTTTCTCTTCCTCAACCCACCATGGTGTATACGAGGCCTCTTTATCATACTGATCATTGCCTTGGATGTGACTACCTAGGGGACATGGGTGTGCAAAACTCATTGGATTTTTTAACTCTGGTTGAGAAGATACTTGGGGTATAATACAGGTGATCTGATATTCTTCATTTTCCAAACCCCAAGTTGTCTCCTCCATGTCCACTCCTTTCAATTCATCTAGTGGTAGGTACACTTCTGGCTCTCCATCTGTTTCATCATCCATGTCATAGTACCAATTGTTTTGAGGGCAATTGTTCAAGGCTTCGAACATTTGATCCATCTGATTCTACAGATTTTGAATTGACCTCTCTTGCTCAATCATCTTCTCCTCAGTTGATGCTACGAACTTGAGCCACAAATCCTTCAATCTTGAATTATCTTGTTCAGTTTCGAAATCCATGTATTGAGGACCATTTATTAAGGAGTTAATGAGTTGTTCCATCTGTCTATTAAGATTTTGGGTTGATAACTCCTGACTCATTATCATCTCTTCTTTTTCTGCTATAATCCTTAACATGAATTCCTTCAACTCTGAATTTTCTTCTTGTCGCATTGGAGGTGGATTTGAGAAATTTGATGGATATGTTAGACTTGGAATGCAGTATTGGTCTTGATAGTTATCACTCCATTCATAATCTGGGTGATACCCCCAACCTTGATGATAGTTATGATTAGCATAGCTGTTGAGGTATTCACCCCCAAACTGTGCTTGTCCAACACTAATGTTGCACTGATAACTTGGATGATCGCCCGCACAATATTCACATGTAACTACTATCTCCCGAGTACGTTGGGCTACAAGAACATCTAACCTCTCCGAAAGTGTTGCAATTTGTGCTGACAATGCAGAAAATATATTGAGTCCATCAATCCCCACTCCCCTTGGTTGAGACATACTCGAATATGGCATTTGATAATTGCAACCAGCCATGGTACATGAAACGAGAGAAAAATAAGAAGATAATAAAATAAAATATAAAGAAAGCAAGAGAAAAAAATGTTGAAATTAAGAATAATTTGATTGAAGCTAATATTGGCAAAAATGTATTAAACTAATTCCCCGGCAACGACGCCAAAAACTTGTTGGGTAAAATCTAGTTACGCGCAACACGCAAGTATACGTGGTCAACAAGTAATACAGTGAAAGTAGAGTATCGTTTCCACGAGGAATTATTAATATAAATTACCAAATACTAACTCTTAACCAAACTAATTTTATTTAAACAATCAATTTAATTTTATAAAGTAAATTACTTAATTAAACTAATTCTAATTACCACTAATTATAAATCAGATTATGGAGATTTAAGATCACAACTTCACTTATTGCTTCATTTAAGTTAACACACTTCTCATCAATTATTTTCTATCCTGAATTGTTAATCAAGAACACTAAAGCAGATAAAACCACCTCTTGATGCATAATACCCATACTCACTTAAATCCACAATAGATAGAATTAAGCAAGACACCCTAATTAACCAATCCATTATATCTCTATGTGAATTACAATTAAAAAGGATTTAAAGCACAAGTTCTCTATAAGATTACATATGGCGTAAAGGCATATCTCTATCCTAAACACGAATCATGAATTCCATCTATGCAAAAATCACAAACACATGCTATCATGATCTAATCTAAATCTATACTTCATCTCTAGAGTTCATATAGATTATCAATGTAATTGATGGCCAATCAATTAAACAATTAAGTCCAAATCACAATAGACAATCCTCACAATATAACATAATAATTGATAGCGAAGCATATTAAAATAAACTACATAATAAGATCCATTGTAATCTTAAACAAAGAATTAGTTCATTAAATTAAAACTAAGAATCCACACTTGAATAAACATTAAAAGATAAGAATAAGATTAAGGAAGAGAATTGAATCTATTGTCAGCAAATCTCCATCCTCCTCAAGCTCCTATTCTTGATCTTCAATGGTCTCGAAGTTACATCAATCTCCAAAACTAATAAGAACTAAGGTTTTTTCCCAATCTACTCTAATCTAATCTAATGAAATTCTTCCTCCAAAACTTTTTCTAATCCTTCTAAATCTCCTCCTTTTATAAGCCTCTTTATCTGTCTTTAATTCCTTTTGGAAGTCCTTGAATCAAACACCTCGAATCAATCCTTCTTGAACTCAAATTCTAGTTAAAATTGCCTTTTCTGCGTGTACCCAAGCCCCGACTTGGGTATTGCCTTGTAAATAGCAAGCCCCGGCTTGCTATGCTTCTGATTTTGAACTCAAGACCCCAAGCCCCGGCTTGGGTATAAGGCTTAAAAGAGCAAGTCCCGGCTTGGGTGCAAGCTGCTAATTGTTTTTTCTGCTGTAGTGTCCTCTGGTAAAATGTCCCTAACTTTTGATCCGGGAGGAGTTACGGGGCCTGTCACCTATCAAATCGAATATATCGACGATCTCTACGATTTTCATTCTTTAAGAATTAAGAAATAACGAACGAATGAAGGTCAAAATAGGACTGGAAGTAACTGCTATGCAAATGACCACCCAAAACAGCAAAATTCAACGTCCGTTGGTACAAATGTCATAACTCTTGCATCTGAACTCCGATTGGAATGATTCAAGATGTTCCGGAAAGCTAAGAAGAAGCTCTACAATATAGTCTAAGTTCCAAGCCAAGAACATGAAATGAACATGAAAGCCCATAACTCCATATATACCTCCATTTTTAACTTAGTCATGTAAGTATTATCAAAGTAACTAAGAAGCACGAGATTAAGCAAAAAAACTCAAGTAATAGATACCGGATAAGTAGGTATAAAACCTACTTATCAAGTACCTCCATCTATACCTCCATTTTTAACTTAGTCATGCAAGTATTATCAATCTTGCACCAACTCCCCTAATAGTACAAGAATGTGAATCAATAGTACACACATGTGAGCAAATAGTTATAATCATGTGAATTAATAGCAATTAATTGGTCATTTATCCGATTAATTACCCGACTGGTCAGTATAACTTCCAGACATCAATTAATATCGAAATAAATGTCGATTTCCACTAACACTAATAATTCTAACACAATGGAACTATCAATTTCATCTTTAATCAACACGAACTTATTCATCATTAATATTATAACTCACAATATTTAACAACCAGGTCGTTCCCAGGAAAGAGGGGGCATTCCGATAAGGATTTCTCCTTATTAGCGCGTAATTAGATGACCAAACCTCTCCTTGACAAAACTTATAGACATTGTAAATATTGCAATTTAATAATATGAATAACTTTGTCGTCTCAATTATTGATTTAATAATATAACATATTATACAGATGATACCGTGACAATAATTGAATCAATAATATGAGAGATATGATGCAGCAATTACTGTAGCAATAATTGAGTATAACTGAGTGACTTCTCACGTAAACATCAATAATTAATACCGCGTACTTACTATGCAACCACGCCAGACATCGAACTTTACTACCGGGTAGTTCAACGGTTTTAACGGTAACACTTTCGCCGTTATTTTTATAAAATGATAATTACATCGCTTTTCTAACTACGACAATACTTCCGCTAGGGGTCCACCAATGATTGTGCTGTCGCATTTAATATTCCCTCGTTAAAACGAATATTTCCCACCAATTGAATATTATATAACCACTTGCTTACTTTGCAAAATTTGTAAATATTACCCACAACTATAACATTATATCAAATCCACAACATAATATTCAAAAATATATTTCGAGAAAATTATTCTTTATTCATGAAAGTTGGGGTCTTACAAGTTCAATCAAATTATGATCGAGATCTACTTGCAATGATTGTGTATGCTATGTACCCTGGTAGGTATGAGTTTTAAAATGGTGATTCTGGGGACGGAATCTTTATAAGGGAGGGTGAATGTAACAACCCGATATTTTCTATATAAATAAATCAAAAATTTTGCGTATAATTTTTTTTAAATAAATATGGGGAAAATGTGTCAAGATAATTTGTATAAGTATTTATGTGATAAATAAAAATATATTTATTACATAAATATTTACCAATAATTTTATTTTAGAATTATTGATTATTATAAATTATATTCTTATAATAATTAATTTTATAGTAGAAATGTTTTTATTAATTATTTTCCATAAATATATGATTATTATATTAATTATTAATATATGGAATGGTTATTAGAATAATTATAATAATTATTTTATTATCTGAATTTTAGTACAGAATATTAAGTTAATTATTTTAACTTAATTAAAAATGTTAAGTATGGCAGATAAATCAGATATGGAATCCAAACCCTAATTTTGGATTTCGATCAAGGCATGAGAATAATAATATAATATTAATTATATTTTAATTTTTCAGTGTTATAAATATGTATTGTATGTATGTGGACAGACAATGGTTGGTCAATTATGGTGTATTATGTCAAACCCTAGTTTTACTGTGCTAAACCTTAATTTGAGATCCAAATTAGAGTACAAGATTGTTTTATAATTGTGTTATGTGATTTATGACCATTATTATAAATATTAACATTAATTAGAAAAATCCTAATTACAAGAGACCCTAATTGTAGATTAAAACCCTAATTTTTGAAATTAAAAACCCTAATTTGAAACCTAAACTGGAGTTTGTGATCAGTCAGAAATTATGTAAATGTGTTAATGTTATTAATTAGCAAATGTTAGAATTATAATTGTTAATTAGGAAAAACCTAATTAGTAATTTAAAACCCTAATGACTAGAACCCTAATTGTGATCTGGTAACCCTAATTACTAAAATTATAAGCCCTAATTGCTAAATTAGCAAGGATAATTACAATTAGTAAATAATACCCTAATGTTCACGTATAATTAGAACCCTAATCTAATTAAGGAAACCCTAATTATAAATTTTAGAAACTAAAATTTTTATTTTGTACAAACCCTAATTAGAAATCTTACAAATTCTATATGCTAAACCTTAGGGTTAAATCCTAAGGGTTAAACCCTAAGGGTTTGACAAGATTACACTTTTACCATTAAATTTGCAAGGCTATGGACCATTATACCCTTTTTTGCATTATTGAGGCTAACATATAGGTTTTGACCTTAGGTGAAGTTGTTCACCAAATCCAACAACCCCATGTGATTAAAATTGACAGCAATCAGCTTCTATGCTCAGCCATTCATGCATCCAAGACTTCTATATATAGGATTGGAGAGAGAAAATTGAGCATTCATGCTCATTTTTGTACAAACCCTCAACCTATCTCTCTCAACTCAAAACCCACGAAATCCCTTGCTAAGATCAGTCACAAACCGAGCCCCACTAACAACCATAACCAAATTAGTGACCTAGAATCAAAACTTGTTCATAAATGGTATAAACCCTAACTTGAAATCTAATCTATGATCTTATGTTACATGTTATGATTGAGTAATAAAATATGTTAGTTATAGTATATAATGATGATCTGGGTTGCTAGATGTTAGATCCATAACATCTAGAGGCTCGGATTTGAAGTTTTGCAAAATCTGGAAAAATTTCATTTTATGTTCTGACAATGAATGTCAGAGGCTGTTGATATTTCATGGTTTATGTTTTTGGTCGTTTTATATTTTTGATATATAGTCTGGTATGAGCTCTTTACTCTGGAACTTGAATCAAGGTCATAGGTTGAACAAATTGCAAGATATTGTTAGTCAAAGGTCGTTGACCGACCATGACTGTACAAAATCTGGGTAACCCAGATCTTGCCCAGAAATGGTCTGACAAGACTTTTGACGCCTCTGACTTGTAAACTTTTGTTGATTTGTGTTTGTTTTTGTGATAAGGTTATTATATGGTAGTTATACTACATGTTAATGCTCTTAGATCGCTTTTATCACTAACATACTGGAATTGGGGGATGGTCAAACCAAGTAGAAAGTCCACAGATGAGCTTTCTGGGTAACCTAGAAAGTTCATGAGCGTGGTTTTTGACAAGGTTTGACCGGACAAGATCTTTCAATTCTTTTGTTATTTTGCTTATGTTTGGTAATAGATCTCCTTAGTTACATTCTGGCTACACGTTAAAACCATTAGAACAAACATAGAAAGCCTATAATGTGTGATACAAGGCTTGGAAAGTGGGTGTCTCAACTGTTCTTCATTTTCTGGGTTTTTCTTCATTTCTAGGAAAACCCAAAAAATGAAGAACACTCCTAACAACATTTTTGGAGCTCTAGATCTTTCTGTTTTGTTATGGAATGGGAATGAAACCAGTTGCTTATTGTAGTATTACATTAATACTACAATCCTAGAAAACTTTCAAGCTCAGAATCATTATGGTCTAGCAACTATGATTAGTCAAACTAGTTGACTCGATAACAGGTGATGAAGATCTGGGCAGCTCAAGAACTGCTATACCGAAAGTTTCGTCGCTATAGGTGGTCTTTAGCGACATATTATTCATAAAAATTATATTTTCATTAAATAATTATAGAAAATTAGTTTTTAATTATTAAAAATACAAAATGAATTATTATAAATTATTTTAAAAGTCCAAAAATTAGTTTTTAATTATTTTTAATATATTTCATAAATATTTAATATTTTTAAAATATTAAAGGTATTTAATTATTATATTAAATAAATTATCTAAAAATGATTTTAATATTTGAAAAATCATTTAAAATTATATTATGGTATAAGAAAATATTTGAAGTTATTTTAATGACTTTTAATATTTTGTGATGAAATTCATTAATAAATTAATATTAATGATAATTAAGTTATTTAATAAATGAATTAAATAAATAAATTAAAAATGATTTTATTATATTAAAAATCATTTTAAATAATAAATTAAAATGATTTTATTATATTAAATCAATAGTTTAAAAATGGTTTTATTGATTTAAAAATCATTTAAAAGGATATAAATGAATTAAAAATATTTTAAGTTATACTTAATGACTTTTAATATTTTGATAAAGGGTACATTAATATTTAAATATTAATGGTAATTATTTATAAATGATTTTAAATGTTTTAAAAATTATTTTAGGGTAATATTAATACTTTAAAAATATTCTAAGTTATTATAAATAACTTTAATATTTTAGCAATGGTTTCATTAATAATATTAATTAAATGTTAATGATAATAGAATTGTTTACTATTTAAAATCATTTTATAATGATTTCGGTGTTTGAAAATTTATGATAAATTATAATAAATGTTTAGAAATTATTATTAATTCATTTAAAATAATATGACTGATACTTACGGATATTGAACTTTAGAATAGAGTCTTAGACTCGATAATTACCCGATAAGGCTGTCGGTACACCGATATGTTTCAGAAATTGGTCTGAACTTAGATATTTTGATTGTGTTAATGTTTATTTGTGATCCAATGACTGTTGAACATGTGTGATAATGTGATTAGGTTATGTGCTGACTGCAAAATGTAGTACTATGTGTTATAGTATATTGTTCTAATCGCACTAATGATTTGATTAATGATAGGTCCTGATATAAAAGATAAAACTAAGTTGCATTTTGTAAGCAGCAGACCAGACAAGTATCCTACCTTTGCATTTTCTTTATGCAATGGACATGAGTAAGAATGTTTCAGAATTATATTATTACTGTACAGATTATTAACCCTATTGTTATATATATATATATATATATATATATATATATATATATATATATTATATACGCTCATTGATTATCAACATGCAAGTATATGGTAATTTAGATATATATTTTGTTCGTTAATTTCTATAAATGGTTATACAAGTGTCCCCACTTGAATAATCATTGTATTCAATCACATGTTGATACACCTTTGTTAATTACCCGTATATATAATATATGTTGAATTATAGATTATTGTTGAATAAGATAAAACCTTACTATTATCCAACCGAATTGATTTGTTTTGGAACCCCGACAAGTGTGAACATCCCAAACATGGGAAAATTTTTATTTGCCCAAGATAGCCAGATTGAACGATAATATCGTTCTTGCATGTAGTATTGATCAATATAGGGTACAACGGGCTGATCACCCTCCGTGCCTGTAAGTTATGATGGTTTGCGGATGAAGTTCTGCTAAACCTATTCGAAAATTGAAAACAATGTTCATAGTATGTCACCTGAACCCTATTTATAGTCAGTACGTAGTTTCAAAAATTGGATAGAGAGTTGTTATGTTATTATTATCGGTTCAGATTACTTCACAACTATTGATTTATTGTAAAAGGGTAGTACAAAGAAAACATTTAATCCTTTCAACTAATATTTATAATTATTATTACTTGATGGGTACTCAAATGCTAATCCTTGCTTAATTTAAATGTTTTCAGCTAAGTGTGAACAACCGAAAGGCTCTGTCAAGAATAAAGGAAAAGTGAAGGTTGCTGAATGAGTTTTTATGATATGTAATGTAATAGTTTACTTTATTATGATAAGAATGATATATATTATTATCATCATGTAATGAATGTATTAAAGGTTACGTACTTGGGAATAAAATCTGATAACTATGTAAAGTAAGTTTAATAATTATATTATTGTTATTATTATAGTATTATTTCGTTCATAGAAATGGTATCGTGAAGCACCAGGTTCGAGTTTCAAGTACATGGATTTGGGGACTTTACAATATGGTATCAGAGCTTTAGGGTTAGAAACCTTAGGTGGGATTAGACCTTAGGCTATAACCTTAGAATAGAAGGAAACGTTAAAAATACAAACAACTCATATAGAGTTTAAAAAGAGATGAATTGAATGAATTCATCGTAAAACAAAATAAAAGATAACTTATATAAAACTATAATTTGTTGTGTGTGTATAATATTTGCTAGTCTAGATAAATTATGTGTGCAGATGTCAGATAGAAAGGATTAGGATACCCTCAGGTCGTAAAGAAAGAGTCAACCTATATACACCCGAGCTAATATCGCAGCCAATAGCTGAAATAGAGGCTCACATTGAAAGAGACCCTGATAAGGTGGTTAGTATGGAAAAGTACAGTACCGGACCCAGAAACGATAATCTAACTGATAGATAGAGTATAGTTAAAGAATATGTGGTTAATGTCGAGTTCTTAAACTCATATGTTGTGGTGAGTTCTTAAACCCATAATGTGTTGTAAGTTGGACGAACTAGGTATAGTTTGTTGTGAATGGATTATTAAGGATGATGGTAATAGATAGATTACTAAGCAATTGATCTTTAGTGAAGGCATAAGAAATAAGTGGTATTAGTATTAGTTGAATATGTATAATTCTATGTTGTATATATGATAAGTATGTCTGTATTAGGTAATATTCTCATCTTCTATATAAGTTGTGGCAGTGATTCCCGACTTTTGAGTCACAAAGGGATAGCGGATGTTTAAAGCAGTATGTGCTATGGTATGTCAAGTGCTATGAATATGATTCAATGAAGGAGTAATGAAATAATTAAGTGGGTATGAAGATAGTAGCTATTTATTGAAACACTGGTTAATACAGTAAACCAAAGTTTTCGAAATCTAATATTTTGAATATATGATTATTCGAGTAGAAAATTTCTTGTTATATATATACCCTAAGACATAGAAGGTAAGTTGATGAAAGATAAATTATGATTAATCAGATAATGCCGCCAAGACGAAAACGAAATCAACGAATGTAAGAACTCATCGATAAAGTCGAGGACAATGACCGACTGACACATATATTTTTGAATATAATACGGTCGCCAAGATATGCAGAATGGAATACTAGCCGTGGGAAATCAGCTAAAAAATTGATTAGCAAACTTCAAAGACTTCAAGGAAGTCAGAACGCCAGGATAAACTGACCTTGTGGAAGCATTTGTGATAGCTGGGGTAATAGAGGGACAAAAGACAACTTTTGCCACCTATACAATGAAAAGGGGGACGAATTTTTGGTGGGAGACAAATCAAGCTAGAGCCAAAAAAGGGAGTAGTGGTAGTAGGACTGGAAAAAGAAAAGGAGATAATTTCGGGAATACCGAAATTAAGCTAGGAGGTGGAAAAAAATAGGTTATGCAGTGTAGAAATTGCGGAAAGAATCACTAGGGAGAGTGTCTTAAAGGTAAGTTTGCATGTTATAAGTGTGGGCAGAAGGGACATATCTCTACCAACTGCCCCAATTCGAGAATGTATAGTGGATGTTTTATTTGTGAATCAATGGAATATAAGGTGAAAGACTGTCCAAGAATGGGAAAGGAGGCAAGGCATGCGAATATAAGAAAAGGCAGCAGGACATTGACGACAACGGGACCAACTTCGACAAACGAACCAATAGAACCAACCACAGGAGTCTTCAGTATGATAGCTAAAGATACGGTGGCAGCTGAGGATGCAACTCCAGGTATTATTCTAATCAATTTTATTTTCTTATATATGATTTTCTTATATATATAATAAATTATTTTATAAAGAAATTTTGAAGGAGGAAATTGAGTTCTATTAGAGATCAATTTTTTGTTTAATCAGATAGACAAGCTTTATGTGAATAGTTAAAGATCAGTTCGATCAAATTATGATCAAGATCTATTTCCAATGATTGTGTATGCTATATACCCTGGTAGGTATGAGTTTTAAAATGGTGATTTCGGGGACTGAATCTTTATAAGGGAGGGTGAATGTAACAACCCGATATTTTTGATATAAATAAATCAAAAATTTTGCGTATAATTTTTTTTTTTTAAATAAATTTGGGAAATATGTGTCAAGATAATGTGTATATGTATTTATGTGATAAATAAAAATATATTTATTACATAAATATTTACCAATAATTTTATTTTAGAATTATTGATTATTATAAATTATATTCTTATAATAATTAATTTTATAGTAGAAATATTTTTATTAATTATTTTCCATAAAAATATGATTATTATATTAATTATTAATATATGGAATGGTTATTAGAATAATTAGAATAATTATTATATTATACGAATTTTAGTACAGATTATTAAGTTAATTATTTTAACTTAATTAATAATGTTAAGTATAGCAGATAAATCAGATATGGAATCCAAACCCTAATTTTGGATTTCGATTAAGGCATGAGAATAATAATATAATATTAATTATATTTTGATTTTTCAGTGCTATAAATATGTAATGTATGTATGTGGACTGACAATGGTTGGTCAATTATGGTGTATTATGTCAAGCCCTAGTTTTACTGTGCTAAACCTTAATTTGAGATCCAAATTAGAGTAAAAGATTGTTTTATAATTGTGTTATGTGATTTATGACCATTATTATAAATATTAACATTAATTAGAAAAACCCTAATTATAAGAGACCCTAATTGTAGATTAAAACCCTAATTTTTGAAATTAGAAACCCTAATTTGAAACCTAAACTGGAGTTTGTGATCAGTCAGAAATTGTATAAATGTGTTAATGTTATTAATTAGCAATTGTTAGAATTATAATTGTTAATTAGGAAAAACCTAATTAGTAATTTAAAACCCTAATGACTACAACCCAAATTATAAACCCTAATTATGATTTGGTAACCCTAATTACCAAAATTATAAGCCCTAATTACTAAATTAGCAAGGATAATTATAATTAGTAAATAATACCCTAATGTTCATGTATAATTAGAACCCTAATCTAATTAAGAAAACCCTAATTATAAATTTTAGAAACTAAAATTTTTATTTTGTACAAACCCTAATTGGAAATCTTACAAATGCTATATGCTAAACCTTAGGGTTAAATCCTAAGGGTTAAACCCTAAGGGTTTGACAAGATTACCATTAAATTTGCAAGGCTATAGACCATTATACCCTTTTATGCATTATTGAGGCTAACATATAGGTTTTGACCTTAGTAGAAGCTGTTCACCAAATCCAACAACCCCATGTGATTAAAATTGACAGCAATCAGCCTCTATGCTCAGCCATTCATGCATCCAAGACTTCTATATATAGGATTGAAGAGAGAAAATTGAGCATTCATGCTCATTTTTGTACAAACCCTCAACCTATCTCTCTCAACTCAAAACCCACGAAATCCCTTGCTAAGATCAGTCACAAACCGAGCCCCACTAACAACCATAACCAAATCAGTGACCTAGAATCAAAACTTGTTCATAAATAGTATAAACCCTAACTTGAAATCTGATCTATGATTCTATGTTAAATGTTATGATTAAGTGTTAAAATATGTTGGTTATAGTATATAATGATGATCTGGGTTGCTAGATGTTAGATCCATAACATCTAGAGGCTCAGATTTGAAGTTTTGCAAAATCTGAAAAAATTTCATTTTATGTTCTGACAATGAATGTCAGAGGCTGTAGATCTTTCTTGCTTTATGTTTTTGGTCATTTTATGTTTTCAATATGTAGTCTGGTATGAGCTCTTTACTCTGGAACTTGAATCAAGGTCATAGCTTGAACAAATTGCAAGATATTGTTAGTCAAAGGTCGTTGACCGACCATGACTGGACAAAATCCGGGTAACCCAGATCTTGCCCAGAAATGGTCTGACAAGACTGTTGACGCCTCTGATCTTGTAAACTGTTGTTGATTTATGTTTGTTGTTGTGATTAGGTTATTATATGGTAGTTATACTACATGTTAATGCTCTTAGGTCGCTTTTATCACTGACGTACTGGAATTGGGGGATGGTCAAACCAAGCAGAAAGTCCACAGATGAGCTTTCTGGGTAACCCAAAAAGTTCATGAGCATGGTTTCTGACAAGGTTTGATCGGACAAGATCTTTCTATTCTGTTGTTATTTTGCTTATGTTTGGTAATAGATCTCCTTAGTTACATTTTGGTTACACATTAAAACCATTAGAACAAACATAGGAAGCCTATAATGTGTGATACAAGGCTTGAAAAATGGGTGTCTCGACTGTTCTTCATTTTTGGGAAAACCCAGAAAATGAAGAACACTCCTGGCAACATTTTTGAAGCTCTAGATCTTTCTGTTATATTATGGAATGGGAATGAAACTAGTTGCTTATTGCAGTATTACATTAATACTGCAATCCTAAAAAACTTTCAAGCTAAGAATCATTATGGTCTAGCAACTATGATTAGTCAAACTAGATGACTCGATAACTGATGATAAAGATCTAGGTAGCTCAAGAACAGCTATAGCGACATTTTCGTCGCTATAGGTGTTCTTTAGCGACAGATTATTTATAAAAATTATATTTTCATTAAATAACTATAGAAAATTAGTTTTTAATTATTAAAAATACAAAATGAATTATTAAAAATTATTTTACAAGTCCAAAAATTAGTTTTTGATTATTTTTACTATATTTCATAAATATTTAATATTTTTGAAATATTAAAGGTATTTAATTTATTTAATTATTATATTAATTAAATTATTTAAAAATGATTTTAATATTTGAAAAATCATTTAAAATTATATTATGGTATAAGAAAATATTTTAAGTTATTTTTAATGACTTTTAATATTTTGTGATGAAATTCATTAATAAATTATTATTAATGATAATTAAGTTAATTAATAAATAAATTAAATAAATAAATTAAAAATCATTTTATTATATTAAAATCATTTTAAATAATAATAAGGCATTTAAAATATTTTAAGTTATAAAATATTACTTTAAATATTTAAAGATAAATTTCATTATTATTATTATTGATATTAAGGTTATTTAATAATTATATTAAATAAATTAGTTTAAAAATGATTTTAATATTATAAAAATCATTTTAAATGAAAATAAAGTGTTTAAAGATATTTTAAGTTATAAAATATAACTTTTAATACTTAAAGGATAATTTCATTAAATTTAATATTAATGATATTAATTTAACATTAATGATATTAAATTTATTTAATAATTATATTAAATAAATAGTTTAAAAATGGTTTTATTGATTTAAAAATCATTTAAAAAGGATATAAATGAATTAAAATATTTTAAGTTATACTTAATGACTTTAAATATTTTGATAAAGGGTACTATAATATTTAAATATTAATGGTAATTATTTATAAATGATTTAAATGTTTTAAAAATCATTTAAGGATAATATTAATAATTTAAAAATATTCTAAGTTATTATAAATAACTTTAATATTTTGGCAATGGATTCATTAATAATATTAATTAAATGTTAATGATAATATAATTGTTTACTATTTAAATCATTTTCTAATGATTTCGGTGTTTGAAAATTTATGATAAATTATAATAAATGTTTAGAAATTATTATTAAGTAATTTAAAATAATTTGACTGATAATTACGGATATTGAACTTTAGAATAGAGTTTTAGACTCGATAATTATCCGATAAGGCTGTCGGTACACCGATATGTTTCAGAAATGGGTCTGGACTTAGATATTTTTATTGTGTTAATGTTTGTTTGTGATCCAATGACTGTTGAACATGTGTGATAATGTGATTAAGTTATGTGTTGACTGCGAAATGTAGTACTATGTGTTATAGTATATTGTTCTAATCGAACGAATGATTTGATTAATGATAGGTCGTGATATAAAAGATAAAACTAAGTTGCATTTTATAAGCAGCAGACCACGCAAGTATCCTACCTTTGCATTTTCTTTATGCAATGGACATGAGTAAGAATGTTTCAAAATTATATTATTACTGTACAGATTATTAACCCTATTGTTATATATATATTATATACGCTAATTGATTATCAACATGTTAGTATATGGTAATTCAGATATATATTATGTTCGTTAATTTCTATAAATGGTTATACAAGTGTCCCCACTTGGATAATCATTGTATTTAATCACATGATGATACACCTTTGTTAATTACCCGTATATATATGTTGAATTATAGATTATTGTTGAATAAGATAAAACCTTACCATTATCCAACCGAATTGCTTTGGTTTGGAACCCCGAAAAGTATGAACATCCCAAACTTGGGAAAAATTTTATGTGCCCAAGGCAGCCAGAGTGAACAATAATATCGTTCTTGCATGTAGTATTGATCAATACAGGGTACAACGGGCTGATCACCCTCCGTGCCGGTAAGTTATGACGGTTTGCGGATGAAGTTCTGCTAAACCTATTCAAAAATTGAAAACAATGTTCATAGTATGTCACCTTAACCCTATTTATAGTCAGTACGTAGTTTCAAAAATTGGATATAGAGTTGTTATGTTATTATTATCAGTTTAGATTACTTCACAACTATTGATTTATTATAGAAGGGTAGTACAAAGAAAATATTTAATCTTTTCCGCTAATATTTATAATTGTTATTACTTGCTGGGCACTCAAATCCTCATCCTTGCTTAATTTAAATGTTTTCTGCTAAGTGTGAACATTCGGAAGGTTCTGTTAAGAATAAAGGAAAAAAGAAGGTTGTTGAATGAGTTTTTATGATATGTAATGTAATAGTTTACTTTATTATGATAAGAATGATATATATTATTATTATCATGTAATGAATGTATTAAAGGTTACGTACTTGGGAATAGACTCTGATAACTTTGTAAAGTAAGTTTAATAATTATATTATTGTTATTATTATAGTATTATTCCGCTCATAGAAATGGTATCGTGAAGAACCAGGTTTGGGTTTCAAGTACCTGGATTTGGGGGCTTTACAAGAGTGGATATTGTCTAGAAGGCAATATTCTTGTTTAAACTATCAGCTATGTTTTGTCGTATATTACCCGACAATTGTATAATTAAGTTTGTATTTGATTTCTGTACCATGTATTTGGCGACTCAAGATGGGTGATGTATACCTATTTTGGGGCGTCACGATTGGTATCAAAGCTTAGGATATGATCCTGGTGAGATGTGAGACAAGAACTAGGATGGGAGGGACGGGGAATTCCTTCGCTAGTATGACCTACCTAAGTTTATTTGGTATTTAATTGGTCGGTCAGAGTATAGAGATAATATGTGATATGTCAATTAACCCTTGTTTTGTGGCAGTGTTTGAAAATGGCATCTAAAAATATCAAGATAAGTAATGAAGCACATGAGACCGTCGAGTTAGCAACGATCAATACCCAGGATAATGTGTATTAAGAAGACAATAATCCTCAAGTAAACAACAACACCGATCAAATGATGAATGATGGGATGTTCAGAGGCTTTATAAAATTTATTCAATATCAGGCGAGAGAGACTCTTGTTCAAAATGCAGGTGGAAACACTGGCAACTCTCGGATGGTCACCGCTAAGCAGTTCAAGGAGTTGGGACCACCGAAGTTTTTAGGAGAGCCAAAACCACTTAAGGCGGAGACGTGGATAAAGCAGATCACCAAGATATTTGGAATGATCTAAGGAACAAAAGGTTCCCTTTGCCACCTTCATGTTGCGAGGAGAGGCAGATTACTGATGGGAATCAGTAAAATGTACTCATCCTACCGCACTGAAGATGTCTTGGGAGAAGTTCTAAGAACTGTTTAATGACAAGTACTTTCCCGAAAGTATTCATCACATGAAGGAAGTAGAGTTCATCAAGCTGAAGCAAAACAATATAACCGTGTCGCAGTACAAAGCTAAGTTTGTCGAGTTGTCCCGGTTTGTGTCCCACTTGGTTGATAATGATGAGAGATGACACGGATGTTTCTAAGAGGTTTGAAACCTGAGATACGTCAATACCTCATTTCTCACAAACTTTGTTTATATTCAGATGTTGTGAATATGGCTCAGTTATTGGAGCGCAATAATGAGCCAGCTCAACCAAAAGATAATGACCAACAACACGATAATAATCGTACCGGTGGCAACAGCTATCGGAACAATGATAACCATAATGAAGGAAATTATCAAGCAAGAAATGGTAACCATTTCGGTGGTAATCATGGCCAAGATAATAGAAGAAATGATTCAAGTTGAAAATTCAAGAAGAAAAGATTTAACGATGATGGGAAGACGTCGGCAACATCACCAGCACCAGCAATAAATTCTAGGGGAGGAGAATGACCGCCAGTTAGATGCTACAGATGCGGAGAGGAGGGACACATAAGTCCAAACTGTTCACAGCCTTCCAAGGTATATTTTAGTTGTGGAAAAGATGGTCACATAGCATGATTTTATCTTGTAGCGAAATCAAATCCAGCTGGGACGGTGGCACAAAAGGCGGATATGGACAAAACAAAATCGGTGGTTTCAGGAAGAGCGTTTTTCGTGACTTCTCAAAAAGCGAGTAACCCAAACGAAGTTATCATGGGTTAGTTAATCATAAACTCTTGCGAAGTCTATACATTGTTAGATATCGGCTCTACCTATTCTTTTATTTCTCCTATTTTTGCTCAACATTTTTAAATAATATTTCTATTGTTAATAAATAGATATGAGAGTCACAGTTTTTAAATGATATTTCTATTGTTAATAAATTTCCTAATGTAAAATCCCAAATTTTATGAATAAAGATTTAATTTTCTCGAAATATTTTTTTTTAATATTATGGTGTGAATTTGAGATAATGTTATAGTTGTGGGTAGTATTTATAAATTTTGCAAAGTATGCAAGTTGTTGTATTATATTCGATTGGTCGGGGAATATTCGTTTTAACAGGGAATATTCATACAACGACACAATCATTGGTGGACCCCACAACAGAATTATTGTCGGATTGAGAAAATGACAAAAATATTTTTATGAAAATAACGGCGAAAGTTTTACCATTAATCTTTGTTGAACTACTCGGTAGTAAAAGAAATGCGATGTCTGAGTGATTGCGTATAGTAGCAGCACGGTATTGATTATTGATGCTTATGTGAGAAGTCACTACGCAGTTTTGTTCAATTATTACTACATGATGTTTTAGCATAGTATCTCACATTATTTAATTCAATTATTGTTGATTGTTATATATATATATATATATATATATATATATATATATAAGTTTTGTTTTATTAGTATTATTAATGTAATAAAACAGAAAAACTTTTATATAAAATAGAATACTTTTATAAAGTTATTCGTTTTATTAGGCTAATAGTAAATATCTTTTATATAAAATAGAATACTTTTATAAAGTTATATGTTTTATTAGACAATAATTAGATTATATTATATTTTATTATGCATAGTATTTGCATAATGCCTGCATAGTGTTTGCATTGTAAAATCTTTTTAAAAGTTATTCGTTTTATTAGATTATAAATAGAATATATTATATTTTATTATAAACCAATGTGGACCATCCGTTTAAAGTAAGTCGATCTGGACCGTTCCTGGATTGGTTACTATTCAGTTCATTCTTCTATAAATAGAAGCTCATTCCTTCATTATTTCTTATGAATTCACTGAAACTCTAGAGAAAACCGTAGAGAAATTATTCTTCTATCTTGGCGTATTTCTTTAGCGTTTAAGAAAGCTTTGAGCGTAGTCTGCAAGTTTCTTCAAGTATATCCCCAGCCTACCGTTCGGAGTACTCTTCTTTATAAGGTAAGGGGTATTATTTTTTCATATTCATGAAGAGAACTTACATTATTCCATTCTTTATTATTTTGTTGGAATAACCAAATATACGCAGATACCCTATACTTGGTGATTTCGTTGTTATTCCATTCTTTATTATTCTATTGGAATATCACTCGTGCATTCGTTTTACACCGGACTGATTCCGCCTCTTTATTATTACGTTGGAATATCCCGTCCGCATGCGTTTTTATTATTCTGGCGGACTTCGATTCTGTTATTTATTATTACATTGGAATAACTTTTACATCTGCTGCCGCATGCATGGTGATTTCTTTTGTTATTCCATTCTTTATTATACTCGATTGATTAAAGTTTTGACTTCTATACTCCATGAAATTAGTGGAATATCCTTGATATTTGTGCTTCATCCAGTATCCTTTCATGAAAATATTCTTCTGAGCATTCTTGAATTTTACTCTACAAAGAAGTATCATGTTGACAATTTGGACGTTATTAGTTCTTGGATAATTTAATTCTTGAACTTGTTTTATTGAGTTCTTATATCATTGTCATCATCCTCATGTTTATATTTTGTTGAAAGTCATCTGTGGCCTGCAGTGCATAGATGGACTTGGTATGATTATGACCAGGGATTATTCGGTATAATCATGATCATAATGTTACAAATGATATGGAAAAAGTCCTCATTGGCCCGTAGTGCATTGATGGACAGTTTTTGGTATGATTATGGCTATGGATTCTCTTCGGCCAAGGGAGCAAAGATGAATTGTTTTATGGCATGATCAGGACCGTTGATGAAAACACAATTATCTTTAGCCCGTAATGCATGGATAATTCGTGGTCGTGATAGTAATGAATATCTTTGGTAGTAGTGATGCTGTGAGTTGATGTGGATTATTTATTAAAAATTTGAGTCCCAAATGATAAAAGTGATGAAAAACTTTTTAAATCATAAAATATAGTAGATTTTATTCTCTACTTGACTCTTTTAATGGATTGCTTGTTCCGCTGCAGTTAAACTTGATGTCTATTGTATTATATCAATTTAACATTGTTGAAGACTAATGATAATTTATTCTGCATTATCTTAGTCATAATATTTCTTACAGGGCTAGTTGAGCTCACCCTTTCCTTCACTGTTCTCTTCGAAAAATGAGAATATAGCTGGGATGAGTCGAGGAACGGTTTGACAGTCCAGATGATAGCATTAGTAGTTCTCACTATTCTGTTAAATAGTGTGACAATAAAATATAATGAGGACTTATTCTGAGAGTGGATATTGTCTAGAAGACAATATTTCTATTAAAACTCACAGCTCTCTTGTTTTATATTAAAGATTGTATTTGTATTCTATACCATGTATTTGGCGACTCAGAATAGGTGATGTATACCTATTTTGGGGGCGTCACAGTTGTATTAGGGATATGATCCCTGGCTGAGATGTGAGACAAGAACTAGAAGGGGAGAGACGGGGAATTCCTTCTCTAGTATGACCTACCTAAGTTTATTTGGTATTTAATTGGTTGGTCAGAGTATAGGGATAATATGTGATATGTTAATTAACCCTTGTTTTGTTGCAGTATTTGAAAATGGCATCCGAAAATGTTGAGAATAGCAATGGAGCACAGGAGACCGTTAAGTCTCCACAGATCAATAATCAGGATAATGTGCAACAGGAAGGCGATAATCCTCCTGTAAATAACAAAACTGATCAAATGACGAACGACGGTACGTTTAGGAGCTTTTTAGAATTCATGCAACACCAAACGAGAGAGACTCCTGTTCATAATGCAAGTGGAAACAATGTCAACCTACGGTTGGTCACCGCTAAGTAGTTCAAGGAGCTGGGACAACCGGAGTTTTTGGGAAAGCCATAACTACTTAAGGCAGAGACGTGGTTAAAGCAGATCACAAAGATATTTGATGTCTTGGGATGCTCCGAGGAGCAAAAGGTTCCATTCGCCACCTTTATGTTGCGTGAAGAGGCAGATTACTTGTGGGAATCTGTAAAACGTACCCAGCCTGACACACTCAAGATGTCTTGGGAGAAGTTCCAAGAGCTGTTCAATGATAAGAACTTTCCCAAAAGTTTTCATCACATGAAGGAGGTGGAGCTTATCAAGTTGGAGCAAAACAACATGACCGTGTCGCAGTAGAAAGCCAAGTTTGCCGAGTTGTCCCGGTTTGCGTCTCATTTGGTTGATAATGAGGAGAGAATGACATGAATGTTTCTAAGAGGTTTGAAACCTGAGATACATCAATATCTTATCTCTCATAAACTGTGTTTGTATTCAGATGTTGTTAATAGGGCTCAGTTATTGGAGCGTGATAATGAGTCAACCCAACCAAAAGAGAGCAGCCGGAAAAATGATAATACCGGTTATAACAGTCATCAAAGCGGTGACAATAAGCATGGAGGGAATCAACATGCCAGAAATGGTAACCACTTCGGTGGTAATCATGTCCAAAATAATAGAAGTGGAAATTTAAAGAAGAGAAGGTTCAATAATGATGGAAAGACAGCAGCACCATCACCCGTTTCTAAGGAAGAAGAATGACCACCGATCGTATGTTTCAAATGCGGACAGGAGGGACATATCCGTCCAAACTGTACGCAGCAATCCAAAGCGTGTTTTAATTGCGGAAGAGAAGGTCACCTAGCTCGATTTTGTCGTATGGTGAAGTCAAGTCCAGCTAGGATAGTGATGCCAAAGGATGTCCCAGACAAGCCAAAGCCGATAGTTTAAGAGAGAGCATTTTTTTTTTGTGACGAGGAACCTGAATAAAATTATCACGGGTATGTTAGTCATAAACTCTTGTGAAGTCTATACCGTGTTAGATACCGGTTCTACTCACTCTTTTATTTCACCTAGTTGTGTTCAATGTTTGAAGTTAACTCCGGAGAAGTTAGACTTTGATATATCTGTTTAAACTCAGTTGAGAGAAACCTTCGTTACCTCCACTATTTATAAATCATGTTCAAATCAACACTTTCATGTTACCTGTCGATCTTATCTCTTTGAAAATACTTGCCTTTGATGTGATTTTTGGAATCTATTGGTTAACTACTCATCATGCTTTTAGTAAGGTTGTTAGCTTTCATATTTCTAACCAACCTGTTATGCGAATTCAAAGTAACCAAACCACTAAAGTCAATCATTGTCATATCAAGCCATAAGTAAAGAGCCCGATCCTTTCGTTGTTGACTTCCTTGTGTGGGAATGCATCGAAGCGGACTTTACGTAGGCGACATCGTGAATGAAGATGGCAAGTTGATAGGTATCAATGTGATGTACTATCCAAGTCTTGGATGAGGGTCACAGTTTTGAATGATATTTCTATCGTTAATAAATTTTTTGACGTATTCTTAAAGACATCCTAGCCTACCCCTAGAGCGTGAAATCGAATTTTGTATTGACCCCAGTACAAAACCCCATTCCTTAAATCCTCAAATAATTCTTTACTTAAAACGAACGTATCATGCGCCAAAGAAGTTGGCTCGAGCTGTTGAAGATTATGATCGTACCATTCAATACCATCGTAGAAAAACGAACGTGGTAGCTGACGCGTTGAGTAGAAGATCGTATGCGTTTATGAGATTGAATATACGAACCCACGTGAAGATAACGAATATACGAGTAGAATCGACTTTAATCGATAAAGTTAAAGCCGCTCAAACTACACACCCGAAGCTGATGAATGTGAAAAAGAAGGTTCAAAAGGGCGTTATTCTAGAAGCAAGAATCGATGAAGAGAGGAAATCTCAACCCTCAATTTTATTAACTCATTTGAAATCCTTGATCGAGTAGGAACTGTGGCCTATAGACTCGTTTTACAACCAAGTATGTCGCTTGTTCATAACATTTTTCACGTATCGATGTTACGTAAATATGTGGATGACCCGAACCACATTATTGATTTAGAACCAGACGAGATAGCAGATAATTTAACGTATGAAGATGTACCTGTTAAAATCCTGGAATGTATTCAACACTCAAAGGTTATACCTCAAGAGTTAGAATCGGACGAAGTGTCCTCATCTGTTCGGCATACTAGGTACGTACGTAAATTTCGAGGGAAAAATTTCATTAGGAGGGGAGATTGTAAAATCCCAAATTTTACGAATAAAGATTTAATTTTCTCGAAATATTTTTTTTTTAATATTATGGTGTGAATTTGAGATAATGTTATAGTTGTGGGTAGTATTTATAAATTTTGCAAAGTATGCAAGTTGTTGTATTATATTCGATTGGTCGGGGAATATTCGTTTTAACAGGGAATATTCATACAATGGCACAATCATTGGTGGACCCCACAACAGAATTATTGTCGGATTAAGAAAATGACAAAAATATTTTTATAAAAATAACGGCGAAAGTTTTGCCGTTAATCTTTATTGAACTACTTTCGGTAGTAAAAGAAAAGAATGTCTGGCGTGGTTGCATAATAAAGACACACCGGTATTGATTATTGATGTTTATGTGAGAAGTCACTCACGTTATTTGATTTAATTATTGTTGATTGTTATATATATATATATATATATTATATATATAAGTTTTGTTTTATTAGTATTATTAATGAAATAAAATAGAAAAACTTTATATATAAAAATAAATACTTTTATAAAGTTATTAGTTTTATTAGGCTAATAGTAAATATCTTTTTTATATAAAATGAATACTTTTATAAAGTTATACTTTTTTATTAGACAATAATAGATTATATTATATTTTAGTATGCATAGTGCCCTGCATAGTGTTTTGCATAGTAAAATCTTTTTAAAATTTATTCATTTTATTAGATTATAAATAGAATATATTATATTTTATTATAAACCAATTTGAATAAATCTGCTTAAAAGTAAGTCGATCTCGACCGTTCATGGATTGGTTACTATTCGATTCATTCTTCTATAAATAGAAGCTCATTCCTTCATTATTTCTTACGAATTCAATTTGAAACTCTAGAGAGAAAACGTAGAGAGACTTATTCTTCTATTTTGGCGTATTTATTTAGCGTTTAAGAAAGCTTTGAGCGCAGCGGTGAGTTTCTTCAAGTATATCCCAGCCTCTACCGTCAAGTACTCTTCTTTATAAGGTAAGGGGTATTATTTTTTCATATTCATGAAAAGAACTTCATTATTCCATCTTTATTATTACATTTGAATAACATATATCGCCTGATCTACCCTATACTTGGTGATTTACATTTGTTATTCCATTCTTTATTATTACGTTGGAATATCCTATCTGCTTTTTTTTACTGCCGGACTGATTCCGTTATTTATTATTCATTTGGAATAACTTTTTATCATGAGAAGTACCGCATGCATGGTGATTTCTTTTGTTATTCCATTCTTTATTAAACTCAGTTGATTAAAGTTTTGACTTCTATACTCCATGAAATTAGTGGAATATCCTTGATATTTGCGTTTCATCCAGTATCCTTTCATGGAAATATTCTTCTGAGCATTCTTGAATTTTACTCTACAAAGAAGTATCATGTTGACAATTTGGACGTTATTAGTTCTTGGATAATTTAATTCTTGAACTTGTTTTATTGAATTCTTATATCATTGTCATCATCCTCATGTTTATATTTTGTTGAAAGTCATCTGTGGCACATAGTGCATAGATGGACTTGGTATTATTATGACCGAGGATTATTCTTAAGATAATCATGGCCGTAATGTTACAAATGTTGTGGAAAAAGTCCTCATTGGCCCGTAGTGCATTGATGGACAGTTTTTGGTATGATTATGGCTATGGATTCTCTTCAGCCAAGGGAGCAAAGATGAATTGTTTTATGGCATGATCAAGACCGTTGATGAAAACACAATTATCTTTGGCCCGTAATGCATGGATAATTCGTGGTCGTGATACTAATGAATATCCTTGGCCGTAGTGCAGGGATGATGTGGATTATTTATTAAGTTTGAGTCCCAAATGATAAAAGTGATGAAAAACTTTTTAAATCATAAAAGATAGTAGATTTTATTCTCTACTTGACTCTTTTAATGGATTGCTTGTTCCGCTGCAGTTAAACTTGATGTCTATTGTATTATATCAGTTTAACATTGTTGAAGACTAATGATAATTTATTCTGCATTATCTTAGTCACAATATTTCTTACTGGGCTAGTTGAGCTCACCCTTTCCTTCATTGTTCTCTTCAGGAAATGAGAATATAGCTGGGACGAGTCGAGGAACGGTTTGACAGTCCAGATGATAGCATTAGTAGTTCTCACTATTCTGTTAAATAGTGTGACAATAAATGTAATGAGGACTTATTCTGAGAGTGGATATTGTCTAGAAGACAATATTTGTATTAAAACTCACAGCTCTATTATTGTATATTAGAGATTGTATTTGTATTCTATACCATGTATTTGGCGACTCAGAATAGGTGATGTATACCTATTTTGGGGGTGTCACACCTAACGTATACCCAAAAGAACTTCCTGGCCTACCCCTAGAGCGTGAAATTGAATTTTGTATTGACCTCAGTACAAAACCCATTTCTAAAACCCTTAAATATTTCTTTAACCAAAACGAACGTATCATGCGCCAAAGACGTTGGCTCGAGCTGTTGAAGATTATGACCATACCATTCAATATTATTGTGGAAAATGCGAACATGGTAGTTGATGTATTGAGTAGAAGATCGTATGCATTTACAATTGTAACGTTGTTAACACAAAGACCCATTTCATATGACTTACAAATGATAAAGATAGAGTTAAAGACTCTAAGGACCCACGTGATGATGTCAAATAATACGAGTAGAATCGACGTTAACCGATAAAGTTAAAATCGCTAAAACTACACACCCGGAGCTGATGAATGTGAAGAAGTAGGTTCAAGAGGGCGTGATTCTAGAAGCAAGAATCGACAAAGAGAGTAAATCTCAACCCTCAATTTAATTAGGCCATTCGAAATCCTCGATAGAGTAGGAATTGTGGCATATAGACTCGCTTTACCGCCAAGTATGTCGCGTGTTCATAACGTTTTTCACGTATCGATATTACATAAATATGTGGACTATCCGAACCACATTATTGAATTAGAAGTAGATGAGATAACAGAAGATTTAATGTATGAGGAGATACCTGTTAAAATGTTGGACAAGAATGAATATATTCTACGCTCAAAGGTTATACCTCAAGATTTAGAATCTGACGAGGTATCATCATCTCTTCGACATACCATGTACGTACGTAAATTTTGAGGGAAAAATTTCATAAGGAGGGGAGATTGTGAGATCCCAAATTTTATGAAATGAAAGTATTCAATTTTCTTATAATTATTATTTTATTTAGTAAATGGTTAAATTGAGAAAGGGTTAAAGTTAAGGGTGATATGTGAAAATTTTACAAAGTATGCAAGTTGATATAAAATATTCGTTGTGTCGGGAAATATTCAATTGGTTGGGGAATATTCGTTTTAATATGGAATATTCATACGACGACATAATCATTGGTGGACCACACAATGAAAGTATTGTCGTAGTTAGAAAATGACAGAAATATCTTTTTTATAAAAATAATTGCGAAAATTTTACCGTTAAACTGTTGAACTGCCCGGTAGTAAAAGTACAGTAATACGTGTGGTTGCATAGTAGCACACGGTATTGATTATTGATGCTTACATGAGAAGTCACTCAGTTATACACAATTATTACTACTGATAATCATTTGCGTAATATCTCTCATATTATTGATTCAATTATTGTCATAGTATCATCTGCATAATATTTTATATTATTAAATTAATAATTGAGACGACAAAGTTATTCATATTATTATTTGTAATATTGACGATGTCTAGAAAGTTCTGTCGAGGAGAGGTTTGGTCACCTAATTGCGCTCCAATAGGGAGAAATCCTTATTGGAAAGCCCCCTCTTTCCTGGGAATTATCTGGTTGTTAAATATTGTGTTATAATATTCATGATGAATAAGTTCGTGTTGATTAAAGATGAAATTGATAGTTTCATTGTGTTGGGATTATTAGTGTTAGTGGAAATCGACATCTATTCTGATAATAATTGATGTCTGGAGGTTATATTGACTAATCGGGTAATTAATCGGATAAATGAGAAATTAATTGTTATTAATTCACATGCTTATAACTATTTGTTCATATGTGTGTACTATTGATTCACATGCATGTACTATTAGGGGAGGTGGTGCACGATTGATAATACTTGCATGACTAAATTAAAAATGGAGGTATAGATGAAGGTACTATACTGTAATTATTTTTTTCACATGTATAGAACTATTGAGTTACATGATTTTACTATTGATTCACATGATGTACTATTAGGAGAGGTGGTTCAAGTTTGATAATACTTGCAGGACTAAATTAAAAATAAAGAAAAAGATGAAGGTATTATACTATAATATTTTGAGCCCCAAAATGTGCAATTATCGAAACTATATTTTCCTATAAATAGAAGCTCTTTCTTCCTTCTTTCTCACCAATTCACTAAGACTCACAAGAGAAATGATAGAGAGAGAAGCTATAAAGAAAAAGAAGAAGAGAAGTCTTCTACTTCACTATTCCAGTATCCAGTCTTCTTCTGAGGTAAGGGGTATTATTTATTTCATATTCTAAAGAAATATTATTTTTCGTATTCGTATGAATATTATTTTCATTCAATATTAAGTAAGAATATCATCTTCGGTCAATATTATTCGTAGGAATATTATTTTCGTTCAACAGTCGTAAGGGATATTATATTTTTCATTATTCGTAGAAATAATATTTTCTTCCATGCTCTGTAGTATGTGAGTAATATTATTTCGTTTATTATTCCTAATTCTACACTCAATTCTGTTAAAGTATTGCTTCTATACTCCGTGAAATTAGTAGAATATCCTTGATATTTGCGCTTCATCCAGTATCTTTTCATGAAAATATTATTATGAGCTTTCTTGATAATTATTGATCTTTTCATACCAGAATACTATTCATGAGTTAATATTTATGGGTTACTATTCACCTGATTACTATTCACTCAAATATTATTCACTCGGGTATTCGGGGTACTTTTTAAGTCGAAATACTATTCACGAGTTACTATTCACCCAATTACTATTCACTCGAGTATTTGAGGCACTTTTCATGCCAGGAAACTATTCACGAGGTACTATTCCTGAGGTACTATTCATAGGGTATTATTCACGGGGTACTATTCACCCGAAAAATATATTTCTTTTCGGTCCAAATCATTTTTGATACAATATCATTCTTGAATTTTACTCCACAAAGCAGTATCATGTTGACAATTTAGATATTTTTAAACTCTAGATAAATTTAAAGTTTAATATTTATCCTTGATTTCGTTTGATTAATGCTTATATCATTGTCATCATCCTCATGCTTATATTGTGACGAAAGTCATCTTTGACTTACGTGCATAGATGGACTGTTGATTGGTATGGTTATGACCAGGTATAATTATGACCCGTAATGTTACAAATGATGTGGTAAAAGTCCTCATTAGCCCGTAGTGCATTGATAGACAGTTGTTGGTAAGCTTATGACCAGGGATTATTCGGTATAATCATGACCATTGATGATTACATAAATATCCTTGGCCCGTAGTACAGGGATGATTCGATGATGTGGTTTATTTATTAAAATTTGAGTCTCAAATGATAAAGTTGATGAAAAACTTTTTAAATCATAGAAGATAGTAGATATCATGCTCTACTTGACTCTTCTAATAGATTATTTATTCCGCTGCAGTTGTCGATCTAAAACTTGTTGTCTATTGTATTCTATTAGTTGTTATACTGTTGAAGGCTAATGATAATTTGTGAGATCCCGAATTTTATGAAATAAAAGTATTCCATTTTTCTATTTTGATAAATAGTTAAATTGATAAAAGTTTAAAGGTAAGAGTGATATTTGAAAAAATTTCAAAGTAAGAAAGTTTTCATAAAATAATCGGTGATAAAAGTACAATAATACGCTTGGTTGCATAGTAGCACATGGTATTGATTATTGATGCTTACGTGAGAAGTAACTCAGTTATACTCAATTATTGCTACATTAATTGATGCATAATATCTCTCATATTATTGATTCAATTATTATCACAGTATCATCTGCATAATATTTTATATTATTAAATCAATAATTGAGACGGCAAAGTTATTCATATTATTATTTGCAATATTGACAATGTCTAGAAGTTCTGTCAAGGAGAGGTTTGGTCACCTAATTGCGCGCCAATAAGGAGAAATCCTTATCAGAAGCCCCCTCTTTCCTGGGAACGACCTGGTTGTTAAATATTATGAATTATAATATTAATGATGAATAAGTTCGTGTTGATTAAAGATGAAATTAATAGTTCCATTGTGTTGGAATTATTAGTGTTAGTGAAAATTGACATTTATTTCGATAATAATTGATGTCTGGAGGTTATATTGACCAATCGGGTAATTAACTAAATAAATGAGCAATTAATTGCTATTGATTCACATGCTTATAACTATGTGTTCACATGTGTGTACTATTGATTCACATGATTCATTATTAGGGGAGTTGGTGCAAGATTGATAATACTTGCATGACTAAATTAAAAATAGAGGTATAGATGAAGGTACTATACTGTAATTAGTTTTTTCACATGATTATACTATTGAGTCACATGATTTTACTATTGATTCACATGATTTACTATTAGGGGGGGTGGTGCAAGTTTGATAATACTTACAGGACTAAATTAAAAGGGAAGAAAAAGGGGAAGATATTATACTGTAATATTTCGAGCCCCAAAATGTGCAATTATTGAAACTATATTTTCCTATAAATAGAAGCTCATTCTTCCTTCATTTCTCACCAATTCACTAAAGCTATAGAGCAATTATTATAGAGAGAAATTATAGAGAGAAAGAAGAAGAGAAGTCTGCTACCTCACTATTCTAGTATCCAGCTTTTCTTACGAGGTAAGGGGTATTATTCTTTCGTATTCATTCAGAGAGTTATTTTCTTTCAATACTCGTAAGGGTTGTTATTCCATTCTTTATTATTATGTTGGAATAACTTTTTACATCTGATACCACATACATGGTGAAATACTTCATTATTCCATTCTTTATTATTCTACTTTGAATAACACATATGTGTGGTCTATCGCATGCCTGGTGAATTCTGTTGTTATTCCATTCTTTATTATTCTATTGGAATATCCTATCTGTGCGGATTACACATGACCTGGTTCCGTTCTTTATTATTCTGTTGGAATATTCTATGTGTGCGCATTACGCATGACTTGGTTCCATTCTTTATTATTCTGTTGGAATATCCTGTCATGCAGATTACGCACGACCGGTTCCATTCTTTATTATTACTTTGGAATAACTCATGCATGCGGTCTATCGCGTGCGAGGTGAATTCTTCATTATTCCATTCTTTATTATTCTCGTTGAATAACTCGCCTCATGTGGATTACCACATGCATGGTGAATGATCCTTCGTATTCATTCTTTATTAAATTATGGAAATGATCTATCTACGTGGATTACCGCATGGCGGGTGAAAATCCATTTGCAGTTTCTTATATTCTATTATACTCGTATGATATATCATTTCTTTTGTACTCGTCATGGAATATCATTTTCTTTGGTATTTTTTTTACGAGTTACTATTCACGGGTTACTATTCCCTCTAGTATTATTCATTCTGGTATTCGGGGCACTTTTTGTGTCGGAGTACTCTTCACGAGTTACTATTCATGGGTTACTATTCACCCGAATATTATTCACTCGAGTATTTGGAGTACTTTTCATGTCGGGGTACTATTCACGAGATACTATTCCTGAAGTACTATTCATAGGGTACTATTCACGGGGTACTATTTAACCGAAAAATACATTTCTTTTCTGTCCAAATTATTTTTGGTACATGAATAATATTCTTTAATTTTACTCTACAAAGCAGTATCATGTTGACAATTTGGACGTTATTGATTTCTGGATAAATTAAATTATAAATCTTTAAAATTAATCCTTGAACTTGTTTTATTGAATTATTATTTCATTGTCATCATCCTCATGCTTATATTGTGATGAAAGTCATCTTTGGCTTACGTGCATAGATGGACTGTTGATTATTGGTTTTATTGGTTGTATATCTTTGGCTTATGTGCAAAGATGGACTGTTGATTATTGGTTTTATAGTTATATATCTTTGGCTTACGTGAAAAGATGGACATGTGTATGACATAATCATAACAACTGGTGATAATAACGAATATCCTTGGCCCGTAGTGCATGGATAATTTGATGATGTGATTGGCAGGATCATGACCATTAGTTAATAGTTGAATGTCTTTGGTAGTAGTGCAATCGACAAATAATTGATTGAGTATGATCATGACCATTGGTTTTATAGTTGAATATCTTTGGCCCGTAGTGCAAAGGTAGACAACTGATTGGTATGATCATTGTTATTACATTTGAATATCTTTAGCCTTTGGGGCAAGGATATTGAGTGAATGTTCTATTAAGACTTTGTGGCAAGGAGAAACTGCTGATTCACATTATTATAAACATGAATTGTGAATTTAACTAAAATCTTTGGCGGTTCAGGTGAAGACAGGTGATGAAAGTTCTCTTTGTCTTGGGTATAATAAAGAACTTTTGATGAGTATTACAGCGATAAAGTTGATGAAAAACTTTTTAAATCATAGAAGATAGTAGTTTTTATGCTCTACTTGACTCTTCTAATGGATTGCTTATTCCACTGCAGTTGTTGATCTAAAACTTGTTGTCTATTGTATTCCATCAGTTGTTATACTGTTGAAGGCTAAGGATAATTTATTCTGCATTATCTTAGTCATAATATTTCTTACTGGGCTAGTTGAGCTCACCCTTTTCTTTCATTGTTCTCTTTAGGAAATGAGAATATAGCTGGGACGAGTCGGGGAATGGAGTGATGGTCCGAGATGGTGGCTATAGTAGTCCTCACTATTTTTATAAAATAGTGTAATAATAATTGTAATGAGGACTCCATTGAGTGTGGATGTTATCTAGAAGGAAATATTCTTGTTTAAACTCTCAGCTATATTTTGTCGTATTTTGCACGACAGTTGTATAATTAAATTTGTAGTTGAGTTCTGTACCACGTATCTGGCGACCCAAGATGGGTGATGTATACCTGTTTTGGGGGCGTCACATAATTTATTCTGCATTATCTTAGTTATAATATTTCTTACTGGGCTAGTTGAGCTCACCCTTTTGCTTTCACTGTTCTCTTCGGGAAATGAGAATATAGCTAGGACTGGTCGTGGAACGGAGTGATGGTCAGAGATGGTTGTTTTAGCAGTCCTCACTATTCTGTGAAATAGTGTGATAATAATTGTAATGAGGACTCCATTGAGAGTGGATATTGTGTAGAAGGCAATATTCTTGTTTAAACTCTCAGCTATGTTTTATTGTATATTACCCGACAGTTGTATAATTAAGTTTGTATTTGATTTCTATACCATGTATTTGGCGACTCAAGATGGGTGATGTATACCTATTTTGGGTGCGTCACGTCTTGTCTAGTAATTTGAATTGATGTCTCAAGCATTGATTATGAAACAACATGAATTAAAGAATACAAGTGAAACTAAATTTATTTCAAAGACATTAAAGATAAGATTTGACTACCATAGAAAGTGGCGAAACAGATTGAAGATGTCATAACATAATAAGAATTCAAATATTAGATACATATAAACACACTAATACATACAGTTCTTTAATTAGATACATATAGATACACTAATACATATACAGTTCTTTAACCACAACACGTATGTATTAACTGTTGAAAAAAAGAATTTGAAGCCTTCATATCATCAGGCAACATATATAGTATAGGAGGTACGTATCACACTATAGATGATATGTATTGTGAGGTTCACTAATTTTTGAGTAATGCTAGAGTTCCAAATGAGTTCATTATTCAACATCATTTGGTGTCTGTAATTTTTCTTCCTTTGAAGTATGTCCTTATTCTGATTATTGTTTCTTGGTTAAATTTCATGCTTTGATATTTTGATTTCCTATGCGTCGAGCTTTCTTTGGTAAGATCACATTCCCTTTTGATGTTTTTTGAAGTTTATGATATCTGTAGTCAATGCAACTTTGTGTAATGTTTTCTTTATGGATGTATATACTTTATGATGATTGAAAAATGTTAATTATTACTTTTCTATTTTTGGGAATCTAGTGTGTGTGTGTGTGTATGTGTACATTTTAGAACACCTGAGGTTCTCAACAAGCATTAATTAGGTTCTCTCTAGCAAAATAACAATTTCATAGAGTAAGCAAAACTGGATTTTACATTCTGCTGGAATAGTGAAAGCCTATAAATTTGAGAGATAGTGCATGACTTGTACTCAATTAAATACCAAAATTTTCTACTTACTACTTAACCTGACTTTTGACTGTTAACTGAAGTTTATAGAAAAACTTTCCATTTAACCAATAAAGCTAACAAAAAATAACTAACCTTGGCTACAAAGTCCAAACTACCATCCTCGACTATCTCCTTCATAAAAAGCATCACAAAATACCCCTACTCCTTGTGTGTTGGTTGTACAGGAGTTCCCTAAACACAATTAGTAATTATGTCATGATAAATCAATAAAAATAACAAATGTCCATAAGTAAATATCTTATGCTAATTATATATATATATATATATATATATATATATATATCTAACATACCACCAAGATTCTCCATTGTTGTGATTTTCATATTTGATTATTGTTTTGCCCATTGTAAGCTTTAATGGCACTTCATGAGCAAGATGGTGACACATATAACATCATGCACATAATTCCAGAGACACGATTTATTAGAAGAAATTTTATTGTAAAACTTTCCAATTGAACTATATTAAAAAAAAAGTAATTTGGAATAACAAACATGTTCACAACTTGTTTCCATTCCTCATCGATTCTACGGTACTTGAGGGAATCCATGAAGTACACATTATTATTGTTCAGATTGACAATGGTCAACACGCAATGACATCTATACAAAAATCAGCCCTAAACACATTTTTATAGTTAAACCAACAAGTTTTTTAGAATCAGAAGTTTTAATAAAAAAAGGTAAAGAACTTTACCATTCCAGATCGAACAAAATATAATAAGTACTAACCCAGAGTTGTAAGGTATCATGAAAATTGTGCCAGGATGTGTTCTTAAAAACTGAGATGCTATGTAACGTGTTTTTTGGGAAATACTTCCACAACCTTTAGCAGCAACTCGAGCAGGGTCCACAAAAGTAATCATCCTTAACATATTTGCCTTCTTCAACACATCATATAAGTACCTAATAATTGAGCATTGTTAAATCAGTTTTCTTTCACAGTACCAAATAAGATTTATTTAATTATACCTCATGTACATCACTATGCAAGTGCCTGATATTTCTGACATGGCACCAAATTGTAGAATGTCTTCATATAAAATATGGGTTGGACGAGCAAACCCAAAAACTTCCTCCTCCATCACAATATTTATGGTGTTTCCCTTCAACTGGAGGGTATTTTTGGCATATCCACACAACACCTTTAATGAGCTCTGCATGGGGCGCATGTTATTCGATTCAGAACTTGTCTTATCGAACTTTAAGCATTTTCCATGTTTTTAGATACAAACACAAGAATATATATTAATGAAATCAATAATATGTAAAACTTCAATCACAATTCCATATATGACATATACCTTTAATGGTGGCATCTTTTTGTTATCATTGTCTTTGTTCTCACCATTGTCAACATCCTCCTTCTCATCAATCCAAATATCATATTTTTTTACAGCGGAACAACTAGCTTTGTCTAAAAAATGTGCACCATTAAGGGTGGGGGGAGTCAAGTAGTGACCTGGGGGAATTGTTTCACCTCGGGCCATACACTTTCCTTCTAGTTTTGCCTCTATTTGAATAATCTTCTATACCCAAAAATCTCGCTCATCCACTACAAGTTTTGCTGCCACAACTTGCCCCTTATCTCATTCTTCTTCAAGAAGTTTGTGGACAGTTTGTTTAATACTCTGGCTCACATACTCTTTTCGGCGTCTTGGTTGGTTAAAGTAGGAACTTGGAGTCACATAACCTCCCACACCTCTAACTCGTCCAACACGCTTTGAAGTCCCCAATGCCATTTTGAGAATATCATGGCTGCCGATTACGGTCAACGAACCTTCTTGTAGTTTTTTCTTGAATTCATCCTAATGCATTAACAAATAATTCACATTAACAATAAAAAAAAATTACTACCACAAAGAAAGAATTCAAAACATCAATTCATTTTCTTACTATTTCCTTTGCTTTCTCAGTTGTTTTCTCATCTGGAATATTCCTTTTCTTATCTTCGCGGCCTTTCCTCCACAATGTTGCTCCATTTATGTCACCTTCCACCATTTTTTCCAGCTGTTTCATATAAACAAACAATAATCTAGCAAGCAAATTTAACATGGACAAATAATTATCTTACAAAATTTTTACTAACCAGTTCATCCTCCAATCCAGCATATCATTTACGTGACAATCGATGATTATACTGATATTGTGCACGTATTGATTGTTGTTTCTTATGTAATGCCTGCAAAATATAAAGGAAAAAGTGGTTATGTAATTTGAGAAACAATGATTTATTTGCAATTAAAATGGAGGAAAATGTACCCTAAACTCTTCAGTAAACCTATGGGCTACAAAGGCTCTCCAAGCATCAAGTTCAATGAAAGGATATTCTTCAGGGGTCACATAAGACTTCTGCTTCATTTTTGAAAGGATAAACATGGGTATTGGTCAGTCTAGACTTGAACTCTCTCCATTTACATGCTACTGATCTTAAAACCATTTTCCTACTTTGAGGAGCTATCACAAACGCCATCTATGCACAAGAAGATCACACGATTAAAAAGCTTTTTGGGTTCTACATCTTTTGCTTGAAATTTGAGATTCATTTTTACTCACAAATATCAATACATGTGACAATGAAGAAAAATAAAACTACATAGGGAATTTAATCATTTCACATACCTCTACAGCTTCCCAAATCTTCTTTTTTGTATCTAACTCCACAGCTTTCCATTTTTTAATGTCAATTCAAACCTTCGTGCGTGCTAATACCCCAATGTAAGACTGCATTTCCTTTGCTGTTTTCCCACGAGGTTGCCCATTTTTATTATATTCTACAACCTTTCTCACGCCTTGTACTTTTCACTTCACTATTCACTGCATTGTGTTAATGCCTCGTTTTCTTTTTGCGGTACTGGAGATTGTCTCAACTTCAGATTTCAGAGTTTGATTTTCTGAACCATTGTAATTGTTTTGAGCCTCTAAAGCAGCTTGCTGCATCTGACTAGCCCTGGCAAGTTGGTTCTTTGCATATTTTGAACTAGCTTTCTTCTTTTGAGGGGAGGAAATAGCTTTCTTGGTTGAAGGGGATGAACTAGCTTTCTTCTTTTGAGGGGCTTTAATAGCTTTCTTCTTTGAAGGGGATGAAATAGCTTTCTTCTTTTGAGGGGATGACATAACTTTCTTTTTTTCAGGGGATGAAAACCGCTCAGTAATCATGGAAGAATATTCTGCACAAAAATAAACATTGAGTTAGAAAATAAACATTGAGTTAGAAATATAACTACTTGAAAATAATTCAGTTCATAGAGTTGTAAATACAACTGCTGGAAAATAAACACATCATAACTGCTGGAAAAGTAACATTCTGCTGGAAAATAAACATTGAGTTATAAATACAACTGCTGGAAAAGTAACATCCTGCTGGAAAATAAACATTGAGTTAATAAATACAACTGCTGGAAAATAAACATTCTACTGGAAAATGTCGCTGCTGTTCTATTAATTCAGTTCATTGAGTTCTATTAATTGCCACAAGAGTTCCTATTCCTTATCAATCCAAATATCCTCACAGTCAGCTCTCATGTATTGTGAGCTATCCTTGTGAAAAACATCATCAAATGTCTCAACTGCAGGCATACCCCTTGTAAAGGGTTCGTGGTCAATTACAATGTCCCCTAGCTCATCATCACTGGCACAATCATTATAATCCCTATTTGGGGTTGATAATACAACTGACCACATAGAATCTAAAGGATCTTTAACATAAAAGACTTGTTTGACTAGGTTAGCCATAACAAATTGATCATTTCTAAAACCTATCCTACCAAGATTGGCCAACGTAAATCCAAGTTCATCTACTTTAATGCCATTATTGTTCTCAACCCAATCGCACTTAAACATAGGTACTCTAAACTTATGATAATCTACCTCCCATATTTCCTGAATGACCCCATAGAAACTCATATCTCCCACAACAGGATTTTTATCCTTTGCACTAGAAAGTTGCATTGTCTTTGCCACTAGGTGTACTCCACTATTTTGAACAGCTCCCACATCATCACATGACTTGGTGTTAAAGTGCATCCCATTGACAATGTAGCTTTTATACTTTAGTACTTCCATACACGGGCCATCCGAAAGCCACCGTAAAGTCTCCGTTATGTCATTAGATTCTTGGGTAAGTTCATGTGCAACCTGAATCCAAAATAATATAAATCAAGAATCAAACAAGAGAAACCATCAAACATTTACAAAGATAAACACAATTTCACCCTTTTACGAAACCAACCAATGAATGTGCGATTGTGCTTATCTTGTAGCCACTTTGTTCTTTTTTGAATCTCGGATAAGTTTCTTTCAGATATATCATATGTTCACTACATGAAATAAAAGACAATCAGATTTTAGTCGTTGAATTATAAGACGAAATTCTTCTATCTTATATAGAAAAATGTTTAAATTACATATATGGTTCAACTTCATCCGTGCTGTCTAATACACAACGATGTGCTTGGTCTAACATGTCACGCTCCATAGATTCTACGGTAGCACCAGATAAGGGTTGTGTACGACCCATATTTCGGCTCGATGGGATCCCAATAGTACTAACATCAGATAAATATTCATCGCAAAACTCTAAAGCTTCTTCACAAATATAACAATCAACCATGCAACCTTCAGGCCGATTACGATTACGTACATACCCTTTTAATACTTTCATGAATATTTCAAATGGATACATCCATCTAAAGTAAACTGGCCCACATAATCGAACTTCTCTAACAAGATGCACCACGACATGAATCATGATATCAAAGAATGATGTTGGAAAATACTTCTCAAGCAAACACAAGGTTACCACTACATCAGCTTGCATTTTATCTAGTTTTGAAATGTCGATGACTTTGTCGCATATCTCATTAAAGAAAAAACACAATCTGATTATTGCATACCTCACCGATTTTTCCATCAGCGAACGTAAGGCAACATGGAGCAATTGTTGCATTAAGGAATGACAGTCATGAGACTTAAGCCCATAGATTTTTAGGTCTTGCAATGATACAAGACTTTTGACATTAGAAGCGTAACCTTCTGGGACTTTTATGCCATACAAAGAATTACATACAACTCTTTTCTCTGCCCTCGATAGATTCCAAGTACTTAGAGGCAAACGTGTCCTTTTTCCCCCAAAATCTGGTCACAAATAAGTCTTAACCCCCATTTCTAAGAGGTCTAACCGAGCTGTAACCCCATCTTTGTTATTCCCCGGAATCTCCAATAATGTACCAATAATGCTATCGCATACATTTTTCTCAATATGCATAACATCAAGACAATGTCTAATATGAAGAAACTTCCAATACTCTAGTTCAAAGAAGATTGACTTCCTCGTTAAACAAGGCTTGTTATCCTTGTCATCAACTGCATGAGTCAAACCATAAACCTTTCTAAATACTTCATCTCCCGTTAGTGACACGGGAGGTGGTCTAAATTCTTGTTCTCCATTAAATCTTACTCGCTTCTTCCGAAATAAATGATCTTGAGGCAAGAATCTTCGGTGGCCAATGTAACAAACTTTGTTACCATGTGTCAACCTATGGCTAGGTGTATCCTCGCCACATATAGGACATGCTTTATAACCTTTTACAACACATCCAGATAAGTTCCCATAGGCAGAAAAGTAATTAATAGTCCACATTAATTGGGCTTTGAGCATGAAGTATTCTCCTCTAAATGCATCATACACCCCTGGAACCCATTTCCACAAACACTTCAAATCATCAATCAATGGTTCCAAGTAGACATCTATATCATTACTGGCTTGTTTAGGACCCGAGATCAACAAAGTCAACATTATGAACTTTCTTTTCATACATAACCAAGGCGAAAGATTATAAATAATCATTATAACAGGCCAACAAATGTATCTACTACTAAGAGAACCATGAGGATTGATCCCATCAGCTGAAAGAGCAAGTCTAAGGCTTCTAGGGTCTTTACCAAACCCCGACCACTTATCATCCACTAGCTTCCAAGATGGTGAATCTGATGGATGACTCATATGACCGTCGCTCATTTTATTATTAGCATGCCAAGTCAAACTCTCAGATGTCTTGCTAGATTTAAACATACGTTTAAACCTCGGGATAGGAGGAAAGTACCACAACACCTTCGCAGGCACCCCTTCTCTTATAAGCTCATTTTTATCCATCTTCCACCTTGAGAGAGAACATTTTGGGCAATTAGTTACCTTGTCAAATTCCTTTCTATACAAGATGCTGTGATTAGGGCAAGCATGTATTTTCTTATAATCCATTCCTCCTAAGGCATGTAAAGTCTTCTTTTCCGCATACAAGGAGCATGGTAATTAGTTACCTTCTGGAAGAAGTTCATTCAGAAAAATCAAGTGCTCTGTGTAACCAACATCACTCAACCCATGCTTTGCTTTCAAATTATAGATTTATAACCAGGGTACAAGGGTTCATCTCCATCCCCAATCACATTAAGAAACTCACACAGATCATTTGAGAAATCCCAAAAACCATTATCCTCCATATCTACTGTTTCAGAGACATAGCCTTGTTCAGTAGTGCCTATAAAAGGTTCGTTTGCATTTGCATCTAACATATTAGGTTCTCCATGCCATATCCAAGTTTGATAACTAATATCACCACCATTAAAATACAAGTGATCTCGTATAATTCTGGCACCAAATTTTAAAATGTTTCCACATTTTACGCAAGGGCAATGAATAAGATTCACATTTCTCGCGTTGTCTACTGCAAACCTCGAGAATTCATCAATGCCTAGTTCATACTCTCGTGACCTTCTATCAGTACACATCAATGACTTATCCATCTTAAAAAAAACAAAATATGTCATCTAGAGTTCAACACTAAATATAAAACACTAAATAAGCACTCAGTTAATTATTAATTGGCTAGACCAGATAATCATGAATAAGAAACCCCTTAACTCACTCTTTGTTAAAAAAACATTAGAACAAACCCAAGAAGGAAAACAAAGGATTTTCAAATGAAAATGAAGATTATCATTATGCTTTATGTAATAATACAGATTTAATTAGCCTTCAATAACACTTAAAAGCTTAGCTCAACCATCGTTCCTCACAGAATACAAGTTGTTAACTAGGTACAATATATGTTTTAGTAAATTTGTTTTTCAGTAAAATAGGCGATACAAAGGCATCAAGAAACACACTTCACATAGAATTAAAACTCAAACACAATAGTATGCGTGCATAAGAAAACTGTCAGTCCCATACTTAACTACATATGTCATGATTATTGATATACGTTAGCAGATAACTCTGTGACAAAAAAGTTACCCATTTTAATACAGCTTATGCACAAAGATGTTGACCTAAGAAACTAAATGGACCTAGTAGTGTTGGTTATATATTTTATTATTTTAATGGTGACAATATTATTGGGTTTATGAATTTGATTAAGGTACCTGTTATCTAGTGATTGGCTAGTAACAAACTTTATCAAATATATCCTTGTTCCTTTATTTAAGGTGTTTTGGTTTGACTTGAAAACATATCCTTGATTTACCAAATCTGTTGGACTCTTTAATTGCTAATATCATGGGGTATACCAACTTTGATATGAGTTTCCTATTCTATCATATGTTCATAACCGTTGGTCAATATTAGTAGCTAATATTATGGGATTTAAATCATCTGATTTCTTGCTATGGGATTTAAATCATCTGATTTATTGCTAACAATTATTTTATAGCCGTTGGGTCTCTTTTTATATATAGTCTTATTTTCACGGCTAAAAAGAGGTGGATACAAGAAGCTAATTCACGTTGTTATACAGAGAAGAATCCTATTGAGAGCTTTCATTGTTTATTTCCAGTTATTCATTGTACTGTCTATAATTCTTTGTGGCTGGAAAATAAGAAGTCTATTGTAATTTCTTTTATTATATTCAAAGTTCAAGTCTTGTTTGGCTTGGTCTATCTAGCAGTGGATAGGATCTGTTCAAAGAGAGCTTTCAAGGTTGCAGAGGTGCAAAGGTCTCGATGGTGAAAAAAGGTTGCGAGAGGTGCATAAAGCGAGAGGTGTCCATCAGTAGAAAGCTTCTTTGTAACAGGGAGTTCTTTTTATTGTATTTAATTGAATATTAAGTTTAATAAAAAGAGTCTCCAATCCTAGTAGGGATTAGACGTGGATTAAGCCACTAGATAGATGATAGGGGCCGAACCACGTAAAAATCTCGGTGCCTTTACGTTTCTGCACTTTACCTTTCTGTTTGTTTAATTTCTGGGTATTCTGCTTTATTAGTTTGTAGTTACACGAATCCAAACACTAAAACAGACACGTCTAACTGTCTGATAATATTAAACGAAGAACATAAGTTAAAGTAGACACTAAAGTAGACAGGTGTAGCTGTCTGAATTATACCTGTAGTAGAAAATTTCAAAAAGATTTCACTGTTTATCACTTTAAGCATAAACACCTATTCAACCCCCCTCTAGGTGTGCACATACATAGAATTACATTTGGTATCAGAGCAAGGCTCTACTAATATTAATCGTTGCAGGTCGTAGGGGAAGATCTTATGGCACACCTAAACTTTCAAGAAGGTCAGTCACAAAGTAGGCCACCACTGTTGTTCGGAAGTGAAAATTTCAACTTTTGGAAGTTCAGAATGAAGATTTTTCTTAAAAGAGACCCATGGGAATGGTTGGTTGTTGAAAATGGACCTATTATTCCTAGACATGATGATAACAAACCAAAGACTCTCGTGGAGATGGATGCAAACGAAAGCTATATGTTTTCCTACAACTCAAGAGCTATGAACACCTTGCTAAGCGGAATGGTCCAACCTAAAATTGATAAAGTATCATCGTGCAACACAGCAAAAGAAATGTGGGATACAATCTTCATGAGCCACGAGGGAACTACTAAGGTGAAGGAAGTCAAGCTAAGTATGTTGATGCAAGAATATGAACTCTTCAAATTAGAAAAGGATGAAACAATTAATGAAGCTCAAGGGAGATTTCTTACTCTAATGAACTCTCTAAGTATGCTGGGATGAAAAATTGATTAGAGGGAAATTAATAGAAAGCTACTAAGAGTCATGCCCAAATGGTTTGCACTGAAAGTCACAACTCTCCAAGACTCACCAACAATTAGTACCATGGAAACTCTTGCCTTGTTTGGAGAGCTTGAAGAATATGAAAATCAACTCAAGAGGTATGATGAAGAGGATGAAGCATCAATAAAGAAAACATTGGCACTTCAAATCGAGAGCAACAATGAAAGTGATCACGAAGATTTTGATGAAGAAATTGAAATGCTCTCAAGAAAACTCGAGAGACTACTTCAAAGAAAGAAACAAAGGAAAAATAAAAAAGGTAGCTCAACTCCAGTGAGTAAGTCCAAAACGGAACAAGAAGAAGAAACTGTCCAACTCTGTTTCATGGGACTAGAAGATGATGATCAACTTGAGGTAACAAATTTTCATGAAGCTTTTGAAATATCTATGCCTGATTATATTTCTTTACAAAATAAAAATCAAAGGCTTAAAAAGAAAACTGCTTATTTTAAGAACTGCGTAAATGAGCTAATGAATGAAGTTGAGTCACTTATTAAAGAAAGAAAAGAAAATGAATATCTTAAAAATGAAAATCAAATTTTGAAAGAAAAATTGAAAATGAGAGATGTTTACATAGATGCTTTTAATGATGGAAAAATTATGAATATGCAACATGATGATAATGTAATAACTGCAGAAATAGCATCTTTAAAAAATGATCTTGCTAAATTTGTACAAGGAGAAGAGAACCTAAATGTTATGTTAGGGGCACAAAGGTCCAGTCTTGATAAACAAGGAATTGGGTATAATCCTATTAAAAATGTGGAAAATAGGACTAATAATAATATTAGAATGATTAATAGTAAATCAAGGCATAAACCACTTTATTGTTCACTATTTGTTTCTTGTAAAAAATGTGGTTTTAAAGGTCATTTTGATTCTAATTGTAATAAAATTAGAATAAAATAAATTTGGCTAAAGAAAAGTGATTTATATGCTACTAACCCAAAAGGACCCAAGAAGATTTGGGTACCAAAAAGATAGAGACTATTTGTTTGTAGGTGTCTCAAGATCAAAAAAAAGAGATGGATGATTCTTTACTTTGAGAGAGTAAGTTACCTATAAATTATTTTGCGGAATCTGTAAGTACCTCATGTTTTTTTTAAATAGAGTTTTAATTAGATATATTATTATAAAAATTATATGGATTTCGGATTACAAGGATTCATAACATCATTTATTATGTCAAATGCTCCATATTTAATACACATGATAATCTAGATAAAAGTTTGAGGAAGATGTTCATATTTTATTTGATAATTTTGACCCTGATCTGTCAAAAGAAGAGGAAGGAGACTTTGCAGGAAATCAGTTAAAGATCTAGAATTTGAAAAGAAAACAGCTCAATCCAGACAGCCTAAGTCGTCTGCATCAGAAGGGAAAAATAGATGAACCAAGAAAACATGCAGACACCTAAATCCAGACTACTCAACCCGTCCGTTTTTGAAGGCAAATCAGATGAATTCTGATGCAAAATCTGATATTCCAGAAAGTTAATCAGATGAACAAATGACCAATGGCAGTCTTCCAAGAACAACCATAACAGTGAAAAATTATCCTCCTAACCTGAGCTTTAAAGACCTCAACATTGGGATGATCAAAAGAAGTGCTATTGAAGAGATTTTTTATTTTGAAAATACAAAATCCAAATCTACATTAAGGAGCACAACTATCAAGCTTTCTACTGGTTACAAAATGTTGTTATATAGGTAACAAATCACAAAGGTATGATCTTATTGTCTACTTGCTATATGTGGTTTTGTTTTAAACTTGCTCCAGTGATATTCTTTATCTTTGCACCAGTGATATTCTTTATCTTTGCACTTATTCTTTTAATGTTGGCAAATGGGGAGAGATAACTATTTAGCTAAATTGATATACATTACTTTTTGTTGATGACAAAGGGGGAGAAATACTTATGCTTAATGATTAATAATTAAGGGGAAGATATATATATATGGTACTGAGATACTATATTATGCTTTAATATGCAAATGATGGTAATTTAGAATTTATTTCCTTAATATGCATAAATTAAGGGGGAGCCATATACTTAGGGGGGGGGAGCATAATAATTAAATGGCATTATGTATTGTCATCATCAAAAAGGGGGAGAATATTGATTATATATTTTATGATTTTAATGATGACAATATTATTGGGTTTATGAATTTGATTAAGGTACCTGTTATCTAGTGATTGGCTAGTAACAAACTTTATCAAATATCTCCTTGTTCCTTTATTTAAGGTGTTTTGGTTTGACTTGAAAACATATCCTTGATTTACCAAATCTGTTGGACTCTTTAATTTCTAATATCATGGGGTATACCAACTTTGATATGAGTTTCCTATTCTATCTTATGTTCATAACCGTTGGTCAATATTAGTAGCTAATATTATGGGATTTAAATCATCTGATTTCTTGCTATGGGATTTAAATCATCTGATTTATTGCTAACAATTATTTTATAGCCGTTGGGTCTCTCTTTATATATAGTCTTATTTTCACGGCTAAAAAGAGGTGGATACAAGAAGCTAATTCACGTTGATATACTGAGAAGAATCCTATTGAGAGCTTTTATTGTTTATTTCCAGCTATTCATTGTACTGTCTATAATTCTTTGTGGCTGGAAAATAAGAAGTCTATTGTAATTTCTTTTATTATATTCAAAGTTCAAGTCTTGTTTGGCTTGGTCTATCTAGCAGTAGATAGGATCTGTTCTAAGAAAGCTTTCAAGGTTGCAGAGGTGAAAAGGTCTCAGTGGTGAGAAAGGTTACAGAGGTGCATAGGGGGCAGAGGTGTTCTTTTTAACAGGGAGTTCTTTTTATTGTATTTAATTGAATATTAAGTTTAATAAAAAGAGTCTCCAATCCTAGTTAGGATTGGACTTAGATTAGGCCACTAGATAGAGGATAGGGGCCGAACCACATAAAAATCTCGGTGCCTTTATGTTTCTGCACTTTACCTTTCTATTTGTTTAATTTCTAGGTATTCTGCTTTATTAGTTTGTAGTTACACAAATCCAGACACTAAAACAGACACGTCTAGCTGTCTGATAATATTAAACGAAGAACATAAGTTAAAGCAGACACTAAAGTAGACAGGTGTAGCTGTCTGAATTATACATGTAGCAGAAAATTTCAAAAAGATTTCACTGTTTATCACTTTAAGCATAAACACCAATTCATAGATCCCCCCCTCCCCCTCTAGGTGTTCACATACATAGAATTACAAGTAGTGCATGGGGAAAAGATTTTTACAGATACGGAGATGAAATAATATATTAGTTTCTATAGGATCCGGTCAAAGGAAGAGGCTGAAATGTATGGATACCTAAGATCGATAAATAAATCGAGTATCTTCTTTAATTCAATAATACTACAATCTTTCTCTAGGTATTTCTAATGATGCCAAGCTATAAAATCTATGCTGCTGTAGTACCATACAACTTAGCAGCATGAGTGGGTTTGGCTAAATTCATTATATCATGGAATATTTTCAGTCACTTGACATACTAACTTCAATGTAGGAACTACCCTTCCGGGCCTTCTAATGATTTTCAGTGGAGTTATTGGTGGCTACTATACAACATGACAGATCACATGTGTTAATCATATATGCACATGCTCTGCACAAAAAGATGTGTTCATTTATTTTATTTATAAGACCAAGACAAACATCATTAAAACTGGACTAGAATACAAAAGCCAACAATCCTTATCATTTAAGCACATTCATCAGGGGATCACTATCAAGTCTAGAGAACTCGCCATTCAAAATCGAAAGAAGAAAGACTATTCCCATCAATATTGTGACACCCCCAAATCTAGGTACTTCATTCCCACAAGACTTGGTGTTCACGTTCCATTCATTTAAACAATCTACCCAAATAAAATAACATTAAATCATAAATCCTCCCTTCAAAAGGGTTGCATCATTAAATCCAAAAACATCCCAGGTTGTCTAACCTTAACATCAATCAAGTGCAGAAATTAAATTACATTATTAAATAAAAAGCCTATCATCCATGACAATAAATAAAATTACAAGTCTTCATCACTTGCATATTTTTCCCTTTCCTTTGCTAGTTAAAGGCTCATCTACCTTCTCAACTTTAGCTGCAATAATTATATTTATGCAAAAGTGAGCAAAACAAATGCGCACTAGATATAACAATGAAGCAACAAGATAATAATAACTGCCAATGAATAGGCTCATCAAAACTGAGTAGTACTCTATCAATGAAAACTAAAAACTGGAATCGAGATATGAAATATATCTGAGGGTCATAAGACCATGAACTATGTCCACGGTTACTATTAATCTTTCAACTCTAACCTTAACAGTTATACTATAGGGACTTCACGTACTTAGGGGGATCAGCCCTTCGTACAATGTATTGTGCGCAAACATCTAAATGCATTGTGTATCCCCTATAATAGGGTTGTTCTTCTCAGTTTTAGAGTACAAGTCCGCACCAAAGAAAGTTTGGTTTGGATAAGCTTTCAAGGGTAATTTAAAGTTTAACGATCATCAACTAGGGGACTAGTTGAATTAATAAAGTTTGAAAACACAACAGTTGTTTACTAACAACTTAACATAGAATAATTGAGAATCATAGGTGAACTGGCTGTATATTAAACTCATGCTTGAAAATAACTAGAGAGCATAAGTATTGAACAAAATGAATAAAATGATAAACCTTTGCTTGAACAATAATAAGCTAAGGTTAGGATCTTATAACATTAGAAATGAAATTACTTAACATACATTAACTGACAGCAAGCTGAAAACTAAAAACTTGCTCAACATGGTAATAACTCGTGCAAAGTAATAAAACAGCTCAATAATAGAGACAAGAGTTCAAAAAAACTGCGTTCATTATACATGAATATAACTTAAGAAACTTGCTTAACTATAAACAAGTTAGAATGAATCGACCATAATGAGAATTCCAATAATCATTAGAGTTAAAGCTTGCTCAAATGAAATTTAGGAACAAATGACTTGTTCAATAACAGTTTAAGATAAGAAACTTGCTCAATCATAAGAATAAAGTTACACAATGTAATAATAGAACTAGCTCAACGAAAGTGTAAAAACTTGCCTCAAGCATAAGCTATAATATTAAAACTCACGTTCACCTACACATAGTATTAGAACCACAATACCTATTAGATATACTAACATACCATAACATATACATTTCTAGTTAAACTTGTTATTTCAGTACAAGTCTTACATTACCATTTACATTTCAGAAATTCCAAGTGTTGACTTCACAACACTTGTCTAACATTCATTATGTATACTAAGTTATCACATAACGCATTCGTAACTTACTAATCATTTTTACAACTTTGAATTTACTAACCACATAACACGACTCTATTTTAACCTTGTTGTTACATGTTTATTATACTAACACATCATTAGACCAAGGTATGTTGCTATCCCGTAATGCAGCAGACAACGAAGTCATTGTCTCGGGGATTGTGGTATGGCGCAATATGCCTTGCGTTGCTCGGCCTCAGCACCGCCAAGAATCGCGCCATTCCACGATAGAACTCGAAAGGTCAGTGAACGATGAGCCAAATTTAGCCTTAACTTTAACACGAATTTCACCCACAAAACAGTGAATTTAACACAAACAATTGATATAGAACTATTACAAACATGTTTCCTCACATATTCATTAACATGGAACAATTTAACAACAACTTTTACTAACTTAATTCCTCAAATTCCATGTTTTCATACAAAACACCATTTTTGACATCTTTTACAAAAATCATCATTGTGATCTCAGTTCTACACCAAATCACTTCGTTCAAACTACGTTCTCTTCGTTTCTTAACGAATTAAATTAGCATAAACAAGACTCAATTTACATTTTATCATACTAATTGACCACTATAAGTGGTACTTTCATAAGCTACAAGAGAAAATATATACTGTCATTACTTTTCTTCCTTTTTAACTGTAATTAGCATAGCAAATTCTTGTTTACATACAAACTCAATCATCACAACACGTATAATCACAAGTAACCAATTGTATATCAACAATTTGAAAAGATGAAATTCACAGAACATGAATTTTTTGTCGTAAACTCATATATATATATATATATATATATATATATACACACACACACACACACAATACTAAGTTTATGTAAAAATACATTATATATACACACACACACACACACACAATACTAAGTTTATGTAAAAATACATTCAATTAGCTTGTAATCCTTGCTAAAATCACTGAAAATTGCTTTGGAAATTCTTAAGCTCCCTCTCTACTCTCTATACTCTCTCTGTAATCTTAGGCTTAGCAAAACTAGAATGCGTATAACTCTAAAACTAATAACCAAGTGTAATGATTAAAACTAATACGCGTACTTAATATAATATCAGTTACAAAATAAATGTATAAGTTATAATTATGTTTTATTTAATAATTAATATATTTTATTTATAATTTAAAAATTAAAAATCCAAAAGCCATAAGGCTCCGTTTGGCAAAACCCTTTAAAATTTAAAGACTTAATATTTTTAAGCCTTGTTTGGCAAAACTAAATTAAACTCCTTTAATTTTATTTCAATAAACCATTTAATTTATAATTTATAATCACATGTTATTTATTTGGATTTTCATATCCAACATTAATCATATAAATTAATTATACACACTATATTTTAAATAAATATTCCACTTAAACAAACATCACAAAATTATAATCTCATTATAATTTTATTTAATAATTTAACATACCACTTTAAATTATTAATCAACAATATAACACCTCATGTTATATTACAACTCTCTAAATTATAAATTAATTTAATTTAGAATATTATCTAATAAATTAGATTCATAAATATTTACTAACAACCATCACATCAACAAAATATTTATTTAACAATAAACACCTCAAATAAATATTTATAATTCAATAAATATTTAAGATTACAATTTGAAATTCTGGATTGTTACAAATATTTTAATAGTAATTTTATGCAGCCCCATCCCATGACTATCCTGAAAATAACAATGAATTACTACTAAATCTCAGGTTTAGTAGTAATTCATTGTATATTTGAATTACTACTAAATCTCGGGTATGTATAGGTATTCTTTGGATCCAAACATGGGACGGGGGAATTGATTACAAAAGAAGGGAGAAAAAACTATAAAATTTGTCAAACACTAAGGTTTAATTTTAAAATTTTAAAACCAGGAGAACTTCAAATATCATTCAATATTCCATAGTAACAATAAAGCTAGTAAAAATCACTAAACATAGACTAACAAATGTATATAAATACTCATATGCACAGTGGCACCATTGATTACATATGGAGGTCCGACAAATCCAACATCAAAAATGCAAAATCCAAAATGGATCTCACAGATATCTAAAACTGAACAAATGGATCTCATTCATATTATAACCCAAACTAGCTCCAAATATCGTAAAATTTTTAATTAAAACCAAAATTTTAGAGAAAATTAACAAGGGAGAAATTAAAACCTAATTTTTAGTGGAGGAGACAGAGAAACCACCACTACTACCACAGCGGCCACCACTATACTACAACTATGAAAGCAAAAAAGCCATTATAACAAAACAAATTGAGCACCTCAAACACGTTTATATACACAAATACTGTAAATGGGTTGAAAATAAACACATGCAAGAACAAATCCAAAGAGATGAAGAACTTACGATGAAAACCTAGCCCCAAAACAGCTTATCTTTAAACACCCAATTAAATTATCAGATTTTAGCCTCAGATCGAACGCACACCCAATCAGAACACAACCAAAGAACAAATAGAGAGAAGGAAAAGTGAAGAGAGAGAAGGAAAATTGGAAAGAGAAAAACTGAAAGAGAGAAGGAAAACTGAAGAGAGGGAACGAAACTGAACTTACGAGCACGGAGAAAAAGTATGTCTTTTAATTTTAAGTTTTCACTTGAGCGAGGTTTTTTGCTCCGTGTTTTTTACATAGATAATATTTTTTTTAAAAAAAACGTTATCTAGTTAAAACCAAAAAATGCCCTTTTAAATAGATAACGTTTTTTCATATATATCTACAACGTTTTGTTAAAAAAACGTTGTGAAAAAAAATACCATAACATTTTTTATAAAAATATTATGATTTAAGTGTTGTCTATTTACTACTTTGTACTAGTGGAGTGAGCTCAACTAGCCGAGTAAGAAATATTATGACTAAGATAATGCAGAATAAATTATTGTTAGCCTTCAACAGTGTTAAATTGATAAAATACAATAAACATCAAGTTTAACTGTAGTGGAACAAGTAATCCATTAGAAGAGTCAAGTAGAGCATGATATCTACCATCTTCTATGATTTAAAAAAAAAGTTTTTTAGCAATTTTTATCGCTGAGACTCAGCTTAATAAATAAACCACATCATTGAATCATCTCTGCACTACGAGCCAAGGATATTCATCAGTATCACGTCCACGAATTATCCATGCACTATGGGCCAAGGATATTCGTGTAATCATCAATGGTTATGATCATGCCGACAATTGTCGATCAATGCACTATGGGCCAATGAGGACTTTACCACATCATTTGTAACATTATGGGTTATGATTATACCGAATAATCCCTGATCATAATCATACCAATCAACAGTCCATCTATGTACGTAAGCCAAAAATGACTTTCATCAAAATATAAGCATGAGGATGATGATAATGATATAAGAATTCAATTAAAAGAAAACAAAGGATAAATTTTTAAAGATTTATAATTTAATTTATCCAGAATTCAATAATGTCCAAATTGTCAACATGATACTGCTTTGTGGAGTAAAATTCAAGAATAATATTGTATCAAAAATGATTTGGACAGAAAAGAAATTAATTTTTGTCATGAATAGTACCCTGGGTGAATTGTACCCGAGTGAATAATATTCTATGAATAGTACTTCGTGAATAGTACCCGTAAATAGTACTTTGTGAAAAGTATCTCGTGAATAGTACTTTGTGAATAATACCCCGTGAATTGTATTCTGACATGAAAAGATCAATAATTATCAAGAATACTCAGAATAATATTTCAATGAAAAGATACTGGATGAAGCGCAAATATCAATGATATTCTACTAATTTCACGGAGTATAGAAGTAATAATTTAACAGAATAAGTGTAGAATTAGGAATACAAAATAAAATAATATTACTCACATACTACAGAGTATGGAAGAAAATATTATTTCTTTCGAATACTGAACAAAAATAAGATCCATTACCTTAGAAGAAGACTGGATACTAGAATAGTGAAGTAGCATAATACTCTTCTTCTCTCTCTATAGCTTCTCTCTCTATAATTGCTCTTGTGAGTCTTAGTGAATTGCTGAGAATGAAAGAAGAATGAGCTTCTATTTATAGGAAAGCATAGTTTCAATAATTGCACATTTTGGGGCTCGAATTATTACAGTATAGTAACTTCATCTTTTCCATCATATTTAATTTAGTCCTACAAGTATTATCAAACTTGCACCACCTCCCCTAATAGTACATGCATGGGAATCAGTAGTACATTCATGTGAATCAATAGTTCCATTCATGTGAACAAATAGTTATATGCATGTGAACTAATAGCAATTAATTGCTCATTTATCCGCTTAATTACCTGATTGGTCAATTTAACCTCCAAAAATCAATTATTATCGAAATAAAAGTAGATTTCCACTAACACTAATAATCCCAACACAATGGAAATATTAATTTCATCATTAATTAACACGAACTTATTCATCATTAATATTATAACTCACAGTATTTAACAACCAGATCATTTCCAGGAAAGATGGAGCTTTCCGATAAGAATTTCTCCCTATTGGCGCGCAATTAGGTGACCAAACCCCTTTTCTTGACAGAACTTTCTAGACATTGTCAATATTGCAAATAATAATATGAATTACTTTGTCGTCTCAATTATTGATTTAAAAATAAAAAATATTATACAGATGATACTGTGATAATAATTGAATCAATAATATGGGATATATTATGCAACAATTACTGTAGCAATAATTGAGTATAATGATAGCCCCAAATCCGGGTCCTAAATCACCGTGGATCTGGTACAATCATTCTATAACTATTGCAGATGATATAAACATAAATTTTTTATACAATAAACTTTACACACTATTCCCCAAAGTCAAGTAACCTTAACTTATACACAATTCATAACTTGTCTAACATATAACATTATTATCATACAATACTATTACAAATCTAGCTGCACAAATTAACTTAAAGCTGGAACTGTCTTTAACCTTTCCTTGTATCACTACAAAAAAATGGGCCTTTAGCAACGATTTTTCGGGCAACGACTTTATAAGTCGTTGCTAAAAGTATATGTTTAACAATGAAATTTATCCTTCGTTTCAAATTGTGTCAGGCTTTCACTTTTTGCAACGAAATTCATAAGTCGTTACAAAATTTCTTTGCTAATTCAATGGCGGGAAAAAATTTCGTTAGAAATTCGTTGCAAAATTTCCGGCCACTTGCTTTTCCGTTATCGTGGGCAACGAAAGTTTATTTGTTGCTAAAAATGGGGCTTTAGCAACAATTTTTTAGGCAACGAGTCGTTGCTAAAAGTGTACGTTTAGCAACGAAACTTGTCCTTCGTTGCAAATTGTGTCAGGCTTTCACTTTTTGCAACGAAATTCATAAGTAGTTGCAAAATTTGAAAACAAAATTCGTTAGAAATTCATTGCAAAATTTCTAACCACTTGATTTCTCCTCATCGTGGGCAACGAAAGTTTTTTTGTTGCTATATTTCGTTGCGTAATATGGACAACATTCATCGACAACAATTTTTATTTTCGTTGCATATTTTATACAACTTTTTGCAACGACTATTAAAATGTTGCCTTAAAGTAAGATAATAATAATAATAATAATTACAACAACAACAACAACAATAATAATAATAATAATAATAATAATAATAATAATAATTATTATTATTATTATTATTATTATTATAATAATAATAACAACAACAACAACAACAATAATAATAACAGTAATAATAATATTAGTACTAATAATAATATTAGTACTAATAATAATAATAATAATAATAATAAGTTTAGTACTAATAATAATAATAATAACAATAACAGTAATAATAATAATAGTAATAATAATAATAATAATAATAATAATAATAATAATAATAATAAAAATCACAGCTAAGTTTTGAACCTAAGACATATGGGTTATTGAGCCATTAAGCTACCACTGAGCCATTCTAATTTATTAGTTAATTAAACTAACGTCATAACTTGTAGTCTCCGATATTTTTAAATTTATTCTACTGATATGTGTGTGTGTGTGTGTGTGTATATATATATATATATATATATATATATATACATATACACACACACACATACATATTCTTTTCAAAATTTCTCCTTTTACCTTTTCCCCAAATATATTATAAAATTAAATTATAATACTATTAGTTATAAGAGAAAACATAAAAGATGAAAATAATTATTATGCTTTATGAACTAAAACAGAATAAAGTTATTTAAAAATGACTTATAAGTCATTCCTAATAAGTTAGTTTGACCCATATTAATGTAATATCAATTTTATCCCTATTTTATTTATAAAAAAATTTAAAAAAACAAAATTGTCAAAAAGAAGAGTAAGATGCAACGTCACTTTAATTGGCGTTAGGATTTTTATTTTATTTTTTTATAGTAGAAATCTTATATACTCCTTCATTTCCAACGTCGATGACTAAGAATAAACATAAAAAAAATATTGATGTTTGTAAACAAGTATAAGAGATCAAAGAAATTAAAAAAAAAAAAGAGATTCCAACGTCAGTTGAAGTGATGTTACATCTTACAAATGTAAACAAATGTTACATCTTATATATATATATATATATATATATATATATATATATATATATATATAAAAACAAATGTTCATATAAATATTTATAAATTTATCTCTTAATATTTCATATAAATATTTATAAAAATATTCATATCTAAATTTTATAAATTTTAGATGAAATATTTATAAATTTATAAATAAATATTTGTTTATAAATTTTAAAGATAAATTTATATGAATATTTGTTTATAAATATTTATATGAATATTTAGAGATAAATTTATATATATATATATATATATTAAAATATTCATAGTTACTTTATATATATTTAGTTTAATGTGGAGATTTAAGAAGGGTATATTAGATGAAATATTTATAAATTTATAAATAAATATTTGTTTATAAATTTTAAAGATAAATTTATATGAATATTTAGAGATAAATTTATATATATATATATATATATATATATATATATATTAAAATATTCATAGTTACTTTATATATATTTAGTTTAATGTGGAGATTTAAGAAGGGTATATATATAAATGGTAATAGAATTTATCTAATACACAAAAAAATATAACATAAGAAGCAAAAATATAACAGTTAGGTTTTGAACATAAGACCTATGTGTTATTAGGCCATTAAGCTATCAGTGAATCATTCTAATTTATTAGTTAACTAAACTACCGGTATAACTTGTAGCGGTAGACAGTGTAGCGGATGAGCAAATGAGGGGCAAATGAGTAATTTCTCATGTCGCTACAGCCTGTAGTGGCAAGGAGAAAACCATTTCAATCTGTGTCGTCCAATGTTGCGATCAACGGTATAGATTATGGTTGTTGAAATAGTATCCGTGACAACCGATTGCCAAGCATATTAGTTCTGGACCTCCGACCCAAATAAACCCAAGCTCATCAAACCTGATTATTATATTTATGCTTCCCAATATTTCCTATTTCAAGATAGAAGTAGGATATACTTATAAGTATTCCCCCACTCTGAGAAAGTAATGATTGATTTTATGCGAATTTAAAAAAAATTATCAAATAATAAAATTATTCATATTTAAATTCTCATCTAATTGCATATTTTGCTATACATGACTAGTGATATTATATAAATATTTATAAATACTAAAAATATGACATTTAATACTAAGGATATTACGCATAAATTATTGTAAAAAAATAGATTAATTAATATAAATAAATATTTAACTTGTGATTACATAAAATAATAAGAACTTTTATTCTTAGACGGAGAGAGTAACTTAAATCATGAACATATTTTTAAGTCCAAAAATAAAACATAAAAAGAAGAATAGTAATGGTAAACACCTAGCTATTCCTAGTTTTCCTTTTACCTTTTTTCCCAAATATATTATAAAATTAAATTATAATATTATCAGTTCTAAGAGAAAACATAAAAGATGAAGAAAAATTTATTATGTTTTCTGAACTAAAACAGAATAAATTATTTAAAAATGACTTATAAGTCATTCCTAATAAGTTAGTTTAACCCATATTAATGTAATATCAATTTTATTCTTATTATATTTAAATTTTTTAAAAAAAAAGCGAATTTGTAAAAAAAGAAGAGTAAGATCTTGACGTCACTTTAATTGGCGTTAAATTTTTATTTTTATTTTTTATAATCAAGTCTTATATACTCCTTTATTTCCAACGTCGATGACAGAGAATAAACATAAAAAAATATTGATGTTTGTAAACAAGTACAAGAGATCAAACAAATTATAAAAAAAAAAATTCCAACATCAATTAAAGTGATGTTACATCTTAATCTTCTTTTTTTACAAATTTTCTTTATAAAAAAATTTAAAAAAGTTACAATGCCGGTTAGTTTGGCATTGAATCAGATTTTTTTTTTCAAATTTTTTTAAAAAAATAAAATCATTTTAAAAAAAATTAAGATAATTTTTTTTAAATTTATTTTTTGAAAAAATATTTTTTAAAGTAGCGTTAATTGCCTTTCTGATTTTTTATTTTTGTTATGTTAGTTTTTGAGCGGGAATAAAACTCTAAATTTTTTTTTATCAGTCCTTACCGGTTTGAACTTCTTTTTCTTAAAACTCTTCATCTCCCACTCATCATAGACCAAATTCTAAACTAATCAGATATCAATCTTTCTAAAACCCTTTTGTATTCTGTTATTTTATTTTCCTTATTCTAAAATTTTTCTATTTTCTCCTTAACAGATCATTTTTTTTAAACCCCATTCATCTCCTATTCTTCTTTGTACTTATCGTCTCGCCTCTTCTGCCACAAACCTAGGTTTACTTCCATTTTCTGCCGCCATCCTTGCTTCGGTAACTATATGGCGAAAACTAGAGGCGGTTACACCTTTAAAATCGGGCGACAACCGGTGAGACATGAGGAACTGGAAGTAATCGCAGAACCAAGGGAGAAGCGACGCCTCAATCAGAATCTTCAAAAGATTATTGCAGATTTGGGAACCTTATCTATCTCTGTGAGTATACCCGATTCCCCTCCTTCTATTCCTCATGTTTTTGGGACTGCTCTATCTTTTCGATCCCAAAAGTTTGCTACCCGTTTCCAAAATTTGATGTTCAACAAAATTATTGTGTTAGGAAAACCCGTTGACACGATTTTATTTGATAAAATTGGGGTTTCATCCATGTTTGCAAAAGTAAGTTTATCTTCTATATTATCTTCCCCAAAATCTGCATATCCATTGCTTATTAAACAAATTTTTTTGGAAATATGACTGTTAAATCTGATAGCATAGATACCTGTGTTCAAAACAAGACAATATCATTTGACTATGCTATTTTGGATTCAATTCTTAATATTCCTAGCACTGGGTTCTGTCCTTTCACTCCTAAGGGACTAATCAAATTTGAAAACTTATCTATTCTTGACGAAAAATTATCAATCTGCTAAATTTATTGGGTTACCTACTATTATTGAAACAACTTTATACAGTGTTGTTCACAAAGTCATTCGTGCTAATCTTGTCCCTACAAATGGTGGTAGGTCTAATATGACTTATCAACATCTAATTCTGTCAGCGTTGATTATTTCTGGTATAAAATTCAACTTTTCTCTTTTAATGATTAAGGATATGGAGAGTTGTCTTAAAAATAAAACTAAATGTTTTCCATATGGGGTTTTCTTACAAAATTTTTTGCCCATTTTGCGCCCATTTTGCGATTTCATTTGAGTATGAAGAAGTGGTTCAATTATCTGAATCTATTGATGAACCTGTGTTTTTAAGTCCATTGTTCCTTCATTTTCTATCTATGAAAGGCCTTGTGAAAAAGACGTGTGAAAAGACAGTTTGATATGTTGTATAATCTTTTATTCTACGATTTGTACATATTTTATGATAATTTAAGTTTCTCTTACACTTGATTATTCTGATGCTTTGAAGCAGATCATGAGACTTGCCTAAAAGAAAAGGATCTAACAGCAGGTGTTGCTTCAGACATCTGGTTCTGTTGAGAAAGCTGGCAGGAGGTAACAAACTTTCCTTTAACTGGTTCAGTTAACATAATTTATACGATTTAGAAAGAAAACTAGTGTATATAGGTCTTAATGTAAAGAACACTTCAATGGCTTTTTCGTATTGTTTCGTTGTAAAATTGTCAGATATGTCTACTAAATGGCCATTTTATGGTGTTAGATTGTTTTATTTACAGCAGTACTCGTATTTAAATGATGCAATGCTCAGAAGAAGATTTTGGAATCTCCTTTTCTCAAATGTTATTTTGAGTTGTATGATATTCGAAATAAAGCTTACATGATTTTTCTTAATTTCCTTTGTAACATAGCTAACTGAAGAATTGGAGAAGGTGGATGAGAAGCTCAAGTTAACGGAATCTCTTCTTGAAAGCAAAGTATTGACTGAAGCTCACTTACCATAAAATTAATTTTTCATGCTCCTGTCACAAAATCTAAATATAGTGAGGTACCTCTTTTTTGGCAGAATCTTGAAATCAAGAAAATCAATGATGAGAAGAAGGCCTCCATGGCTACGCAGTTTGCAGCAGAAGCCACTCTTCGAAGGGTTCATGCTGCTCAAAAAGATGATGATATGCCCCCAATTGAAGCCATCCTTGCACCCCTGGAAGCAGAGCTCAAGCTTGCTCGTCAGGAGGTATAATCTCTGAACATCTAATGGTTATTAGGTTACTGGAAACAGAATATAGTGTTGTTTTATGCAGATGGTAGAGTAGGTATCACAAATTGATTTTATTACTATTGCGCTTTCCAGATTGCAAAACTCCAGGATGACAACGAAGCATTGGATCACCTCACCAAATCAAAAGAGGCTGTTTTACTTGAAGTTGAGAGGACTGTGCAAGTTGCATTGGCGAAGGCTTCTATGGTGGATGATCTTCAAACTAAAAACCAAGAATTAATGAAGCAGATAGAAATTTGCCTGGTATTGTAGCTGTGATGCTCTCTATCTTCTGAAGATTGCCCAAGTTTCTTCTATTATGTTTGTGCGATCTGAAAATTTTGAATATGGGTGTTTGTTTTCTTCTTGAGCCCATTAGGAAGAGAATAAAATTTTGGATAAAATGCACCACCAGAAAGTTGCTGAAGTTGAGAAGCTCACCCAGACTGTCCGTGAGCTTGAAGAAGCTGTTCTTGCAGGTGGTGCTGTTGCAAATGCTATGAGGGATTATCAACGAAAAGTTCAAGAGATGAATGTAATATATAAATATAAATAGCTATCGACTTTTCCTGAACACATTCTTGACGATTGCACTGTCTGTGTAATTAATAATACTCAACACTAAAATTTGGTTCTTAATTTCACAGGAGGAAAGAAAATCTCTTGACAGAGAGTTGGCTCGTGCGAAAGTAACCACAAACAGGGTGGCAGTAGTTGTAGCTAATGAATGGAAAGATGCTAATGAAAAAATGATGCCTATAAAACAATGGCTTGAAGAAAGAAGATTCCTGCAGGCATGATAGCTTTGCTCACTTCTAATTTAAAACTTTTGAATACCAAGTTACTTTTTCTCGTATATAGCTCGCATATATGGTTTTTCAAATATCAAAATAATGTCTTAAAGATAGAATATTGCAAGGATTAAATAAGTCTATAACTAGAATGAGAAAAAAATAACATAAGTTATATAAATCAGTAAGTTCCAGCCCTTAAACATCCAATGTCACATCAGAACACTAAAAGAACACATGGTAGTGTCAAACTTACAAGTTTGTAAGCCTTGAATTAATTGATCTTGTACATGTATGCCGCTAACTTGCAGAGTATGTGGTGGCTGCAACCGGGACATTGGCTATGACAACTATTTGGGATGTATGGGGATATTTTTCCATCCGAAATGCTTTTGTTGTCGTGCATGTGGCTCCCCAATCACCGAGCATGAGGTAGTTTCTTCTTCTTGCATCTTTTGTATTATATTTCCCCTCATCCCCAGTTCAAAACACCTACATCACACCCCTTAAAAATAGAGATTTTGATTGTTTGTGTGAGGGGTATGTGTGTGTTTGTGCCTGCATCCATGCATGTGTTTTCCCTATTTTGTTGATGCAGTTATGTTAAAATAGGTAATGTTGTTCGATCTTTTTGATGTCTCTTATTGGTTTTTTTATGTTGATTCAAGTTTTCCTTGTCAGGGAAGGATGTATATCACAAGTCCTGCTTCAAAGAGTTGACCCATCCCAAATGTGAAGTTTGCCATCAATTTGTAAGGACAAAGTGATTTTATAACTAAACTTTTTTAAGGAACTGCTGTAGGGGAATCTTGATATCAAAATGGACTTAGAACTTCTTCAAATTGATTCATTTGGCACGAGATGACATCTAAATAATTACATTAGTAGGAAAGTTGGGATAAGCGTGTCTTTATGAAATTTTTTATCGCTAAAGTGGAGTCTTGCTTACTCTTTTCCGATATATTAGTATGACTATGAAAGGAATAATTTCATTTTCTCGCTATTTATAAAAATAGTTCTAGTTGGTAAGCGGGAAATGAATTATCAAATAAATTTAGATGGGACCATAAATAATCGAGATCTTATATTGATTTTAACGTGAAATGGTAGTGATTGAGGTCTTTCTTGTACTTATGTCCTATTTTTTTTAATTTTCTTTTGTAGATCCCAACAAATGGAGTAGATGCGATTGAGTATAGGTGCCACCCATTTTGGTCCCGTAAATCATCCTTCACATGAGCATGACAAACACACTTTCCATTGCTGTAGTTATGAACGTTTAGAGGTATAAATTTGACTCTAAAATCCGATATTTATAGCTTTGGTGTGGTTCTGTTGGGCCGATTACAAAGCATGGGGCAATTGACAACACTAAAGAAGCTCAAGAGCGAAACTTGGTTGTTTGGGTGGGTTATTCGTGATCATTATCTTACATTTTTGATTACTAGATCTTCACTTGAAAAATATTGACTGCAATAATAGGGACTCCAAAAGAAATCTCTTCTTGAATTAAATTTTCTATATTCTAAGCAGCAGGTTTTCCTCTTTTACCTCTTCTTACCCGTGAATTTTCTAAAAGGCATATGCTATTATCTTATTAATGTTTTGATAATTTAGTTGTACTAAAAGCCCGCCAAGTATGTCTTCTCTTGATTGCTAAATTAAATTATGACAAGTTTAGCCATATCTTTTTTTTTATATTTTATTTTATTTTATGCTAGCTAAATAAATTTAGTAAGTAGAGGAAGTTGTCCTGGCTTGCTATTTTGGGAGTAGAGAATGTCCTATTAAGTGAGTATACATCTTGAAATAATAATTTTAGATTTTGGAAGTCCCATCCTTGCTTGGTATTCGCCGTCGGTTTCGGAAAGGATAAAAAATTATTTTTTCTGAACAAATACAAAACAGTGGGGACATCCTCTGCAACTCTATACAATTTTTTGTAAAGAAACCCCAACCTAGTACAATTGGAATTACATTTCAAATTGCAAGTCTAATTCAAATGTTTAGAAATTTAAATTTGCTGAACAGTACATCCTTCAAATTATGAGTAATTAGAGAAATATAGACTTCAAGAAATTCAAATAGCATATCATCATTTGTAGTGTCAGGTATTATTAATTGCAGTTTGCTTTTTGCTGCATACCTTTAATCCCTCCAGAGTGGGTCCTTTGATAAAATAATTCTTTGTCCAGTTGATTCACATGATTTTAATGGTTATAATTATACTTATTGATTCTTGCTTGTGCTTAACATTCAGTTTCTAATATCATATAGTCGCACTGAAGGTTCTTTTTCTATTTGGATTTGTAGCAAAATGAGCACTACAGTGTACATTAGTACCACGTAGCAACTCTATTATCTTTGTGTATTGATTTTGGCATTAAGTGCCTCTGGTGATCTATTTGCTTCATTTTTCTAACTTGCTATTATTTTTAAATATGTGCAGGAAGACTGCTTTTACGACATGCTTTACAATACTGGGTATTAAATTTTTGTGCTACGTTTAAGGAAGACAAGGGACGGAATTATGAAGTGTACTCTCTCTATATATGTAGATATATACTTTGATTGAAGAATTGTGGTAGCTTTAGATGGTTAATTGTAAAGATAATGAATGATTATGTAGTGGATGATTTTATTAAGTTAATAATATTTTAATTTTTTTGTATTTTTGCCATTATTTGTTATGGGGACATTGAGTCAGCCAGGTACACAAAAAGAATGTCAAATTTTGATTTGGCAACAATATAATTCGTTACCAAAGCATTGAATAAGTTTTAATATAGGAACGATTTTTTATACATTTAGTAACAAATTTTCGTTGCTAATGACATTAAAAATATAATATTTGGCAACGAAAAATTAACCTAATAACAACGGAGAGAATATTGTTGCTAATACTAAAATAAAAGACAATATTTTTTATCGTTGCAAATCATATCGACTTTCGTTGCATTATATATAAAGAAACCAAGAACATATAATGTCATTGCTAATCGACAACTTTCGTTGCTATTGAAAAATAACCGAGAATAAACATTTTCGTTCTTGATTCAAATATAATGTTGTTGCCAAATAATATAATCAGCAACGAAAATCATTGCTAAAAAGTTTACATTCCGCAACGAAAGCAAGCTTAGGCAACAATTTTCATAATTTACTGCAACGAAAAATTTCGTTGCAAAATGGTGTCAATTGCAACGAAAATGCATGGTCGTTGCAAAAAAAAAAGAGTTCATTTCGTTGCCAATTAGCAAGTTTTTGCAACGAAATGTGGTTTTTAGCAACGTAATTTTAATTATTCTGCAACAACACATTTTGTTGCTAAAGGATCGATGTCTCTGTACGAAAGTCAAATTTCGTTGCAAAATATATTACTTTTGGCAACAAAAAAAAATACGATCGTTGCGGAACAATTAGCAACGCTTATTGCGCAACGAAAGACGCAACGACAGTAAAGTCATTGCCAAAAATCTATAGCAACGAAATTTGGCACCTTTAGCAACAAAAATTGGTTGTTGCTGAAACCCCATTTTTTTGTAGTGTATCTGACGTATTCGCCTTAATCTGCAATATTTATCATGATATAGCAAGGGTGAGCATAAGTTTGCCCAACAAGTATAAGTTTATTTAAGGATATATCATGATTGAAAGAATTTGAATAATAAGCTGGCTATAATTCAACAATATAGTTGTGAATTAGCATGAACAAACTTGCATAGCTGAAGAACATTTAACATGAACATATCGATTATATCTGGACCGAATGGTAATGAAGGTGATCAGCCTTTCATACCTGATTAATACATGCAATATGTACAGAGTAAAATTTAACAACTCTTAGACATGGCAATCAACAATGATTAACCATAAGTATATTTAAATGAATAACTCAAGATTGAGTTAAGGAAAACTTGCCTGTTCGGTCGATTATTGTTACGCAATTTATTAAGCTTTGACTGAAGACCTAATATATAAATAATATCGATATACAAATTAAAATAATATCATTATAATATAATACTATTATATATACATAGAATAACCTAAACACATAACCCTATCAGTCTACAACACACATAAGACTTAGTATCAGGTCAAACTATTTCAGTCTTACTTGAGCCCAATAAAATTCTAACATCCCGACGGTCTAGTCGAATAAATCTCGATATCACTAAGACTCGGTCTATACTGGTTCACAGATATCTTAGATAATTATTATCAGTCAAAATATTTTTCATAAGCTCGTAATAATTTTTAGATAATTATTACCATTTATCATTATTTTTCAATCATTAATATCGTATTTATGTAATTTAAATACCATATAATTCCTTTATAATTAATATTTATTTAATATTAAATATTAATGAAAATTATAACATAATTTATTATAATATATTTATAATGCATCAAAGTATTTTTAATACCTTAAAATCATATTTATATGATTTTTAAACAATTAAATTCATTATCCGATAATTGCTATTAATATTAAAATATTAATATTTTTATGACAAAATATCAAAAGTTATATTTTCTAACTCAAAATAATTTTCTAACTCTTAAATCATTTTATATGATTTTTAAAGCATTATTTCTAATTTTCCATAATTTATTTAATATATTCATTAAATAAATCCATTACCATTAATATTAATTTATTAATGAATTTCATCACGAAATATCAAAAGTTACTAAAAATAACTTAAAATATTTTCTAACACCATAATATAATTTTTCATGATTTTCAAGTATAAAACCATTTTTAAATAATTTATTTAATATTATAATTAAATAAATTAAATACCATTATATTCCAAAATATTAAATATTTATGAAATATACTTAAAATAATTAAAAACTAATTTTTGAACTTTAAATTTTTTTTAGTAATTTATTATGTATTTTTAATAATTTAAAACTAATTTTCTTTAATTATTTAGTAAAAATAATTAATTTTCATAATTAACTGTCGCTAAAGGGCCCTATAGCGACGAAACTGTCGCTATAGGTGTTCTTCACCAAACCCAGAACCTTCAAGACAGTGTTCAAGGTTACTACTTTGACCATGATTTGATCTACGTCCCTAATGTTTTTTGGGCTTGTAAGTGAGTTAATGTTGTAGTACTGATGTAGTACTACAACCCTAAACAAGTTCCATGGCCAAATCATAACACACCAGCAAGATCTAATCTATAGAAATCCTTGTCAGACGTGTTATTGAGTTTCTGGGTTGCCCAGAAACTCAAGCAGTAGTAAGGGTCCTACTTTGCAGCCTTATATCTTTGATTCAAGGAATTGTTTATGTGATCTATGAATTCAAACTTGTAGTAGAGGTGTGAGAGTATAATACCATAGCATTAAATCCATCTTACAACATCACATATGAAAGATTAAAGCTGGTCAAACTCTAACAAAATCGTATTCTTGAAAAATCTGGGTTTTCCAGATTTCTTCATAAGTCAGTCGGTCAACGCTACTTTGACCTTGATTATTTTCGTTCTTGTTTATGATTTTGGTAGTATAAAGGCTTTATTGTGTAGTACTCATGTCATACTAGAAGTTTAAAACAACAAAATGGAATAACTGTCTAACACCTGCAAGATCTCAGCCCTCGAAAATGGCTGTCAGAAATTTTGGGTTTCTAGGTTACCCTGAAACCAGATTTCGTGAACGGTCAACGGGTTTTGACCACTTATAACTTTTAATCTACACTTGATCTGGACTTAATTCAAGTTCCAGATCAAAGTTCTTACAACATACTACAAGTACAAACTCTTAAAACACAAAAATAATTAACAGGCAATGATCTATGAGCCCTGACATTCGGCTGTCAGGCCATGTTTTAGGGTTCATAGATCAGTTTCAAAAATTTGATTTTCGTGCATCAAGATGATATGGATCTAAGATATTACAACCCAGATCACTCAATGACACCCCAATACACAACTTTAACCAATCATTAACAACATAAATCATCAGATCATAAGATTTCTAGGTTTAGGGTTTATACTACTTTGATGCTTTGATCTTATATCTGATCAACATGATCTGATCATGGCTTGCTAGGGATCATACTAAGGACTGAATTACTTAATATTTCCGTGGGTCTAGAGAGAGTAAGTGTTGGTTGAATATTTGGTGAACAAATGAGGTTTTTTCTTGATTTTCTCTCTCCTTAATGTATATATATATATATTGAATGAAATGAAATGGGTTGATGTTTATAACTGATGGATGTGGTTTTAGGTCATGCAAGTCAATTGAGTTGGTCACCAACTCTTGATTTGGCAAGATTTGCAAGCTAAGTCCAAATAATGCAACAAGGGTAAAAATGTCATTTGTCTTTTAGTTTTAATGACATTCTTGTCTTTTGCCCAAACCCTTAGGGTTTAGGGTTTAACCCTAAAGATTTTGCAAATTAAATTTCTAAGATTTTCTAATTAGATTTTAAAATAGAAAATTATGATTTCTAAATTATAATTAGGGCTTCCTAATTATATTATAATTTCCAAATCACACTAAGACTAAAAAATGTAGGATTAATATTTCCTAATTACAATTTGCTAATTTAGCAATTTGGGTCATAATTGTATCTTATGGTTTATAACCCAAGAATTAAGGTTTTAAATAATCTTTCTAATTTAGAAATTAGGTTTCCTAATTAGATTAGGGTTTTCTAATTACTTATAACTTGATAATTAGGATTAATGTTCCTAATTAACATTAGAATTATTAAATTAACAATTAGGTTTTCCCTAATTATAAATTAGGGTTTCTAATCCAGAAATTAGGGTTTCAAATTCCCGAAAACTAAAATTAGGGTTTCCAGAATCGGTTTTAGGGTTTCTTATAAATCGTAAAAATTTTCTAACTGAACGTTGACGATCTAAATATATACTTAGGGTTTGTCACAGATATAGTTTATCTGGTCAACCCTTGACCCTTAACCACATACTGTACACATATAATACCATATTCACAAAATATATACACGTATACACTTAATCCTGAATATTTCACCAAAATCCTTCACAAAATTTTGAAATCCTCAAAATTCCTTCCCAAAAATATCTAACGCATACAGTTATTTTCTGTCTAGGTTCTAATATTGAACCTTAAATCAATCAATTATGATTTTAAAAATTTTCTAAATTCTTGGGTTGTCATAGTGACTTCTCACGTAAGCATCAATAATCAATACTGTGTGCTACTATGCAACCACGCGTATTACTATATTTTTACTACCGGGTATTTAAACAGTTTAACGATAAAACTTTCGTCGTTATTTTTATAAAAAGACATTGCTGTCGTTTTCTAACTCCGACAATACTTCCGTTGTGGGGTCCACCAATGATTTTGCCATAGTACGAATATTCTCTGTTAAAACGAATATTCCTTGACCAATCGAATATTTTATAACAACTTGCTTACTTTGTACAATTTGTAAATATTACCCACAACTATAACATTATATCAAATCCACACCATAATATTTAAAAATATATTTCGAGAAAAATTAATCTTTATTCATAAAAGTTGGGGTCTTACAACTTACATACTACAGAGTATGGAAGAAAATATTATTTCTTACGATTATTGTACGAAAATAATATCCCTTACGAATATTGAATGAAAATAATATTCCTTATGAATATTGAACGAAGATAATATCCATTACGGATATTGAACGAAAATAATATTCCTTACGAATATTGAACGAAAATAATATTCCTTACGAATACGAAAAATAATATCTCTTACGAAGATGAAATAAATAATACCTCTTACCTTAGTAGGAGACTAAATCTGACTGGTATAGCGGAGATATTCTTGAGGAAAACTTGCACTATTTACTACACTCAAAGTATCCTTATACTAGAAAGAAATACGCACAATATTATAGAAGAAGAATTCTCAGATTCTGGTGTGATTTTCATTTCTTAACTAAGCATCATGTTTATAGGAGAATGACAGGGTACTATTTAAAAGAAAATCATGGGTGAACAGAGAAAATTTCACGGGCGCAGAAATTGTTTGATTTTTTTAATTTTTACTATTCATCAATGTGCAATAAAATATTCTAATAAAACAAAAACTTTATATAAAATATAATATATTCTATTTATAATCTAATAAAACGAATAGCTTTATATATAATATAAAAAGTATTCTGTTTTATATAAAAAGTTTTTTGTTTTATTACTATTATAATAATAATAAAACAAAACTGAGATAACTTTCTGCCAGCGATTTTGAAAAATGAGTAAGTGGGGGTCCATGTAATAAGCCAAACTTACAACAAATATTTCATAAAAAAAAAACCCCTCTATTTATATTAAAAATTGAATAAATATTAATCACAAATCATTTATCTTTAATAAAAACATTTGTAATATTTCAATAATTATTCGTCATTAATATTATAACTCACAATATTAACAACCAGATCATTCCCAGGAAAGCGGGGGCTTTTCGATAAGGACTTCTCCTTATTGGCACACAATTAAATAAAATAACCCCTTTCCTTAACAGAACTTTCTAGACATTATCAATAATGCAAATAATAATATAGTCCTCGTGCCTAAACCGGGAGGAAAGGTGCGAGTTTGCGTGGATTACCGGGATCTAAATAAAGCTTGCCTTAAGGATAGCTTTCCCGTGCCATTTATCCACATTTTCATTGACAATACTGCTCAATATGACATGCACTCATTTGCTGATTGCTTTGCGGGGTATCATCAAATCATGGTTACTGAGGAAGACCGTGAGAAAACTACATTCATCATGCTTTGGGGAACCTTTTGCTATAGACGATTGTCGTTTGGCCTCATTAATGCCGAAGCAACCTACCAACGAGCTATGATGGCTCTTTTTCATGACTTAATGCATAAAGAGATAGAGATCTACATGGATGACATCATTGTCAAATCCTGAAAGGAAGAAGACCACTTAGACCATCTCAGAAAGCTTTTCAACAGGTTGCGTAAGTACAACTTGAAGTTGAATCCAGCCAAGTGCGCCTAGTCAGCAATAAAGGGATTAGGCTGGATCCCACCAAAATCCAAGCCATCATAGAAATGCCCATTCCTCAGACAAAGAAGGAAATACGGGGATTTTTAGGAAGAATCAACTTCATTAGCAGGTTCATTTCTCAACTCACAGCAACCTGTGAGCCTATCTTCAAGATATTAAGGAAGAACTCCTCCATAAAATGGGACGATGAGTGTCAAAAAGCCTTCCCTACAATCAAAGAACAGCTGGTTAACGCTCCTGTCTTGGCACCACCCAAGGATGATGTTCCCCTATTCATGTAATTGTCCATTAATGACAATGCCATGGACTGCATGCTGGGACAAAAAGAAGATAGAGGCCAAGAGCGACTATCTACTACCTAAGCAAAAGATTCAGCAATAGTGAACACAAGTACACTCTGATTGAGAAGACTTGTTGTGCTTTAGCATGGGCTTCCATGAGGTTACAACATTACCTCCATGGTCATACAACCCATCTCATATCCCGCGTGGATCCTCTCAAGTATGTGTTCAGTAAACCTATATTGAATTGTCAGCTGTCCAGATGGCAGTTGATCCTACAACAATTTGACATCGTCTACGTGACGCAAAAGTCCTTTAAAGGACAAGGAATTGCGGATCAACTGGTCGCCGCACCCACAGGGGATTTCAAACCCTTGGAAACATACTCCCTGATGAAGGGGTAATAACAGTGCAGCAACACCATCAGTACAATGCATGTCGTACATGGAAAATGTATTTTGATGGAGCTTTAAATATGGAAGGTTCTGGAGCTAGAGCAGTTCTAGTATCTGGTACGGGGGAGCAGTATCCCGTCGCCGTCAAATTATAGTTTGTTAGCACCAATAACACAGCTGAGTACGAAGGTTGTATCATGGGACTCAAACTTGCCCAATCAATAGGTATCAGGCGGTTAACTGTCTTTGGGGATTCAAAATTGGTAATTAGACAGACCACAGGAATCTATCACACCAAAGAGCTACATTTGTTGCCTTACCATCGGTAAGTTTTATAGATGCCTTCAGAGTTCGAAGAAATAAACTTCCTCCACATTCCTAGGAATATGAATAATTTTGCGGATGAGCTAGCAACTTTGGCCTCCTTGATCACCAGACATGACAAGTGAAACATGCCAAGCATCCCATTTGCCCTACAAAAGGCTCCAGCCTATGGGAATTATATTGGAGAAGTATCGTATGAGCTACCTCCCATCCAACACCCTTGGTATTAACACATCAAGGAGTACTTACGAGATGGATCTACACCCATTGAGGCAAGCCCGACTGAAAGAAGGCAGATCCATCGACTGGCTATGAAGTTCTACCTGAGCAGAGATGCACTCTACAAAAGAGATGGGGGAATAGGTCTCCTCAGATGTCTGGACAAGGACCAAGCTCAGAGGATTATGGATGAAATCCATGGTGGAGTATGTGGCCCACACATGAGCGGCCCCTTACTTGTTAAAAAGATCCTCAGAACTGGGCACTACTGGCTCTGGTTTAAAGCTGACTGTGATGATCACATCATGAGGTGCTATCAATGCCAAATTTATGGGAATGTTATCCACGCCCCTCCTAGGGAACTCCACAATATGAGGTCACCTTGGCCCTTCTCAATGTCGGGAATGGATGTGATCGGGCCCATCGAGCCCAAAGCCGGTAATGGGAATCAGTTTATCTTCACCATGATTGACTACTTCACCAAATGGGTCGAAGCAGCTTCCTTCCCTAGGGTTACAAAAGAAGTCATCATTACTTTCATTAGAAACAATGTCATTTGTCGATATGGACAACCAAACATAATTGTGTAAGACAATACTAAGAACCTAAACATCAAAATGATGGAGGAGTTGTGCAGTAAATTCCACATCAAACACCTTAACTCCGTTATCTACCGTCCAAAGATGAATGGTGCTGTTGAAGCGGCTAATAAAAATATCAAGAAGATCATGCAGAAGATGTCCGCTAATCACAAAGGATGGCCTGACCTCTTGCCTCTGACTCTATTAGCCTACAGAACTTCAATGCGTACTTCCACTAGGGAAACCCCTACTGATTGACCTATGGGATGGAAGCAGTTCTCCCCATAGAAGTGGAAATGGAATCCCTCAGAGTGTTGATTGACGTTCAGCTGGATGAAGACCAATGGTTACAAGACAAATTTCACCAATTATCTCTAATAGACGAAAGGCGAAGTGATGCTATCTTCCATGGTCAATTATACCAACAGAGGATTGTCAGATCCTACAACAAGAAAGTCCAGCTACGGCAGTTTAAACAACATGACTTGGTTTTGAAGAAGATCATTGACAACCAAGATCAGGCAAAGGGAAAATTCGCTCCAAACTGGGAGGACCCATTTATTGTCAAGGAGGTATTGACAGGAGGTGCTCTCAGATTAAAGGAAATGGATGGCGACGAATTTCCACAACTCATCAACTCAGACACCGTGAAATGGTACTATGTCTGAAGTAACAATCAAGAAAATATCCTGGTTTTGGATCACCAGTCATTACAGGTTTTCTAACCCTTATTACACACAACCCTTCTTTATACCCATTTGCCCCATTAGGGAAACACACTCTTCAAGCCAACAGTCTGGTTTTCAGATCATGAGATCTTTCATTTCACACTCCATACAATTTTGGTTATCCCACCAGGGATTGAACCCTTCCCCTGTAGTTTGTCCTGAACATGGGATCAAACTTTTTCACACTCACAGTTTGTTCTGAACATGGGATCAAACTTTTTCCCACAGTTTGTCCTAAACATGGGATTAAACTTTTTTGGCTGTAAATCATTCTGAACATGGGGCGAACTACGTCAACCTGATCTCCCCGATACCTGGGAGTACGTAGGCAGCCATTTTATATGGCCCGGTCGTAATAAAAAAAATAACAAAAACATTTCTACACCCTTCTCTACAAAAACAAAAACAACAAAAACATTTTTACACCCTACACCATTCAGCGTTGAACCTCTTACACCAGGTTCGAACTACGCAGACCTGATCTCCTCTTCAATAGGAGTACGTAGGCAGCCAGTTATGGTTCAGTCTAACCCCCTACCAAGACAGAAATACTTGTCACATGGTACTGGGATCAAACTTCAATCCACCACATTTCATCGGCTTCAGACCAAAGGGATGGAACTACCTGGCCTCCCCAGAAATGGGAGAGTTGGCGACCATCTAAGCTGTGGTTGATTCCTTGAAGAGCAACACCAATCCATAAGAGATGTAACTAACTGGGCTCCTCTTAAATAGGAGAACTGGAGACCATCTGTGGTGCGGTGAATCTCAGAGAGGAAAAGTCACACTCCTCTACACATTTCCATATAGAAACCAGTTCCAAGACACCAAAGAAGGTAGGGATACACACAGATCAATGATCCATTCTGAAAGATCTTGCGACGTCTTAATGTTCACACATCAAGAATGAGTTCAGAATACATCAAGATCACAAGCCCTAAAGAAGCAGGCAAATATCAAGCAAGTATCAAGGCACAACTAAAAGGGAATTGAATAAAAATATATTTCCCTGCCATATATAATGCTGTTTGATATATACAATATGTGATATACATGAAAAAATGGCTAAGCTAGTCTATGCAGGAAAATACAAGTCTATCTACATATCGGTATGTATGCGGACTATCAGATCTAACATAGCATCTCTCTTGAAGAAGAGGGGTAAAGCTATGAAGCTCACCTTGAGGTATCTACATGAGCTAGGAGATCCGAGGCCAACCGCATGGTGGCATGATGATCATCAATATATGCACTCATATCGCCAAGGATGCCATCGTAAGGGATCTCACCAAGTACTATCTATAATTCGGCCACATCCCGGCGGATAGGCGACAAAGATCCCGCTCAATAATCAATGCATCTCTAGTGATCCGCCCTCTCTCTCTAATAGAGCGGTGTCTCTCCTTCAAGAGTCATCAACATCAAGGCCCTAGCACGATCTCTCTCAAAGGTCATCGATGAAGACTCTGCTCCGGATCTTTGTCTTGAATCTTTGAATCACAATGGCACTCATACTAGGAGAATCTACAAGAGCTGCTGGCAACCCAGTGAATAGTTCCTCCTCAGTGGGAATATCAATGTCCCGTATGGGCTCCCCATTATCAGAATCAATCCCCGGAAATGTGGATACTACCACAGCTGATGTAGTCTATGTCTCCATCCATGTGAAATACCCTGTAGAACAGCCCAGATGGCTAACAAAAAATATAGCTAGCTCACGCTAATAACAATAGGCATACACCCTAGATTTGTCCTTTACTAACAAGTGGCGAGAAGCCAAACACTGACTCAATGCCCCCTCAAAAGGATGGAAGTCCTAGAACTGGTCAAACTGACACATCACAGCCAGTGGGTGGTAAGTAATCATGCCCCTCAAACCAGCTAGAGGGAGATAATCCCTGTACATGGAAATATATCAAATGGATCTATAATCCCTACCAGGAAAATAGACTAAGATGCAGGATCTATACAATCCGCGGGCTGAAAGGAGTACGACATGGCTATCTCATGGGTAAAACAATACCCGTGCCGTCGGAATGTGCCAATCGGTCTCAAGTGTGACATAAACCACACGTACAACATGACTGAGCTACCTGTGAATACCCCTGCAGGGTAAGTACTGCAATATGTGGCCGACCTCAGCGTCTCTGCTACAATCATCGGTACAATGGTGTGACCCTCCCTGAGAGCTATCACTGCCATAATGTCGCCAATATCCAGCTCATCCATGTACCATGGCATGTATACATATGACAATACGCATAATAGCAGTACATCTACTCTAGCCAAATGCCAATGATCCTCTAGCATGGTAAAATCCCCGGAGTGCAGTGTATAACTATCCTCTGAGCCAAATCTGTCCATCAAAAAATGCTGGGATAAAACGTGGTCGGATGTGATCTCATCCTGCACAACTCTACGCCGCCTCGGCCGGTGAAGTCAAATGTAAGCTGTCGTCTCATATCGCTTTATAGCCATCCGCGTGCAAGGTTTGTCCAGTGGCAGCGCCATCAACCGTGCGTACTCTTCCAAGGTAGGAGTCAACTCATGGATACCAAACTGGAAAACCTGCCTCTCTGGTATCCAATGCTCTAGCATACCCTCTATAAAGCCTGCGGGAACCTGAAACATCAGGAGAGTCATAGTATCTTTGCAATAATCGATCTATAGTCACCATGCAAAGGTGACATATTATCATACCACGATCTCAGATGGGATGCCACCAATACTGGTGGAGTATGATCAGTACAGCTTAACTATCGAAGAAGACATCTGTATGGGCCGTATTATAAGACCATCCAGGGGTCAATGCTGAATATCTCTGGACATTCATATATATGCATAATATAATACATGCATGATGAACAATAGATGGCAATATGATGTAGGGAATAATAGTATATACAATCCTAAGTACATCATCATCTAATACATCTTTGTACAGCTAAAAATACAGGGAAATGGGGTACAGACGCCCAACTACTAATAGAGGCCTATCAAAAGATATAGCGAGAATGGGGCATAACCACCCAGTGTCTAATAGAGGCATATAAAAAGATATAATGAGAATATACATCAGAAGAAGACAATGGTGTCAATGTCTACATCATCAATCTTGTCCACCTAATGTAACTCCTCCCGCGTCACTGGATCTCCATCAACGGGGATGTCAGGCCTATACAATGGAGGATCTGCACCGACAAATCTATGTGGGTCATCTGAGGGGCCAACTCCTGAGCTGGAAGGATCAAATGTATCTGGCTCTGCCGGATCTCTGCCCATGTGCTGGATAAAGAAATGTGCCCGGTCTAACTACCGGGTCAAACTGTCAATCTATGTCAAGTGAGTAGGATCTCTGACACAGGCCATCCAATCCGTCATCATCACAGATCCAAGAACCATATCCCCCATAAACTGCATGGCGCGGGTCTAGGCTCCGATGGTGCGAGGAGACCACCAATGCTAGAATGTAGCCTGGGTATGTGGACCCTCTGACAGTGTGAAACCGTCAACACCCATCAAAGGGATATCAATGACGGGTGACTATGAAACAGGCCAATAACGCCTGGCAGGAGGCAAGATCGGTATACGAATCTCTCCTATGGTGCTCCTAATAGCACGCTCTCCTAAATAGAGCTCACATCCTCCATATATAAAGATAGGAATCCTACGGGTGGAAATCATGTACTCGACACCAGTAGGGTATCCATCCTCCAATCCGATGGCCAAGTGCTCACCAGAATAAGGAATCCAAGTAATGGCATTAGCTATCAATAACTCCAGCTGCAGGCGATAATGAGTGAAACCCTCAGCTATAGGGACCTCCGTCAGTATGGAATGATGCCATCGCCGTCCTCGTGGTTAGGTTTCCAAGTCTAACACACTCACATGACGTAAACATGGGAGCCTCTCGTAGGCCCAGAACTGCCAACACAAAGGAAAACATCTGCTGTCAGTCAACACTCTTGTCCTATACATGAGAAATTATAAGAGAAATACTCACCAGCAGAAATGGGTATAATCCTAGCCAATCCTCCGTCAAGCCCTACAAATGCATGCGCATACCCCTGAGGAAATAGGCGAAGGTGTAGGAACCCCAGTCATACTCTTCGATTCGGTCCATATGTCGTGTTGCGCTCACCAAAGTGAATGACACCGTAGAAGAGTTATCAGCTATGAAGTAACCCCTAATGATCATCAGGAACAATCACCGAAGAATGTGATCCCTGACTCTCACATCATTGGGTATGGGCTCACTCAACAGCCCGCTTATAGCATCCACGCTCAATGGACCGGTACGAACGGTCCTTCCCTTGAGCACCTCGGCCGGAACTCCTAGCAAGGATCGAATGGTAGTCGGGGTAATATCCGCCGTACATGGCACAGGATCCCCTCCAAACTCCATACTGGTGATAAATTGCCAATCCATCAGCGCCATCATCACCTCACAGTCTGACAAATAGAGAGACTGAGTCTGGTGAAACCAGTGCTCAGACAATTCCCTGAGGTAACCCCAGGGACAATGATAGGGAATGATGGAAAAGAAAGCTCCAAAGCCCCAACCATGCACAATCGCTCTATAATCAGGATGTAGAGCCTGGTATGAGGAGTGAATGTTGAACCAGTTCCCTCTAGGCTATGTAAAGCCGAGAACCTATATCACAAAGTAGATCAACATCGGAATCCTTTATTCCTCATCAATAGGAAAAAAGGGGAAGATCAAAATCTAGCTTTTACTTTATTTGCGTGCAAGTAAATCGAGGGATGTCTACTCAGATCACCCAGCAACTTTGGGATCATTACATAGATACCTGTGAAATCCATACGGGGAACATGTGCAGCAGGAGCAGGATTCGCAATCGGAACGTCCTCCTCCTCGTCCTCAACATCTGACACGTCAACCCAGATAGGACGTATCATCGCCTCCGCCAAACGACGAGGCTGTCTAACAGAACAGGGTCGAGGCACTTCAGAAGCCCTCCTTCGCACACCTGAAGTGGTCCTGCGGGAACTACTCGGCTGATCCGAATCCATATATCTGGACAAAAAGTCTCTAAATCACCTCAGAAAGGGTGTGGCAAATTCTAACCTGGAGCTTTTCAAAATGCAGTTTTATGACTACATGCATGCATGCATTATTTTAACATACGTCTATAGTAGAGTTAAAAATTCATGACTACCTAATGCCTACATTTTGGAAATTTTTTGCTATAGTCCCCTTTGTAAATAGGACTATCCACATGCACATAGGCATGACTAGGTTGCCATTCAGTAGCACACCAGCCCGCAGTCCTAAACATCTTATATGCATTAATACATCACAGTAAAAAATCCGTAAGGGTAGCCTAATTACCAGGATTATTTTGCTTTTTCACCTTAGCTCATCTCTCGTCAAATAGGATAAGAAATCACAGAAAAAGGTGCCAATTTAACTGTTTTAAAAGTTAAATTTTTTCACATCATTATGTTCAGCATGGTTTAATACTAACAGTTGCTATGTTGAATATTTTTTATCACATCATATGAGCATGCATATTCACTACTATGTGTTTAGACGCATTTCATATCATAAGTCATTTTCCAACGGATAAAACTGGAAAGGAAGACATGCATACGTTACCAGGACAGTGTAAAACACTTATACGGTGACAAAATTTGCAGAAAGACGCCTGAACTCAACAAATCTGAAGAAGAGCTCTCGGATTTCCTTCGTAACGCAATATAAAAATGACTTGTGAAAGTAATGGGAAGCTTAAATCTACCCACGACTGCCGTAGGTGTACTTGCGGCTCCCCTGGGTGGGGCCCACCCCTCGGCTCTGTCCAGTTCGAGTTGCAAAGGAGTTCTTACAAGTTAAAAAGGCCAAATCAGGAATAAAAATGCTACACGATTGAGTATAATAGCCTAAAATTCTGGTTTTCACGGGTCAAGTTGTGGCTTTAAATATCACTCATTGGTATTTTCCCAAACACAGGGTACACTATACGAATGATCTCAGTTGTTGCAAACTACATTCGGCAATACCTCACAAAGGTCCGATGCCATCAATTCAGGGTTGTAGCCCTAAAACCTTTTCCCCAAAGGGTTTTCATACATTCGTTGATTCACACGTCAATGAAGATCAAGCAGCCTTGACATTATCCTCAGCAGGGATCTCATCCATTGATGTACATGTCAATGAAGGTCAAGTAACCCGGACAACACTGACTGTTGGCAGTAACTCCAACAGAACAGCGGAAAGACCTGGCGGTAAAAACTAGGGAAGAATATCCTCATCGGGGAGGACCGATGATGGAATATGTTATACACATCCTCAACAGACAAAGCTCTATCCCCACAAAATCTCTTGTACATGAGAGATGTATCTTCAATATGAAGTCTGTATCAAGGATTAAGGACTTTGGTGATAACCCCAACGTCAACATCCTAGAAGCTCCTGAGAGCACTAAATTGCACATCCAAGACAGTTCATCATGGTTGTTAGTCATAACTGTCAACACCGATAGCAGTCAAGGGGAGCCGGCAATCATCCCACCATGTTGGAAAATAATCCAACAAACCACATACATTCGCATCATGTTGTTGTACATGGCATCATAATCATCCTGTTGCACTTCAAGTGTCTAGTATTCTTTATCATATCCATGCCATTGCATTGCATGAATATGATAAAAAGGGGCATCTGTAGACACTCAAAATTTTCTGCATACTTGTTACTAAAATTGCAGGAGGGAAAAATCGTCTTTCAGAGATAACCCTGGAGGACAGCTCAACTCATTCCCAGAAATAACACCGAAAGTGTCAGTTTCAACCTCGGAGATAACCCCGAGGCATGCAGTTTCAATACCGAAAATCACACCGGAGAAGGCCATTTCATCTCGGAGATAACCCTGAGATACTCAGTCTCAGTCTCGAAAACAACACCAGGAAAGACAATGTCAACCTTAGAGATAACCCCAAGGAGTGCAAGTGCAATTTTGGAGAAAACCTCGGATATGCTCGTTTCAACCGATGCAGTCAGCTTTAACTTCGGGACTTATACCGAGGCACTCAGCTCCAAACCCGAAGATAACCCAGGGAGGTCAGGCACACCTCAGAGATAACCCTAGGGCCGTCCAGTACTTGCAGCAGCCCAATCTCAGAGATAACCCTGAGCAACGACTGCTTTATCAGCCCAAATCGGAGATAACCTTGATGAGGGGCAAAATCATCATTTTGCCACCTCGATCCCATATTGCATCGTCTCAACCACATCTCAACATACATTCTACTCAGCAATGTCCCATAAGAACTAAGGAGTTCCAATCCTGAGTGACTACTACACAAGGCAGCACACCGGATAGAATTTGAAGCTTGAAGACCAAGGGCATTATCCCATATTTCTGACTTCTGACAACCTCTAATCCTATGTCATGGTGTAGCTCTCGACAGTAGCACTCCATAAAAGGTCTTATACACCTTGATCGGAGGCTTAAATTGAAGTTCTGCAAGTTCAAGTGGATATTACGTTGCACGCGTGTATGTATTTTGAGACGGTGGGACCTATGGAGCCCGGGGCACCCCGGGCAGCCGCAGGTGCATTTGCGGCTGCCGCAGGTGTACCTGGGGATCCCCCCTCCATAAATAGAGGGCTTGGGGTGGATATATTTCAAGAGAAAACGGCGAGGAAGCCTTATCCAATTTGCTCTATACACACCTTAAATTGAGTGCTTTCTCATTTTAAACACTTGTGAGCTTATATTCAGTCATATTTTTACCGGTGGGAGCTGATTTTTCATCCGTTTAAAGCTATAGAAGTCTTCTTTGACAGTCCACTATAAGCCTTCTTACACACTTTAAAGCCTTTCTCTTCATCTTTGCGCACACCGTTCTTAACATTGAGAGTCGTGTTGCGTGTGTATGCCCAGACATCGGTTCGTGGCTTTTATTTTCTTTTGCATATATATATATATATATATATATATATATGGACTAACATTATCGAGTTATGCCTCGATTGAGCCTAGACTCACGTCCGGAGCGTTTACTTGCTTTTATATATATATATACACACTTATTGTGACGCCCTCAAAACAGGTATACATCACCCATCTTGAGTCGCCAGATACATGGTACATAACTCAACTACAAACTTAATTATACAATTGTCGTGCAAAATACGACAAAACATAGCTGAGAGTTTAAACACGAATATTGCCTTCTAGACAATATCCACACTTAATGGAGTCCTCATTACAATTATTATCACACTATTTTATAAAAATAGTGAGGACTACTATAGCCACCATCTCGAATAGTCAATCCATTCCCAGACCAGGTCCCAAATATATTCTCATTTCAAGAGAGAACATTGAAAGAAAAGGGTGAGCTCAACTAGCCCAAGAAGAATTATTATGACTAAGATAATGCGAATAAATTATCCTTAGCACAACAAAGATAACAACCCGATGGAATATAATAGACAACAAGTTTTAGATCAACAACTGCAGCAGAATAAACAATCCATTAGAAAAGTCAAGTAGAACATAATGTCTACTATCTCTTCTAGATTAAAAGTCCATCGTTAATATTTCATTCCTGTAATACTCAACAACAGTTCTTTATTATACCCAAGACAAAAAGAACTATCATCACCTGTCTTCACCTAAACCACCAAAGATTATAGTTAAATCCACAATTCATATTTATAATCATATAACTCAACAGTTTCTCCTTGCCACAAAGGCTTAATAGAACGTTTACTCAATATCCTTACCCCAAAGGCTAAAGATATTCAAATGTAATAACAATGATCATACCAATCAGTTGTCTACCATTGCACTACGGGCCAAAGATATTCAATTATAAAACCTATGGTCATGATCATACCAATCAATTGTCTGTCAGTGCACTACGGCCAAAGACATTCAACTGTTAACTAATGGTCATGATCCTGCCAATCACATCATCGAATTATCCATGCACTACGGGCCAAAGATATTCGTTATTATCAACAGTGGTTATGATCATGTCATACACCTGTCCATCTTTGCACGTAAGCCAAAGATATACAACTATAAAACCAATAATCAATAGTCCATCTTTGCACGTAAGCCAAAAAATATACAACTGTAAAACCAATAATCAACAGTCCATCTATGCACATAAGCCACGGATGACTTTCATCACAATATAAGCATGAGGATGATGACAATTATATAGGCATTAATCAAACGAAATCAAGGATAAATATTAAAGACTTTAAATTTATCCAGATTTTAAAAATATCCAAATTGTCAACATGATACTGCTCTATGGAGTAAAATTCAAGAATAATATTCATGTACCAAAAATAATTTGGACAAAAATGAAATATATTTTTCGGGTAAATAGTACCCCATGAATAGTAACTCGTGAATAGTAACTCATGAATAGTAACTCATGAATAATAACTCGTGAATAGTAACTCGTGAATAGTACTCTGTATTTGTATATAGTACCGTATACATAAATAATGTCATATACGCAAATAGTGTCATATACATGAATAGTGTCGTATACGTGAATAGTATCGTATACGTGAATAGTAACCCCGACACAAAAAGATAAAGGTTCACAATAAAATCCATATCAATATTTATAACACCTTAATCCAAATATTATAAATCACTTAATAATCTCATAATCTAATATTATTAATATTACCACAATATTTTAATCATTTCTTAAACTTTTAATTGTTTACACTTTACTAATTAATGCATTTAATCATCCTAAAATGACAAACTCATAAGATTGCATCACCAATAACAAAAACTCTCATCAAAAATCTGCATATACCTTATATAGGATTCTCAAGCCATAAAATCCTATTTTCCAATTCTTACTTCACATAACATATTTAATTCATTTACTCATAACTAGTCCATTTTCATGAAAAATAACAAATTAGTTCAAAAAATTTATCTTTTCTGGGATTTAGCAGAATATAGTCCCATATTAAACATATATTTTTCTCAGAATTTTTAAAATTCATTTACTATTTTTCACATGGCTAAAACTGCCGAATATTTAGACATTTATCAAAAATTTTACTTTTGTCCAAAAATTCTAAAATTTACAGGGTATATTGTTGTTACATAGATGTACTCCCAATAAAATTTTCACCAATTTTGGAGTTAACCACAAGGAGTTATAAGGGTTTACTTTTAAAATAGTCTTTTCCCATAAAATTCATAACTCCTAATCTATACATCCAAAAATCGCCATTTTTGGACACAATCTAGAAAACTGATCATATTATCATTTTAAATTTTTCCAGAATTTTTGAGGGTCAGAAAAATTACAAAATTGCCCGTAACAGAAACCCCTTACTTACGATAGTTGAACGAAAATAATATTCCTTACGAATATTGAACGGAAATAATATTCCTTACGAATATTAAACGAATATAATGAATATTGAACGATAATAATATTCATACGAATACGAAAAATAATATCTCTTCAGAATATAAAAAAAATAACCCTTACCTCAGAAGAAGACTGGATACGGGAGTAGTGAAGTAGCAGACTTCGCTTCTTCTTTCTCTCTATAGCTTCTCTCTCTATAGCTTCTATCTCTATAATTGCTTTTGTGAGACTTAGTGAATTGGTGAGAAATGAAGGAAGAATGAGCTTCTATTTATAGAAAAATATAGTTTCAATAATTGCACATTTTGGGGCTCGAAATATTACAGTATAATACCTTCCTCTTTTTCTTTATTTTTAATTTAGTCCTGCAAGTATTATCAAACTTGCACCACCTCCCCTAATAGTAAATCATCTGAATCAATAGTAAATCATGTGACTCAATAGTTCTAAACATGTGAAAAAATTAATTATAGTATAGTACCTTCATCTATACCTCTATTTTTAATTTAGTCATGCAAGTATTATCAATCTTGCACCAACTCCCCTAATAGTAAATCATGTAAATAAATAGTACACACATGTGAACACATAGTTATAAGCACGTGAATTAATAGCAATTTATTGCTCATTTATCTGATCAATTACCCGATTGGTCGATATAACCTCCAGACATCAATTATTATCGAAATAAATGTCGATTTCCACTAACACTAATAATTCCCACACAATGGAACTATCAATTTCATCTTTAATCAACACGAACTTATTCATCATTAATATTATAATTCACAATATTTAACAACCAGGTCGTTCCCAGGAAATAGGGGGTTTTTCGATAAGGATTTCTCCTTATTGGCGCGCAATTAGGTGACCAAACCTCTCCTTGACAGAACTTCTAGACATTGTCAATATTGAAAATAATAATATGAATAACTTTGTCGTCTCAATTATTGATTTAATAATATAAATATTGTGACAATAATTGAATAAAACAGAGTGACTTCTCACGTAAGCATTAATAATCAATACCGTGTGCTACTATGCAACCACGCGTATTACTGTACTTTTATCACCGATTGTTTTATGACAACTTTCTTACTTTGAAAAAAAATTCAAATTTCACCCTTAACTTTAACCTTTTATCAATTTAACCATTTACTAAATAGAATAATTATAAGAAAATTGAATTCTTTCATTTCACAAAATTTGGGGTCTCACACTTATATATATAAAGTGTTGTCGAACTCTGTTCGATGAGCCTGAATTTTACATCCGGAGAGTTTATTGCTTTTATATATATAAACTGTTGTTGGACTTTGTTCGATGAGCCTGGATTTTACTTCCGGTGCGTTTACTGCTTATATATATATATATATATATATATATATATATATATAGCGATAAATCGCTGAAATGATAAACCGAGCCGAGATCGATATATATCTTGTGCGTTTACCACTTATATATATATATATATATACATTTCTGTCAGGCCTGAAGTTTACTTCGTGGCCTTTTACTGCTTTATTTACATTATGTCCCGCCTAGAGTTTATTTTGTGGCGGTTGATCGATTTTACTGCTTTATTTACATTCTGTCCAGCCTGGAGTTTACTTCGTGGCGGTTGATTGTCTTTATTGCTTTATTTACATTTCTGATCCCCCATGGAGGTGCTTCGTTGTGGTTGATCATGTCTCTCTATATATATTTACCATTTTTTTATATTTACATTTTCGATCCCCCATAGAGGTGCTTCGTGGTGGTTGATCATGTCTATATATATATATATATATATATAAATTTTATATATATATAACGCTATCGCTTTTCGATAAATTATACCTCATGTGAGTCTAGAATCATGTAATCAAAGATTCAATCTCTCGAATCTAAATTCATTCCGTGATGGACAATTTCAATCGTAGCGACATGTAAATTATTCACTTGTTTGAATTTCCTTAGATGGCTTTCATGCCCGTATGAGGAGTTCTAAGATCATATATATAATTTTTTTTTCAAGATGCTTCGCATCTCAAAAATAAAAGCAATCAAGCCGAACATTTAATAAAATGGAAGTATCAAAGGCTTGCACAGGGTTTGAAAAACCTCTTTTATAAAACCTCATTACTATATCTTGTTTAAAATTAAATTTTTATAAATTCAAATCCTGTGTATATAGGTGCGAACGAGGCATAACACTACTTCCAAATAACTACACATTGACCCACACACACACACACATTCATATAATAATTTAATTGAAAAGTAGCAGTAACCGTGGTAACACGGATGTCGGGGGGTGCCTAACACCTTCCCTCCACATAAGTAAGTCCTCAGACCCTAATAAATCTCGGTTTCACAAACCCGTTTAGCAGTGTCACATCACTGGGTCAATGTGCAAACCTTTTCTCGGTTGTGTTGGTACAACCATTTAAAAAACCAACTGGCGACTCTTACAGTCAAATCGTCGACATATAAAGGTCGGACCTTTTCACAACTTATTTTTTCAAAATAATCTCACCTAACATGAGAACAACAAAAAACAAGAACAGAAGAGGGACAATAAAAATCCCGACGTCGACAAGGGATATGATCCTTTGCTGAGATGTGAGACTAGAACTAAGAGGGGAGAGACGGGTAATTCCTTCGCTAATATGACCTTTAACGCCCCCAAAATCGGGACTATTTTCCTTCCCGATCTTGTGTGTTAATATTATCTTGTTCTAGCTTTAAAACATTATTTAATGTTAAAATAGCTAAAAATACGAAATAATTTTTTTTCCATTCATTCATTCCCTGAATCGCAACCTTTACAATTCTTCTTTATACTATAATCATATTTATTAAATGACTTATTTAGCCTGAGTAGATATGAATATATATATATATATATAATTCATTCTTTCAAGCATATCCCCTTTTTAGAACAAATAATCTTCATCTATCAAATAATTCAAAAATTTACACATCTGTGATTTACATATGAAAATACCATCAAATGAATCAACACAATCTCAATTAAATCACTAGTCTTCTTTTCATGCGCTCCTAATCACGATGGATCGCATCATAGCTTTAACCATCAAATTAAGCAAGATTGAGCACGACGGCCTAGCAAGTCTAACAATCTATCATGGAACATGTAGCATATAGGTTTCACATTCAATTCATGTATTTATATTCTTGGTGTTCAAGCATATTAAAAATGCATTATCACATTTATATCATGCTGGTAGCAACATACGTACCATAGTATACTACACATGTCCTGTACATGTCATTCATTGCACATATATATTGAGTTCCCCGACTCAATTCAATAATTAGTCATAATTTGACATTCATCATTCACAAATCAAATAATGCATTTCATAGGTATTACATACTTATAAACATATATCATGCTAACAGTTATCTATAGCAATTATAACTCTACATAAATTAACTGAGAAACTTGCCTTGATTGGAGATTACCACAAAAGTTAACCTAGAGTTTCTCCACAATTCCTATGGAATTATATTTACATGCACACACATATTAGATAATTGAATATGTTACAAAACATGCATGTATATTCATCAATAATAATTATTAGTTTTATACAAACTAATATTATTTATTCTTACTCAAAACGAATATTAGTTTATTTAGAAACTGAATTCGTTTTAACCTTTTTACACCAAATAAAGGTCCCTCACATTTTAGTATGTAAATATTTTACACTTTGAAGCTTAAATCATTTATATTCCACTTTAGAAATATCTTTTGCCTTTACTCATTAATTCGGGACTTAAAACAACTAATAAATAGCTTTATAGTAAAATTCAATTTACTATTTAATTCTTTTAATATAACTAATTTTTATATTATTATTGTGCATGTTCAGAAGTTAACTCGAATCATTATCTCATATATAAATATTTTATCCTGCTAACACATTCGCTTTACTCTTTGTTTTGCAGATATTTACATTTTCACTATATATGAACGTATTAGCCACACAACCATGTCATATAACTTGTATATTTATATTTTAAATATTCACATTGACCACCTCTTTTCAAAAACATTTATTCTTTTACTCACGGTAATCATTTCTCGCTTTAATAGATTTTGACATTTTTACTTCATGAATATCTCACTATTTTAGTTTTATAATCCACTCGTAGCTTAATATATGGGTATTCCATATCTCTTATACCTCACTTAAGTATACAAGGTATATTCATAGCTCATTTCATGCACCAAATATAATTATCACTTGTATAGATAAATTATAGCTTCTGTAATAATTTATAGTTTCATTTTCATGAATTTATGGGTTAAATACTATCGCGTTACCATTCAATGCCAAAACAGCCCCTTTGTCAAGTAATGTCGGCAGCGAAGCCTTGCTTGGCCCTACGTGGCTGGGTCGGGCCTGTCGTGGCCTTGATTGGCCAAGCAGCCCCAAGCTTAGTTTCCCATCTTTATTAGCTTTTATCTTTTAAAGTACAAATTCATTCACATTGAATATTAGATATTTTATAACTCATGAACTTGTCTATTTAGGAAATTAAAAACTAAGCTTTATGGGTAAATTATCAATATTCACCACAAAGCCAAAAATGTCCCGCCAACGCTGATATAGTAGCTGTTGTTTTCTATTACTCATTGCTGCCATTAGGTAGCAGCTCTTACCCCTGTCCCTCGCATCCTTTCGAGCAATGTATTTCCTAATCTACTACTTTAATTACACTAAAATTTTGATAAGTTGTAAGTGATACCACTGCCCATTAAAATGAACCACCAACTACAGCAGATATATACACAATGCGAACTAAATTGCTTGCCAAGAATTTGCCCAGCTGGCCCTATAGCATGTTGTTGTAGCCCACTGTTGCTGAAACGCAGCAACATATTTCTCCTTTTTAGCCATTTCTAGAAATTCCTCACTTGATATTCTTACATCTGATTGCTCTTAATTTTGAACATAATCAACATTGTATTACCTAGTATTTTATAAAATTATCCCATAACCAAAAAGGATTCTTCAAGACACATTATTAGCAGTTCAAAAGTGGCCTGTTGGCAAAATTTTTAGTTAAAATCATTTTGATGCAAAAGGGATAGAACTCAATTTGAACTGAATTTGAAATAACTATAGGACCTAAGTCACCTTATAACTCATGTATGAACTTTACTTAGCCCCAACTATGGGTAAAATCTCAGTTTTTACTTACATTCTCTATGAAGCTTTTTTTTAAACAACCTTTATGCATAACTTAAAACTCAGAAATTCATGAGAATTTAAATGGAGTCTAGCCCAGATTTACATTCTTATCTCAAAATAACTTGCAATACATTTCTTTTATACTAAATAACAATCCAAGCAAAAGTCCAAAAATGCCTTGTCATAACAATTTTGAATTGTTTTCCAGCTTTACCCTCTCTCGCTAAAACAATCATAACTAATTCATTTCAAAACATTTTTGAGCAATGCTTGAACCCACGCGAAGCTAACTTCCGGGACTACAGCTTTTATTCTTTGTCCATTTCCAAATTCAAAACAATGAATTCCAGAAAATCCGCGCAAGGTGACTGCCCCGAGTTGGTTAGACAGCTTTGACACGACTACTTTGAATGGTCATAACTCTTTGCTCTGAAGTTGGAATTAGTCCGTTCTGGAGTCTATGGAAAGCTTGTTCAGTGTAATATAATACCCAAAAAGCCCAGAATTTTCTGAAAATTCTGGCTAGCCCCGAATTTGTCCTTAGGGTCAGCAGTTTCCTGCTGCCATTAAGAAGCAGTCCCTTTTTCCTTGCCTCTTGTCTTGGTAATTTTTTTAACATGCACTTTGGTTATTTTAACATCTAAAAGTTGGTACACTCTCCTAGCTAACAATCTACATAATTATATCATCTATATGAACTCCCTTGCTTGCAAACGCCGCACCTTATGGCTGACTGTTGAAGTTAATGACCAGCAGTCACTTCTTCTTTAATAAGTTAGCTTTTCATTTCACGCGGTTTGACCTAATCATGTTGAACTTTATCTACTAATTAGGTGATACGCCCACCCTTTATGAATCAAGTGTGTTGATTGAGCGCCACAAAGAAGGCCCCATCCCTTGCCAAGCATCCCACTACTGCTGCCATAAGCAGCAATTCTGCTTCAACATGCCTACATTGTGGGCTTATAACTTTTAAATTATTTACCAATTTAAAGCCAACCTTAAGTATGTTATACATACTATATGAGAATGTGTTTTTAAGGTTGTAAACCTTCCACTTCAGATGTGATACGCAACTCAAAACAGTATTCATATAAGGCTTGCCACTCTAAGTTTCTTTAACTTTGGTTTTAGCTCAAAATTTCTTTTCACTCTAATATAGTACTTCCAAATTCCTAATTAACATCATGTATGATAAAAAAATTAAACCCAGGCTTTACTTTCTTCCAAAATTCAGTTTCTAGCCAAAACAGTTCTTTTAGAACTTTTACCGAACAGTTGGTGAGCACAGTGCTAAGTTACTAATTTCACAACAATTGGCTTACATCATAAACCTATATAAACATCCTTATTACTCCACAGCCCAACTATCTCCTTGTGCCTAATTTCCATACATAACAGTAGCAAAACAATCATTTTAAATCCTACCGCAGTAACAAATAAACAAAATAACAGTTTTCAAGTTGCTTCCCAGCCATACAACCATTTACAGTCTAGCTTCTAAACAAGGATTGAATGAAAAAGGGATGGAAAAGGATTTGAGAACTTACCTTAATAGCTCAGAGATTGCAAATGGTTGTTGCTTAATTTTTTTCCCTCCTTGGTCAAACTGTGACGCCCCCAAAACAGGTATACATCACCCATCTTGAGTTGCCAGATACATGGTACATATATTCAAATACAACATAATTATACAACATGAGCTGTGAGTTTTAATACAATCATTGTCTTCTAGACCGTATACAAACTCAAAATAAGTCCTCAATACATTTATTATCACACTATTTCACAGAATAGTGAGGACTACTAATACTATCATCTGGACCATTACTCCGTTCCCCGACTCGTTCCAGCTATATTCTCATTTTCTAAAGAGAACAGTGAAAGAAAGGGTGAGCTCAACTAGCCCAGTAAGAAATATTATGACTAAGATAATGTAGGATAAATTATCATTAGCCTTCAACAATGTTAAACTGATAAAATACAAAAGACATCAAGTTTAACTGCAGCGGAACAAGCAATCCATTAAAAGAGCCAAGTAGAGAATAAAATCTACTATCTTTTATGATTTAAAAAGGTTTTTCATCACTTTTTATCGCTGAGACTCAGCTTAATAAATAATCCACATCATCCCTGCACTACGGCCAAGGATATTCATTAGGGTCACGACCATAAATTATCCATGCACTACGGGCCAATGAGGACTTTTACCACATCATTTGTAACATTACGGTCTTGATTATACCGAATAATCCCTGGTCATAATCATACCAAGTCCATCTATGCACTACAGACCACAGATGACTTTCAACATAATATAAACATGAGGACGATGACAATGATATAAGAATTCAATAAAACAAGTTCAAGAATTAATTTAACCAAGAACTAATAACGTCCAAATTTTCAACATGATACTTCTTTGTAGAGTAAAATTCAAGAATGCTCAGAAGAATATTTCCATGAAAAGATACTGGATGAAGCGCAAATATCAAGGATATTAAACTAATTTCATGGAGTATAGAAGTTAAAACTTTAACCAACTGAGTATAATAAAGAATGGAATAACAAAAGAAATCACCGTGCATGTGATAGATCAAGACAGCAAAGTTATTCCAACAGAATAATAAAAAAGGCGAACCGAGTCCTCGAAAAACGCATGCATGTGATATTCCAATAGAATAATAAAGACGAAACCAGTCCCAAGTAAAATGCATGAGATAGGATATTCCAATGTAATAATAAAGAGCGGAACCAGTCCCACGTAAAACACACAGAACATGATATTCCAATGTAATAATAAAGATGTAACCAGTCCTACCAGAAACGCGTGAGATAGGATATTCCAATGTAATAATAAAGAATGGAATAATGTAAGAATTTCACCAAGTATAGGTAAACTCACAGATACAAAAGTTATTCCAATGTAATAATAAATAATGGAATAATAGAAGTTCTCTTCATGACTACAAAAGGAATAATACCCCTTACCTCAGAAGAAACTGGATACTGGAATAGTGAGGTAGCAGGCTTCTCTTCTTCTATAGCTTCTCTCTGTAATTTCTCTCTATAATAATTGCTCTATAGCTTTAGTGAATTGGTGAGAAATGAAGGAAGAATGAGCTTCTATTTATAGAAAAATATAGTTTCGATAATTGCACGTTTTGGGGCTCAAAAAATTACAGTACAATACCCCCAACTTTTCTTTCATTTTTAATTTAGTCCTGCAAGTATTATCAAACTTGCACCACCTCCCCTAATAGTAAATAATATGAAACAATAGTTCAATTATGTGAATCAATAGTTATAATCATGTGAAAATATGAATTACGGTATAGTACCTCCATTTATACCTCCATCTTTAATTTAATCATGCAAGTATTATCAATCTTGCACCAACTCCCCTAATAATATAAGAATATGATTCAATAGTACACACATGTGAACAAATAGTTATATAAGCATGTGAATTATTAGCAATTAACTGCTCATTTATCCGATAAATTCCCTGATTTATCAATATAACCCTCAGACATCAATTATCATTGGAATAGATGTCAATTTCCACTAACACTAATAATCCCAACACAATGGAACTATCACATTCATCTTTAATCAACACGAACGTATTCATCATTAATATTATAACTCACAATATTTAACAACCATGTCGTTCCCAGGAAAGAGGGGGCTTTCCAATAACGATTTTTCCCTATTGGCGCGCAATTAGGTGACCAAACCTCTCTTTAGAAGAACTTCTAGACTTTGTAAATATTGCTATTTAATAATAAGAATAACTTTGTCGTCTCAATTATTGATTTAATAATATATCATATAATGCAGATGATACTGTGACAATAATCGAATCAATAATATGAGAGATATGATGCAACAATTATTGTAGCAATAATTGAGTATAACTGAGTGACTTCTCACGTAAGCATCAATAATCAATACTGTGCGCTACTATGCAATCATGCGTATTACTGTACTTTTACTATTGAGTAGTTCAACAGTATTAACGGTAAAACTTCCGACGTTATTTTTATAAAAATATTTTTGTCGTTTTCTCAATCTGACAATAATTTTATTGTGGGGTCCACCAATGATTACATCGTTGTACGAATATTCCCTGCTAAAATGAATATTCCCCGACCAATCGAATATAATATAACAACTTGCATATTTTGCAGAATTTATAAATACTACCCACAACTATAACATTATAACAAATTCATTCCATAATATTCAAAAATGATAATTATAGAAAAATTATCTTTATTCATAAAAACTAGGGTCTTAAACAAACTCCCTTCTCTTCCCTCTATGTGTGTTACAGTTTTGAAGCTCGGTTAGTAGTACACCAACTGCGTTTGAGATGCTTAGTATGGTTATAAGTAGCTAAGAAGGAAGGCTTAGCCATCATTACCTACAACCATCCCCATCATCATATCTACTTGGCTACTCCTTGGCCCCTACACAGCCACCTATCTTGGCCTCTAAAACTCCTCTGTTGCAGTCTACTTTTAGCAGCTAAGTTGGCTTTGCAGTGACCCCTATTGTTGCCTGACACTTAGTTTAGGTCTTCTAGAGCTCAACCAACCTGCTAACTAACTACTTACCAAACTAACTAACTGCTCTATTGGAACTATGATATCCGTTAACTTGTCACTTGAATAAAAACTCAGCTTATTTCATTTCACCCATGTGGGCTATTGGAATGGATAATGAAAGGGAGACTGGATATAGCTTTATTTTGGGCTTAGTATAACTACCCTTAACACTTTAAGAAATTAAAAATGGTTGAACTCAAACATGTAAATTTGGACACTTACACATATTAATATATGTAAATTTATCTACCATACATATTTAGGCTAGCAAAATTGTAATTAGCACAAACATCATTATTAAAAAAATAACGGTTCCATATAATTTAATTAACCTATTTGAGTACTCATCATTTTCCTTCTTTACTACCAACTAATACTTTTGAATGAAATCAATTATATTATAATATAATTGTTTCATTAGCCACATAGGTAGTTTCATGCCACGAGTATTTCATAACTAAGCCATGTTGGCTTTCCTTTTCATTTTGATATCGAAATATCATTTTAATAATGTATGCTAATCTTCTCTTCCTTTAATAAATTACCCCTACATTTTATAAATATATAATACCAATATATTTATTAAGCATAAGCATCATATATTGCATAGTTCATACCCACTTATGCAATATAATATCATACAACATGTTATCTAATAAGAATTTTATTTATTTAATTCTTATTTTAATATTACCCAAAATTTGGGTTATCACATTCTTTTTCGTCCCCAGAATCACAATACCGAATCATTCTTAATCGGTTTAGATCTTATTCTTTCTCGTAACCTTATCGTTGAATTATTTCAACATACCATTTCCTTAGATTTTTCTTAAAAATTTAAAATAAATAATCTATTTTCACTCTAGGTTTTAAACTTTAACCTTTAATTTAATCATTCAAGATCTTCAAAATTTTTGGGTTGTCACATGACCTACCTAAGCTTATTTGTTATTTGATTGGTCGGTCAGAATATATGGATATTATGTGGTATGTCAATTAACCTTTATTTTGTGGCAGTGTTTGAAAATGGCATACGAGAATGTTGAGATAAGCAATGGAGCACAGGAGACCATTGAGTCATCACAGATCAATAACCAGGGAAATGTGCATCAGGAAGGCAACAATCCTCATGTACACAACAACACCGACCAAATGATGAATGACGGAATGTTCAGAGGCTTTTTACAATTCATGCAATATCAGGCGAAAGAGACTCCTGCCCAAAATGCAGGTGGAAATACTGGCAACTCTCGGATGGTCACCATTAAGCAGTTCAAGGAGCTGGGACCACCAGAGTTTTTTGGAAAGCTAGAACCACTCAAGGCTGAGACGTGGATAAACCAGATCACCAAGATATTTGATGTCTTGGGATGCTCCGAGGAGCAAAAGGTTCCCTTTGCCACATTCATGTTTAGAGGAGAGGCAAATTACTGGTGGGAATCAGTGAAACGTACTCAGCCTGCCGCCCTCAAAATGTCTTGGGAGAAGTTCCAAAAACTGTTCAACGACAAGTAATTTCTCAAAAGTATTCGTCACTTGAAGGAGGTGTAGTTCATCAAGCTAGAGCAAATTAATATGACCGTATCGTAGTACGAGGCTAAGTTTGTCAAGTTGGCCCGATTTGCATCCCATTTGGTTGATAATGAGGAGAGAATGACGTGAATGTTTTTGCGAGGTTTGAAACCCAAAATACGTTAATACCTTATTTCTCATAAATTGTGTTTGTATTCAAATGTTGTAAATAGGGCTCAGCTATTAGAGCGCGATAATGAGTCAACCCAACCAAGAGAGAGCAACCGGCAAAATGATAATACCAGTGGTAGCAGTCATCGAAGCGGTGACAATAAATGTGGAGGGAATCAACATGCCAGAAATGGTAACCACTTCAATGGTAATCATGGCCAAGATAATAAAATTGGACATTTCAAGGAGAAAAGATTCAACAATGATGGAAAGATGTCAGCACCAGCACCCGTTGTTAAGGAATGAGAGCGACCACCAATCGTATGCCTCAAATGCGGAGGGGAGGGACACATCAGTCTAAACTGTACGTAGCTATCCAAAACGTGTTACAATTGTGGAAGAGAAGGTCACCTAGTCCGATTTTGTTGTGTAGTAAAGCCAAGTCCAGCTGGGATGGAGGCACCAAAGGCCGTCCCAGAGAAGTCAAAGCCGGTAGTTCAAGGGAGAGCATTTGTCGTGATCTCCCAGAAAGCGAGGAACCCGAATGAGGTCATCATGAGTAAGCTAATCTTAAACTCTAGCAAAGTTTATACCTTATTTGATACCGGTTCTACCCATTCTTTTATTTCTCTTACTTGCACTCAACGTTTAAATTTGACTCCGGAAGAATTAGACTTTGGCTTATCTATTGAAACTTCATTGGGAGAAACCTTCATTACATCCACTGTTTATAAGTCTTGTTTGATTCAAATTGGCACCCGCACGTTACCTGTCGATCTTATTTCTTTGAAAATACTTGCATTTGACGTGATTCTAGGGATTAATTGGTTAACTACTCATCATGCTAAAATTGATTATTTTCGTAAGGTTGTTAGCTTTCATATTACTAACCAACCTATTATGTGAATTCAAGAGACCAAACCACTAAAGTCAATCACTATCATATCAAGCCATAAAGCTATTCGTTTATTAAAAAATAGATGTCAAGCTTTCTTAGCCCATGTCACAGATTTAAACAAAAATACGTTAGATATGAATGATATTTCTATTGCTAATAAATTTCCTAATGTATTCCTTGAAGAACTTCATGGCCTACCCCCAGAGCGTGAAATCGAATTTTGTATTGACCTTGAACCTGGTACAAAACCCAAAGCCCCATATCGAATAACTCTTATTAAACTTCAGAAGTTAAAAACTCAACTGCAGGAGTTGTTAGACATCGGTTTCATTCATCCTAGTATGTCTCCTTGGGGTGCTCCTGTTCTATTCGTAAAGAAGAAAGATGGGAGTATGCAACTTTGTATTGATTATCGGGAGTTGAATCATGTCACCATCAAAAATAGGTACCCATTACCTTGTATTGATGACCTGTTTCATCAGTTGCAAGGAGCTAAATTCTTTTCAGAGATTGATTTTCGTTTCGGATATCATCAGTTAAAGATTAAAACTAATGACATTCCAAATACTGCTTCCAGAACTCGGTACGGGCATTACGTGAAATTTAAGTAGGCACACTTAGAAGGGGGGTTGAATAAGTGCGGGAACAAACGATGTCAAACTTTTGATCAAATAAAAATTCTTTTGGATATTCAATTCAGGAGGCTGGATTCTAAATCCTTATTAAGCAAAATGTTAAGAAAAGATGTTTAGTTGATGTAAAACTTTCCAAAATGCTTAATTTAGAAACTTAGCCTTTTTTAGAATGTGATTATGTGAAAACAATTTACTGAATTAGTTTTGTAAATTTATAGATATTGAATGTAGCCTGTTGAATAGTTAGCCGAATGATGAGATAATTTAACACAATAAGAAATCACATGAACACAAGGAATTTTTACATGGTTCAGCCCCTATCCTCTATTCTAGTGGTCTAATCCACATCCAATACCAACTAGTATTGGAGACTCTCTTTATTAATTAACTTTGTTTACAATTAAACCCATTTACAAGACAAGTTTCACAACCTTTGAGTACTTATACTCCCCGAGCACCTTTGCTCCCCGTGCACCTATGCACCCTTAAGCACCTATGCTTCCTTAAAATATTCTTGACAAGATAGAATAAGAACATAAAGTTAGACAAGAGATATTCAATATGAACTCATCTTGTAACTCAATCTGTTTCAACATGATTAGACAACACATATAATAATTTCTCTCCCCCTTTGTCATCAATCAAAAAGAATAACATATGATTTTTCTTCCCCTTTGTCATTAATCAAGAAGAAAGGAATGACATTGAAAAATGATGTATACCCGTAGAAAGAATCATGGTTGCTTTTAAGGACTAACAATGGTTGGCAAATATGAGTCTAAGAATCTTTTCTGTTAACCCAAGTGATTAATAGATTTAAATATTTTCTTTATAAAATAAGCTAACCACATAGATTCAAGTAAGCAATCATACCTTCATATTTAGTTACCTCTACATCAATACCTTTATCATGTGAATTTAATTAACGTACTCATTTGTGTAGCCTTTGATTTAGATTTCTCACATTCAAACCTTTTAATAAACTCTTTTGTGTATTTGGTTTAATGTATATATGTCATCCTTTGTTTGCTTTATTTAGAGTCCCAAACAAAATAGTTAAGTTCTCTCATTAAGCTCATGTCGAACTCCTTTTGCATACACTTAGAAAATAACTCACAAAGAAACTCATTAGTAGCATAAAATATTATATCGTCTATATATGATAATATCTTAATTTTCATTCTTAAATAATGTAGAATTGATTTTACCTCGAGTTAATCCATTCGAGATGAGATACTTACTTAACCTCTTTTAACAAGCCCTTAGAACTTGTTTGAGCTTGTTTAAGTCTGTAATCATGATTTGGGTAGTTCTCATACTCAAGTTTGGGAGTAATATCTTCAATAATATTTTTGTCTGGATGACTTTTAAGATACTTTGCTACTTTCGGCATTTCAACTTTCTTTTCTAAGAATATGGTTTGCTAGATAGACAATTAGACGATGTTATATTCTGTTTGTCGAATTCGTGTTGTTTCTTCTTACTGATGAATTCAGTTTGCTCCTTTGGCTTACTCAATCTGTTTATTTTGAGAAGGACCTTTGGCTTTGAGATGTACCTATAAAAAAAATTCACCCTTTTGGTACCCATATCTTTTTGGGTCCTTTTGGGTTAGTCACATACAAATCATTTTTTTAATCCACACACTTTTAACTTTCATATTCCTTTTATTTGATGAACAATCTAAATGTCCCTTTAAGCCACATGTTTTACAAGTAGTGCAAGGAAAGCAATAATTTAACTTTAAATGTGATCTAGATTTTAAAATTTTTACATCACTCGTTTTATGTGTTGGATTATAGCCAATTCCTTGTTTTTCAAAGCTAGTTCTTTGTTTACCCAACATAACAGTTAAGTTTTCTTCCCCTTGGACAAATTTATCCAAAGATGATTTTAGTAAGTATATTTCTTTTTGTAGTTTATTCGTTGAAGGATTTTTAGTATGAGAATCATCATTAAAAGCATCAATACAAACATCTCTCATTGCTATTTATTTGTTTAATTTTTCAACTTCTTTATTTAAATCATTAACCTTGTAGGAAAGAAATTTGTTATGATTTTCTAAAAAAATCATTTTTAGCAATTAAAATATTTTCTTCTTGTGATGGTGTATCTTGTTCAACTTCTTTCTTTTCATCAATTAATATATCAACCTCATTCATTAAAGTATTTACTAAATCTTTCAAGTATACATTCTTTTCTGTTAGTTTTTCATTTTCATGTTTCAAAATATTATAATCAGAAATGGTTACCTCACTCGATTCATCACTTGATTCATTTCCAACTCCCATGAAGCATACTTGGGATATTTCTTCGTTTGCATCAACTTCTACTTCGGACTCATCGTCACTCCAAGTATTAAATTCTTTGTTCCTTTTGTTATCCTTGTAGCTTGGTTTACCTTTGTTCGTTATTTTGAAGCAATCCTTTTTGAAATGGCCTGGGTGTCCGTATTCAAATCAAGTGTCTTCATTTTGCTTTCCCTTGAATTTGTTTGAAGTGATTGCATTCTTTCTCTTAATCTTTCTTTATAACAACCCTTTGAGCCTTTTTGAAAGTTTTACAATTTCCTCATCCGAATCGTCCTCTAGCTCCTATTCATCACCTACAATAAGAGCTATAACCTTCTTTCGAGAAGTATCCTCGTCATCATCATATCTCTTTAATTGATGTTTAAATTCTTCTAATTCACCAAAAAGAGTTAATGTATTCATAGAAGAAATATTAGGAAAATCTTGAAGAGTTATAACTTTAGAAGCAAATCTCTTGGGCATAACCCGAAGTAACTTACGGTTGATCTCATTTTGCGGAATTGATTTATCAAGAAGCTTCATGGAATTCATTAGTACTAAGAACCTTGTTTGTGCCTCATTGATAGTTTCATCTTTCTCAAGCTTGAACATTTCATAATCATGCATGAGCATACTAAGCTTGACTTCTCTTACTTTTGATGTACCTTCATGGCTTACTTTTAAAGTATACCAAATCTCCTTAGCCATGTTGCATGAGGAAACTTTGTCACTTTCGGATTGCACCAATCCACGAAGTAGTGTGTTCATTGCTTTTGAATCATAGGAGACCATGTGAGTTTTAATTGAGTCCATTTCCATTAAGGTCTTTGGAGTACCATCTATTTTTCTTGGAATAACAGGACCATTCTCCCCGACCCACCATTCCCAAGGGTCTCTTTTAAGAAATATCGTCATTCGAAACTTCCAGAAGTTGTAATTTTCAGCTCCATGAAGTAGTGGAGGTCTAACAGTTGATTGACCTTCTTGAATGATGTTCCCAAGTTGTGCCATGCTAGAATCTTTCCCTACAAGTCACCTTTAAGACCAAGATAAGTAGAGCCAAGCTTTGATACCAAATGACATTTAAGTAGGCACACTTAGAAGGGGGGTTGAATAAGTGTGGGAACAAACGATGTCAAACTTTTGATCAAATAAAAATTCCTTTGGATATTCAATTCAGGATGTTGGACTCTAAATCCTTATAAAGCAAAATGTTAAGACAAGATGTTTAGTTGATGTAAAACTTTCCAAAATGCTTAATTTAGAAACTTAGCCTTTTTCAGAATGTGATTATATGAAAACAATTTACTGAATTAGTTTTGTAAGTTTATAGATATTAAATGCAGCCTACTGAATAGTTAGCCGAATGATGAGATAATTTAGCACAATAAGCAATCACATGAACACAAGGAATTTTTACGTGGTTCAACCCCTATCCTCTATTCTAGTGGCCTAATCCACGTCCAATACCAACTAGTATTGGAGACTCTCTTATTAATTAATTTTTTTTATAATTAAACCCCTTTACAAGACATGTTTCACAACATTTGAGTACTTATACTCCCCGAGCACCTTTGCTCCCTAGCACCTTTGCTCCCCGTGCACCTATGCACCCTTAAGCACCTATGCTTCCCTGAACTTGTTTGCAAAACCCCTAATCCAACCCGGATTAGAAATCTTAGACTAACAACTTAGTCTAACACATGTTTAGAGAATTGATCAAAGATATGACAACAAAATAAACTATGATCAAAGAAATAATTATATTAACAATTCAAGGCTCAACTAAAATGCAATGATCAATATGAAAGATAAAGATATCACCGATTTAAGCTCATGAGACTTGGCTGAAAATATAGTCAATTTAATTTCCCAGCAGCTTGTATGCTTGCACTCAAAATAATAAAATATCTTTCAAGTATATTAGTGCAAAGATTAATCACAATGAATAAAGAATAGAAGAGATATCACCAATTAGATGTTCACGAAGTAGCTGAAAATATATTCAGTAGAATTGCCCAACAACTTGTATGCTTGCACTTGAAATAATAGCTTATAAGTATATTAGTACAAGGATAGACTTCAGTGTTATCTCTTAGCATACCAATATCTCCATGCATTTTATAGCCTTAATATATTACCGTTGAGCTCCAATCAATTTAATCCCGTTAAAAAAACATTCTGTATAGAAATGATTTAGGAAATCCTTAATGGCATCAATTAAGGGTAGGATATAATCTTGTTAGTATAAATCATGAAGTGGCGTTAATTTGGAGAATACTGTATCACCAAAATCCCTTCAATTTATGCAATCAGTTATACTAACTAATTGGGATATTTAAAGAAGGATTTTATTCTGCCGCCTCATGAAATAAGAAATCTCAATATCTTAAAATCCCAAAGATTCTGCCTCCTTATAAAGATATTCCATATCTTAGATTATGCTCTCAAGATCCTTATATTTTGTTTTTCCTTTTCAGCAATATATTCATTCCATAAATAACAGAAACATTTAGTGATCAATCAGAACTTCAATTCCCATTGCATTAACATGTGTAGCAGAGTATTACCTCATATTTTCATTAAGTATTTTCTTTCTAGATTCAAAGATTTATTATGCATGAAAACATATGAACCAATAAGCACAGTGACTACGCATGCAAAATATTTAATTTATGATTTCCAAAAATAGAGCTTACCTGACTCCATGAAACAAGTGTTTGTTGAATATTTAAAAACAATCCAATAAGAATATTCCAAGTCTTCCGCCTCATATAGAAGTGTTAGTTTTGTAAATAGTTCAAAAAGAAATCCACTAAGATTGTTTCCAAGAATATTGCCTCATAAAAATGGAGTGTTAATTTTCTAAATGTTTTAAAAACAAATTAAAGCATGTGATCCCATTAATTTAGGCAAGCAGTTACATGCACCTTTAGGATATTTAAGGAAGGAATCCTTATGAAATTATCCTGCTGTCTCATATAGATTCTTAGTTTGATTACCACATATTCTGCCGCCACATATGATGAAATAAAGATATTTTATATCTTAGATTACCAACAATTATGTACACCAAATTTCTATATCCTAATACCTTGATTTTCCTTTCCAGTCATATGAACATTCCATGAATAACAAAATCAATTACTTCAGAATCTAAATTTCTAAGGCACATGCATTAACAGGGTGATCAAGTTATATTCCCATTAAGAACTTCACCTTATTGATTACTAGCTTCAAGAAATATTATGCATGGCAAAATATGAACCTCTTAGTAATCAGATATTAAGCACTTAGCATAATGTTAAACATGTACAAAATATTTAATTATTTTTAATGCACACGTAAAATGTCTTAGAGCCTTATATTGAAAAATAATTAAAACTAGGATCTTACATTTATTTCATAATGAATAAAGTAATTCTTCAAGCCTTCATGTCTTCAATCATTTAATAAATCAAAGCTTCGAGAATTCTTTTAATATCCTGTAAATGCAAGAGTAAAAATTTTAGTACAATAGGAAAGTCATCATCAAAACCTAAGGTTGGAATATGACCAAGTCAACATTACGAATTCCTAGTCATGTATTTTGGATTGACTAATGCTCCTGCTGCCTTCATGGATATGATGAACCGAGTATTCAAGAAATATTTGGATCATTTTGTGGTTGTCTTTATTAATGTCATCCTCATATACTCCAAAAGCTGTGAAGATCATGAGCAACACTTGAGGCTGATACTCCTAAAGCTTCGTGAGAACAAGCTTTATGCCAAGTTGAAGAAATGCGAGTTCTGGCTGGAGGAAGTAGCATTCCTTGGGCACGTGATATCAAATCATGGAAAATCTGTTGACCCGACAAAGATTGAAGCAATTCAAAGCTGGGAGCAACCTAAGTCAATAACCAAAGTACGTAGCTTCCTGGGCTTAGCTGGTTATTATCGGAGATTCGTGGAAGGCTTTTCTCGAATCGCTACTCTATTAACTCAGTTGACTCGGAAAGATACAAAATTCGGTTGGAACGAGGAATGTGAGAAGAGTTTTCAAGAACTCAAGAGGAGACTCATTTCAGGTCCTATTCTGACAATACCATCTGGTTTGGAGTGATGCTTCAGGCAAAGGTTTAGGATGTGTTCTCATGCAACATGGGAAAGTCATAGCCTACGCCTCACGACAACTTAAAGAATATGAGTGGAATTATCCTACTTATGATCTAGAGTTGGTAGTAGTCATTTTTGCGCTAAAGATCTGGAGGCATTACCTGTATGGGGAGAAAGTGGAGATTTATACGCCTCAAATATTTCTTCACCCAAAAGGAACTCAACATGCAGTAACGACGTTGGCTCAAACTGTTGAAAGATTATGATCATACCATTCAATACCATCCTGGAAAAGCGAACGTGGTAGCTGACGCATTGAGTAGAAGATCATATGCGGGTACGAGTGCGATATTATCAACGCAAAGACCCATTTGGTATGACTTACAAAGGATGGAGATAGAGATAAAGACTCCAGGGACCCATGTGATGATGGCAAATATACGAGTAGAACCGACTTTAATCAATAAAGTTAAAGCTGCTCAAGCTACGGACCCGGAGCTAATGCGTATGAAAAAGAAAGTGCAAGAAGGTGTTATTCCGGAAGTAAGAATTGATGAAGAAGGAATACTTCGAGTCAACTCCAGACTTTGTGTTCCTAACTACCTTGATTTAAAGTATCAGATCATGATAGAGGCACACAACACACCGTTTGCAATCCATCCTGGGAGTACCAAAATGTATCATGATCTTCGACATACATTTTGGTGGGGTAATATGAAGAGAGAGATCGTAGAGTTTATCTCAAGGTGTTTAACTTGTCAACGTGTCAAGGCTGAGCATCAAGTGCCAAAAGGTCCATTGCAACCACTTGAAATTCTAGAATGGAAGTGGGATCACATTACCATTGATTTTATTACTGGTCTTCCTAAGGTTTCTCAAGGCATAGATGCAATTCGGGTCATTGTTAATAGATTGACCAAGTCTGTTCATTTCTTACCTATACGAGAAACTTATTCACTTGAATGTCTTGCTCGTATTTACATAAATGAGATTGTAAGACTGCATGGTATGCCAGTATCCATAGTTTCTGATCGAGACCCAAGATTCACTTTACGATTTTGGGTTAGTTTGCAAAAAGCTATGAGCGCGAATTTATGATTTAGTTCGGTATATCATCCTCAAACGGACAGGCAGTCAGAGAGAACTATTCAAACTCTTGAAGATCTATTAAGACTCTGTGTCCTTGACTTCAAAGGAATTTGGGACAAGTTCTTGCCATTGGTGGAATTCTCCTATAACAATAGTTATCAAGCAAGTATAGCAGAAGATTTAACGTATGAAGAGGTACCTGTTAAAATTTTGGAAAAGAAGGAACATATTTTACGCTCTAAGGTTATACCTCAAGTCAAAGTTTTGTGGAGAAACCACAATGTTGAGAAAATGACCTGGGAGTTAGAATCTGAAATGAATTCAAATTATCCTCACCTCTTCGACATACCAGGTACGTACACTAATTTTGAGGGCAAAATTTCATAAGAAGGGGATGTTGTAAGATCCCAACTTTTATGAATAAAGATAAATTTTTCTCGAAATATATTTTTGAATATTATGGAGTGAATTTGATATAATGTTATAGTTGTGGGTAATATTTATAAATTTTGCAAAGTAAACAAGTTGTTATAAAATATTTGATTGGTCGGGAAATATTCATTTTAATAGGGAATATTCGTACGACGGCACAATCATTGGTGGACCCCGCAATAGAATTATTGTCAGAGTTAGAAAATGACAGAAATAACTTTTTATAAAAATAACGGCATAAGTTTTACCGTTAACTATTGAACTACCCGGTGATAAAAGTACAGTAATACGCGTGGTTGCATGGTAGCACACGGTATTGATTATTGATGCTTACATAAGAAGTCACTCAGTTTTATTTAATTATTGCTACAGTAATTGTTCCATAGTATCTCACGTTATTTAATTCAATTATTGTTATAATATTTTATATTTTTAAATCAATAATTGAGATGACAAGTTATTCATAGTATTATTTTGACGTATTATTTTTACCCCCATTTACCCATTTTTCTAAATAATTTGTAAAAAGTTATTCAGTATATATATATATGGTGGGGCCCACATGTTGGATGAATTATAGGGTGGGGGCCACATGTTTATGACTTTGGGGAGGGGAAAGTCTGATAAGGGTCACATGTGGGAGTATATATATATATATGATAAGTTTTATTATATATATATATATATATTATAATAAGTTTTGTTTTTTTTTGAAAAATAGAATATATTATATTTTATTTGCATAGTATTTTACTATGTAGTGCTGTAGACACTCGAAATTTTCTGCACACCTGTTACTGGCATTGCAGGAGGGCAAATTCGTCTTTCAGAGATAACCCTGGAAGACAGCTGACAACCAATCCGGATACTACCGGAAGTTCAGTTCTAACCCGGAACACAAATCGGGAATTTCATCTCAAACCCAGAACACACACCGGGAATGTCATTTCCAATCTCGGAGATAACCCCGAGGTACGCAGATCAAAAGACCAGCAACAACATCGGTGAGGACAGTTCTGTCTCGGCGATAACACCGCGATGCTCAATTCCAGTACTAGAAACAACACTGGGAGTAGCGACTCCATCCTTGGTGATAGCCCCAAGTGATGCCATTGCAGTTTCGGCAATAACTCCGAAAATGCTTGTTTAAAATACATGCGATCAGCTTCAAGCTCAAACCTCCTGCCGAGGCACTCATACCTCAGACCCGGAGCTAACAACGGGTAGACAGGCATACCCACAGATGACAGTGAGGCATACAAACAAGCAGTCCAATCTCAGATGTAACCCTGAGCAACGTCTACTTTCCGCTGAAACTGGAGATAACCCCGGTGAGGAGTCAAAACGTCGTCTTACCGCCTCAACGTTTTCTCTCAAAAGATGATATCGCAGCATACCAACAAGTAGTCCAATCTCAGATGTAAGCCTGAGCAACGTCTACTTTCAACTCAAACTGGCGATAACCCCGACGAAGAGTTAAACGTCATCTTGTCTCTTCAACACCTGCGCGTCGTCTCAACACTTCATACATACATACATCCAACAATGTCCCACAAGAACCGAGGAGTTACAATCCCGAGTGACTATTACGCTTGGCAATACTTTGGATAGAATTTGAAGCTTGAAGACCATGGGCATAGACCCCTCTTCCTGACTTCGTACAACCTCTAATCCATGTCATTGCATAACTCTCGACACAAGCGATCCGAAGAAGGTCAGATATACCTTGTTCGGATGCTCAGATTGAAGTTCTGCAAGTTCGAATGGACATTACAGTGCATGAGTGCACGTACTTTGAGATGACGGGACCCGCGAAGCTCGAATGCACCACGACCAGCCGCAGGTACAACTGCGGCTGCCGTAGGTGTACCTACAGCCACCCATCTATAAATATGAGCCTTGGGGTCAGCCATATGAAGGAGAGAAGGAGAGGAAAAGGCGAGGAAGCCCTGTCCATTTTACTATGTATACACATCTTTTGAGTGTTTCCTCATCTTTAAACACTTGTTAGCTCACATATAGCTATCTTTTATCCTGTGGGAGCTGAGTGTTTATCCATTTAAAGTCATAGAAGTCTACATTGGCAGCCCACTGTATGCCTTCTCACATTATATAAAGCCTTCTTCTCATATTAGCACACATTGTTATACACATTGAGAGTCGTGTTGTGTGCGTTTGCCCGGACTTAGGTCCGTGGTTTTCATTTCTGTCTGTATATATATATACTTATATATGTATATATTTCATATATGGACTAACATTATCGAGTTATGCCTTGATTGAGCCTAGACTTTGGTCTGGAGCGTTTATTGCTTATATATATATATATATATATATATATATATATATATATACACACACACACACACACTTATATATATAATTGTTGTGATATATCTCGATGAGCCCGGATTTTACATCCTAGACATTTACTTTATATATATATATATATATATATATATATATATAATCATTGTCAAACATATTCGATGAGCCTGGATTTACATCCAAAGGCATTTATCGCTTCTATATATATATATATATATATATATATACTTATATATATAATCGTTGTTTGGACATATCCAATGAGCCTCGGATTCACATCCAAAGGCGCTTCTCGCTTTTATATATATATATATCTGCATATATATATATATATATATATATTTACATTTTGTCAGTTCAAAGTTTACTTCGTGGCCTTTTACAAACTTTATTTACATTTTGTCCTCGCTTTGAGTTTACTTATTGGTAGTTGATCGCTTTTATGACTTTTTATTTACATTTCGTCCCTGCCTTTTGAGTTTACTTGTGGCGCTTGATCGCTTTTATGACTTTATTTATATTTCGTCCCACCTGGAGTTTACTTACGTGGTAGTTGATCATGTCCATATATATATATATATATATATATATATATATATATATATATATATATACCGCTTTTATATATTTACATTTCCGATCTCCCATGGAGTTGCTTCGTGGTGGTTGATCAAGTTTGTATATATATATTTACAGCTTTTATATATATAACTGCTTACTGTTTTCCATACAAACTATAGTATCATGTGAGCCTAGGAATCATGTGATCACAGATTCAGTCTACTGAATCTAGATTCAGTTCCCATGATGGACATTTTTCAGCTGTGAGCAACTTGTACAATATTTTACGATTATCTCGAATTTCCTTGGATGGTCATTATGCCCATGAGGAGTTCGACATCATCGCTTTATATTATTTTTTCGAGAATGCTTCGCATCTCGAAAATAAAAGAAAACAAGCCGAACATTTAATAATAAAATGGAAGTATCAAAGGCCTCAATTACTATTGAGCAAAGGGTTTGAAAAAACCTCTTTTACAAAACGTCATTGCTATATCTTGTTTAAAACTGAATTTTTCTATAAATTCAAACCCTATGTATATAGGTGCGAACGAGGTACATCACTACTTCCAAATAATTGCACATTGATCCACACACACACACACTTACACACACACGTTAATATAACAGTTTCTTTGAAAAGTGGCGGTCACCGTGGCAACACGAATATCGGGGGGTGCCTAACACCTTCCCTCCGCATAATCAAGCCCCCGGACCCAAAATGAATCTCGGTTTCATAGACCCGTCTAGTAGTGTCAAATCATTGGGTCAATATGCAAACCTTTTCAGTTGCGTTGGTGCAACCACTTAAATACACCAACTGGTGACTCTTAAAGTCAAATCGTCGACATTATACATGTTGGACCTTTTTCGCTTGTTTTTTCAAACAAATCTCAAATTAACATGAGAACACCAAAGAACAAGTAACGAAAAGAGACACTCAAAAATCCCGACGTCTACAGGTGGCGACTCTGCTGGGGACTCCAGTAAAAGGGCTTAAGCCGCTATTACAAGCTTTTACAAATTGTTATATGCTTGTGAGTGAATGTTGCATTTACATTTCTGATGAATGTGTACGAATGCATTTTTATTTACTGCACTGCTAAATATCTATCTGTGATATTAGTGCTTCGCACATGTCATCATTTTGCATAAACGGTGAGACACGTTGTATGTGAATGTATGTTATGTGGTTCCTCCATCAGGAGGCTATCCTGTCGGTGTTTGATTACTGGACTCGCAGGAAGAATAATTCCAGCGAGTCTCAGGAAAGGCACCACCCAGATTCGCTCTAGTTGAAAGACTGGATTAACTTCCCGTCAAGTAAATTGCGATGATCTAGGAACCTTCATGCCAAAAAGTCGCGAGAGTAACCCTGAGATAGGTCAACCTCTGATAAACCAAATGCGGAGGAAAGTCTCTTCATACTTTCAATTTTCAATTACTTGTAAATGCATTTACTTGTAATTTTATTCCATGTTCAACCATATGTAATGGAAAATATGAAGAATATCTGTGCATGCATGCATGTTATCAATTAACAACCGGTTTTGCAGGACAAAAATTCCTAAAACGGATATGTTATGATAACATTTACATTACCCTAAGACTAAACTACGTAAGTCTTTTGTAGGGAAGTAATCGGGCCTGCACTCCGCCAAAATCCAAAAAAACACAGCTACCTCCACTCACGACTTTTCCTCCCCACCAAATCAATGTTTTTTTTCAAGAAGAATTTGACGGATTAAGTAAAAATTTACGACTTCGTCGTTTCTAACGAAAGAATTGCACTAGTCCACTCAGGGTACGAAGATACCTACACATACAGAATCCTCTACACAAGGAGGAGTTCAAGGTCTGGGAAAGACAATTCCAGAACCTCAGTTGGATACGACCAACAAAGACCCTGAAAACACCCATCTCAAAGGAGATCCAGACACCGGTGATGTGACGCCCCCAAAATAGGTATACATCACCCATTCTGAGTCGTCAATAACATGGTACAGAAACAACTACAACTTTATTAATACAACCCATAAACCTGTGAGTTTAAATACAAATATTGTCATCTAGACAATATATATATACCAACTAAGTCCTCATTACAATTATTGATACAATACTTTACAAAATGGTGAGGACTACTAAAACAACTTCCTAGAACCTTCATTCCGCACTCGACTAGTACTTCGCTACATTCTCGCCTCCCGAGAAGAAAAATGGAACAAAAAGAAAAAGGGTGAGCTCAACTAGCCCAAGAAGAATATTATGACTAAGATAATATAGAACAAATTATCGTTAGTCTTCAACAGGAAAAATCGATAAAATACAATAGACAACAAGTTTCGGATCAATATTCATGCATGAAATAATAATTCATAGAAGAGTTACGTAGAGAATGAAATCTACTACTATCTATGAATTTAAAAGTCCATCATCAATATTTTATCCCTGTAACATCAATCAATATACATCTTGAATCAATTATTCATCTTTGCACTATAGGCCAAAGATATTCATTAGTCGGTCATGTTCAGCTCAACACCTGTTCATCTTTGCACTACGGGCCAAAGATATTCATTATAAAATTATTTAGCTTTGTACTACAGGCCAAAGATATTCAATAATATCATCATTTAGAACTGGGGATGCTGAAAAATATTTTAAAGGAAACGAATCCAGTGAAACAAAAGAGTAAATATCAAGGATTCGTATTTCAGCTATTTCATGTCCAAAAATACCTCATAAATAATCATAGTGAAGTAAAATTCAAGAATGATTAAAACATGGATACAATCAAAGCTAGTATCCATAATAGATATTTTGGACGAAAAGGAAAAAAATTCATTTTTCGATGAATAGTGCCGTATTCGTGAATAGTGCCGTATACGTGAATAGTAACCCCGACACAAAAAGTTCCAAATTTGATTAAAAGTTCAAACCAATATTTTGGCATAATGATATTGAAGAAAATAATATCATTTAAAAAGAAAATAACATCCCTTATCTCGAAAAGACGGTACTCCTGACTGGAATACTAGATATAGTGGTGAAGGGAACTTGCACCGTATAGCAACACTCAAGGTATCAAAATACTCACAAGAATACACTCAATATATCGAGAGAGAAAAAGAGAGAAAAATTCAGTTTCTGGTGTGATTTTCAATTCTAACCTAAGCACCCTATTTATAGGAAAATGCTTAGAACACCAAAGCAGAAAATTTAATATAATATTAATATATTTATCAAATTTTCCTTAGCCCACCTCTAGACATCTGATTTCATCACCTTGCACATGTTAATGATGTCCACAAAATACAAAAAACGTTTTTCATCAAAAAAATAAATAAAACTTCCAAAAATTAATTATTTCGGAACTTCAGAACTTCAATAATTCATAATAAATAGCCCTTTTATCAGAAAAATTCGAACCACATGTCCTTTCCATAGGAAATTTCATTCTCTACAACTTTACAGAAGAAAGTTTTTCCAAATTCCAAACAGAAATTGACCGAAATCCACAAACGGGCAATTTTACAGGCTATAATAAAATTTCGGTCAAGAATTGGGGTCTACCGACACACAAAACATGTGTTAATCATTTAATGCAACAAAAATACTCTTTCTCCACATATACTCATATATCCCACATTTATTGTAAAAATATCACCATTATTATATTATTAAAATAATATATTTAAATGAATTATTTTATCAGAAAAAGATAAAATATTAATTTTCAATAATTGTCACATTAAAAATTTTCTCCATCTATATCCATATAAAATCAATATTTTCCTCATCATATAAATCAATAATTAATTATTCACAAATAATATTACAGAAATTACAATCATCGAAACCAAGTAGTTCCTGTGAAAGAGGGGTTTTCAATAAGGATCTCTCTCTTCGGAGCGCAATTAGATGACCAAACCTCTCCTTAAGGGAGTAACTTTCTAGACATTGCCAATAATTTTATCTAATAATATTATTCAGATAATATGAATTATTGCTTCGATAATAGAAAATACCGTGTAATTACAATTATTAAAACAACGAAGAATATAAAATATCAACGCAAAGAATTATTAAATCAATAAAATAAAATACTAAACAAGAATTACTGTAATAATTATTGAGTAGTGCCTTCTTACGTAAGAAAATAATTTGTGTAATACCGTGTCTACTGTGTTTTAACCACTGGGTATTCCAACAGTATTAACGGTAACAACTACGTCATTATTTATAACCAACTTATTCTTGTCGTTTTCTTCATCCAATCGTTTTCCGATATGGGGCCCACACAAGGCTGCCCCATCGTACGAATATTCCCCGATAGTAAAAATATTCCACGACCAAATGAATATTCCCCGTCAACAATGAATATTTTAAAACCACTTGCTTGTTTGAAATAATTGCGCATTTTACCCATAACTTACCACATTAATCAAATCAACCCTTACTATTTCAAGATAATAAATAGAGGAAATTTAATTTCATTAAATGATAAGTTGGGGTCTTACAGGTGATATCAGGAAGAAGGTCCTTCAAATGGAGGAAACTATTCGCGTTCTCAAAGGGATTGGAACACATGGCAGTGTTTCATATGCAGACCTTTGCATATTTCCTGTGTTCATTATCTAGAAATTTAAGACCCATTTTGAGAAATACGACGGATTAGGGATCCTTATACACATTTAAAGTCGTTCATTGAGAACTTTGGATCTTATGCGAGAAAATGAAAAGCTCGAATGCAACTTTATTTTAGAAAAGTCCGACCGGAGAAGCCTGCTCATGGTATATACCGATTAGACAACTCAAAGATCCATAGCTGGGAAGAGCTGGCTCACGCCTTCCTCAGTCAATACAGTTTTCAATCTCAGATAGCTCTTGACCGGTATCAAATCACCAAGGTCAAGAAACAATCTAATGAGTCATTTAGAGAGTACGCTCAAAGGTGGAGGCGCCTTGCTGCTCAAGTTATTCCTTCCATGACAGAATTAGAAATGGTCATGACTTTCATAGATGTACAGGAAGCTCCTTTCTATGAAAGAGTTCTAGCTGGTATTGGCAAACCATTCTCTGAAATAATCAAGCACGGAGAAATGGTTGAGATGAGATTGAAGTCCAGTAAAATTAAAGACCTAGCCGCTCTTAAAGCTATTGCTGAGCACATCCAGTCCGGATCTTATGGAAACAACCCCCGGAGGGTCCATAAAAAGAAAGAGGAGGATGTTTCCTTGATACTACAAGGACAAAAAGGCAATCAAAGCATGTCTATGCAGAGGAGAAACTACTCCCCTTTTCCAGCACAATCTTCAAACCCTCAATTGCCTAAAAGTGGAGAAGTAAAGCGACTTCAAACGTTCACACCCTTAGGGGACTCGCTCGAGAATATTCTTGCTCTTCTGACTGCTCAGAAGAAAATTACACATCTTCTTCCACCAGCTAACCCTAATGAGAGGGATTTTAATGCTACTCGAAAGTGTGTTTATCATGCCGGAGCACCTAGACATGATACTCAAGATTGTTGGGCCTTGAAACACAAGATTCAAGATCTATTAGACAATGGTGAGATCATGGTCGCCCAACCAGATCAACCTCATGTGCAAGACAACCCTCTTCCTCAACACAAAGAAGAAGAGGTTAACATGATCAGTTGGAGCACTGGACAAGGTTCCAATTCTAATGGCAAATCATCCCAACCCATCAAAGACGATGTTGACAGATGGCATTATGCAAAGTTCCAGTTTACCATGGAATGAAAGGTGAAAGCTCTTTGCAAACAAATTGAGCAATTGGCATAACTGGTGACCCACCAGCATCAAGTCACACGCCAATTAATCAGGCTGGAGCATGCCTATCTCCTTCCTTTTGTTATGAATGCTTCCTCACCACCTTCAGAAAGCAAAGCTATGGAGGATAAGGTTGTGAAGAGAGAAAATGCTAAAGCCCATCGGGATTTTTCCAATCAGAGGGAATTTACCTATTTGGGCCAATCTATGGAGGAGATACTGCAAATGTTGATCAATGAAGGAAGAATTACCTTCCTTCTCCATCCAATCAATCCCCGTTCAGGACGGTTTAATTCTAATGAAGTATGTCAATATCAATCACATTCTCGCGGTCACAACACAGAAGAATATTGGGCACTCCGCCATCTCATTCAAAATCTTATTGATAGCGGTGTCCTGCAAATAGCAGATGATTACACTGTGCAACTCAAGGGTGGGAATGCATGTCCTACCAAATGGAAGGGATCAGTAGCAGTTATATCCAAAGTGGATGATGAGACTGTCAAAGTATTTCCCATATAACCAATTCAACTCAAAGGAGCTAACAATCCTTTGAAAGTGGCCGCACCAGAGCCAATTTCTTTATCTTTCAGACCACAATATCCTATTGTCAACTTATACAAAGTTCCATGGAATTATGGAGAAGCTGAAGGATCCACATCTCATACTACTGCTATAGTGTCGAAGGAAAATCCATTGTATCTTCCTCAACGGGTTATTAAACCTACTTGCAAAGCAAAGGGGAAGTTGCCCATGGAGACGATTAAAAAATTCCTCTGCACTATGGGCCACAATGAAGCCAAAGTGGTTTTAAGCTTGTGAGAAGCTCCACACCAGATTTCAATACTGGACTTGGTTTTCTCTTCTTAGGATCATCGGAAGATCTTACCGAAGGTTTTGGAAGATGCCTACTTTCCAAAATCAGTGGATGTGGAAAAATTTCAACATTTTGTTGATCACATTTTCAACAACAATGTGATATCCTTCACTAATGACGACATACCTCTCGAAGGGACCGGTCATTGCAAGCCTTTGCATATTACAGTTTTGTCTTCCGGGTACATGCTAGCTGGAGTTTTGATAGATGGAGGCTCATCTCTAAATATTTGTCCTTATGCCACCTTGGTGAAGATGAATATCAATCTCAAGCGGATCCAAAGTAGCCATACGGTCATCAGAGCTTTTTATGGATCCCGACGAAATTCCGTTGGAAAGATTGAATTGCCAATTGAGATTGATCCAAATACATTCAATGTATCTTTCCTTGTCCTAAAGATAGACTCAGGATACAATCTGTTATTGGGGAGACCATGGATACACATGGCTGGAGCTGTTCCCTCCACCTTACATCAACAACTTAAATACATTATCAACAACAGTCTAGTCACTGTCAACGCTGAGCCAGAATGTCCTGAACAAGGAACTCTACCAATTATCAGCTTCAATTCAGAAGTTGAACCGGCCAATTTCCATACTCTGGTAGTGAGTAATACGCAATACCATTCTATTGGAGCGCCACTTCCCGTACCCAAGATTTCTGACGAGGTTATGTCGGCCACTCAAGAAATGATGTTATTGGGTCATCAACCTGGACAAGGGCTTGGTAAAGATAAGCAGGGTATTAAGCACCCTATCCAAATGTCCAGTCAAATTGAAACAGCCGGGCTAGGATATTTTTCAAGTTCCAGACATAGGAATCCTCAAAAGCACAAGCAGGTTCCTCAAGCTTCTGCCGCACGACGATTTTCTATACCTTTACCTCATGAGTTGATGCAATCTCCGGTGAAGGGTTCCAAATTTCATGTTGTGGCTATCTTTGTTTCCCAAACCAGTGCTAATCAAAGCAAAAGAGGTGCTGATTCCTGATCCCGAGGCGGAAGAAAAGGAACGGAAATGTAAACATGACCTTGCCTTGATGATGGCAGGCATACGCATCATTGTTCATGATAAACATACAAACAGATACACCCCAGATGATGATTACCTAGATGTCATGGTTATCATTCGGGAAAAGGAGGACAATGATGATCCTTCCATCACTGCAGTCCTTTAGGACTTTGCCCTCGACAATTGGAGCAACACTCCATACATTGGTCGACGAGGGTAAAATGGGCAGTAAATCCCTCTGCCCTGTAGATAACTTTAATTGCTTAGTTTCCTTTATAGTACTAGCAGTTATTTTATCAAGTACATGCTAACACTTTTGTATGATTGAACAGTTGCATATATTAAGTGAAAGCATCTTTTGTTTCAGGACTCAATTTAGATGTGCTGTACTTGTTGATGATGAGGTGCCTTCTCAACAAGTAATCAGTAACTTTGATGCAAAGTTGGACTCAGACTTGATGGACATACAAGAGGACATTGAGACACCTCAAGAGATTAAGGAATGGGTCACAGATAAACCCAAACCCAATCTTGATCAAACCACTTCTTTCAATATTGGAACCTTAGACAACCTAAGCTAATCCAAATTGGTTCAAACCTTACCACAAATCAACGGAATGACATGGTTGCATTATTAACCTAATTCCAGGATGTGTTTCCATGGTCTCATGAAGATATGGTGGGTTTCCACTGACATTGTTCTTCATCGCCTTCCCATTAAAGAAGGATTCAAGCCAATTAGGCAAAAGCTCAGGCGATTGAAACCTGAGTGGAGTTTAAAGGTAAAAGAAGAAATTTTGAAACAATTTCAAGCTGGCATTATCATGGTGTCTACATATCCGGAGTGGATATCCAACATTGTTCTCGTGCCTAAACCAGGGGGAAAGGTGCAAGTCTACATGGATTATCGGGATTTGAACAAAGCTTGCCTTAAAGATAGATTTCTCGTGCCCTTTATCCACATTCTTATTGACAATACTGCTCAATACGGCATGTACACCTTTGCTGAATGCTTTGCGGGGTACCATCAAATTATGGTCGCTAAGGAAGATCATGAGAAAACTGCTTTCATCACGCCTTGGGGAACCTTTTGCTACAGACGGTTGTCATTCGGCCTCATCAATGCCGGGGCAACCTATCAGCGAGCTATGATGGCTCTTTTCCATGATTTAATGCATAAAGAGATAGAGATCTATGTGGATGACATCATTGTCAAATCCCGAAAGGAGAATAACCACTTAGACCATCTCAGAAAACTTTTCAACAGGTTGCGTAAGTATAACTTGAAGTTGAATCCCACCAAGTGCGTCTTTGGTGTTAAGTCAGGCAAGTTGCCAGGTTTCCTAGTTAGCCACAAAGGGATTGAAATGGATCCTACCAAAATCCAGGCCATCAAGGAAATGCCCATTCCTCAAACAGAGAAGGAAATACGGGGATTTTTGGGAAGAATCAACTTCATTAGCAGATTCATTTCTTAACTCACAGCAACCTGTGAGCCTATCTTCAATCTGTTAAGGAAGAACTCCTCCATGAAATGGAATGATGAGTGTCAGAAAGCCTTCCTTACCATTAAAGAACAACTGATTAATGCTCCTATTTTGGTACCTCCCAATGATGATGTTCCCCTGTTCATGTACCTGTCCATAAATGACAATGACATGGGCTGTATGCTGGGGCAAAAAGACAATAGAGGCCAAGAACGAGCTATCTATTACCTCAGCAAAAGATTCAGCATCAGTGAACATAAGTACACTTTGATTGAGAAGACTTGTTGTGCTTTAGCATGGGCTTCCATGAGGTTACAGCATTACCTCCATGGTCACACAACCCATCTCATATCCCAAATGGATCCTCTCAAGTATGTGTTCAGTAAGCTCATACTGAATTGTCGACTGTCCAGATGGCAGTTGATCCTACAGCAATTTGACATCGTTTACGTGATACAAAAGTCTGTCAAAGGTTAAGGAATTGTGAATCAACTAGTCGCTGCACCTACAGGGGACTACAAAGCCTTGGAAACATACTTTCCTGATCAAGGGATAATGACCGTTCAGCTACAACATCAGTACAATACATGCCGTGCGTGGAGAATGTATTTTGATAGAGTCATTAACACGAAGGCTCTGAGGCGAGGCGGTTCTAATATCCCGTGACGGGAGCAGATATCCGTCATTAAATTGCGGTTTATCGGCCAATAACACATTGAGTATGAAGGTCATGTATCATGGGGCTAAAACATGTCCGCTCAATGGGCATCGCGTTAACTGCCTTTTGGGATTCCAAATTGGTAATCAGACAATCCACAGGAATATATCAAACCAAAGAATTACATTTGTTGCCTTACCATCGGCAAGTTTTACAGATGGCTTTAGAGTTCAAAGAAATCTCCTTTCTACACATTCCTCATAATAGGAATGATTTTGCAGAAGCATTAGCAATGTTGGCCTCCTTGGTTTACATACCTGACAAGGAAAACATGTCCAGCATCACGTTTACTCTGCAAAAAGCCCCAGTCTATGGGAATTACATTGGAGAAGTATCAGAAGAGCTACCTCCCATCCACAACCCTTAGTATCAGCACATCAAGGAGTATCTACGAGATGGATCTACACCCGCTGAGGCGAGCCTAACTGAGAAGAGGCGGATTCATCGACTTTTTATGAAATTCTACCTGAGCGGAGATGCACTCTACAAAAGAGATGCTGGATTAGGTCTCCACAGATGTTTAGATAAAGACCAAGCTAAGAGACTCATGGATGAGATCCATGGTGGAGTATGTGTCCCTCACATGAGCGGACCCCTACTTGTCAAGAAGATCCTCAGAACGGGGCATTATTGGCTTACACTCAAGGCTGACTGTGATGATCACGTCAAGAGGTGCTATCAATGCCAGATTCATGGGAATGCTATCCACGCCCCTCCAATGGAACTCCACAATATGAGTTCGCCATGGCCCTTCTCAATGTGGGGAATGGACTTGATCGGGCCCATCGAGCCCGAAGCCAGTAATGGACATCGATTTATATTCACCATGATCGACTACTTCACCAAATAGGTAGAAGCAGCCTCCTTCCCCAGGGTTACAAAAGAAGTCATCATTGTTTTCATCAGAAATAATGTTGTTTTTTGATGTGGACAACCAAAGGTCATTGTGTCAGACAATGCTAAGAACCTCAACAATAAAATGATGGAGGAGTTATGCAAAAAATTCCACATCAAACACCTCAACTCGGTCATCTACCGTCCAAAGATGAATGGTGCTGTTGAAGCGGCTAATAAAAACATCAAAAAGATCATGCAGAAAATGTCTGCCAATCACAAAGAATGGCCTGACCTCTTGCCTCTAACTTTATTAGCCTACAGAATTTCCATGCGTGCTTCCACTGGGGCAACCCCTACTCATTAGTCTATGGGATGGAAGCAGTGCTTCCCATAGAGGTGGAAATGGAATCCCTTAGAGTATTGATGGATGCTCAGTTGGGTGAAAACCAATGGGTACAAGAAAGGTATCACCAATTGTCTCTAATAGACGAAAGGCAATCCGCGGCTATCTTTCATGGTCGATTATATCGATAAGAAAAATCGCGATCCTATAAAAAAAAAAATCCGACTATGGCAGTTCAAACAACATGACTTGGTTTTAAAGAAGATCATTGACAACCAAGATCAATCTAAGGGAAAATTCGCTCCTAACTGGGAAGGCCCATTTGTTGTCAAGGAGGTATTGATAGGAGGCACTCTCAGATTGCAGGAAATGGATGGCGATGAATTTCCACAGCTTATCAACTTGGACACCGTGAAACGGTACTATGTCTGAAGTTACCATCAAACAAACATCCTAGTTTTGATAATCAAATCACCAGTCATTCCGGTTTTGAACCCTCTCTTTTTGCATACTCTTCTTCCCCTCAGAGAAACATACACTTCAAACCAGCAGCCTGGTATCACTTCATTTCAAACCTTCCATATAATTTCGGTTATCTTGAAGACAGGATTTAACCTTTCACAATTTCGGTTATCTTGAAGACGGGATTAAACTTTTCTACGCTTGCAGTTTGTCCTGAGGACGGGATCAAACTTTTTCCACACTTGCAGTTTATCCCCATTATGGGATCAAACTTTCTTCTCCCATGAGATAGCCCGCATATGGGATTCACGCTTTTTCTTCACCACGATTCAGACCGAGGGCAAACCTACGTCGACCGATCTCCCTGATACACTGGGGTACGCGTGGCAACCATATTCTATATGGCCCAGTCGCAATAAAGAAAAATAACAAAAACATTTCTGCCCTTTCTATACAAAAACATCTCTACACCCATCTTCCTTTCACATTCAGCATTGAACCTCTTACACCAGGTTTGAACTACGCAGAATTGATCTCCTCTTCGATAGGAGTACGTAGGCAGCCATTCATGGTTTAGTTTAACCCCTACTAGAACAAAATTACTTGTCCAACGGTATTGGGATCAGCCTTCAATTCGCCACATTTCATCAGTTTCAGATCAAAGGGATGGAATTACCCAACCTCTTCTCACAAATAGAAGATTCGATGACCATCTAAGATGTGATCGTGCCTCAAAGAGCAATACCAACCCATAAGAGATGGAATTAACTAGGCTTCTCACAAATAGAAGTACTGGCAACCATCTGTGGTGCGGTCAATCTCAGAGAGGAAGAAACCACCCTCCTCTCCACTTTTCTATACAGATACCAGTCCCAAGACACCAAAGATGGTAGGGATTTACAGAAATCAATGATCCGTTCTAAGAGATCTTGCGACGTCTCAATGTCCATCTATCAAGGATAAGTTCAAAATGCATCAAGAACACAAGGCCCTGAAGAAACAAGCAAGTATAAAGGCATAACTAAAAGGGAAGTGAATCAAAATATATTTCCATGCCGTACATAATACTGTTTGATATATACATATGTGTTGTACATGACAAAATGACTAAGCTAGTCTGTGCAGGAAAATACAAAGTTATCTACAAATCTGTATGTATGCGAACTATCAGATCTAACATAGCATCCCTCTCTGAAGACGGAGGTAGCACTGCAAGCTCCTGCCCAAGGGTATCTACATGAGCTAGTAGATTAGAGGCTAACTGCATGGTGGCATAATGCTCATCAATGTAAGCACTCATGTCGGCAAGAATGACAGTCATCTGGGATCTAACGAAAGTACTATCTGCAATGGCCACATCCCTAGCAGATAAGGCGGCATCCCGCTCCCCAATCAATGCATCCCTAGCTGATATAGCCTCATCCCTCTCTAATAGAGCGGCGATTCTCTCATCAAGAGCTGTCAACATCGCGGTCCTAGCCTAATCTCTATCATAGGTCATCAGATGTAAGCTCTACTCCAAATGTTGTGCCGAATACTGAGTAATAGTGGCACTCGGGGTGGGAGAATCCATCACAAATCTTTGGCAACCCAAAGCCAATAAATCATCGATGGGAATAATAGCCTCTCATAGGCTCCTCATCGTCGAATCAATCCTCAGCACCGTGGATACTACCGTAGCCGATCACGGTCTTTGTCTCCATCCATGCGAATACTCGCAGAACAACCTGGATGATGACGACAGAACTCAACTCGCCTCGCCGATCCCAAGCAGTATACAACCCGGATCTATCCTCCGTGATAAATGGTGTGAAGCGAAGCGCTGACTCATTGCCCCCTCATACTGATGAAAATCCTAAAATTGGTCAAACTGACACATAACGGCCAATGGGTGGTAAGTGATCATGCCCCTCAAACCAGCTAGAGGGAGATAATCCATGCTTGGAGCATAAGTAATGAAGCTGTAGGGTGAGCTAAGCCCTGAACACGGCAAATGGATCTCTAATCCCTGCTAAAAAAGCTGACCACGATGCAGCATCTGTACACTCCGCAGGCTGGAAGAAGTATGACATGGCTATATCATGGGTGAAACAAAACCCCTGCCGTCTAAATGTGCCAATCGGTCTCAAGTGTGACATAAACCACACATACAGCATGACCGAGCTACCTGTAAACACTCCTGCCGGATAAGTGCAACAGTATATAGCTGACCTCAGAGTCTCTGTAATGATCATCGGTACAATGGTATGACCTTCCCTGAGAGTTCTCACTGCCATAATGACGCCGATATCCAGCTCATCCATGTACCGCGGCATGAAGACGTATGACAATACGCATAGAAGTAGTACATCTACTCTGGATGAATGCCAATGATCCTCCGGTGTGGTGAAATCCCTGGAATGCCGTGCATAGCTATCCTCAGAGCCAAACCTATCAAACAGGAAACACCGGGATATCACGTGGCCGGATGTAATCTCGTCCTGGACCACTCTACGTCTCAATCCGGATGTAATCTGCCTGCTTATGTCTCCAATAGCCATATGCATGCAAGGTTTGTCCAGCGGCAGCATCGTTAACCGTGCATACTCCTCCAAAGTAGGAGTCAACTCCTGGGTCCCAAATCGAAAAACCTGCCTCTCCGATACCCAATGCTCTAGCATACCCTCTACAAATCCTGTGGGAACCTGAAACATCAATAGGGTCATAGATATCTCGCAAAGAATTATCTCACGATCACCATATCGATGGTGATATACTATCATACCATGAAATAGATACTGATACCACCAAAATGGTGGGGTATGATCAATACAATTAATCGTCAAGAAGACATCATGCGGGCGTCGTGTCATAAGACCATCCAGGTCAATCTTTGAATATCTCTCGGACATACATACATATGCATAATACAATAACATGCATGATACAATAGATGGCAATATGATATAGGTAATGGAAAACTGTACATACATTCCTAAGTATATCATCATCTAATACATCTCTGTACAGCTAAAATATAGGGAAATGGGGTGAAGATACCCAGCTGCTGACAGAGGCCTATCAAAAGAGATAACGAGAAATACATCAGAAAAAGTCAATGGTGTCGATGTCTACATCATCGATACTGTCCACCTGATGTAACTCCTCCTGAGTCACTGGATCTCTATCTATAGGGATGTCAGGCCGATACAAGGGAGGATATGCATCGGCAAAGCCATATAGGTCACCTGAGGGGCTAGCGCCAGAGCTGGAAGGATCAAAAGTATCTACCTTTGAAGTATCTCGGCCCAAATGCCGAATGAAAAGATGTGACTGGTACAACTGCCGGGTCAATCTGTCAATCTGTGTCATATGAGTCGGATCTCTGACACAGGCTAGCCAATCCGTCATCATCACGGATCCTGGAACCATATCCCCATAAACCGTGGTGGCGCGGGTCTCGAGCTCCAATAGTATGAGGATCCACCAATCTTTGAACATCTCCCCGAGACCAGGGGCCCTCGAAAATGTTAAACCGTCAATCCCCATCAATGGGATGTCAATGACGGGTGATCGTGAAAATGTACTCAATAACGCCTAGCAGAGAGAGGCAAGATCGGATACGGATCTCTCCTGTAGAGTGCTCCCTAATAAAGCACGCTCTCATAAATAGAGCTCCCATCCTCCATCTCGTGAAGAGAGGAATCCTGCAGTGAAAATGACGTATTTACTCCAATTGGGTACCCATCCTCAAAACCAACTCCCAAATGCTCTCCAGAGTAGGGAACCCATGTGATGACATCGATTGTCAATAACTCCAACTGTAGGCGACAATGAGTGAAACCCTCAGCAACAGGGACCTCCGCCAGTATGGAATGATTCCATCTCCGTCCTCGTGGATAGGTGTCTAAACCTAACACACTCATAGGACGCAAACAGGGAAGCCTCTCATAGGCCCAAAACGGCCAACACAAAGGCAAATATCTGCTGTCAATCAACACTCTTAACCTATACATGGGAAAAGACAAGAGAAACACTCACCAGCAGAAATGGGTAGAATCCTAACCATGCCTCGATCAAGCCCTGCGATCGCATGCGTATTCCCCTGAGGAAATAGGAAAAGGTATAGGAACCCCAATCATACTCTCCTATACGGTTCACGTGTCGAGTGGTGCTGATCAAAGTGAAGGACACCGTAGAGGAATTATCTGCTATAAAGCAACCCCTAATTATCATCAGGAACAATCGCCGAAGAATGTGATCCCTGACTCTCACATCATTGGGTATGGGCTCACTCAACAGACCGCTCATAGCATCTACGCTCAAAGGACCCGTACGAATAGTCCTGCCCTTGAGCGCCTTTGTTGGAACTCCTAACAAAGATCTGATGGCAGTAGGGATGATATCCGCTGTGCAAGGAACTGGATCCCCTCCAAACTCCATACTTGTGATAAACCACCAATCCATCGGTATCCATCATCACCTCACGATCCAAAGAATGGAGTGATTGAGTCTGGTGAAACCACCAGCTGCATAATGCCCTGAGGTAACCCCAGGGACAGCGACGGAGTAGAATGGAGAAGAACATCCCAAATCCCCATCCATGAACGATCGTTATGTTGTCATCATGCAAAGCCTGATACATAGAGTAGATGTTAAACCAGTTCCCTCGAGGCTGTGTGAAGCCGGGAACCTACATCAAATGTAGATCAACATCAGAATCCTTGACTCCTCATCAATAGGAAATAAGGAAGATTAAAGATCTAACTTTATACCTCGTTTGCGTGCATGTATACTGAAGGATGCCTACTCAAGTCACCCAGAAGATCTGGGTTCACCACTTGAATACCTGGCAATTCCATATGGAGAACACGTACAGCAGGAGCAGGAACCTCGATTGGTACATCCTCATCCTCGTCCTCAACATTCAGCACTACAACCCGAATAAGACGTATTACCACCTCCACTAAACAACGAGGCTGTCTGACAAAATGGCATTGAGGCTCTTCAGAAGCTCTCCTCCGTACACCAGAAGTGGTCCTGCGGGAACTACTCGGCTGATCTAGATTCATAATATCTGGACAACAAGTCTCCAAATCACCTCAGAAAGGGTGTGGTAAATTCTTACCTAGAGCTTTTCAAAATGCATTGTTTTAACATACATCTACAGTAGAGTTAAAAATGCATGACTACCCAATACCTACATTTTGGGAAAATTTTGCCATAGCCCCCTTTGTAAATGGGACTATCCACATGCACATAGGCATGACTAGGTGTCCATTCAAGAAGACACCACATACACAGTCATATACATCCTACATGCATTAATCACATCACAGTAAAAAATCTGTAAGTGTAGTCTAATTACCAGGATTATTTTGCTTTTCTACCTTTACTCATTTGTCCTCAGATATGATAAGAAATGACAGTAAAAGGTGCCAATTTGACGGTGCAAATTTGACTGTTTCAAAAGTCAAATTTTTTCACATCATTATGTTCAGCATGGTTTAATACTAACATTTGCTATGTTGAATATTTTTTATCAAGTCATATCAGCATGCATATTCACTACTATGTGTCTAAATGCATTTTATGTGATAAGTCATTTTCTGACGGATAGAAACTGGAAAAAATACATGCATACGTTACCAGGATAGTGAAGAACGCTTTTATGGTGGCAGAATATGCAAAAAGTTACCCAAACTCAGCAGATCTGAAGAAGAGATATCAGATTTCCTTCGCTGCACAACTTGAAAATGACTTATGAAAGCAACCATTGGCCTATACATAGGCACGGTTGGCCGCAGGCTCACCTGCAGCTCCTACAGGTGTACTTGCGGCACTTCTACATGGTTCTCACACCTCCAGCTCGCTCATGTTAGAGTTATAAAAGAGGTCTCACAAGCTGAAAAGGCCAAATCAGGAATAAAATGCTACTGTGAATTGAAGCAAAATAGCACGAAATCTCGGTTTCTTGTCATTTAAATTAAAATATTAGCGATAACTTCGACATAATGAGGAAATATGTTATACACATCCTCAAATGGACAAAGCTTTATCCCCACAGATCTAGGATTCAAGACTTTGGTGATAGCCCCAACATCAACATCCTTGGAGTCTTGGATCGCATGTCTAAGCCATCACTGATTGTCATCCCAACAGGATTACCTGATAATCATGCATCATACATTTGCATCATGTTGCTGCATATAGCATCATGTTTATCTTGCTTGCATTTTAAGTGACTAGGATTCTTTATCCTATCCATGCCTTGCATTGCATGAATATGATAAAGAGGGGCATCTGTAGACACTCAAAATTTTCTACATGACTGTTATTGACATTGTAGGAGGGCAGATTTGTCTTTCAGAGATAACCCGGGAAGATAGCTGACATCCATTTCAGATACTACCGGAAGTTCAGTTCCAACCCAAAACATAAACCGGGAATTTCATCTCAAACTGGGAACACACACCGGGAATGTCATTTCCAATCTCGGAGATAACCCCGAGGTACGCAGATCAAAAGACTGACAACAACACCGGAGAGGACATTTCTATCTCAGCGATAACACTGCGACGCTCAGTTCCAGTCTTAGAAACAACACTGGGAGTAGCAACTCCATCCTTGGTGATAGCCCCAAGTGATGTCATTGCAGTTTCGACGATAACTCCAGAAATGCTTGTTTTAAATACATGCGATCAGCTTCAAGCTCATACCTCCTGCCGAGGCACTCATACCTCAGACCCGGAGCTAACAACGGGCAGACAGGCATACCCACAGATGATAGTGACGCATACAAACAAGCAGTCCAATCTCAGATGTAACTCTGAGTAACGTCTGCTTTCCGCTCAAACCGGCGATAACCCCGGTGAGGAGTCAAAATATCGTCTTACCACCTCAACGTTTTCTCTCACAAGATGATATCGCAGCATACCAACAAGTAATCCAATCTTAGATGTAACCCTGAGCAACGTCTACTTTCAACTCAAACCGGCGATAACCCAGGAGAAGAGTCAAACGTCATCTTGTCTCTTCAACACCTGCGCGTTGTCTCAACACTTCATACATACATACATCCAACAATGTCTCACAAGAACCAAGGAGTTACAATCCCGAGTGACAATTAAGCGTGGCAGTACTTTGGATAGAACTTGAAGCTTGAAGACCATGGGCATAAACCCCTCTTCCTGACTTCGTATAACCTCTAATCCATATCATTGTGTAACTCTCGACACAAGCGGTCCGAAGAAGGTCAAATATACCTTGTTCGGATGCTCGGATTGAAGTTCTGAAAGTTCGAGTAGACATTACAGTGCATGAGTGCACGTACTTCGAGACGACGAGATCCGCGAGGCTCGGATGCACTTACGACCACTCACGAGTAGCTGCGAATCTGACTACAGCAGTGTACATGGCCATCCGTCTCATAAATATGAGCCTTGGGGTCAGCCATTTGAAGGAGAAAAGGAGAGGAAAAGGCGAGGAAGCCCTGTCCATTTTACTCTATATACAAATCTTTTGAGTGTTTCCTCATCTTTAAACACTTGTTAGCTCACATATGGCTATCTTTTATCTGGCGGGAACTGAGTGTTTATCCATTTAAAGTCATAGAAGTCTACATTGGCAGCCCACTGTAAGCCTTCTCGCATTATATAAAGCCTTCTTCTCATATTAGCACACACTATTATACACATTGAGAGTCGTGTTGTGTGCGTTTGCCCAGACTTCGGTCCGTCGTTTTCATTTCTATCTGTATATATATATATATATATATATATTTATATATATATATATATATATATATATATATATATATATATATATATATATATGTATATATATTTTATATATGGACTAACATTATCGAGTTATGCCTCGATTGAGCTAGAACTTACATGCAGGCGTTTATTGCTTATATATATATATATACTTATATATATAACTGTTGTATAGAACATATCGATGAGCCTAGATTTTGCATCCAGTGCGTTTACTACTATATATATATATATATATATATATATATATATATATATATATATATATATATATATATATATGGTGATTGATAAATCGCTTTTAAAACTTTATTTACATTTCGTCCCACCTAGAGTTTACTTAAGTGATGGTTGATCATGCCCATATATATATATATATATATATATACTGCTTTTATATATTTACATTTATGATCCTCCATGGAGTTGCTTCGTGGTGGTTGATTAAGTCTGTATATACATATATATATATATATATATTTACAGCTTTTATATATATAACTGGTTACTGTTTTCCATACAAACTACAGTATCATGTGAGCCTAGGAATCATGTGATCATAGATTCAATCTACTGAATCTAGATTCGGTTCCCATGATGGACATTTTTCAAATTTGTGGCTGACTTGTACATTATTTTACAAATGTCTCAATTTCCTTGGATGGTATCATGTCATGCCCATGAGGAGTTCGATCGCTATATATTATTTTCTCGAGAATGATTCGCATCTCGAAAATAAAAGCAAAAAGTCAAACATTTAATAATAAAATGGAAGTATCAAAGGCCTCAATTACTATTGAGCACAGGGTTTGAAAAAACCTCTTTTACAAAACATCATTGCTATATCTTGTTTAAAACTGAATTTTTCTATAAATTCAAACCCTATGTATATAGGTACGAGCAGTGCAGACTTTACTTCCAAATAATTGCACATTGATCCACACACACACACACACATATTCATATAACAGTTTCTTTGAAAAGTGGCGGTCACCGTGGTAACACGGATGTCGGGGGGTGCCTTACACCTTCCGTCCGCATAATCAAGCCCCCAGACCCAAAATGAATCTCGGTTTCATGGGCCGTCTGCCGTACCGTGTCAAATCATTTGGGTCAATGTGCAAACCTTTTCGGTTGCGTTGATGCAACCAGTTAAATACACCAATTGGCGACTCTTAAAGTCAAATCATCGACATTATACATGTCGGACCTTTTTCACTTATTTTTTCAAACAAATCTCACATTAACATGAGAACACCAAAGAACAAGTAACGAAAAGGGACACTCAAAAATCCCGACGTCGACAAGTGCACAGTAAAGTCTTGTGAATTAGAAATTCGACGCCTGTGAATTATTCGATTGTTTCGTCCGTGAGATTTCTTAATAGTATCCTTTCTATTCTCCTATAAATAGGATGCTTAGTTTAGAATTGAAAATCACACCAGAATCAGAGAATTCTTCTTCTATAATATTGAGCGTATTTTTTTCAAGTTTTAGGAAGCAGTGAGTATAGAAAACAGTTCAAGTTTTCTTCAAGAATATCCCCGCCCTACCAGTCAGAATACTCTTCTTTTTAAGGTAAGGGATGTTATTTTTGTTCAATATTCGTAAGAAATAATATTTTCTTCCATACTCTGTAGTATGTAAGTAATATTATTTCGTTTCAGATTTTGAATTCTACAATCGTTTTGTTAAAGTTTTGGCTTCTATACTCCATAAAATTAGTAGAATATCCTTGATATTTGCGCTTCATCTAGTATATTTTCATGAAAATATTATCCTCATTGGCCCGTAGTGCATTGATGGACAGTTGTTGGCATGATCAGAATACACGAATATCCTTGGCTCGTACTGCGTGGATAATTCGTGGACATGATACTAATGAATATCCTTGGCCCGTAGTGCATGGATAATTCAGTGGTGTGGATTATTTATTAAGTTGAGTCTCAACGATAAAATTGATGATGTGGATTATTTATTAAGTTTAGTCTCAGCGATAAAATTGACGATGTGGATTATTTATTAATCTAAGTCTCAATAATAAAATTGATGATGAACTTTTAAATCATAAAGGATAGTAGATATTATGCTCTACTTGACTCTTCTAATGGATTGTTATTTCCGTTGCAGTTGTTGATCTAAAACTTGTTGTCTATTGTATTCTATCAGTTGTTATACTGTTGAAGGCTAAGGATAATTTATTCTGCATTATCTTAGTCATAATATTCTTTATTGGGCTAGTTGAGCTCACCCTTTACTTTCATTGTTCTCTTCAAAAAATGAGAATATAGCTGGGACTAGTCGGGGAATGGAGTGACGGTCCAGATGGTTGCTTTAGTAGTCCTCACTATTCTGTGAAATAGTGTGATAATAATTGTAATGAGGACTCCATTTGAGTTTGGATACTGTCTAGAAGATAATATTTGTTTTAAAACTCTCAGCTTATGTTTTTTCGTATTCCGCACGACACTTAACAGTTGTATAAATTAAGTTTATATTTGTATTATGTACCATATATTTGGCGACCTAAGATGGGTTGTGTGGACCTATTTTGGGGGCGTCACAGGATATACCAGTTGCGTGTAGTATAGATACAGAAAAATAATCATGTTGCATGCATAGCCTTTGGCTGTTTCTAAGAAGAGTGAAACTCATTCGTTTAAGCAGAAGTATATAGATACACATACATATATATATATATAGAAGAATATGTAAGATTTTTAGGATATATATGAAGTTTTGAAGTACATATTTGAAAACAATTAGGAATAAAATAGATGTAGATGTAAAAAATAAAAAGATAGAGTATATGAATCAGAAAAAATTGATCTTAGATCTGAAGTTTTTCGATCTGGAAAACTTTAAGATATATTAACTTACCAAAAGTGTTAAAAGGAAACTGATGTAGTTAGCGAAGCTTAGTTTTAAAAACAAATTCATAAGTGATAATATTGATCTTGTTAGATCCATAAGGGATAGAAATTAATTTTTGGTCGAAACCCTAAACCCTAAAAAGAAGAAATAAAGATTCCTTTTATGAAAATAAATGAAGATCTAATAGATTTGGCAAATCGAGATAAAAAATTATGAACATATGGAACAAAAATTATACAGATCGTAGATCTGACGTCTTTTCGATTTGTAAGAATGTGAGATTTGAACAAAATGAGATTTTAGCAAAAAAAAAACTTTGAATGGATTCTACAATAATTGACAGATCTTAAACAAACAAAAAAAATCTTAGCAGATGAAATCAAACAAAAACTGATTGATCAGATAAGTTTGGTTAAAAAATATAGAAAAACATAAGTTTACTCGATCAAACAGATCGATAGAACAAATAAATAAGAAATTTTTAAAGCAAATCGAGATACTGAGAGCGAGAGAAGTGATTTTCATCAGGATTTGATAGATCATAGAAGAGAGAGGGAGAGGCGAGAGAGAATTGGTAGGAGAGAGAAAGGAAAGATAGAAAATGAAATAAAAAATTAAAATTGTATATTTATAGTTTGCCTAACCTGATTGATCCAACGGTGGAGAGTTTGACTGGATTGAGATCAATGGCTGGGATTTGATTTGGGACGTGAACAGTTGTGTTTCTTTATTTAACATTGATCCAATGGCTGGGATTGAGTTCCAGATTTGATCGAGCGGTGCAAGATGGTGATCCATGTGCTTCTCAATAGTGGAATCCGATTGGGTCATAGCACACTGCATGGATTGGTCAACTTCTGACAATTGGATTTGTACTAGTTTGAATGGTGCATATTTAACCCTTATATATATATATATATATATATATATATATATATATATATATATATATATATATATATATATAAAATGAGATAAATTGTTAAACATTATTTACTAATAGTTAATTTAAATACATAATTAGTAATAAAATAAAAGAAATGATATTAAAGTTTTATAATTTACAAAAATTATACTAATGTTTTGTAAATAGGATTTATAAACATAATGTTACCATTGTAATATAAATATATAGAAGTATGATATATAATATAATTAAAAATAATTAAAAAAAGTTAAAATTTAAAATATGGTTAATAATAATAAAAATTAAGAAGAAATATCTAACATACCTAATTCAATTCGTAATTTGCAAAATTTATCTGAACTTAGTGGTTTAGTGAATATATCAATGATATTTAATTCAGTGTCAATGTGTTCTAGTTTAATAATTCTGTTATTAACATGATCACATAAAAAATGATGCCTAATATCTATATGCTTTTATCTAGCATGCAGAACGGTATTTTTACTAAGATTAATAGTGCTTGTATTATCACATAGAATTGACACACAATCAAATTTCAAATTATAGTCAACAAGAGTTTGTTTCATCCATAGTATTTGTGCACAACAACGTGCAGCATCAATATATTCAGCTTCAGTGGTTGAAATAGATACCGATTTTAACTAAACATCCTCCCAGAAACTAACATGTACCACTGGTACTTTTTCGATCGACATGAAGGCCTGCATAGTCAGAGTCTGAAAAACACACAAGATTAAATGGTTGATCTTTAGGATACCATAAGCCCAATTTAGTTGTTCCTTTAAGATACCGAAAAATTCTTTTCATTGCGACCAGGTGAGATTCATTAGGATTTTCTTGAAATCTAGCACATTTACAAACACTAAACATAATA